>CM031858.1:99414197-99473428 GCA_018697195.1 Certhia americana | reverse complement strand
TTACAAAATTACTGTCCTGGGTCTGGCTGGGATGGAATAAGCTTTTGTCACAACAGCCCATACGTTGCTATGCTCCACACTTGTGGCTAAAACACTGTTGATAACAAACAGTGTTTTACCTGTGCTGAGCAGTGCTTCTCCAGCATCAAGGCTATCTCTCCAAACCACTCCTTTCCCCAAAGGCCAGTAGGCTGGGAGTGGGCAAGAGATTTGGAGAGAGCTGGGACAACTGACCCAACTGAACAAAGGAGTATCCTCTATCATATGACTCCATATTCATCAGCTAGAGATGGGAGAAACAAGAGGGAAGTGGGGGCATTCATACCTAAAGGCATTTTTCTTCCCAAACAAGTTATGAGTACTGACGATCTGATTTCCAAGAAGATTCTAGGCATCTGCCTCCTGATGGCAAGTAGTGAAATAATTTGTCTTTGTGGTTTTCATCTACATGCAGCTTTTGCTGCATCTCAATCCACAAACTTTCCCATCTTATTTTATCCCCCTGTCCTGATGAGGAGGAATGAAAGAACAACTAAGTGGGAGTCTGTCAGCTAGACAAGATCAACCCACCACAAGGGCACATGTATTATTTTCAGGTTTTTGAGTTGCTTTGTTGTTTTTTTCACAGGGATAATGAAATCAGGAAAGGAAGTTTGTGGGATATGAATGTGGTTTGGATTTGTGAGTTTAAATAGACTGAACTGGATTTCAAGTTGCACCATTTTACCTTGAAAATCAAAGCTATTACACCTTGTGGAGCTATCCCTAATTCTGTTAATTTAGGGACTGCCTGCTTCAGGTCACAAAAGAATCTGTGATTTACAAGGTTAACTGACTAATTGGCTTGCTTCAGACAGGAATGTCGATCCTCATTTTGCTTCTAAAGATGTTAGGTGATGTGCAAAGATACTTAATTCAGATTGACAAAATTTCTCATATATTCAATGAAGTCTCCAAAGTAGCATATTATCTGTCTTCATTTCTCACCCTTTGCACTTGGATTATGCAGCATGGGGAGTGGACATTTTCAATCTATTAGTATTTTCTGCAGGTGCTTCTCTTTCCCTCTCCTGTGCTCAGTGTCCCACTATTTCTTTTTCCTTTCTTCCTCTTTCAGGAAAAAATAGTCAGAAGGAATTATTTCTGAATTTCCACATGTAAAGGCATAGTGGGGTCCATCACAATCAAGGTAAACAAACACATTATATACATTCTAAGATTCTCTGGAAAGCCAGTTGTCATCCCCCTTAATAGATTGAAAATAAATCACACTCTAGAAGTTTTTTCTAATTGTATTGTTTCTTGTGAACTTAAAAGAAATTTAACACCTGTCGATGAAGATTTAGGTTAACTGTCAGACACAATAAAACAGTCAAACTGAAGGAAGGCTGGCAGTTCCATGTATAATATTTTAATTAAGGTGCAAGTGTCCTTTTCCTAAAGCTGTAAAATAAAAAGCTTATTAAAGAATCACTTTAACAGGAGCATATTTAGGATAAAGGGAACTAAACTTTGATCTTTTTCAATAATGGAACTGTATCCTCATGCAAGGACAGAAGAGCAGACTTATTCTGCTTTGGAGAAGTAAAGTAAGAAAATCTAAATACTGTGAAATAAAGAATAACATTTTGAAACACACAGAGTTATATACTTACTGAAATTTTTATGCATTTTCAGTTTAAAAGGAAGAATATTATTAAAGTATGTGGCTTTTCATCTAAAATATAACATTGTGATATCACAGTTTTCATTTAATTAGTTCAGCAGTACATGAATCCACCAATGAGCAGAAAACTCATTGGCACCCCAAATTTTTGGAAAAAGGGAATGTATTTCTGTCACGTGTCATCAGGAAATAATTTTGCTGCTTTTGAGAAAATGTGTCATGAATCAGAGTCACCTGGATCTCTAAGAGGTAACTGTGGTGTAATAAGCTTTTGTGAGAAGACCAAAGGTCTTCCATTTATATGTTTCACCTCACTCAGTCACCTTGTAAAAAAACTTAAACAAATGTAGCAAGTGTTAATCTACAATAATAATAATAAATAAAATTCCACACACTCAACACTACTTCTGTTAAATCATTTGTGTATGATATCCCGTCAACCTTTTATATTCTAATGACTGCAATCCTGAAGATCAAACACTGGTGTTTTCTTAGAGAAGAAATAATAATATTTTGTTTTGTCTTTGGTTTTACATCTTTGTTTTAAGCTACATTGAAATTAGTATCACCTGTTTTGTGTCTTAAATTTACTTGTGCTCTATAGTTTCTTTAACACAAACATGTAACAAGTTGTCAGGAGGTACCCACTAGACAACAGAGCCAGGAGTCTTAAGGTTACTCAGCATATTTACAAAGAATATACAAAGTCCTGCTTCCCTAAATACAAGAGACTACAATAGCTAATGACATTTTTCTTGGCTTCATCCCTGATGGTATTTCAGATCCTGATGCGAAGGCTTTCTCTTTAATGTCTTTCCAGGGTTGTATCTCGTTGTTTTCCTGTTCACTGCTCTCATGTATTCATGTGGCCTTTTGTGCTCCTTCTCTCTGGTTCAAGACCTTAATTGTTTGCTGCACTTCAAGACAGTTCTCAAAAGACTGACTGACCAAATCCACAGCCTTTCTAATTGCACTTGGAATTTAATTTTTGACAGTGAGTTTGTGTCTGTATTTTGAGATTCCCCTTTTTCTTTTATTTTAGCATGAACAGGAAGTTCTTGTATTACCAGTGCTTTTAATCCAATACAGCCTGTATAGAAACTTAATCGTTTGATAGATATGGGTATTTTACCACAGTTTTCTAATATTAGTTGTGGTTCTCTTTTGTGGCTTTTCCAAAAAGAAACGCTGCTGGAGAAGAAAGAGCTGTTGGAGGAATATTATCTGGAATCATATTTTTGCAGCTCAACTTATGACCCTTGCAGCTGCCAAGTACCAGCTGAGGTACAAAACATCAGGGAAGAGATGTGAGTTATATTGTGACACACACTGGGAAGAGACAGACTGGTCTCTTCGTGTATCTAAATGATGGTTGCTGAGGCTCTACTCATGCAGAATAATCTGACTGTTTCTGGGGAAAGAGTGGCTCAGTAGTTTAACATGAGTATTTGTACATACAGATCATTTTACAGTGTTGAATGAGGATCCAAACTAAATAGGCTGAGAAATGTAAGAGGTTACATGGCATATTTACATTTTTTTTTTACATATACCCTTAAAAACTGGTGGCACTTTTATTTGCTACATGACCCTCACAGACCTTTTAAGAACATACAGAGTAGTTATCCTTTGCATAGCACCTACCACTGCTGAACATGAACACTTACCCTACTTGCTCATGAAAAAAGAAAAACAGAAAATGGAAAGCTAGCAATGAAAATACAGAACAAGTGGCATCATCCCTTGAGATATTAAAAATTTTACTCGGTCCAAATCAAACTCATTATTACTTTCAGCATTTTAGGAGAACACACACGTGCACACAAACATGTAGACACACTCACAAACATATGCACTTTGTTCTGCCTGTGACTAATTTCACTCTTGATGCCCATAAATTTTTCAGCTTTCTCTTTATATTTGGTGCTTAATAGCTGGAAACACATAAAAGAATAGTCCATAAGGAGAAACTAGACGTGAAAGCAAACTATTGTCAAGGTACATATGAAATCCATTGGAATGAAGGAAGACGATGTTCCCACGCTTGGAGTTCAGCCCTGCAAAAGCTGCAAATGTTGAGATAACAGCTAGAAAATGAGGAACATATGGTTCTTTTTGTGGTTTTGTTTATGTTTTCAGCGTAGATATCTGATAGCTGGTATCATGCTTAGTATTGGTAAATGGAACAAAGTCAAGTTAAGAAAATTAAAGACTACCTTTCAGAAAATGAGTTTGGATGATGGAAACATGCAAATGTATTTAGAAGCAAGATGGTGACTTTGTAGTTCAATGACCTCTGTCTCATCTCTACACATGATTTCTAATAAATTGTTCTGAATTGTTCTTCTGACCACTTGCCAAGAAAATAATAACTGTTATTGCCAGATCCCAAATAGCTCTGCAGTAACAATGTCAGAGCGAAACTATTAGTGGAATTACTATGTCAGAAAGGCGTCTCACAAGCTAAGGACAGTCTGTGGCACAAGACCTCAAACTACCTTGCGATCCGTCTTGGCAAGTGTGTCATATTTTCAAGTTAGTAGTTTCAACTCTAACTTCTGAGAGATTGCAACATTGCAGGCAAATAGTGACGTCAGTGTGCACAGCCTGAAAAAACTGAAAAAACAGGAGGATTCCAGCATTCCTGTATCTACTTCTCTCCACTCTTAGTTTACACTCTTACAACATATTTTAATATTTTCTTATAACACTGGAAGATGAAGTGGGATACAGAGACAGGAAATGAGACGGAATGAGACTCTGTGATGTGGGGAGAGTACTCCATTGACCAGTAGATGCTGAGGGCTGGCTAGCTGACAAGCAGCTTTGCAGAAAAAGATCTGAGAGTCCTGGTGGGCAAACTGAACTTAAGCCAGCAATGTGTGCTTCCAGTGATGGCCACCAATATCCTGGGCTGTAGTAGGAAAACCACTGCCAGTAGGTTGAGGGAGATGACTTTGAGATGTCTCAGCTCTGGTGAGGCCATGTCTGGAGTGCTGGATCCAGTTCTCAGCTCCCCAGCACAAGGGGGCAGCCTGCTTTAGCAGATCCCTCTTGGGCAGTGGGATCAGGTAAAGGGGCAAAATAGGTGGTCTCAAGAGGACCCTTCAAACCCCAACCATCCTGATTCTGTGATGTTATATTGGGAGCAGAATTAAAGGAAGTGGAAAATCTGGGGAGTCCTGCTATAAGTGAAACAACCAAAAAAGGGGGACATATTAGGGAACTATGTAATGTATAGAAAATGTACAGACATATTAAGGCACTATGGTTTCTATCAAATGTATGGGGCAGGGACTGGAAATCTGTTGGAGGGTGAAAGGATGGGTGAAAGGGAATATAATGGTCTAGGACAGAGGAAGGGTATGGAGCTTACAGAGAATCTAGCATGAAGAGGCTACAGAGTACCTGCAGTTTTAGGGAGGAGGAAATGAAGTGTGCAAAGTGTTTTCCTATTCTTAAAAGGAAAGAGATAGGTGGTCAGGGAGCATATAGGTGTCTTGTAGGGTCCAGCAGAAGGATGAGGAAAATCTCTACTGTGTTTTTGGTTTCAGCCTCACAAAGGGAATGACATGGGTGAGCCATCTGAATATCAGAAGATAACTCAGCCTTACTGACCCATCTTAAATAGAGAAGAACTATGATGAGAAGAAGAGCAAGTTAGGAGTTTGCAGGATTGGCAGGTTGAAGGCAGCAGTCACAGAAAACTAGTTATTGAATGCTAGGCAAGTAAAGCCTGGGATATAGGCAACAGACACGGGAACAGACCAGATGGATTAGCAGGTGGTGTGGGCACAGCACAAGGAAAAGATGGGTAGAATACTGATAAAAGGAAGAAATACGACCAGATTCAGTGAAAGTCATCTGATTTCCAGTTCAAGCTGCTAAATTTCAGAAAGCAGAATCAGAAGTCCATATGGGAATTTGTTGTTGATCTAGGACACTTGCCAAGACCTGTTCTAATACAGAGCAAGGAGTAGATGAGACAAAATTCAATGGTTTGGCTTATCAAAACTCTTGATGACTGCTTAGGTTTAGTCTAGACTTAGAAAGCCCTTCAATCTGTTCTGTGTGAATTTAGTACAGTCTCTTCCCAGAACTGCCATGTAATGAAGGCCATATGATTTTAGGATAGGCACAGGCCAAGAAGCTCCTATGCCACCGCCTATACAGAGTTAGTAAGTAGTAGTGCACAATATGCTTTTAATCTAAACACTGGTCTAACGCCTTTAGAAAATGAAATATAGATTAAATGAATTATAGATTATAAATTTGTTAATGCTGTGCAGTCAAGGAATGCTGAGTGTTTTAGATAGCCTACCCCTGCTTTCCCTAAATTAAAAAATCACTTCTTCCTGCAGGCCAGACAAGAAGATAAAAGAAAGACAAAAGAGAGAACTTTCCAGTAAGAAGCTGAAGTTGTCAGGACTTGTTTCCTGAGGGATGAATGATCTTCTAGCTGTTCTATGGACCAATCATACTATGCTGATTCATGTGAGTAACCCTTTTTTAAGTTAACACTCATGTAGTTCAATATAAGAAAATTTTCATCTGAGTCAGGACATAACTCCACAAACAGTATCCTTTTTGGCACTTTGGCTGCCTTAAAGATGATAAATAAAGGAATATATTGTTTTCTCGCTGGTGGCAATCTTGAGTTTTATTGCATCTGTTATTTATATCTTGTATTTTCCTCCATTTTTATTATAACTCAGATTATTCTGTGCTGTATACAGGCACGAACTTCCATTCAAGAGCAGCATCAGTGTAGCTACCAACCGTGCATTTTGGTATTTAATTGTAACAGGAATATCCAATATTTTTCCTTTGTATTTATGGAATATAAGGCAAAAGTATGGGACATTTTTAAAAACACTTCTTTTGTCTTTTTTAATTATTTTTTTCCCATTTGCTTTTATCTTGATCACAGTGTTTAAGTACATGGAAGTAATTTGTTAAACTTACTTATGTACAGAGGACCATGATTGTGAGAATCTTTTACCATAATGTATGAAACCACTACAAAAAAATACTCCTCTCTGGGATATTACCATATATAATGTGGCCTGTGTATGTGCTGCTATCCCATGCTTCTCAATGAAAAACATCTCAACATCTGCTTGTGACATAACATGGATGGTGGGTTTCAGCTGCTTTAAGTTTGTGAATGCCTAAAATGTTTTTGAGGCTGGTGAGTTTCTTATAAGATAAATGTAATTCTATTAACTACAGATACATTCTTCTTGAGTATTTGTTGAAGAAACTTCAAATTATGTTCAGTATCCACTGAGGATTCAGAGATCTTGGCTTGAAGACCACAAGTGTAACATGACCTTTCAAATAACACGTAATCTCAGTTTATATAATTTTTCACACCCATATCTAAGGTGAATACCAAGGAAAGCCCTATGGCTGTCTATGCGGACAATGACAATTACCCTTTGAATACAAGAGATTAAATCAAGAATGAGCCTACTTCTTGTCTATCATGCAGCATGCCTTTGCTGAGAAATATTTCTATAAAACATCTTTTCCATTAGAAAACACTGATTGAGAAAAATAAAATATTTTATAGGCAGAAATAAGAATTTCAAAAAGAAAATGGATAAATATTTTGGTTTGATTTCATGGTAGAAGATAAAACAAAAAAGTCAAATATTTTTTAAGCCCTACTGAAATAAAATTTTTTCGTAATTTGTCAGCTAAATTGTGGATGATATGGTATTGTTTAACTGGAAATATTAACATATAATCATCCAAATGCTTATTTCTTGTTCCAAGTAACTTTCTGAAAAAAATTTCATCCCAGGTCAGAGTTTCAAAGTTCAAAACTAAGTTTTCTCAGGAAGAAAAACCAAATTGGTTGTAAGCAATTTAGAGTTAACATGTGGGGAAGAGAGACATAGAACATGCAAATATCCAATATCTTTCATTTTCTCATGATCTTTTGCTCTTTGCCTTTCTGCTGTTAAGCACTGCTTGTATTTCATCAGATGCTTTGCACCAGTCCCTCTTTATATCATCAGATTTTTTGTCCTTTCTTCCTTTTTTAAAAAAGTTATTTCATTTTATCATTATCAGGACTTCATTTTCCCTATTGCACCAATTTTTGATATCTGAAACATCTCTTTCATCCCACACTACTGGTTGGCCACTTTGGGATGGACAGTAACCCTATAAGTTCTGTAGAAATGTGGTTAAGGCTCTAATCCTTACCTTTTTTAAACAACAGGAATACATCCAAAAGTTATGTTACTACAAAATCTCATTCGCAGTTTTAATCTGGTTTTACATCTTCTCTATGATTTTATAATTACCAACTTAATTATCTCTGAACAATTCCTCTCAAATTACCATTTTTCGTTGTTTGGGGTTTTTTTTTAAAGTTGCTTGAATTACTTTAGAAGATATTTAGCCTATCAATAAACATTACATCTCAGCTTAGCAACCCATGAGAGATTTTTTTTTACCCCCAGGATGATTAGCAGGTTTTTGGATAGCAGTTAGTCCTGCTATTTGTAACATGCTGATGAGGGTAATTCACAAAAACTAATACATAACCCATAATGAATAATACTTTTAGTGTCAGGAAATTATCTTCTTCCTGCAAGTGGTTTAGATTTTGGTCTCCCTCCTTTCTGTTCTGACAGCAAAGGGTACACAAGCAGATTATGTATGAAGGACTCACTGTCTATGTCTGAATCTGCAGGAAAACGTTTGCTGAAGCATCTTTATAATTTTCTTAAGCTCAGCTAGGGTTTTGTAGACCTATACAAGTGTCTGCTGAAAAAAATTATGTCAGTGGTAAGAAGGTTAACATCTACTGTTTACCACTCAGATATGAAAGCAGGAAAAAAACCCCTGATGAATAAAATATTAAACCACCTTTTATCAACAGTTCCCCAACTCTCTCACCATAATAAATTCTTTAAAGTCCTTGCTGCTGTGGCACTGAGGCCCTGCCTGCCCTGCATGTCCCTGCACATCCCTGTGGCTCTCTGCACCCTATCCATGTCCTAGGACTCCATGTCAGCCCACAGAGCCTTCCAAAGGAGGTGCCCAGTGCCTGAGGCTGAGGCTGCCCTGGTGCTCCCACTGCCCTGTTCCTGGCAGGGGTTGTTGGATGGGCTCTGTCCTGACAGAGCCATGGTGAGCCCCCATGGGGCCCTGAGAGTACCTTTCTCATGTCAAGAGTACAGAGGTGATTGGTGCTGTCAAAACTATCTGCACAGTAATTGCTGTGTGCCTGACAAAGCAAACAAAATGTTTGAGGTATCTTTTCATGCTCCTTAGCTCTCCACTGCTCTGGATGGGAAAGGCTCTCCACAATGAGCCTTCCAACCCTTACCTCTGATAAGCACTGTCAGACATGTTTCAAAATGCTGCAGGAACTGGACTGCATTTGCAAGGAAAAAACATGTTAAACCTTACCTTTCTGTAACTGGCTTAGCCTACTCTTATTCAGTGGTGGACTACGCTTTAACTATCCTTAATTATTTTCTAAAAATAACTCCTGAAAATTCAAAAGAAACATATCAAATATATCACGTTTTTCTGCCTCAATCTCTTTTACAAATATTTTCTCTAATACTGCTGTTTGGTTTAATTTATGAATCCCTTAATGTAAGCTCTGCCAGTGTAGCTTGACAATAAGATCTCATGTAATTTTTTACCATATACAATAATCCTCTTGTGGCATATATTCTCCCTCCCTCTGCCTCTCCCACCTGATAAATAGCCTCCCTTTACACATAAGTTTGTATGAATATATTCATCAGGTATATATATGTGTTTCTTTAAAAAAAACCCCAAGCAGTTGATAGTTCTAGGCCTCATAGGAATAATAGTTCTTTCTGTGGAGAAAGGATGTCATTTTACTGATAATGTAGGAGTGTAACACCAGCTATAGAACACCTCTTCCCTACTGTTTTTACACAGACAAATATGTTTCCATCTAACAATGAGGATTTATGATCACTGAGTCAAAGGCATGGCTGAAATACACCACTGAATAGCACAGCTAAACAGTAGAATACATTAAGACTGAGATTCAAGGTAGAAATAACAGTTTCAGAAGCAAAGCATATTCACAAGGTCCTTGTAGATGCTCAGTGACACTATCAGGGACAACAGCTGCAGAACATCACTAGGAAGGTGACTGGAACCTAAAAAGCACTCAAGTTTTCCATAAGAAAGTAATCTAAAATTCAAGATCCTTGGGAACTCATCCCAAGTCCTCAGTTTCCTGCAGGGATTCAGAATTAGAGGTGACAACTACATTTTGGTTAGTATGGTGATTCCTGAAATCTTTGAAGTTTGGATTGAACCTAGGAAAGGCATGGTGGCTGTTTGCCCTGAAGAAACATGATGCGGGAGCATAGCCTGTCTGGCACAATTCTGCCAAACCAATGGACTCCAGAAATCTGTCAGAAATCCAGGCAGGATTTGCTGTCCTCCATCTGCCTGGTTCACAGTCTAGCCATCTGGGCAAATAAACCTTTACTCCCTTCATTTAAACTTTTTTTTAATAGAAAAATAAAGAGCAGAGTTAAACATCATTAAAAGAAGTTTAAAATTAATGCAGTCATGTGGCCATCAAATAACCTACTTAGCTCAAATTGTGGTATTTTTTCTTATTTGTATTGCCCATTGATTCTGCCTACCACCACTGGGACTAGTAAAGCACTTGGCATTCACTGTTTCTAATGTGCTCATGTGAAACATGAGGTCTCTAGAAGTAGGGGAAGAGTTTCTGTCTGTTGCAGACATTCTGATTTACCCGCAGGCTCTGTGTCTGGCTTTGTCTTTGTGAGGATCTGTCAGTGGAGAAATCTGCCAACTTGCTGCCCTTTTACAAGTCTCCCAGATCTTTCTGAGATCTGAAATTTTCTTACAAAATGGATACTCTTCTGTTTTGACACTCTATACATCACAATAGAGGCAAGGTTGTGACATGAAGCTGATTGATGTTCTGCTAGCCTTTGTGTCAAAGTGTTGGGGAGCCCAGGATACCCACATCCATAGCTTTAGGGCAATCCAGACTGAAAACTATTATGGTTATCCCTATGGTACTGAGAAATTGGATCTTTTACATGGAACTGGGAAATTGGCCCAGCCTGGAGTTTCTGATTCTTCAGGTTGGGCCCAGGAAATGTTAGGATGCCAATTGGAGCATGCTGGTTATGTAATTTTGAAAGGATGAATTCTGTCAATTCACAAACTGACAAATGAATTACAAAGAGGACAGGTAGTTTGAAAATGCAAGTGATATTTTTTTAAGAAAAAAGGTGTATCTGCTACAGTTTCAGAGGTAACTAAAGGAGGCAGAGTAACTTATTAATTAAAGCAGTACCTGTTCACAAGTTTAAATTTATGCAGTTCTCCCAGTAACTAAGAAAATATAGATACACTTGGCATCAGTTCCACCTGTCTTCAGGGAAAAAAGAGATATATCAAAGTTAGCCACTTCCATCATAATTTTCAAGGTAATGGAAATACCTCACAGATAACTGAAATAAATTTACCTAAACGCTTGGAAGTTATACTTAGTTTTTGCCTTTGAGGTATAGCATTTCTGAGTTTGTAGGCAGAGAGTGTGGAGATGAACACTTAGCAACTTGATTGAAGGTTTTGTTTTAGTAATTTCAGGGCCATAAATAATCTTTTAAACAACACAGTTTTGAAAAGGCGAGATCTGAAATTTTCCATTCTTACAAGATTCCTTTGAATGATCAATACATATATCAAAAAGTATGACAGAATGATCAAAATTGAGGACAATTAGTCAACAATCAACAATCTCTAAACAAAAGGAAATAGCACCTGTATGAACATGGTGCCTAGATGCACATGGAAATAAACTCTTATTATGAACTCTGTTTATTGCATGAATGGCAAGATGTCTGGTAGGATGATGATTTGTGTCGGGATCCTTGAAATATAGGCTGAAAAACCTCATTACCTTCACTCCCCTACAAAAGCAAAGTGTAAATTTGGTTTTAAGGCCAGCTAACACTTTTCATTCTGTTTTAAAGATCTGTTTTAAAGCAATTTCTTACTTGGCAGATGGGTAATTTTGTCTTCACTTACATCTGTTGAGGTGCAAATTAATTTTCACTCCACACTGCAAGTTATTCCATTTTTGCAACAGAAATTGTATCAATAAGATATAAATTCACTTCTATGCAAGCACAAAGCTTTTACTGACTGTAGAAATACATTGGACTCTGCACATACAGAATTGTTTTGAATTTGTGTTATTCCAATGCTAAATATACCCAGAAGGATAAAAATATTTATATTTGTGCAAGTGGCTGGACATTTAATATTTCTTATTTTTCCTTTGGAAGAAATTACTCTTTGTTATATTATTATATTAATGTGACTTAATATAGTTACTTTTAGATAGAAGTTAGTTGTTTGAAGTAATCATGCAGTTGATTTATGTAGAAAGGCAAGTTTCTTTCTGAGATCATGAACTGTATTTTTGACATGCATTGCGCCATAAGGCATTATTATTAACATGTCAGGTCACTTTTTTACAATCAGTAATATCTTCTGTTCTGCAGACATTCCAATTTATGGTTTTCCACTTCAAAATGTGCTCTTTTTCTGCTCACTTAAGCATTTTAGCATTAAAAAGCCCCCAAAACTTACACTATTTAGAAAGACTGAAAAATTTTTTCACATCAATATAAGCATATTTTACCTAGTTTCACTAGGAATTTGTTTTTATTCAAAGAATATCCTAAGAACTATGGTTTTGTTGGGTTTTTTTCTCAAATACAGCTGTTATTTGCTTTCACATATTTTCCATAGTGGTATGGTGCTGAAAACAACACTACAAAACCTAAAAAAACAAATCAAATGATGCAAGAATAGAATAAGCAAACATGTACATTTTTTTGTCTCTAAACAGTTTGGCCTCATAATAAGACAAAATTAAAAATGTATGAGTAGTTTTCTTAATTCGCATTAATTAGAAGAATAAAATTTGATAGATTAAAGAAATAGTCTTTTTTCCAAGAAGCTAACCTACATTTGTAACTCTGTGCCCAGTAAAACATACTAAAACATATATTAGACTTATTATTTTAATTAATTATATCAACGTGCCAGTAATTACAAGTTTTCTTGTAAATACACTTTGTAGCCCTGACAGCATTGCTGGCACAGACAAATAATACTTTTTTATAAATAGAAACAGATTTTAGTAAAGCAGATGTCAATGAAAATTATTTGAAATTTTACCCAAGTCAGTGAGCATGGATTCTTTCTATCAGAATAAGTGGTAGGGGTGCTGAGCCTTGCATCCTTTACCATTTTGTGCAGGCAGACATACCAAATCTTATTAGTTATTCCAGTACAATCTGTAGAACTGTCTTAAAACTATAAAATATGCAAAGAAAAAGCATATGTGGAGACTGAAAGACAGAAATAAATGTTTTAGATCTAATCAGTGTTGCATGTATACATTTACTAGATATATATTTAAAATATGTACAAATCCACAAGTCATACTACAAATGTATGAGATTTTTGACAAAATGGCACCTGTTCTAAAGAATTATGCAACGTTCTGTCTATCTTTGATTTACTGCATTTTGGTGTTGGAATTTGTTTTGAATTGGATCAATCCTGCCAACCCTTGTCCTATTCTTTATAGACTCTGTAAATAATCAAATCTAAATACATTTGTAGTTACCAACCTTGTCATATATAGCTGGCAAAGCAATCAATTTCTGGAGACCAATAAAGAAAAGGAAATATTTTCAAGGACTTGTATTGGATTTGTATTTGTTTCTGCCTTTGGCTTTAGCACACTGGAGGAACATACAAACACGCTTCATTGCTTTCCTTAGAAAATAATTGTCCACTTTGGAAGAAGTCTGAGAGAGATGCTTAGGAAACTTTCTTTTCCTTTTTTTTCCTTTTTCTTTTAATTCCCATTCCCAAGTGCAAATATTCTCTATTCATGTTAAAAAATTCATTCAGTAAAAATACATGAAACACATATTTAAATCTCTTAAATTTGGCAATGCACAAAATGAATATCCAGAGTGAAATTTACTTCTTAAAAATTCCCTTGAAATTTCAGTCTTCTTACTCATTTTTGTGCTGAGGTTTTTAAAAATGGGGCATAATAATTTTTCTAAGAGAAAAGTGAACTCTACTAAATCCTTTGAGAACAGTTTTCTTGAGGACACTTTCATAGTAGTAGATTTTGGCTTTGTTTTGCTGGAAAAAGAGAATAGACTGATGAATGAATGCTTCAAAAAACACTGAGTAAGTGAAAACATTTAATTTGCAATACAATTCTGATTGCAGCCCTAATAACAGCTGTTGGCAGTGCTGCGTCTACAATATGTGGTATTTACACTCATTTCTGCTGCTGTGTTGGAACAGTTATAACTACAATAACTATTTGAACTGGTGAGGCTGCACCTCAAGTACTGTATCTAATTCTGGGTACTACAAAAATAGCATTAAGGTATTGGAGCAGGTCCAGAAAAGGGCAGCAAAGCTTGTGAAGGGTCAGGAGGGTGAGGAGTAGCTACGAGAGCTGGGGCTGTTTATCCTGGAGGAGGCTCCAGGGTGACCTTATCACTCCCTACATCACTGAGAGGTTGGTTTCTTCTCCCAGGCAACCAGCAGCAGGACAAGAGAAGACAGCCACAGGCTATACAGGGGGTTATTCAGGCTGGACAGCAGAAAGAATTTCTACATGGAAATGGTTTCTAAGTATTGGAATGGACTGCCCAGAAAGGTGGTGGAGTCACCATCCCTGGAGGTGTTTAAGAAGTGACTGGACAAGGCACTGAGTGTCATGGTCCACTTAAAAAGGTTGTGGCTCTTCAAGGATGGGGGACTTGATGGTCTCAGGGGTCTTTTCCAACTAAAGTGATTCTGTGATTCTGTTTCTTTCATAAATCCAATTTTCTTCAACGTGGTTTTGTTTCACAGTGAAGAACTTTCAACTCTTTTTTAATTTTTTAATTATTTTTTTTTTTTTTTTTTTAAATGATGGCCTGGAACAGTTAATTTAGCTGAAGAACATGTACTTACTTTGGTTGTTAAGAATTCAGTTTTCCTTGCAGAAAAAAAGGTCACAGTAATGTACTGGAGATCTCTATCACCATGAAGCCTGTTCTCTTCAGCCAGCATCAGTGGCATGCCTAGTTGACCATTTTTTGACCTTCCTGTGTAAACTGTGGTCAGATCATAGAACTTCTAATCAGACAAAGAGCCAAGACCAATAGCATGATTTACATCTTTCACACAACTGCATTCTATATGCCATGAGCATGGATACAGATTATTGGATGTATATGCTACTATGAAGCCCATATTTTTAAAGCATACTGTCAAAATTCTTGAATTTGATTCTGCTTTATGCTTACTTTAAAGAATCAACTGGTTCTTGCAAGACTTGTCACCAGTCTGTCATCATTTTGTGCTGAAATACTCATATTTTTAGTACTTTATAAGTGGTGCCACCATGTCATTCCTTCATAGATTTTCTCACATACTACAGCTTACTAAGCAAACATTCAGACTTGCAGCATCCCTGTACATATGGGGAGAGGAAAATGAAAATGAAAAATGAAGTACAGTTAGTGAAGCACATTTGGAAACATCTGCTCTAGACACATCAGCTGTACTTAAAATTAATGGCAATTATAATGTCAATAATCAAGATATAGAGTATGTGGTTTTGTTATGTTAACCTGGATTGCTTGTCATGTCATTTCAGCAAAGGAAGAAATGAAAAAATGAGTATTTATATATTAAATTAGTTAGTTAGTTAGTTTGGGGATTTATTTTTATTTATTTTAAATTAATGGGCAATCTGGCTCTTCCCAGAATAGATATAAGTTCTCAGTTCAGTAACATTGTAAGTAACTTATTCAAATTGATAAAAGAGGAGGAAAGGAGCCCAATAAAAACCGTTTTCTTTTCTGCAACATTCTAAACATTTTTTTTAAAGAATGCCATTTTAAAGTAAATCCAGAATGGAGTTTTATTATGTACATGTGCATATACTCTTTGAAAAGAATAATTTACAAAACTTTTAGTCTACTAAAAGTTGCCACAGGGAAAAAAAAAAAAAAGTTGCAAAATAAATGCAAAAGAATGTTTTTAAAGATATCTCTTAAAAGTATTTTATGCAACTACTACAATTTTGTTCAAGTTTTACTTGAAGACAGTTCAAATCAGATTTTTTAACAATTCCTCCTGTCATTATTTGTATCAGACTGTGTGTTTACAATTAAACAAAGTCATGTGAAGAGACAAAAGAGACACATTTGATTTATATGCATTGCAGACAGAGAATAAGTGAAACCATAGGCAAACACAGGACTTGGTATATTGGAATATGCAGAAAAATATTTTGTTAGCTAACGAGGAACTTCAGTATAACTTGAAAATACACCTCTGGCTGATAAGGGAACAGGATTAGGATGAGAGGGACTGGACAATAAATCATTACCATTAGAGAGTGTTTTCCATTCCTGAGGAAGGGCTTAATACTATTTTGTTGTAGGGCTTTCTAACATGAGAATAAATTAAAAGATTACTTTTTCTTACGTTATGAAAATATTTTGCATAATTGTTATATCTTCTTTCACTCTTCAGAAGTGTATGTTATGTCAAAATTATTAGCTTCTGTTACTCTTATGATTGTGACACAGAAATCTTGAAACCTTTACCGGCCTGCAGAATTCTGAAAACTGACACTTCTCATGTAATTTTTTTATGGTGATGAGGGAAGTTAGTTAATCTGTAATTTTTAATACTAATTGGACATTTAAATTAATAAATTCAAATTAACTGCAGCTCACCTCTTTCTGAGATGGCTTCCCTTCCGTGAGCTGCTCCCTGCTTCGTCTCAAAGACTTGGAGTAGTTGTCACTGTTATGCCAAGGTGTGAGTGTTCTAGCAGAGATTAAGCCAAGCTTTCTTTTGGAATTCAGAGGCAAAAAAGAATGTTGCAATCTTTATACCATCAGCAGATTTTTCTTTATGATAATCAACAAGGTTTTTTTTAAAAAACAATTAATTTAATATTAAAGACTGAAAACCCTCAATCATTATCATCACTATTTTTTTGAAATATGGTAATTTAGGGAACACTTGCAAGTCTTGCAGTTGTATAAAACTTACAAACTTTCTTATAAAGAACCAAGGACTGAGTTCAAGTTGTTTCTAAGTGGGATTTTAAGACCAAAATAAAGATTTTACAGCCTTGAAAAATAACCCTACAGAGGAAACTTAGGGCTTCTTATGCCTGCACATCACATCTTGCTTTAAGCACCATCCTTGTCATGTCAAAATGTTTTTATTTTTCCTTGTTTCTTATGCTACCTTCTGAAACAAGACTAAGAGGAATGGGTATTTTAATTGCAACTTAGTCCTTGTTTTGTGGGGAGCAAAGCAAAGCAAGCTAAGCAGCATTCCCATAAGCCTTTTGATATGTACAGTCTGTTTGGTTTGTGATTTAAGCAGCATTGAAATGTATGCCTCTTTCTGCTAAATCAGAAGTCTAAATGCACAATCTTAGACCATAGGGACAACAAATATGTTTCTGGCATACTACAGGGAGCTCTGTCTGCCAATCAACCATATTGATTATTTATATGTCAGGCATTTCTTTAGTACTATAAACCATAAAAAGAAAAATCAACAATATCTATCAGATTTTTTTTCTGTTTCTGCACCTTTAAGGTCTAGATTTATCTCTCTGTATTCACTTAAATTAATCAGAAACAGAAGTTTTTGATGTAAGAGTTGAGAAATTCTTTTGAGTGATTAGATACACATATATTAGGCAAATTCTGTTGCTGAGCTATTGTGCTATAAATTCATATCCATAAAAGATCATATATAAAATAATTTTTTCACCATTTATTCATCAGAGTCAACTTTGTGTTGTCAGCTGTTGTCACAGTTAAAGACATGCCTAATTATTTTTTCAATAAGAGTATTTCTGTGTGTTGTTTTCATTCCAAATATCATAATATGATTAATTTCACACCCCATTTCAGTAAATTCTTAGCCTTTTATTTAAAGTCTTCTTCCTGAACACAAATTATTCTATAGTTAAAAAATCTGTAGACTCAGAATTAATTTAAGTATGTTCAAAAAAATCCATGTTTATCTCTAAATAAAAAATTTAACTGTAGTTAAAGACTACAATGGTGTTTAAGCTGGAAATTGCTTGGTTTGCATTTTGCTTAGAGGCTTGTTATCTTTGCCTTAATCACTGCTAAATCCTCCTAAGATTCAGAGCTTCGCAGGCAAACTCAAATGTAAAAGGAAGAAAATATTTAGACACCTACAAATCCTTAGAGAGGATATAAGCCACCTAACTTTGCTGGGGATTTACCTGCCAGCATTTGCCTCTTTGTTTACCAGATTTCATTCTGTCACTGCAGCTGAAACTGGTGGTCCTGATACCCTTGCAGCAGCTGCAGCAGCAACTTTTGTCCTTGCTTGTTCCCTTCCGTGACATTTTCTTGCCACTCTTCTCAGGAAAACTTTTCAAAAGAAGGCAAACAGGAAAGGCAATCTTCTTCTTTTCTTTTCAAAGTCAGTTCTTAGGGAAATATCTATTGATGCAGTCTACTCTCATTACTTTTGCTGGACATTTCTGCTCAACTTCAAGAGGATGACTTACAGTTTTATGTGAAGTCCCAGCCTCACTTGCAAGTGAACTGGGTGCAATCCTGGTTGTACAGTTTGATCTCTCTACATTCAAATCTAAGACATGTATTTCATCTTCAAAGTGTATATGTAATGGAAAAAACCTGACAGACAGGATGCTGGTAAAAGGGAAGTCAGTGGAACACTGCGAATCAAAGCCAGCCTGAGCTCAATGGGGATTTATGTCTGCTGGCTCTTGATGATACTTCACATAGTTTCTCAATGGTAATGGCATCTGCTGGGTCAAGAAAGACATCCTCTCATTTTAATGTATATACATGGGTAGCCAAAGCATGGGATGGCAGAAAAAATAGAGAGCACCATGAACTACTTGGAAATCTAGAGTTACTCCCAAAGAGCCCATAGCTGTATAACAAAAAAACCCCAAAAACCCAAACATCCCAAAACTATTGATAAAAGCCAAAACAAGAAAAGGTCCCTGGTAGACCCATACTTAGGTCTCCTGCAAATTAAAATGTAATTTTTTGGATGCTGTTCAAGCCTTATACCTTCCTCATTCTTTTATTTCTTCTTCATTCTTTTCTTTTTCCCTCTTCTATACTTCCATTCAAGACATACACATTGAATAAATGGAAACTCTAGTATCAAAGGAAGTATAATTGCCATAATCCACACAACTAACTCAAGCAAATGCAAAAAGAATGCTAAAGTTTTTCTGTGCTTTCATCTTAGTTACTGAGCATATTTTTTTATGTAGCTATAGAAAAGTAACATTGTTGGAAAGATCATTTGTGGAGGGCTACTATATGTCTGTTCTCTATATGCTGTACACGCCCAAATCACAAAATTACAAGAACTACATGAACTCAATTATTCTAAGCCACAATCTTCCTTAGTTTGCATTCTAGCATGAAGATCTATATTTACCTCTTCAGTCATATTCTTTTGATTAGTCTGGAGAGAGCTTTGTAAAATAGGACAAGAAGTTGGAAAAGCTAAACAGAAAGGATGAAACTGCAGTTATAATGCTGCTATCAAAATACAGATATATAAAATCTGTTACAATTTCATTGCTGCATAGCCCATTCTAAAACTGTCTTAAAAGGAAAAGCTGGAAAGATATGGTATCTGAGAGGATACAGGGAGTCTTGATTTCTACTTCTCCTTCCTTTGCAGAACTAAGTAAGATCCCTCAGGGTTAATCTTCAAGTTCACATATGAATTGAATGTTCTAATCATTCTAAAGAAATATGTCAATCAGTCCTTGGTTCAAAGGAATGGAGATTTTCAGCTTCCCAATTCACAATTCCATACTTATCCCTCCTTGTCTTCTGGAAAATGGATAGACCTTTTTTGCTTGTCTGTTTCTCAAGAATTGTTTCCTCTACTGACATGCTCTTAGAAAATATTTTTTGTACAAATCAAATAAACATGCAATAATGAGACTTATCAAACAGTATTTTTCCAAGAAATTTTAAAAATCAGCTTGTTTGAGTTTAATACAATTACCTTATCAATCTATTAATTTAACACAAAGGAATCTGGGGGATATCTTAATTAACAACTAGCTGAATATGCACTTGAAGATAGCTTAATTTTTGCAATGAAGAATATTTGCATGGGAAATGATGAGTTATAAATACTGTCAAGAAATGCTTTTTCTAGAATATCTTTATAGGTCAGTAAGATCTGACATCTTTGTTTAGCTAGTATGAGAGTGGTTTAAGATGCCCAATGCCTTATCTATCAGTGGATAGGTGAGCATTTCCTTTTTAAACCCTTTTTTTTCTGTAAGCAAGACAAATCCCCAAACCCCCTATACTTTGATTGTGGGCCACAGCCTCAGTACAAATTTGTTGACAGGAATATGAGAGTCATGTTATATTTCAGCGTGTTCTGAACACAGCTACAAAGATAATTTTTTTAACTTGCCTTTGCATGCTTTTACTTTCTTTGAAAGCAAATCTAATGTAGTCATCTCTACTGTAAGAATTCTTTATATTTCCATAAGAGAAAAAAAATTACTTTTTTTCTACCAACTTCCATCTCTGATTGACCTAGAGTATGAGTTTTTGGGTTTTATTTGATCATTTCTTAACCTGTGTCCAGGTTTCAGCCAAGGACATCTTTTTTTTTTTTTCCATTAACCATGAGGTTACTGAACCATGAGGGGCAGAGCTTGGACCTGTATGGGTGTGGCCAAGACCCTAATAATAATGTTATTAATCTTACCTCATTTCAAAGCAGTGGGGAAAGGGATTTTCTCTCTCTGTCTACTGAGAAAAAAGAGTATGTAAGCTGTGTCTTTCCTAACAAGAATCTCTACCTGTTTGGACATATGCCAGTAACTTTGGAGTTTGAGATATTTATGGCAGTCAAAGGGGTTTCAGACAAATGGATAAGTAATCAGCTGTAATGTATGTTTCAAAAGTATGGAAAACATGGAATAGGCATGCATATATTGAGATGGAAACAGATCTTGCGTGATGCAGTTCAAGCATGAGAAAACAAAGACTACATAAAGTAGAGGTCAATTATCTGGAGAAAAAGGAGATTTGTGTAGGTCAAACCTTTGAATCTAAGTCAGTTAGAACTTCTCAGTAGTAATGAATCTTGTGTTTCACAGTAACTAGAAGACTTGCAATATAAATAAGGGTTTTTTTTAATAAAGGATAGATAGCAAGAAGAACAGGGGGGATGGAATTAAAAGGATGGGTCAAGATGAGCTACTTGATAGAATTTTTAAGAAATGATGCCAGGATATCAGATCAAAAGAACAGCTGCAGAACTGAATAACATGCCTCTAAGATTGATAAGAGAACTGTATATGGAAGCTGTCTAAGCTGTCTTAAGATGTTTTTGAAATTATTACCATGTGGTTGCCATCCTGGAAAAACAAAAGACATCCCTGTGCAATTTGGTCAAAACCCTCCCCCCTCTTTTTTTCCCTCCTTGTTTGTACTGCATAAGTGATATTGCTTTTGCAACTGTACCTAAACTTAGAATAAAACTTCTGTAGGAAAGAGGAGAAAATTTTTAACAGACCAAAAAGACATCATTGATTAAAAAAAAAACAAAAAAAAAAAAAAAAAAAAAAAGAAGCCAACTCAGAGGCATCATACAGTGAACAAAGGCTTGTCTATCTCTTAAGAGGGTCATTATATTTTTAAGAGCTTGCATTAAATTACCTTAAACAAAAGCCATAAAAAAGAGCCAGTACTGTCCCACTACCATAGTACTAAAGGGAACCAGACCTGAAAGAAGCCATCCTTTTTCCTGTATCCCAGAAGTCACCCCTTTTATATATCAGAGAATAAATTCAGTAAAGTCTGGTGAAGAATACCACAAGTAGCATTTACCTCTCCAGCAGATAATCGCATTGGATTGCCTTGTCTTCAGGATCTTCTCTTCCCTTCTCTATTCCTCCATGTACAGTGCTTTGCTGTTTCAATTACATATTGCCCATTGTCCAAAAGGTACAGAAATTCTTATTGTGAGAAACGCTTGTTCCATTGCTTTCAGTATGTTATATTTTTATATAACAGTAACCAAGTTATAAACAATAATTTTTTCTTATCAACACTAGGATGCATGAGGCAGAATTATTCTCATTCCATGTGGTTTAGTAGAAAACTGGTTTAAGTAACATCCAGTTTCTATTGGATTGACAGAAGACTGCAATTCAGGGGATCCATTCCAACTAAGTGGTTTCTCATGCAGAAAAAATTATCAATTTCTTGCCCTTTGTAGAGAAAAAAGGTGATAACAATAATAACAACAAAACATGTGGGTGAACATATAAGTTCTACTGTCCACCAGTCTGGCCTGAATTATTCGGGAAAGAAGAGAAAGTGGAAGTACTTCAGGATTTACCAGAGAGGGTTTTTTTATTCATGAAAGTTATTATGTAAATTTCTGGCTTAAAGAAAGAGCTTCTAATAAATACTGAAGTTGTAGAAAAATGGAAACTCAACAGGGATTACATTCACATGCTGTACTTCTTGATCCCTAGTACTTTCCTTTAGGGAACAAATAATTGGATGATTAGGTGTGATCTTAAGTAATGACCCTCTGAATAACTCCAAAAAACATGCACCTGGGAGATTTAAGTGGTATACTAAGTATCTCTAAGAGCAAGCTGAAAGTGGTAATTACACTGAAAGCCAGTGTAATTGTTTGGGGATCAATTGTCAAATACTGGCAAACTTGGGAAAGTTAATGAAAGCTCAGTACATAGACTCATGTGACTTCAGTGATTTTCAGATAATTAAGGACCAGGTTAGAAGGTAGAGTGAGGAATACAGAAACCTATTTAGCTTGCTTTTGTTGAATGACATTTGAAGTGATGAACGATGTAAATATTTTTGTTAGAACAGAATCCACTTAAAAAAAAGAAATCTGTTCTTTGCCTCAGATATAATATTTAGCTGTTAAGAAGTGACATTTTAAAAATGAAATAATGATGAATTGCTCCCTACCCACACTCCCCTTCCTGTCATGGGCACAAGAAACCCCTCAGAGTTCCTCTGCTACTGGAAAAAATACCTTGAAAGCTGGGAGACAAGAAATCTCTGGGTTTCTCCATTATGAAGTTTCCATTATGAAGCTGTTAGAGCAGGATGGGAAGAGGATTTCTGTGCTGTACAGAATGAAAGTACTCAGTGTAAATATTGGTTATACTAGATGGCAGAGTGTCATACATACAGTATCACTGTGACATCGTCACAGTGTTCTTGGTCTTTGCCATTGGTGCTGGATCTGTTTAGGATGGAATTATTTTCCCTCACAGCAGCCAATATGGTGGTGTGGTTTACATTTGGGGTGAAGACAGTCTCTTGATAGCCCGCCAATAGGTGTTTGCCTATTGCTGAGCCACGCTTGCACAGCACCAAGCATTTTCGGTTTTACCCATTCTGACCCCTTTGGGGGAAAGGAGAAGGAAGGGAGATCATTCATGGTCATAGTACTTGTTTTCCCCGTGATCATTATGCATGCTGAGGTGGGAAATATTGTATAAATTATTCATTTCTCTTTGCTGTGCTTACCACCTTTAACTCATCTATTTAACTCTCTTCATATCTATGCACAAGTCTTGTATTCTATTTTCTGTCTGCCTTGCAGGAGAGGGGAACGAGCAAGAGACAGGGTAAGTGCTCTGCTGCTGGCCATACTCAGTCCATCACACCCTCCCCTCTTTGCTCCTTAAAAATACAACTCCTAGGAAAGGTTTTTGAGGTTTGTCCTTAATAGCAGGAATCACACATCAGAAGGAAGAATACTTAGCTCGTCAGTATACTACCTTTGCTACCTACCTCTAGACATGCTGATAAATGGTGGGGTTTATGCACCATTTTAGACCTTTCCATCACCCTCACTCCATGTAAGAGGGATTTTTCCTTAGATCCTGTGAAATGGCAAGAATGTCACAGAAGGAGATTTGAGTGTTTCCCGTTCCGTACAAAAGGGTTATTTTCTAAAAAGTGGTAGTTTCCTAGTTTCTTATTGATGCAGACATGGATGACTCTGTAAAAAACACACAATTAACACTGGAAAAATCATCCAAGATGAATATTAATGTTCTAGGAAAAAAATGAGCTGTGTATATGTGTATGTATGTATGTGTATATATATATATATATATATATATATATATACACATACATACATATATGTATATATATACATACACACATATATACATATGTGTGTGTGTATACATATACATACATCTGACAATCAAACCTCTCGGGTTTATAAAAAATATTTTTGTATGTTTTTCTCTGCTGGCTGTTTTCCGTGACTCAAGAATGTAAAGTTTTGTTTCCCCAGCTCAGAGATCTTGAAGAACTGGTCGTGAGTTGTCTCTTCTGTCTCTTTCATTGTTTATTATTTCTTATCACTACATTCTTCTCTGACCTGCAGAGATCTGTGCAGCAGGTCACATTCAGGCACTCTCCCCAAATCCCGAATACCACCGACACAGGGTGGTATGTACATTTATACTACAATCTACATAATCGGTATTTATAATACTTCTCCGATAACTGTTATCCATGTTAGAAAGTTAGACTCTATTCTAAGCCAACTATAACGTGCCACCTCACTGCAGAACATGGAGCCAAGGAAGAAGAAGGAAGAAACCCAAAAGCCATGCGGTTCCTCCATTTTGTCTTCCCTGCTTGCCATCCTAAAATCCCCATATATCTAAAATCCTCACCCTATGATAAAACTACACACTATTCTACTATTTAATACACACTCTTGAAAACTCTGATTCATTCCAGAGCCTAAAAGCGCTTTTTCTTTGAACAAAGGTTAAAAACAATTTGTCAGAGATCTTAAAATCCCTTAAACATGCAAAGAAATATTTCTCATAATTCCAGACTCCAACACAAACCAACACTGCTTTTACGCTAGCAAAGTGTAAACACACAGCTTTGCTTGAACAGGAGGATTCTCTTTTCTTTCTCCTGAGGGACTTCATCTTCCCAGTCTGTCTTAATGGCTTCACCCTTCCTGTCAACTGACGTCATAAAAGAGCTTTCCAACACCAAGAGCAGCCGCTGATCTAAACAAGCAATGTCATGTAAGTGTCTCTCTAGTGCAATCTCTTATCTCTATTGTTAAATGTTTTCTTCCAGCAGAAGAATACACCTGCTGCCTAGTTAGGAGGCTGATCTCTTTTGAAGAACATCTGCCATATATTTGAAGTGCCAAATGAGAGACTGGCATCTGTATGCAGTAGACACAATTAGTCTCCCTCCTGTTCCATTTTCCTATCTCTTCTCTCAGCAGCATACCTTCCTAGCCATCCTGGCTTTTATCTTCTCCCTCTACTCTTCAGTCCTTTACTTTTTCTCTCCTGAACAAAGGCATCTGGGGTCATCTCCATATTCATGATGCTGTACTTCTTACTGGTCCACTCTCTTCTTACTGCTTAACTGGTGGGGTATGTCAGGTTCCTCCTGCAGCTGATTGTATTTCTGCCTATTCATTTCAGGGTACTGTATCCAGCACCAATATCTGACAAGGTGCTTGCTTCAGTTTCATTTTGTAAACCTCCAGATTAATATGCTGTTAATGCAACAAAAACATCTGAGCATCCATTAGAAGGTGCTGAAATCATGCTATAAAATACTCAAGCCAGCGTTGCAGAATTATCACATAGCAGAATTATTACAAAAAAGGCTATTCAGACCACATGACATCCTGATCATATTGGAATGAGTACTTAACAGATAGAACTCCCACTGAAATTAAAGGGACACATTTGAAACACTTGGGAGTTTCTGCCACCTTAAATAAGGTAAGAACACCTCATTCAGAAATACCACTCTCCCAAAATTTATGTTCACGTTACTTAAAAATATACGCTTTCACTTAGTTATTATTGAAGCTAACAGACATTTTCTATGCCATGAAAACATACACAACATTATTTCCAGGTCTAATACAGTTTCTAGTTTAATTTAATTCCTCTATTTTTTTTTTTTTTAATTATTATTTCAACAGATCTACTGGAAAAAAAAATGTTAACAGAAAATCATTAGCAACTAAATGTTCATAAACACATTGTGAAACTTCAAGTAATGAAACATTGTAACAAGATTAATTTTGCTTCAGCTGTGCTTCCACAGCAAGGATCTAAACAGACCTGAGCAATTCTGAGTCACTTTTGCACTTTTTGCTGATTTTCTGGAATTCAATCCACTGCAGAACATAAATGAATCTAGTTTTTGATCCATCATGAAAATTGATCTCATTCTCTCCACTTCACCTTTCTCAGTTATACTTTTCCTATGTAATATTTTCATATTTTTGAGAATCCACAGGATATTTAACCTAATTCCAGTAGTGAGCTAGGTTTTTAAAGGTCTCTATTTGCAATTAAATAAATTCTCCAGATAGACAATTCACACTTCTTAACTTTTACAATTTGGCAAGTGGCTTCTATGGTGATGAACTCCTAGCATTCAAAGAAGGATGGATTCAGCTGATGGTTGGGGATCACAAGCAGATTTTGGGTCCATTGCATTAACCTTTGAGAAGGATCTGCATCTATACTACAAGTGTTCAAGTTCAGTTTTATAACCAAAGACTGAATTTTTGTCTGCTATGGGCTTCTTTGCTCTCTGCACTCAATTATGGCTATAAAACAAAAGACAATATATTCTGTCAACAGAATGAAATAATGCTGCTAGGTAATAGAGTTTGAAATGTTTACAAACCTATAAATGAAAACTGCTCCATTAATATGAATGAATATAATAAAATTCGTTCATGATAATTACTACATGCATAATATTGCACAACAGAGCTATTTTTAGCACATTAGTTACAGGTTTTATAGACTTGGAGAGGCAGTTACTGTTCCTAAGTATTATCTTCTGTTACACAAAAGAATGTTCTTTCGCATTCTTTCATTAAATGTTAAAGGCCTCTCTCTGTAGTGGTCCAAGTCTGATTTTTAAACATGGAAGTGGAATTACATGTTCTAAATCATGAGCATATTTGGAGTGCTGAGCCAAAGAGTGCTGCCTTGCAGGAAAAGCTACCAGTTCCTCTTTTTCTCTGTACAGCAACCTGGAGGTCCAATGTATCCTTTCACAAAGTAGGTATAGCTTAAGTCTATTGACAAATTAATTATCTTAATACACAGTTATTGAGATAATTGAGTCACTGAATGTGCATGAATGATGATGTTTGCTTTGGTTATTTTGCCTCCTGAAATGAAGAAGGCAGAAAATTTTCCACTGGATTTCAGGTGCCTTAGTAATTACACATCTGCCCCTACATGCTGCAACTTCAGCTCATTCCTAAGAAAGCACTTGTAAAGCAATGTAGAATATTGACATCACAGGGAATGGGTAGGAAGAATTCTGTCCTAGTAAACTCTGTAACAAGTGGGAAAAGAGAGAGAAACCAGAGTAGTAAAAAAAAATTAAGGTTTTGCATGACAGGTTGGAGGAAATTTAGCTATTTAGGAAGCTGCAGGCTTTTTGGAAAGTCTTGATGTGAGTATCAACCACACAATACCTGAGTTTATGTGGATGAAATAGTCCAACCCTCAGTAAGACATTAGTAATGGAGGACAAACTTAGTTCCTGTGGCTGCTCCAGAAGAAAAAAAAACCCCAGCATATTATGAATAATTTCAAGTTAATTTTTAAATGCTGATGGATAAAAGAAAGACATAATTGATCAGAGATTTTGTTTATACTACTAAAAATATGTACATTATTTCAACCTATATTAATAGTTCTCATACTACTGAAAATCTGGCATACAAAGCTTTGTTTAAACTACCTTTGGAACTTCAACCTTTAGAGATAAATTAACTGTCAGCGAGAGTCTGTGGTGGGCTGGAAAAGTTTCATAATCGGAAACAGAATGATATAGCAGGTGTAGGATACAACTTTTGTAGGTGTAGGAGGACAGCAGTTAACTTCAGAAGCCCAACAGCAATTTTCTGTTATATTTCTATCTAATCAGTCAAATAGGTTTCTCTCCAAAAACCTCACAGGTCTTATTTTCCTTTGGTTTGGATCAGAGACTATAAGACACTTCAATTCTGCTACTTTGAATTTCCATGCAAACATTACCTGTGTGCTGGGATCTTCAGAAGGAATCACCTTGTTTGTTAGATTTTTCGCACTCTTGGAGAACAATCTTAGACTACATCTCAGAGAGTCAAGTACATCCTCTTTATAATTTTTGAAGGTTAATATAGACTATTTTATTTCATTAGAGTAACTTCCATCCTGTAGAACCAAATCCTGAAATACTTCAGGCCTTTATATATCTACATCATACGTTCTAGAATCATAGAATCATGAAATGGTTTGGGTTGTAAGGAACCTTAAATATCATCTTGTTCCAGCCCTCCATGGCCAGGGGCACCTTCTGACAGACCAGATTGTTCAAAGGTTTGAACCCATCAAACCCAGTCTTTAGAATTATATCCATCCCTTCTTTGAAGTTTCTGTCAATTCAAGATTTTCAGTATATCTCCAGATATCTTTTTTTAGCAATTAACTGTACTGATGTCTCACATTTCTTATTACAGACCTCAACCACAAGATTATCTTTTTCTTTTGTACTGGCCATTAAGTCTAATTCACTTCCTCACAAATCTTCCTGTAGACTGGGACTTAGTCATGTTGACTGATTAATTGATTATACCAACTCTGAGGTTCACGGGGAGTGCTGTAAAATAAGTTTGTGTAATATATTTTCATGGTTATCATGTAAAACTCTTGACTACACTGAGCTTTTCTTTGAAAACAACTATGCAGAATTGTTCCGTAATAATATATTTCAGCCAATGTCACTTGTGACATTTCCCTTGTTTCTAATATTCCCTTGCTTCCATATCCCAATATTATGCTCACCCTTTTAATTACATTATTTCATCCTTCATTCTGTTATGTATTTTGATCCTTAATTCCCTCTCAATGTCACAGCAGCCAGAATGCAGCTCTTCTTACAAGTATGGCCTACATTTTATTTGCTGATGTCTGAACATGTATCTGTCGACATAGAACTTCAGCTATTCAAAAGAAGTTACATTTTATTCTAAGAGTGTGTCCTCTCATTATTTAATATTCCACACATTTTCACATAATTGTAAATTTTTACCAGCAACCAGAAAGTGCGTTATTTTCATTAAAAATATTGCTGAATATATTTACTTCACCAAGCCAAGAATTAATCTAAGTTTTCACTGGAGGAAAAATTTCTTTGTGGATGATTATTTCTCATTTACAATAGCTTTTTTAATTTATGAACAAGAAGAAAAATTGAGTGACTTTTTTTTGGCAATGGGACACACTTCTGCAAAGTGTCAGATTTTCAAACACAACTTTTTGTCATAGATCTTAACTAAATTAACTTTCCAGTTTGAGAGCGGGGCACAATATCTGGAGATATTCCTATATAACATGTGGGAAGATGAAAAAAAAAAATTATGAGCCATTACTGTGAAAAGAAAACCTTCTTCAGAAACAGTCTTTACTCTCAGAAGAGAAAACAGCAGCCTTATCCTAATCAAGATACAAGTCTTTCTCTACAAGACTTCAGTGTCTCCTTGGCCCAAAATTAGTCCTGGATACTCCCACTCCATTAACAGTGTCTGGATGAAGCTGTACTTCAAAGTCAGGATGGGAATGCAGAGATTAACTTTGTCTTTTTTTACAATGAGATAAATGATTTTTCAGGAAAAAGTTCTAGTGCTAAACATAGAATTATTGCGAATGGAATTAAAATTACAGATTCTTAAATGGGATGATGAATATTGAATAATTTAAAAAATATGGGATCAAAACCTGTAACTATAGGAATTTTAGTTTTCCTTAAATCAGTCCACATTTTTCCCCTCATTTACACTTAACTTAAAAATACTAAGCCATGCAGTTACCCAAGTATTAAAAGCTTCTACAGAAAATCTATGAACTAAAAGAAATCACCTGGGGAAAGAGATAGAGTGAATTACTTATTTCTCTCTGGTATAGCATATCACCTGCCTGTGCAATGGTGAATTGACTGAGTAAGTTAAGAAAGAATATATACATAAGTCAGAAGAATTCTTTGTCACATTGTAAATGTATATCCTGTTGTCTTGCTTTTCAACTGAAACATGAAACCTGTCATTTCACATAAAATATGGTGACACTAGGTTATTTAGCTTTTGAGATATTTCATCAGCAAGAAAGGTTTTTTGAGACAGAGGGGAAGAATAACCAATTAAATTCATTCACATTTACTACTTGCTTTGTTGCACACATAAATCACTGATTCAAAGGGAAAATGAAATTCAGGCCAACTTTTTCTCTCAGCTGTAAGCACACAATCCTTATCCTAACACCTTTCAAAAGGCAGTGAAAAATTGACGTTTAACCATTGTTTCTTTGTGTCAGTCTTAATTATTTAAAAAAAAAAAAAAGTATGTCCTAATATTTAAAGCCAAGAGAATATATTTCTTTCACATACTCTTGTACTTAAAAAGAATTAAGGGTTTTCCTTTTTCTAAGAGTAACCTCAATTTCTTGAGGTAGTGTTTTTATTAGGACATGGTAGCAACAAAGAAGCAAATTGTAAACATTTATCACTAAGCAGTGCATTTATTGATTTTCTCATACAGAGTACCTTGGGTACATAGATATATGTTAGTAGCAATGAAAAATGAAAGGTTATAACACTTCGCTGACTCTGGATCATCCCCCATGAGAGAAGAAAACTTGGTTATAAAGTGCCCAAGTTGGGTATTATCCATTTATTGTGTTTTAAATGCACTCTTTGAACCTTAAATAATGCTGAGGGACAATTTCAGCTCCTGGTGTAGTCCCACTGAAGTGAGTGGAATTGCACCAACAATTCAGTTTGTCTCTGTGTGCATTTGCATTTCTGCCTGTACTTGCCATAGTTTATTGTCAGGCTTCCTCCAGTAACTGTGAAGTATGCTGTCATCATAATCTGAATCACAGAGTATATCAGCAAAGAAACATCTCAAAGGCTGTATAAATAAAAATTCACCTGTCTTCTCCAGCCATGAAGGGAAACACTGTCTCCATCTATTTATCTTCTCAAGGCTGTCTGTTTTGTCCTACTGAAATGGGAAGTTGGAAAGTTCCCAGCCATGCTGTCTGCATTTTAATGAGCATTTTCTGTAAAGATTGGGCAAAATTCTGACCAGGTCTCCCCTATGGAGAGAAGGAAGGGTCAGAAACTACAAGATCAGGGAAAAAATTACAGGATTGTAATTTTATATGAAGGATTATATTATTTTAGCAGAAACAGTAAGGATTTTTTTTAAGACTGTTTTTTATGAATTTTAATGCTCAAAGAGGCATGTCACCACACTGCTTAAATTCCCTAGTCCTCACTCATATGAAGTGTTGCTTCACACTTTCTCTAGTACATACAATAAACACAGTGTTCCCCTGCAAAATTCGCACATGCTGGGCAAGGAGAAATGCTTTGCATACTCCCAGAAAGCACTTGAGTGAAAGCCAGCTTATCTCTCTGCTGCTGTTGAGGATATATATATGTATATGCATATGTGCATATATATATATATATATATATATGCACATGATGTATATGTGTATGTACATATATATATATATATACATGCATATAGGAACTTAGACATCACTGTGGAGGGAGGTTTTAGACGACAGACTAAACAGGACAGCTTAAAGTTTTAAACTGTACTAGTTCAGTCATTTGCACACAAATTGCAAATGGTTAGTTCTTGCATATTTGTAATCTTCACCAACATATTTAAAGTACTGTTGATCTTAAGACTTTTATGTACTAAACTATATGTGAATATGGAGGTCTGATACCATGTAGTTAGAACTGATGGCTTAGTGGTTCTTGTTTATTTATTTATTTTTCGCACTTAGCAACAGAGCCCACCAGAGCCTAGGCTAGCTGGAAGGACACCGGCGCTGGGCCAGGTGTGGGGGAACAACTGGGGTGTGGGGTTTGTGCCAACAGCTGAACCTTCAGAGACACTTGCTCTACAGTGGAAGGGCTCCCACCACAGTCAGGGGGCAGGGAAAGGACAAGGAGGAGGCTCTCTAGGGCTGAGGAACCAACAGGAGATTTAGTCAGGTTAAAGGGGTCAGGAACCAAAGAGCCACAAGCACTGCTGTGCTCAGGACTTTATAGAGCATCAGAGCAAGGGGTGGGTACCAAATACAAGCCAGTGAGGATCAGCAGGGGCAGAGTGAAGGGGTTACAGCATTTCTTGGGGGCCAGATGGGGCAGGTGGGAGCAGAGGGCAGGACACATGGTCCAGTGGAGCATCGAGGGTTAGGAAACACCCAGGAACGCCCGGGGGAGGTATGCTGAAAGGATTGGTTCAGGGTTGGAGTGACATGGAAGGTGCCAGAACAAAGGTCAGGGTATCAGTGATTGACAGGGAAGGGGCTGGAACAAAGGGTGGGGAAATGTCATACAAGGTAACAGGGGAGGATACAACTTCAGAAATAACGCAACTCTGGGGAGAACATGGGAGAACATAAGAACAAACTATTAATGTTAAAACTTTAACAATAAGCCAGTTAAATGAAACAAATATGGGAAGCAACAACTTAGGCCTGATGTTTTTATGGATTTAGCTATGGCTTTGATAATGCTTATCTCCTTTTCATCTGTCTTCCCAGCCACCTCTCTTGTGTGTTCAGCAGGATGCTTGCCTATTTGTAGCGCCATGCACTTGCCTGTTGCTGTGGCAACTTCTTGTTCCTTGAACCTTTCCTATGTTCAAGTCTTCTCACCTTTATTTTCTCCCTTGGTGCTCACCTTACTCAGGTAAGCATTTATAGAATATTCACAGTGTTATGAAACACTTACCCACAGTTTTAGTTACTCTGTATTAGTATGCTTATATTCAAGTTCAAGTCAATTTAGTATTAATTATATCCTAATTTTTAGACTTGTATTAAGTGTCATGCCTTTGTTTTGGCTGCATCTCAGTGACAGTAGGTTACCTCATACCAGCTGTGGGATGAGTTAATACATTTGGATAACTACCATATAAAACTAGTGTGCCATACATCTATGCCTGAGCTCATTACTTATGGAATGTCTCTGGTAAAAGATAAGACTTTAACTTCATATCTGTCTTTCTTCAGACTAAAAAAGGTATTTAATTATCCAGTCATATCTGATTTTTTTATTTAAAATTAATTAAAACCAAAGCAAATCAAGGCTTGAGTTTTCTGATGTTTTTCTTGCCAGTATTGTTGCCAATGAACTGTCCTCAGAGGGCTCTTAATAAATCTCAAGAATTGGTGGGAAAACGGCAACAGAGAGCAGAGCCAAAGTTTCTGCAGTTTTGAGCTCTTTTTGATATTCCAAATTAAATGCTAGGAAAATCAAGACAGGAGTCATAAATTTAAGTCACCAGAGTATACACAATTTGTTCTGATTTAGGTGAACTGATGATTTTCAATGACTGCCATCCTGTTATCCATTTATATTTTCCTTTTCTGTATCACCTTTGAAATGCCTCAGGCTCCAATCACATTTACCAGCAGATATGCCTAGTTCCTCTCAGCGCTTCCTCTTGTTCAAAAAGAAGCATATGTACTTGGATAAACTATCACTGCCCTTCAAGTCCCATGAGGTGGCCTTCTTTTATCATTCAGCATCTAGTCACTGGATTTAAATTTAGCTGATCACAGGAAACATTGAATCTTTCAAATCTTTAAGACACAATGTCTTTCTGTAGTTTACTACAGTTAAATAAATTTCATAAATATGTCTCTGTACGTGTGTACTTTTTCTCTTCTTATATCCAAAACAGGAAAAGGCAGTCAACTTTTTACCTCAAAGAAACTTTTATCAAAGTTTCACAGGAAATGAATTGTATCAGTTACAGTCTTGTTCCTAAATCTGGTTGATAATGCTGATTGACTGTAGATTTCTTCCTAGTGGAAAGACACATGCTTTTTCTAGCATGCATGGGTATAATTTACATTGCCACTAATTTATAGTTTATCTTTAGTCTCTAGGGAAAATACTCATTTTACAAAAGTCTTACAGTCAAAGATCTACTTTAATATCAGTTTTCACATAAATTCCTCCTTAGAAGCTACATTTACTAAATGGAGTGTCTAAAAGTAGATTACAGAAATAGCTGGAGTGCAGGGGCTTGAGGGGGCAAGAAACCATCTTGTCTAGAGGAAACAGAGAATACTCTCATGGACAAAAAGACAGATGTGATAAGTCTTAGGAGCTGGAACCAGATACAGACATAGTATTCAAAATTAAATTCATCAGATAAAGTACATGGCATTCCACCTCAGTCAATTATAGTCATCCCTTTGATTTCAATATAATTTTTGTGATTATCTAGTTAGAGCTAAACAGAACAGAATAATAAAGTTAGTTAAAATGTACAGAAAATCTATATTTATGTCCAGAGCGTGCACAATCAGGTATTTTGCCAGTTTAGTTTGCTACTTCATTTGCATTTGCAAACTATAGATTGGAAACACATAATTTGGCAACTGTAATGTTTCTCATTGTAAAAATGAAGATTAGAGAGATGAATGAACAGTGGAATCCTTGGCAATTGCCAACAACAAAAAAATATGAAAGACAATACATGTAATATTTCTCATGCAAAAAATAACTGAAGCAAGCAAAGTTATTCACAATTATTGCTGAAGCTTATATGGCAATTTCTCAGCACCAAGTTTTGTTCTGTTTTTTCTCTTTCAATCCTTCTCTCTCTCTATCTTCTCTCAGATAAAATTCCCACATGATAGGATATATCAGCTGGCCTGTAACTGTCAATATAGTTTTAAGAATTTTGCAAAATATTTTTTTCTTTTCCCAGAAAATAAAATTGATATTTCTGCTGAAATTGTAGAAAATGTTTATCTTATAAATAAAACAGGCACCAGTATTAACTTTTATTTTTCTTCTGAAAAGCATGGTGCAGAACCATTGAGGAACTTTACCCTCTGTATTCAAAACAAGACACAGCTAATATTTCTTGATACCTACTTTTGGAGGACTCTACAGACCTTTGATCTTTCCTATCTCTGTGTGGGGACCACAATAAAAAGAGAAATCAACAACACAAAGAAAAAACCTATCATTTACAGGGAACTTATCCTTTGGGTTTCCTAGTGGGTCTTATGATTCATGTTTGTCTTCCAAATTGTAAAGCCTGTAGGGAATGGATTGTTTTTATATCTGCATGTTTTGCAAGGTCAAGGATACAGTCAATGCTGAGTAAATAAGTAAACAGTCAAAATCATAAAAGTCATACACAAAAAGTTTTATGTATAAAGATAGATATAGATAATTATAGATATAGATATAATCAATCTATATTTGTGTCTAGGTGTCCAAAACCCATATTCTCTGATGTTCTCTATCCTGTCAGAGTTTGACCCTAAGAGTACACTATGTCTTCTGAAGGCACTTCTTGTTTGTTTGAGTTTTTAAAATGAAATATGCTAACAATAAATCAGTATTAATCTTCCTGATTTGTTTGTGATAGCAGTAAGCTTGATAATCCTAGTTGTTTTTAATGAGGGTTGTACAATTTTAGGGTTTATTTTCAAAGACACTTAGAACAACATCCCTTTAACCTAAAATTCTCTCTGCAACACTTTACAACAGCAACAGAAGTCCTGTAAGAAGAGACATTTCCTTTATTATTATCTGAAAATAGTATATTTAAATTTGTAGGCAATAGCTTTAAAAGTGCTGCAGTTTCCTTGGAGAATACACTGTCCTTGGAGAGTTTTTAAATACATGATCCTGTGATATATTGCTGCAAAATGTAAAAGAGACAAGTGGAATAGAAAACTGATAATGTTAAAGCATGATCATCTAACATCTACTATTATGTGCTCATTCCTCAGACATTAGAAGTCTCCTGATATTCTACAGGCATTGTAAGATTGGACTATGAGGTGACTGAGGTGCTTCACTACTGAGGGAGTATCAGAAAACCATTAAAAGTTGTTGTTTTCTGTTCATGACTGAATCATAATCATTACTTGGTTCAGAGTGTTTTACATATATAGGTGAAGAAAACTTCACATTACATTTTCTGTGAAAAGCCTCAGCCAGAATAATTCACCTTTACTCTAGTTGTCAAAAAATAAACTCAGGAAAATGGCCTTTATTCATATTTTACAAGATAATGCCTGTGTATCAAACACGTCTTCTACAGTCCGTTTGACTATGCTTTTCACATTCAAGCAAACATAAATCTTTCTAAAACTACAATTTTAAACTTCCAGATTTTTGACAGAAAAGGTTTTTCAGATTTTACTGCCCAAAGAATTTGAGAATGATGCATTTCCTCAAAACAGACAAAGATTATAGAATATCCTCATAGTTCTATTATACAATGTCTCAAATTCAACCCATGGAATGAAATTGACTTTTCTGGAAAACCATGGTTTCAGGGACTCTAAGCAATGGCTCTCCTCCACATTGGAATCTCTCCTCTTCCATGTCTTCTAGAGCTTACAGATGAGGAAAATTGACTGAATAAAGGAAGAGCATAAATGTGGATGGCAACAAAAGAAAATCAGACAGTCCTCATGAGAGAAGAGATAATCCTTATCCAGGCAGCAAACAGGAGGCATGTGAGATTTTGTATGGAAAAGGGTAGGCAGATCAGGTGCAGTTGTCTAAAAATGTCTTTTTAGAACAGGCTTAAGCAATGCTAATGAAGGCTTAGAGCCCTCATTGTCCATCTGCTCTCTCATTGGGGCTACTACTGAATCTCTGCTGGCTAGAGATTGGCTTGCAGTGGGTTGAGAAGCTCCTCACCCAGTTTATGCAGCCTGTGCCAGAGCTAAATGCTGAGTAGATTTGTGAGGTACAGCTGTCCACAGCTGGAGTAATCATCTCTGAATATCAAAGGGCACTGCTGGGATTTTTTGTAATACAGAAATCTTGGTCTGGAGCATAAGGTGAATTTAATGCTTATGCATTTCTGTGTTGGAAGATAGCTTATTTTTAATTTTTAATTAGACTGTCAGAATAAATAGTCATTAAGATCACACCCTGGAAGTCAGCGCATTTGGGGGCCTTCTGTCCTTAAATCTATTTTCAACACAAGAAGTGACATCAGTGTTGGAGATACAGAGCTCAGAGCTCTGTAAATTTTTTGCAATAGCTGGGAGAGGGCATGGCCAAGACCCTACAGTTATTTGATGTAGAAAGGAACTCTTTTGCTTCCCAGGAGAAGGGAATTCCTTACAGTTTAGTAACTTGGTGGGTCAAGCAGTCAAGTATTTTTTATTGTTGGGATGATTCTGTGTAAATTGTTTATTTGTTTTATATCTTTTGTTATTACTATTGTTTCTTTTCATTTTTGTATCCCACTGCTGTTTCCAGTAAATTGTTATTTCACCCTATGATCTTTGCCTTTTGTGACACCCATTGAAGAAGGGAGGGGAGTGATGTGTGTTTTTTTTAGTGGAAGTACTAATTTGGAGAATACTATTCCTAAATAACAAGAGGTTTAACACAAATTACTCTGGATATTGCAGTTGCTGGAGTCTCCAAAACATGCCACTTGTCATGAGTATTGTAAGCAGCAAAAGCTTTGACCTATATGAAAATTAGAACACAGCAAAAATCAGACTTTGAGAAAGAAAAAAGATGAAGCAGTTATATTCAAAATTTTTTAGAAACGGTACAAAGAACAGCTTCTGTTCAGCAGTGGGGCAGACTGTTTGGAATCACATGCAATCTTAGCAGAATAAAATTTACATTGAGCTGGAGGACATTTATGACGGATGAATTTGCTACCCTGCTTGACCCTGACATTTTTTATTTTTGTTTTATAGAATTACTCACCACTACTGGTTTTATGGAGCCACTATGCTGAAGTTATTGATGCAGTAAGCATCATTGGCAGGGCTTTTCAGCCAGAAGTTGATCTCCTTTACTGAAGTAAAAATGTGACAGTCATCAGAAGAAAACAGAGAAACAAAAATTCCTGACATGGATAAGATCCTAACTTCCTGTTTTGTCAGAGACTGGGTAAGTTTAGTGTCCCTAGCCATTTTTGGGGTGTTTGGAATGCCTGCTCGTGTGCATCTGGTGAGAGGAGGGCAAGCCAGGTCATGCTGGGTGAGGCAGTGCCCTGCCCTCCCCCAGACATCTGCTGTTATACCAACTACTATTTGCAATAAATGGGAAACACAGGATGTTTAACCTGAAGCCTGAGCTTCAGTCTGTCACTAGAAAAATCTAGTCATGCCACATTAGATGAAGAACCTTTGGGATTTTTTTTAATTTCATTGGGGAAATGACCTGAGATAGAACTAATTTTCCTCTCGTGCTATTTGATCTGGATCAGGTGTCCAAGCTGTTCAGTATGCTAATTACACGAACAATTTTGCTGGTGCACAGAAATGCACAGTGAGAGGATGAGAAAAAGGGTCCAGGGGGAAAAATGAGGCAACTTCTTTTGATGGCAGCACCGGTCTGTCACTCTGGATGTGACACAACCCCCTGGAGTGGCATCATATTGAGAACAGTTTGTGTATGTGACAACCTGGTTGGAGAGCAAAGAGACTTCAAAAAATTCCACAACAAATTTTATGTCTTGGCAGGAGAAAATTTCTGACTTCAGTCTCATCAACTTCTTAGAGAAAACTGAAAAATTGCTTGGTGTACTTTATTTTTATTAAATATCCATTTTGTTTCCTCTATCCTTTCTGTTCTATTCTTTTCACTGCTTAGATTTAAACACTGTTTTACTGTTTTTTCCTTTCTGTATTTTTTTTTTAAATTTTCTGTTCTTTTCTTCTTTTAGTGTTTCTGATCAATGAGCGAGGCTTACAGGTTATTGCAAGTGCATTCCATTTTCAGTAACTTCTTGGGGAATGATGTAGCTCTGGTGAATAATTGCTAGAAGACAGGTTTAAGCATATAGTAACTCTTAAACCATCATTACCCTGTAGAGTGAACTAAAGATAGTGGACAAAAAGCACATGTGCTGTCAGTAAGGATTATGGCAGGCCATATATAGGAAAAACACTTGATTTTTTTTTTCCTGGAGCAGAACTGGTTGTATTCTGCTGCTGCATTCTGTAGCATAGAAGCAATGGCAAACTTCAAAGCATAAGGACAGAAGGGCTCAGTAACAATATATTGTGTCACTGTCCAATTAAGAAAGGCAAAATAAAGTTCCTGAAATAGCTTTCAATTAACACTTACTGCGTCCCAATGTATATCTAATTTCTTAAAGGGCCATTAATTGTCAATATACCACAATTAGGCCTTAAGTATGTGATTAATATTCTGTTAGATGCTTATTTAATGTTATTTGGCATTCATTACCAATTAATAGATATTTAATTGAAGGTTGCTTCCTCCTTAGCAGAATATCTGATCTCCTTTTGCCCCTTCCATGATTACTTTCTGCTGTTTGTTTTTCTTCAGACCATTGCCTTTAAGGTTGTAGAATTATTCTTCTTCTTGTGGTTCACTTGGCTAAGCAGAAAATAATCAGTTTTCTAGTCCATAATACCTATTCAGATAAGTGTGCTGGGATTATGGATGCATCAAAGCACACCAAAATTAATTCAGCGGAATATATCTTGACTCCCAATATAAAAGGTTTGATGAAGGAAAGCAAAAATGTCATAGTGGTTGTTTTCCTGCTTTTTCCTCTTTTGTTCCCTTTTTTCACACCTTTTTTTCCGCAGCATCACCAGTGCAATAGATGTGAGTAGGGCAAATGAGGCAGGGAAAATACAGCAGCAAATAAATATGGTAATATGATTACCTTATGGAGAAAATTCTTAAATTGCTTTCCAAGAAGATGAACCTATTTCAGCTGTGTGGTACACAAAGCCGATACAGATAGGAGAAATCATGTTAGTTACCAATCATCCACCCTCATGAGGTCGGCACCCCATTGGTTGGCATTTGCATTCACAATTGTCCTCTTTCAGTTTAAAATCAGATAGCATAAAAGGAAATTGTCAAGTCAATTCCTGCATGTCCTGCTTGAGATGCATAAAAGGAGTCCAGTATTCAACAACAACAATAATCTAAACCTTGAAAATCCAGCCACCTTGAAAGCCTTTCCTGTTATGTTAGCAAAAATGGCTAATCACTAAGCACAAAATAGTTTTGAAGGACCATTAGCTGCACTCATATTACTAGGTGGTCAATAAACAAGTAAATTTACTGAAATGTGTTCCAGCTGTTGAATGAAGTTTGAATATATTCACTTCTCAGATTTATTTGTTAGGTTCAGAAAAATGAGTAATAGAACTATCTAAGGAATAAAATGATGTAGAAATATTTTCAAATTAAGGATAAAGATTTCATTTTTCAACCAGCTTCTGCTGATGAACAGAATCTGTAGGTTATGAACCATAAACAGTAAAAATGCATAATGTATTTCTTTAAAATGTAATTACATACATATGTTCTTAAACTTGGTAAAAGCAAAGCTGTTGTTTTCCATCTCTAGTTTTCATGTGAATGCCCTTGAACCATGGGAAATGCCTAAGGGAAAGTGAAATGCTCTTTCCATTGGCATTTTAAATTACTTTATAAAGCACTTTAGTTACTACTTGAAATTTATAACAGTTGGAATCTAAACTTGCAATTCTTAATTAGAACTTTTCACTTGCCAGAATGTCCTGCTTTAGGAGGACATTTAACTCTTTACATTGATTTTCATGGCAAGTTCCTGTTTTCTTTTTAGTCTCCAATGTTTCAGATCTTTTTATTTCTCTAAATCCTGCTGTTCAATTGAAGACATCTCAGAAACATTTCTGATTATTTTTGAAAACTCGTGGGATGCTAGAATGCAAAGATCAAGTCTTTCTTTAAAGAGGTCATGGAATTAGGACCCAAAAGAGAGTCAGAATTGGCAACCACTCAATTTATTTCAATTCTTCAGAAGAATCTGGAACAAATAATCCAGCAAACAATTTGCAAGATGGCAAGGAAATGAGCAAATCCAAAGCAACATGGAATCCAACTACGGGATCCAGCTAGGGAAGTTGCCCTCTTTGATTGTTGCTATTTAACAGAGAGGATCTCATGAGTGGAGATTGGATGCCATCTTGGCCAGAGCAACCACAAAGAGGTCTCTCTTGACAGGAGGAAAACAGAGTTGCCAGCAAAACTTCACACCTGGACATGCCGAGAGCAGACTTTAGACAGCAGGAAGGATTGCTGTTAGGAATTGTCCACTGAGTTACTCGTTTAGTAGGCTACTTATAAGGAGGAGTACAAAATAACCCCTCATAGCCCTTTATACCTTGTTTTATCAAGAAGCCTGTACTTGGATGAAGGATTAGGGAACTCCAGGAACTTTTGTTAAGCTCTTGGAACCTCTTATTTTCCTTTTTTTTCTCCTTTCTTTTCTTTTCCTCTGTATGATTAATTACGCCAAGAATGTGAACATCAGTTCTGAGGCACAGGACAGATCTGAATGATGAAAAAAACTAAAAAAGGTATGGTATAAAAACCATTTTTTAAAGACTGAATTTAGGGCTTCCAATTAATACTTACATACAATCAATGATTGGGGAGAAAAAGTAAAAAAAAAAAGTCAAATCAGGCTTGTAGAAGAAACCTTTCAAAGGGAGAGGCTACAGTCAGTTAGCTGAAGATGCGAGTCCATTTTTCAATCAATTGCTCTTGACACAACTGAATACATGCTTAGATATGTTTATAGGTTGAACTCTGAAGCTTTTAAAGGCTGCCCTGTGCACATGACAATGCAGTCTGGCTCTATCAAGCCAACTCATCCAGGCAAGCAACTCATCCAACTGCTCTGGGGGTATTTTGTACTCTGAATTATTTCAAACACAGAAATTCTTACCTTGAAATTCAGATTAATTTAATCAACAACACTACTAACAGAAGAAAATGTGGCCTTGAGGGTCAGTGCAGCCAAAGCTACTTCGTCTGTCTGCATAGCCAAAACCAGTTTATTAGTGGGAAAGCTGGTTCTGCAGTGTTTTAAACAGATCACTGTCTTCATACTTCTGATTAATGCCTACCTCCCAAAGCTTTGCCTAGATACATTGTTTTAAGCAGTTTTAAAAAATTACTTTTGTCTCTACTAATAGATTGCTCACAATCAAATTGTTAATTGACAAACAGAAGGCAGTGGTGTATACATTCTGTTGATTTGTACCTGTCTGCTCTGGGCTAATGGAGTGATTAATAAACATTTCATACTGAATTTCCACTATAAGAAAAGCAATATTATTCAGGAACTGACTTTTACCTTGGGCTTAAGTTCAACTCATTCCTGTGCAGCTTATCTAGAAGGGAGAATATTAACCTTAAAACCATGAGTAATTATATTTCAGCAATGCATGGTGGTATTTATTCAATTCTTCACTCCCTTAGTAACTTCCTGCACCTTAACTTGGCATCTCCTTTTCAAGCTTGCATCTGACATTTCATTACCTCTGAGTATTAAAAAAAAAAATGCCCCAAATGGTACTGATTTCAGACGGTTAGACATTTCAGACTAGGACTTCTAAAGGGCTGCATATGCTTTGAATGATCTCATGTTGTTGCTTTATAGCTTTTTCTGACCCTTCTATTTTTATCACGTTTCATGGCTGAATTCAGCACAGGAATAGAGCCTGCACTTAGTTGTAGCTGTACTGAATTGAGATTTCAGAATCCTTTAAACTACCATTGTACTGACTGTTTCCTATTACATTTTCAGGCTTCTTTCACCTTGATAAATTAGTGTTTGCTACGGAGCCTTTTAAAATGTGTCCTTCATAACTAAATCCCAACAGAACTAAATTTCCCAGGAAATTATTAATCAAAGTGGGAGGAAAAAAAATTCTTTGAAGTCTGCACCAGTCTAGATTCTGAACTTCACAACTATAGCCATCTTAAAGTGAGGAAAGAGAAGCCATAGCAGAAAAGAATATTAATTTTTGTTAGAAAATGTGGATTTTGTTTTGAAAACATTTAAGGAAAGAAAGGATTGGGTTTGCATGTTTTCATGATTATTCCAATTAAGCAAGATGTACCTGATTTTGAGAAGATATTTATGTATGATTAACAAGATAATTTTGTACAAATCCACAAAGCATGTGTTATTGTAATAAAAAGTCTGTTTTCTGTACCATTCCTACTTATGTGACTTGCTCATGCAGTGGAGATGTCATAGTTATACTGAGAGACAGGAAAAGAATAAAGAGAGTTATTTCATATTATACACTTCAGCTGAATACTATGCACTTCAGATTCCCATGGTGGACATTTGGCCATTGACCTATTAGAGAGAGTCCAGAGGAGGCCACCAAGATGATTAAAGGGATGGAGCACCTCTCCTGTGAGGAAATGCTGAGAGAATTGGGATTGTTCAGCTTGGAAAAGAGAAGGCTTCAGAGTAACCTAATTGTGCCCTTCCAGTACATGAAGGGAGCCTACAGAAGGACGAAAAGAGACTATTTACAAGAGCATGTAGTGACAGGACAAGGGTAAATGGCTTCAAACTGAAGGTAGGTAGGTTTAGATTGGATGTTAGGAAGAAATTCTTTACTGTGAGTGTGGTAAGGCAGGGGAACAGAGAAGCTGTGGATGCCGCATTCCTGGAAATGTTTAAGGCCAGGCTGGATAAGGCTTTGAGGGACTTGGTCTAGTGAAGTGTCCCTGCCTATGATGGGGGGTTGGGACTAGGTGATCTTTATGGTCCCTTCCAACCCAAGCAATTCTGTGAATCTGTTATTCTATGATTCCATGATTCTTTGACTGTACATCAGGTACTCTGTTTTCCCCATGAAAAAAACCCACAAGCCCAAAAGGTAAAGAATATCTTCCATCCTAAGTGGCTTTTTTCCCCATAAATGTAGACCGTAGATAAATTTAAAAAAAAAAAAAAACAAACAAGTAATAGTGCTCATCTAGTTACAATGCCTATATAAGTCTTCTCCCTTCTGTATCAGTCAGCTGTTTTTCCTGATGGTAAGCCTTTCCCTTTTGGAATGGTGGCAGCCAGACCCATCTTTCTGCTTGTTCTGTCCTCATCTGACTCTGGCTTTTTGACTGATGTTTTTAAGTCCTTCTAATTTGGGAAGCAGTTACCACCATCGAGCAATCCCAAGGACATATGTGTATCTCTGAATTTCAAAATCTAATCAGCTGTTTCTGCCCATCTTCAAAGCCTCACACAGATACAATTACAATAGACAATGGCCAGGAGACACTCAAATGCATTAAAATATACACAAAGGCAGAAGCTAAAGTCTGCCTAATGCACTACCTCTCCATCTCCAATATATTAATTAGATTGGCACAGTATGGAAATCTTCAGCAAACAAACCTCAACAGGACCTTTTTATAAGAGGTCAATAACAGTAATGTAGGAAAAAAGAAATGTGTGTGTCCTTTTGAAGTTGAGGGAATGCCAGGAGTTGAGTGCAATTCATATTCTGTTCCACTTCACCTTCTCTGTTCCTGTACTTCTGTTTTTCTGCCTGAATAAACTCTTGATTTCATGGCAAGTATAAAATGCAAGGTTAAGGACATATGACCATTTGGCCTTCATTTTATTGTAGATTGTTCCTAGGATGTTTGCCTTTGTTCTGTTGTTTGCTTTTGGTTAAGAGCTGAGCTCTTGTTGTTCACCCAGAGGTGCCCTGGAGTCTTCTGTCCTTCCAGCTTATCACCTGACAGCAATGATTGTATAGTGTAATTAAAAGTCAATGCTAGCTTTTGGGATATATGGTATAATAAAAGAACCATCTGAAATTAGAACTTAAATAATGAAGGGTTCAGGGACATGTAGTCTGGTATTTATTATGCATTTTAATAGAGAAAGTTTGCAGCTAATTGGAGGCTAACTAAACCCTTTGGACACATTTCAAGTCACGTCAGTCCTTTTTTTTCCTCCCCAAGGAATCTGATAGGCCATGCAGCTTAGTACTGCCTTTTTCTATCTTAATTACCACATTGGATTGTGCTAATGTAGGTTTACTTAAGAGGCATGTGTTATGATTATAACCCAGGCAAGAGTTTCTACTACAGTTTTCAGAATCTAGTTTAAATACCTCTCTATCTGCAAATAGTAGAAGAAAAAATTTAGACTAATTTGTTTCTCTCACTAATGCATTGTAACCCATGCATGTGTCTAGAGAAAGCAGGTCACCTGAGTTGCTCTGACCCACCTCAGCAGCTTGTAAACAAGGTTGTCATTATTCTGTATTTGAGACATTAATAAATATGATTTTATATAATATTGCACTTTTTGTTGGGCTACAAGAATGGTCCTTGCCATGAGCACACATTCTTCATAGTGGCACTAAAACAACTTACCACTTTTAAATATGTTAAGCCTGTGAATGGAAATCTGTATTATTCAATGCGTCTAATGAAAAAAACATTATGACAACCCCATTTATTAGCTGCTTGTGGAATTTTGCAAAGCTTGGTCAGTGAACCTAGTAGGCTGACCCTCATAATTCAGGCTGAAGTTAGGAAGAAGCAGAAGCACTTTAAAAGAAAAGTGTAAATCAGACCTGTTGCATTTTGTAAATGTCAGGACAAAATGCTGAATAATGCAAAAATCACAAGCACGAACAAATGTCTCATGTGTTACTAAGAGGTATGTATGTATGCTCAACTTTTTTTAAGAAAATGGCAAAAGAGTTGAGCTGAGTTTTAAAAAATAACTTGATCTTGCATTTTTTGGAGGTTAACAAACAAAAATTTCATCAAAAATACTATAATTACCTCATCTCCAGTTTTCCATGACTCTGGAAGCAAAGTGGTTTGTGTGAATATATACAGGCAGAATTCCAAGTCTGGAGATACTTCTCTATTCTATAGAACTGAGACTCTTTTGGCCAAGAAATCTACCAGCAGCAAACATACATAGCTCAGAAATCTCATGTCTTCCTTTCCTTCTCCTGCCTCCAAAAAAAAAAAAAAAAAAAATTTAATTAATAGGATTTTCATAGCTACCTAAGCTTATTTCAGTATAAGGAAAAGGCATGAGTAAAGAACTTTTTCTTCCTCTACTCGCTTGAATGTCTATTTATTGCTGCAGCAGTCCTCTGACCTTCCAACATCATTGTGCACTGTTTTGCCATGCTGAAAGAGTTTGGATAACCCATATCTCTTAGATCAAAAGACATATTTGCTGCGTTTAGGTTATTTTTTTTTTTTTTTGCAAGATCATGAGATAACACATTCTTGGCCTTCTAGGTGAAAAATCTGAGGAGATCCCTGCCCCAGGTTTCCAATTTTTATGATCACTCTCCTTGTTTCTGTGCAGAAGGTGGCGCTTGGTGCAAAAAAGGTGATGGATACCCTGTTCACATTGATGTTTAGGTATTGTGCAGAAAAGCACATTGAATAAAATCAGGTCTTCTGATTAGTGGATGACAGAGCATGTGATCTGGAGCGGACTTGAAGAAATGTAGGACAGGAAGATGCTTCGAGTGTATAACTAAGAGATGACCTCAGGTCTTCTCTTTATTGTTGCTACAACAGGCTGCCTTGCTGTTAAGGCAAGAAGATTTTTGGAAAGGGAGGATAAACACTTTTTCCTTGTCATCCTTTTCCTGGTTCTTCATTCTCTCTCCCCCTTCCTTCATCTTTGCTTGTCAAGTCCACAGATAATCTTCCAGTTCTACTGTTGAAACTCACTCATTTCATAGCCTCACAGTTAAGCACTGAATATTTTCGTTGCAGAAGTACTCCTTCTGTTATTGCTTTTTGAAAATATTTCTTTCAGGAAGAAACTATTCTGCCCAAGTTTAAAAAAGGAGACTAATTTACTGGGGAAATAATAGCAAAACAAATGTGCTGGTAACATCTGAAATATTACTGGCAGCTACTTCTGGCTGAATTCAAGCAACTATATCTTGTAGTAAAACATGACAGTTTTAATATTTAGTCTGAGCTCAACCACTTTTCATGCTTAAATCTGATACATTCTACATTTTTGAGAGAAAAGTAGCTACCTTCAACAGTCCATAGAGGAAAAAAAGACATTGCATTACAAATTTTCTATTGATTACATATAAGAATATAGGTCTTATTTTGCTATTCTTTAAATTGAAATTAATTAGACATTAATTAATGTTTCCCTTAATGAGATCTTCATTGGACTTTCTTATTGTTGCATTTTTCCTGAACACCATTTGTGTTCTGTGCAACAGAATTTTTTTCCTTCTACTTAGTTTTTGAGTTAATTTACATATTTTTTGACAAGTTAAATCATCTAATACAGATCTGTTCATGTGCAGTACCCTTTATTATGCTTACTTTAGCCCCTTGTGCCTTTCCTTCATAATTTCATAGAGCTATAATTCTGCAATAATTTATGCTTCCTCCATTTGCATTGCCTTACCTGTTCCATTTTTCTTTTGATTTGACATGCAAAATCTGCTTAGCTTTTTCTTTTTTATTCCATACTCCCATTTTGATTTTAACACTGGCTTGTAAGGTATACCTATAAAACATTTTATATTTAGTTCTCCTTTTCATATCTGATGGTAATAATTAGATTTTTTTTTAACCAGGTAATGTTAATTTAGTTGTTCTTTTGCAGATTAACCATAATTCTGTTTTCCTGGATTCAGCTCTGCTCTCCCCCTGATGACTAGTTAACTTTTTAGCAAACAGTTCCTGTATTTTCTAACATTTCAGTATTTGTTAACTACCTCTTGACTGGCAGCTGAAACTTGAGTTTAAATCCTGAAATATAACTAAAGGGTCATGAAGAGCAAAGATAATGAAGATGGCAGATATGACACTACACTGTGAATATGCCTAAACTGTGCTTAGAGGTCATCCTGACTATTCATCTTAGACTGCTTTCATCTGATAGTTGTCTTTTTTACTGAAGTCTCAGAGTCCTCTGATATTCATAAGTTTGTTCTTTTAATGGTCATAGAATGAAAGAGGGGTGTCTTCTTTTTCTTTTCCTATTTGTGAAACTCTCTTCCTCTTTAAAAGTAATGTATTAAGTTTGAGCCAAGTCTGTGTGGCAAGGAAAATACTGGTTTTGCATTAATACACATTTTTAAAGTTATTTCACAAAAATGTTTATATGTAACAATACCAAATTGTAACTCTTTAGAGCTATATTACATAGGATTTATTGAAAATTATAATTCTTACTGAGAGTTTACATATGTAATCTTTTGAAAGAGTCACTGCTTGAATAAGAAAAGTTTTTAATTATATTGTCCTGCATCACATCCATGCCCAAAGGTGTTTTAGGTACTAATATTCTCTGTGCTCCAGGGTCACTTCAGTTTTCATTTTGAAAATTTTCACACAATTTGCACAGCTAGGTATGATTTAAAACATCAACTCTCTCTAACTGGCATTAAGAGGAATTTTTAAACAATCTTTTCTGGATTCTTTTTCTTCTAACGAGTTATCAAAAGATTGAAGCCCAGTTTCTGTACCCTAGGAAGTGGAAAAAAATCAGAATGTACCTCGTGCTCTTTTTCTCTTCACTGCTCTCTTTGTGAAGCAGCTCTCTGTGCCAGTCACCTTGAAAAGAAAAAAGCAGGAGAAAGAACAAGGCTATAGTATCTGATGATCTTTGCCCATTTTTCACCTCCCATTTACTTAATCTCTGAGAACTGGGTAAACAGTCTTTATGTTCCTCTTTGTTGATACACAGGCTGAATCTTCCATTTTTTTCAACTGAGTAATGGAAAGGACAGCCTAATTCTTGGTGAACTTCTTAGCAGTTTTTGAGATATTATTACTGCTAAATTTGATGTTATATTTTCATACCTACTATGCAAAATGCTGGATGCTGTTTTAAAAGCAAATTAAATTGAACGATATTAAGTAGAAGAATATTCAGTAAAATACATGTTATTGCTTCCTCTTTTTTTTTTTTTTCAGGGAAGGATCAAAAGATCCAGATATTAAATGTATTCCCTCACAGAAAGTTCTGAGGCACAGTGGTATGTCACTTTAAAATCAGATATAAGATACAGCAGTGTTTATCAAACCAATGTAATTCAATCTCAGGCTGAGATGTAGAGTTTTATATGAAGACACAACATGTTTATGGAATTGGTCAGATATAGCCTTATATGCAAGAAGTAAGTTCTGTAAAAAATCCAATTCCGTGCTTGATCAGAAGCAAGTGACAAGAGAAAGAAAATGAAGAATCCAAGACAGGTAGAGACATATTTGAGATGAAAATAAAATTGGACTGGTTCTACCAGGCAAATTGGCAGAGTGGCATTTTCCTATGGCATGAACTGAATGGTCAGATTCCTAGATATGAGTAATGGTCACAACTTGGAAATACATTTTTTGCAGAGAAGAGTAAAAACAAGAGTACAGAGAAAATGAAAGGACAGCAACAAGAGCGTAGAAGGGTCAGCTGTTGGAATAAGGCTCAGTGGCACAATAGGGCTAGAAAACGTTCTAGAATAAGAAATATAACCTCCTGTTTTTAGCCACTACCAGGCTTTCCTTCTTCTCTTAACCTTTTTGTGAAGCACCCTGTGTGCTGAAGCACCCTGTTGTAGTGAGGTTTTATATTAAATATGATACTATGTGTTGTGATTCTTGGGGTGGTCCTGAGCAGGGCAAGGAGCTGAATACCAGTGATTCTTGTGCGCCTCCTCCAACTCAGGATATGCCATGATTCTATGATATTCCTTCTGTTGGTGAGAACAATAGGATATGGATCAAGGATGATGAGCAAAATGGCACCAGTCACTCCAACAAGGCATAGCTCTGAAGGCAGCAGATCTGCAGAAGACTGTCCTTGAGAGCTAAGGATAAATGGCTACAACCTCAACTACCTTCCAGCTCAGCTGGCAAGCTTTTAAGAGAGCACAGTTAGTGATGCTCTGCGAGGGAGTTGTCAAAGTAGCCCCTGCAATATAGACAACAGGGCAGGGCAAGCAGACTTTACAGCTTTGCATAATTTAGTTCAAGGTTTATGTACAATGTATATAAAAAATGTGACAGATGCGGCTTTGAACTTCAAGGATTAAGGGTCAGTATAGTGAAACACCACCATGAATATTAACCCACTCTCTCGGAGTAACAGGTTTATAATGAGTCACTAGCCAATGACATTACACTGTATGCTAACACTTGGAGGAAGTAGTATGATGATCTATGCTACAATATTATATTTAGGTGATTGTTTCATTACTGTGCTTCAACACCACTCCCCAGCAAGACAACCAGAACCAAGATAGAGGTGTATACACAGGGACAGCTTCCAGGGTAAAATTCCAAATGGAACTTTAATAAATGCTCTTTTAGATGAGCAGGCAGCTAGAAGTAAGAATGCTTTTGTCAAGATCATTCAATGTGGTGTGGAGAATGCCTCAAATTTGTAGACATACAAACTAAACCTGGAGTTTGGTTTTGAAAGCAATCTTTGCTCAATTCTTCTATCGTTTGGACACGTGCACACTTATTTTTCTATGCATTATTTGAAAAAAAAATAGCGTGTCAGCTGTGTCATTTTGAGGTTAAAAAATTATATGCAATGGATGTCCTGGAAAATGACATGGACTAGCAATTTGTTAAATAGATATAGAGAGCTGCCAAGTTTAGAAAATTTGGATCCAGACCCCCTGGCAGAATATTCACAAAAGTGAGATAACAAATACAATTTTTTACTCTCCGAACTGCTATCCTGAATATAAATTACTGAAAATTACTGCAATATCCTATTTATTAATGCCTGACAAAAAATTGGATCAAGATAAAAATCTGCCTTCCTTTGGGATTTGTATACTATTAGTACACTTATCACACACATGCCCATCTACTGCAAGGGAAGGGGAAAAAAGAGTCTTAGAATTATTTACTGATACTTAATATTTGTCATAATAGAAATATTTCTGCATAGAGGCCTTAAGATGTTTGTTGTGCTTGACAAACAGACATTTGTTCAATTATATACAAAAGGGAATTCATAAAACCCTTAAGTTAACTGGTTAAAATTAAGTCCATAATGTAGGGAATATAAAAGAGCATAAATGAGGTTTGGTTTTTTTTTTCCTTCCTTCAGAAAGACCATTGCCAAATGATGTATGCTTTAATGCACTGAAAGTTGTTAACAGAGAACATGGGAAAGACAAAGACATTTCTAAATCCATCAGGCATTCATGACAAAAAATCCAATGCAGAGGAGAATTATCTCAAAAAGAATTAATTTATTTTACTTTCTGGCTTCATCTCACAGCTACATAGCTGAGACTGTAAAAGGAGAAACAGCTTCCTAACACTACAGTTAGATTCTGTAAAAGATTTCACTAGAACAAAGCAAAATCAATTTATAAAAGGTTATCATTCAAATGTGATTTTTCCCTTCACTTTCTGTATGATCAAGAGGGTCAGGAAAGGAAGAAAATTTTGCAATATGCATCTTTCTTTTTTCTTTCTGAAATGGCACTATTATATTTCTTTGGGGCACAGACTAATTTTTGATTATCAGTCTTTGGATTCTGAGTTTGACTACACACAGTAACATAGCCCAAGTGTTAGATAACATTTCAAAGTATTATCAACAATAATCAAATAAGGAACAAAGTCTGTATAAGAAGGTCTCTATCCAGGTGTTCAATTTTCTTAATTCTTTCTCATATCCTTCCTCTGGGGGCAAACTGTAGCTGTTGAATAGTATTTTGAATTAATTTTCTTCCTGAAAGCCAAATCATTTAAGTATTTACATGCTACTCTGTTTTATGTTAGAGTAAATAAGGTCAGAATGATAATTTTAAGCTTTAGAGGGAATATTTTAAGCTTTTGTGGCTGCCAGCAGCAGTTGCATTTATGGTCTCGAAACATCATCACATTTGTTTTTTGCGTGCACGATCAGATCTGCATGTAAACCTGCCTCTTCAAGCACCTTTAAATCAGATTTTTTTTGTTCTGAAACATCGGCACAGAAACATATATTTATGTATATGTTTATGCTGAACATGGAAAAGAATTACAGGGATCAATGAAACAGGGAAGAAGTGGCTTGGTGACCAGAGATTTTACTCATTCCTTGCTCCTATGTATGATAAGTACCCCAGGGCATGTGATAGCAGTGATTACAAGTGCCTAAACACATAACACTTGTCATTTCCTAGACAGTTTGAGCTAGCAGTCCTCCACTGGTGTTGGTGTTCACATGATCTCTTTACTTCTTCTCCTGAGCAGAGGGGAGGGAGGGAGGTTACAGACATGTTGTTTTTTAAATGTTGAAGAAGACCTTAACATATTGTGCTTTTGAACAGATAGTGAGTTATCATGAAGTATGTTTGAAATTCATTACTTTTTTATACACTTCTTTTTTGCACCCCTGATATAGGCGTATTTTAATTGTCTCACAGAACACAGACTCTCAGGTGAAATGCTACCAAATAAAGAAAAATGTGCAACAAATAACACATCTTTCCTCATTATAATTGATTTTAAACAATCCTTGCTGGTGCTTATGAGAGTCCTGAAGTACTCTTCTTATCATGTTTTATTTCCAATTGTCATGTATGATGAGAAAGTAATAAAATGAAAAATTTTCCTCAAAGTTATAATGACACTTGTAGTCTTGATACTGACAGACAGTATCAGACACTTGGTACTGTCTCCAAAAAGAAGGACATGTTTTACAGTTCTCAGGTTACTCAATTTATTCCTTATAATTTACAGAAATTTGCTTAATAAATAACTGCAAGATAATTCAGTGCATTGTTTCTGTTTCTGTTTCTGCTTTTGGGTTTTTTTTAAAAAAAATTTACTTTAAAAATCAAAACGCCTTGAGTGCAGAAGAAATAACCAGCAGAGCATAGTTATTATAGATGATGCACAAATAAATCTTGTGAAGCAGCCCTTATGAAGCCCATGATGTAGCTCTCAGGGGGAATATCCAACTATCATTGATTTCTTCAGTTATCTTTGTGGGACATAGCATTAATTTATTTGCAAATCCAACTTTTCAGTTGACAGGTTCCTTTCAAATGTAAGGGTCAACAGCAACAGAAAGGACAGCAAACAGTAATAAAATGTAAGCCAGATTTATTTAGCACAGACCCCTGAAGATAAATAAATACACACTGGCCTACCACTTCAAAATCAGAAGGAGCTATTAGCATAGTATTTCACAAAATTGAAAGCAGTGCTGGCTTGTTTCCCAAAACAATCCAAACTTTTCTGATTTACAATGGTGGCATACTAGAGTCAGTGCAGAACTGTGACTGCAGCTTATTTTGTATCCTTCAAGCTTTCTCGTGTAAGTGAAGGAGAGGAAGGAAGGCAGGTGGGAGATCATAGGCTCTGAGCTAGGATCATGTATTCCTCATTAGAAATCTGTTGTGCCCAGAGAGATGGTCCTCAGTAACATCCGCTCATTTGTTTGCAGTTTTTTTGGGAAATGACTCATGCTGACATTAAAACATTTTTGCCAGTCTGGGAAGAGAAGTAACACTGAAAACACTGAATCAAGCTAGTCTTGAAACTCTTTTAGATTTGTTAGTTTATGCCATTAGAACAAGACTTAAATAAGATATATGTGAAGCCCCATCACCACATCATCTCTTCCTTGTTTCTGTCAAATTTATGAATAAAGTGCCTAATGGTTGCTTTGTCTTCTGAACCTGCACCCATTTCACTAAAGTTTTAACTGCTTCTTCACTGAAAAAACAGGTAAATTTTTGTAATAAGACACCTGAAAAAAGTAATTTTTGGAATATATGGTAGGGACTCTTAGAGCTTTGCCACGGGAAACTAAGCTCTAAGACTGCTCAGCTGTTTCATGGAAAAGCAAGCTGGAATTATTTCTCAGATTTATAATGCTCTGTTGAAATAAAGAATGTAATAACATATCACTTTTACTTCAGTATAGATAAGGTCTTTTCAGTCTATGATTTTATTAAGCAGAAGGCAGTAAGTGTACTATGAAGACTGTCTGTATTGGCTGAAGACCAGGGAGTTCAGAGCTCATCTAACACAGAGGAAGATGTCTCTGAGAGGATAGGAGCTGCTGAGATCCTCTGCCCTCCCTGTCTACTCTAATGTCATGACACTAGAGCTGCTGGGACCAGGTTTGCAGCGGATCAGTTCTGTATCTTCCAACTGCCACTTGCAGTAGACAAGGACAGCAAAATTGCACTGTGAAGATGCAGTGTGTTTATCTGATGTCTTTTTTTTCTGCTTATTTTGTGGGATATCTGCCTATCCTTGCACATATAATTTCAATTCCACTGGCATGTGCTATGCATATATACTGAAATGCATTTAATTTTTCTGCAGATATGGATGTATGCTTATATGAGTGGATTAGGATCTTGAGAATTAAGATGTCATTTGTGTTAATGCTAGCAGCAACTCTGCATTCTTAAAGGTTACTCTTCCTTAATAGTTTTTAACAGATTCATTTTTAAGCTGATTCTATCCCATTCCTTCACAGACTCTGTATAGTTAACAGACAGAAAGTTTTTCAATTGAGCTATTTCTGTGCTTCCAGAACACAAGCGTAGTCAGACAGAGAAAGAAAGAGCATCTTCCACTGTCTATAGATCTTATCTCTACATACTGTCTATCTAATAGATGAGATCAAATGTGCTGACTTAGAAAGGAAGGGATAATTTATAGGAAAGATAACTGTGCTCTTTTTCTGTATGTCTTCTCTAACGGGGCCTATTTTTGCAGGTAATAAAACCAGACAGTAGCATATGCACTAGATTTCCTCCACACACATCAGAATTCAGGCGTTTAAATGGGCTTTTGCCCCTCCCAGCATCTTTTTGGATGCTCACTGAAGACAAGAGAGGCCACCTGCTGCACGCCTCTGCTCAACAGTTCACCCACTGAGACCCCTGAACTCTCCAGGCAAAAACCCTTTCACAATGGGCCACGTGGGCTTAGTTGATGAGTCTGCTGCTGCAATGCCTCTACATCCCTCTCTAAATGTGTTTGAGCACTTAAAAATGTTTGACTTCAGACCCCATCAGAAGATAACATCTTTCCACTCTCAGTGATGAAATCACTCCAGACGTAGAGTATGGGTGGTGTGCAGCACTCGTAGCTGTCTTCTCACAGAATATACTCTTGGATGCATGGAGTGCTGTGTTAGGAGACAGGTAGTTTGCAGGGGTCAAGCCCTATGGCTTGTTTTGAGAGGCTATTAAGTGGTATTATACATCTCTGAATTTCCCTGAGCACAAATACACAGAGATTTGAAATAAAATGGACTAAACTAATAATTTTGTGCAAAGTTAGTAGGCAAGGCAGAGGTGGGGGAAGGGAAAAGCAGTCAAAGGAATGGAAAAGCAGGGAAGGATAGGTAGATTTATTGATTTGAGTGTTCAGTGACAAAGCAAACAACATGTGGGTAGTGTCTTTTTCATAGGATCTGGTGTTTTTTTATTTGATGCTTCTCTTCCACAGGGATATACTTGTATAAGTAGAAATAAAAACACTATGAACTATTGTGAATGAAACAACTGATTTATTTTCCAAGGGGCAGGGCAGATAATCCAGAAAAACTCAAGAGATTTTGTGACATGTGAAAATGTAGGTCAGTGCATGCACAAAGTGAATTGTCAGCAAGTTCTGGATAAAATGGAACTCCAGTGGCGTTTAGTCTGAAATGAAGTGAGAATGCCATCAAGGTTCCACTCACACTGTCAGTAAGTACTCATTCAAGAGAATCACTCATTAGCACACAGATGTAATACATTATTTACCGTTCCAGGAAACACTGTAGTTTATTGCTTATTTCACTCAGCTGAATTTTCTGTGGAACCCATTTCAACTGGCCCCAAGGCAAAGGTAAAAAGCATCAGCTCTTCTCAATCTTTGTAGTCTGTACATTCAGGACCCTTTCTTTGGGATGTTGGAGGATCCTGTGTAGGGCTCTAGCTGGGGTTTAAATGTACTTGTAAGCAGAACATACCAAATCTGACCACTCACAAAAATCAAAACCCACTGAAGTTTGGGATAAAGTCTGAGAAATATTCTTCTTCCTCTGGAATGAAATGATCTTGGCAACATAAATAGCTCTGACTAGTAATCTACATGTAAATCAACAGCAGCCCCATGATGTGAAAAGCCTTCTGTGTGTCAGTAATACTGTATTATATGAAGAGGATGGTCTTAAGCCAAAAAGATGTGGGAGACAATACATACTGATAAAATTGTATACCTATTTTTTAGCAGTACAAGTGCTCACAGGAAAATGGGAGTCTAACTCCAAGAGAATGTGGCTCAGAGATCTACAGCCAACACATTTCATTAGGTTTGCTCTCCCCCACCTATATCTCCTCAAGTAATGATTTTAAACAGAATAATGTGATTAAAATAAATTTTCTCACCTCCCACAAGAATATACTCTTCTGTTTCCTTGTTTAAAGGTTGTAGCTATTGAAGAATTTGTTCTTTTTTGCAGCACATGCTTCACAGTTTTTGGCTTTACTCTAATTTTGTCTTATTATAAAAACATAGCCAGTTTTGGGACTTTGGAGGGGAATTAGTGTGAATTTCTTTTACATTTTAAAAGACTAATGACAAGTTTTATCTTAAGTGTGTGAGCTTGACTGAATAGTACACTATGTTAGTTTCTTCCAATGCATGTACTGTGTTATCAAAAGAAGTAAAATTTACCTGTTGATAGAAAAAAGTGCTTTATATTTTTCAGTAGGGTGTATTTTTTATGAAGTTATTTTCTTTTCTTTACATTACAGCTCTGCAGTTAACAATCCTTTTACTGTGGAATAGCATTGACACATTCTTGTTGCTCTCCACAGGGGATGTTCACAACTGTCTGCTTCAGGCATATAAATTAGGCATCTAGTTTCCCTGTATTGCCTTCCTGCTTGTGTTGACCTCATTTCACAGACTACAAAAAGGAGCTATGGCTTTTACTTTTGGTCCTCTGACTGGAGACTGCATTAATTGTCCAAGGCAAATGGTTTGAATGTCCATTCCTCCCAAGTTTAGGGAATGTCCATTCTATCCCAAGATGAATTAACTAACATCCTTGCTATAGAATGGTGTCTGTCCTCAGTGAGGCTACACACTGTTCAAACAGTGACCTGCTAGCCACCCATTTCTTGGGGCTCTTCATACAATTGCTGCACCACATGTCACAGCCATTGCTTTCACAGTTTTATGGGCATTGGATTTTCCCACTGCTATGTTTGGACTCCACGCATGTCAGGACAGAGCAGAACAGGAGAGGGCTTTGTGATACAAAGATCTGCACCTTGTACAGAAGCCTGTTGGGTCAAACCTGCCTCTTACTCATCTCATAAAGAATCCGCAGTGGTGCTACCGAGACCTAGAACCATTTCATAAACAAATAAAGTTTGCCTAGGTAAATATTTTAAAAGTCTGATGGTATTTTTTTTTTTTATTTCTTTCTCCTTTCTTCTTGAAGCAGAAAATGTGTGCAGCTCTGCCTACGTTCTTAAATGGGCCAAAAATTGTGTGGGAAGGGATCACTCTGAACTCTGTTTTGGGCAAGCACAAAAAGATTCCTTCCTTTATAAATTATGACCTACTGCTTCAGCTTGTGCTCAAACCCTTTGTTCTTATTTAATTTAATTCTCCAAGTACCATTGGGCCTGATTTGTTTCTCCTGATAGGGGCTACGCTGGACCAGCTCAAGGAGAAACATCTGTATTTATACATACATTGAGCTAGACTAAAACAACCCAAATTCTTCTAATCTTTTCTCACAGAAAAGAGTGACCACTCCCTTCCTTATTCTAAGATGTGAAAAATGAAAGTTCTCATATATGAGATTTATTTTTTTGACCTCTAATAAAAATTCCAAGATAATAATTATTTCCTAGTATATCTGTAAGTGTATTGCGCATTCAATTAAATGATTAAAATTGTCTGAAAGTCAGTATTTGTTTAAACCAAGTAATCTCCTGTACCTCACACTAATAAGGTAAGTTAAATGTCACTTTCCAGAAGTCACTGGAATTAACTTTCTGTGAAATATAAGCAAATGAGATCAGATTGGAAACTGTTGCAGCCCATATTTATTTCATTTAACTGGCTTATTGTTAAAGTTTTAATGTTAATGGCTTGTTCTTACGTTCCCCCATGTTTTCCCCGAGTTGGGTTATTCCTGAAGTTGTATCCTCCCCTAAGTTTCCTTGTGTGGCATTTCCCCACCCCTTGTTCAGCTCCTTCCCTGTCAATCACTGATACCCTGACCTTTGTTCTGGCACCTTCCATGTCACTCCAACCCTGAACCAGTCCTTTCAGCGTACCTCCCCCTGGGTGTTCCTGGGTGTTTCCTAAACCTCGATGCCCCATTGGACCATGTGTCCTGCCCTCTGCTCCCACTTGCCCCAGCTGGCCCCAAAGAAATGCTGTAACCCCTTCACTCTGCCCCTGCTGATCCTCACTGGCTTGTGTTTGGTACCCACCCCTTGCTCTGGTGCTCTATAAAGTCCTGAGCACAGCAGTGCTTGTGGCTCTTTGGTTCCTGACCCCTTTAACCTGACTAAATCTCCTGTTGGTTCCTCAGCCCTAGAGAGCCTCCTCCTTCTCCTTTCCCCATCCCCTGACTGCGGTGAGAGCCCTTCCACTGTAGAGGAAGTGTCTCTGAAGGTTCAGCTGTTGGCACAAACCCCACACCCCAGTTGTTCCCCACACCTGGCCCAGTGCCGGTGTCCTTCCAGCTAGCCCAGGCTCTGGTGGGCTGTGTCAGAAACCAGTTTCTAAGTTACTGATAAACTTCTGTTTTTTTAATTTTTGTAATAGTAGAATTACAAATTTGCCATTTGTATGTCTCGAGAACTTCTACCATATAACTCATGTATGAGAAACATTTCCTCTCACAGTTGGATAAACAATGCACATCTGAATATGAATAATTCTAAAAGTCTGACTTACTATGGTTGTGACTGAGAGTTTACCTAATCCCTTGAAAAAATAAATTAAATGCAGCCATTGTAAATGTCGGGTGATGGAAATTAAACAGAACAAGTTAGTTTGAATCCTTGAGGTAATTAGTAGAGAATTCTGAGATATTTGATGTTTATAAAAATCTTAAATACAAGTCTTGGCTTACTGGAAAACTTATTTTTATATGAAGTCTTTCAGTTCATTAAGCACTGAATTGCCTGCTGATATTAAGTGTTGTAAGAGAAATTTGAAGAGGGAAGTACTTCAAAGTGAAATTATGCTAAAACTAAAATATCTGTCCCCTTATTATGCAGTTGTCACTGGGAGAAAATAACTGAAAGGTAGATTTTCCTTCATAATTTTACATTTAATACTTTCATGTCACCAACTGCAGCTTGAGGTGGCCAGCAACAAATATAAGTACTTTATGAGTGAGTTAATTTTAGAATATTTCAGGGAAAACCAAATTTCTGATATTGTTCTGTATTTCTAAAGGCAAGTCAGAGTCCTACCTTTCTGTTTTCTATATACATATAAAT
>CM031858.1:99363263-99414187 GCA_018697195.1 Certhia americana | reverse complement strand
TAAAATTACATGTATATTCCTGATGATACATGTTTAAATACACAGATACTTGTATATTTGTACACAGATGTATATTAAGAGAGACAGAAAGAGAGGCAAGAGAGATTCTATTCTGCTGTTCAAAGTCAATACAAAGATTTTAATGGAATTGATTACTTTTCTTTAAAAGTTATCTACAGTAAATATTTTATTATTATTTTTTTAAGTTGGGAGGGGGGACTAGAGGAGAATTCTCCCAAACCTCTAATTATCTCTATTGTCTTTGTTCAGCAGAGGCAGCATGTTCTTCAGGATTCAAGCTGGGTATAATGCAGATCTGTTGACATCTACAGTTATCCTTAGGGTTGCAAACTTAATTCCTACGTGCCTTTGCAGAAGAATCCAGTAGAGAACGTTATCACCATCACCGGGGAAATGGTATTGTCAACAACTGCCCGTGCGATCAGACTCTTATCTTTTGATGTTCAGTTACCTTCTGCTTGTTAACCTTGTCAAGGAGGGGCACAGAGGGGAGCACCAACCAAATGAAACCTACAGTAATTACTGTAATTCGGAAAGAAATATATTCACTGGAGGCAGGCAGTTCCACCCTCACAATCAACCTTTCTGCAACTCAAGGAAAACACAAACATGGCCTGGCTCAGACAAATTAGGCATGAACAAATGTTGCGCATTAAATGAGTTAAAGAACCTTGCTGAAAATTACAAGGGCTGCTTAGGGAAGCAATGAATCCCATTAAGGCAGAAACAAGCTTAAAAGCAAGTGGGCTTTGCAGAGAGACTTACATATATATTTACTGTACTTGGTTATCTTACCCAAGGCAATTCTGGCCACAACACTGCAAATATATCCAGATGATAATAGTATAGTGCTCTTTGGGAGACATTCAGGGGGAGAAAAAGATCATCAGCTGGATCAGCTGCAAAACTCTTGCTTCAAATACCAGTACCTGGCTTGTCTATAGCAGTTTCTATCAATCTAATTTCAAGCACCTTAAAAATGGATTTAGAAAGACCTTAATCAGTTAGATGGTTTAGAAAGCTAAGAAGCATTTGAAATTAACTTTTTTAAAAAAATCGTTGTCAAAAATACACACAGTCTTAAACATAAAGCCACATTCTCTTTTTGCTGGAATTCACCAAAGTGCATTACTATTTCAAAACATGTGTAAAAAACTACAGCTGAAAGAATTGTCAATACATTACTAGTTCTCCTTTTGCTCATCAGTACAGCTAAATGATCCTTTCTGCAAGAAACACTCTGTTATAGTATGCATTAGCCTTTCCTCCTGCTATAATCATGGGAGGACTAGTGGAAATTATTTTGCTTTAAACTATAATGACAACGGGTTTGCCCCAATTTCTCCTTTTTTTTCCTTAGCTTTTGTACCAAAGGAGTTCATGAAGAACAATGCTGTGATATGTTTGGAGTCTTTTTTTATCTTTATCTTGGTCCACATTGAAAGAAACCCTAAAAGCAGGTTTGTATTAAAATCTGTCCAGCTTCCAGTAGTGTTTGAAGGTGGAGTCAGCAGGCGACAGGGCAGAATGTCAGAATGTGCAAAATATGCATATTTGTAAATATGTTTTGAATACAAAGGTTAAAGAGAGGACAAGCTGAGCTAAGGCACAAAAGCATTATGAGAGGATGGTGGAAATACAGATCATAAGGTGCCATGTTCAGCATAAATCATGTGGCATGTAATACATAATAAGGGTTATTCATCAGGAGCTTTGCAGCAGCCTGTAACATCTCTGCAATCAAGAAAACAATAAACTCTACAAAGTGGGAGCAATTTCCATCAGAGCGAGAGTGTCCCCTCCCTCATCTTTATTTTTAAATGCATGATGATCACATGCTAATTGTGTAGACCTGTTACTGTGAATGACAAATAACCACTTCCAAAAGGACATTATGGCTAACAGCTCTTTAGGGGTCAATTTTGTTCCCCATCATTAAAATCCCCATTCTGTACAGAATTAGGAAGTATAGTCTTGCCACAGGAGCTTGTTGTCCAAAGAATAAATTGGGCATGTTGGATTAAGGGTGAGCAAATGCTGTCATGAAAGCAATCTGCCCTGCACAGACTGTAAAGACAATGAGGGAAGCTGCTGCTTGGAGACATGGAAGGATTTGGGAAAGGAACAGAGGGGTTTCAGAGTGACCATCCCACACAGTGCAAGGACAGTTTTAAGGATTATTTCACCTCTGAATTTACTCCAGGCTCAGGAGTACACTGCTTTTTGCTCTGTGCAGGGCTTGCTCTGCTGGTGCTCTGGGATGGCAGAAGGCTGTGTGCTTGTGTTACCTTAGTGCTGGGTTCCCTGAGGCAGGCTCAGTGCCCCTGCTAGCCATGCCAGCGAGCCAGCAGCTTGGGCAGGATGAGATTGGACCTGCTCTATATGTGAGGAGACTGCCTATATCTGCTGAGAAATGAAACACATGTGGCTTTAACCCTAGCTTAGGTGGTGACACTCTCTGAGCAGTAGCTGGCATATCAGAGATGTTTTGGAAGTTTTCAGCAGTGCACAGGTCCAGTCACCAGTGTACTATGACTTTGCCAGGCTCCCAGCTTCTGAGGAATATCCGAGTAACAAAAGAAATGTATAAAACTACCTGAGAAAAGAAATACAAAAGCAGAGAAGTCCAGTTAAATGTGCCCTCAGATCTGAGACTTCAGGCCAGCAGAAAACAGTTCAAGCAAGCCTCAGACAACTGAGGCTACCCTCAGTTTTTATACCCTACTTTTGTTTTAGGGTATATTAAAGCATTTTGGGGGATACAATGTCTTGTGAAATTCCCTTGAAAATCAAGGAGCTGACTGTAGGAGACAGGAAATGAATTTATTTCTCAACACATATTTAAAAAGCAAGGTTATCTAAAGATGATGGAAACAGAATATGTTCTGTGTCCAAAACAAGAGTGAATAACTCGTTTCAAAATTTATGTGACAAATGATGGTGCAGCTTATGACTGAGATCTTCAGCAAAGTATCATTAAGTTTCTTATTAAGCAGTGGAATAGTAACTAGGAATTAAAAGGGGGCTGATGGCCACCAAGTCCAGACTGTAGCTTTCAAAGGCTGAAAATTTGCCACTTTGAAAGGGGAAGACGATGCAAAATACAGCATCAAAAGGAGTCCTCAACAGGTGGGTGCAGAATGCTGAGAACACAATGCAGCATGTTGTGGAAGCCAAAACAGCCTCAACAGAGACAGGCTGAAGCAGCAGCAGATATAATGTCATACAGCTATGATGCTAAGCATGGCATTCATATTTGTATAAGGAGAGCTTTGAATGCAGATTTAACTTACTGAGAACCCTTGAACTGAATAATCTGATTTAGGTACCTGTTTTGTGCTAGATGGAGAGAGTTCCTTACACGGCTAATGGCAAGAAAGCAATACCTGCTAGAGCAATTTATCCCCTTTTATGACACCTGATGAATTATGCATTTATGTTTGTTGTACTTTGTCCTATCTGGTCTTTGTCAGAAAATGCATCCAAAATATACCAGTTGCAACCCAAATATCAAACAGAAAACTGTTGGTTTGGGTTGTTCTACAGCAGTCTACATCCAGATTTTCAGAGTCAAGATGATCGAATAAGAACATACAATTACATATTTAAAAATGTACTAAAACTACTATACAAATTATTTAAATGCTTAATTTCCTAATATCATTAATTTAAATTAATGCAATAGCAGTATTATTTATGTGAGATAACATGCTGGGGTCCTCAGCAGAGGAAGAACTTTTGACTTTTTGAACTTTGAACATGATGAGAGGAGAAGACAAGATGATGAGAGGGGTAGAGCTCCTCCAATGAGGAATTTGAATTGCTCAGCCTGGAAAAGAAAAGGCTTTGTGATGATCTAATTGTGACCTTCCAGTATCTGCTGGAAGTCTGCAAGAAAAATGGAGAGAGGCTTTTTACAAGGGCATGTAGTGGCAGGACAAGGGGGATGTAGTAAAACTGAAAGAGCACAGGTTTTGATTAGATATTAGGAAGAAATTCTTGAGCATGAGGTTGGTGAGTCAATGGAACAGGTTTCCCAGAGCAGTTGTGGGTGCCCCATCAGTGGGAGTATCCAAGGGGTCTGAACAACCTGGTCTAGTAAAAGATGTTTCTGTTCATGGAACTAGATGATCTTCAGGGTCCCTTTCAACTGAGACCATTCCACAATTACAGGAGTCAATGGCTACCATTTTATGTAGTTCTGAAAAATACTTTAAAATTATAACAAATTATAGCAAACCAAGTAGTTACTGATCCACTGTTCAGCTGCCTTTGCCAAATTAATTTATGTGTATGGCTGTGTCCTTCTAGGGTTAAATTTTATGAGGTTTTTTTTTTTTTTTTTCTTAAGCCTTTTTAAACAGAAGAATGGGATTCAGTCCCACATGGTTTTCTGAAGTTTTAAATTGCTGCAGCACAGGTCTAGTGATAACATTGGAATTCTTACGTGGCAGTGGATTTGTTTCACTATTTAAAGTGAAAAGTAGACTTGTCTAATGAAGAAAAAACACAGTCAAATGTAGACCTTGTCAATCACATAGATTAACAAGGGTGGGAAGAGTGCCTTCAAAATGCTGTAAGTAATCAAAAAGATGAGATTCTTTTGAACATTTTAGTGCTCAGAAAAAGCTGGGTTTTGACAAGAAAAAATATTTCTTTCAAGATTCTTTCACCTCAGAAAAGGAACCAGTACATCTTTTATTCATGTTATCTGTAGAGCTTGTTGTTCTTGTGTCTGTATCTTAGGAGTATTCTCTCCTCCACTGAAATAGCCAAAAGTGCTAGCTGGTGTTTTTCAGCTGACATCGGGTCAATTAAATGTGGACAATAGGAACTGAATATATTTATATAATAATAGGTAGTAGACCTGACATGTTAGGGTCACTGATTACTGTACCAATTTCCCTTACATTTCCATTGCTACAGAATTCTTCAGGCACTTACCTGCAAAAAAGTCTTTCTAAAGCTGGTGACTACAATGTTGCTACCACCTCTAACTTGTTTTAGCTCTAAAATATCTCTTTTGGCATTCGGCTAGGCTTCAGCACTGCTAGGCATCAGTGATTCTCCCCTGAATACACACTCATCTCCACAGTTTCCTCAGTGACGAAACAGGCATGCACATTTACCATACGTAATTTCTGTTCTTGATGTGAAAGCTGCTGGCTATTTGAGATTCTACTTTTTCTCTAGCTCCTGTCACCCTGATTCCACTGGAAAGATGTAATTATTGAACAGTAATAATAGGCCACAACTAGAAGAGACTTTTCCAGGTAACTTGGGAGTGTGGAGCATTCACTGATAAGAAAAGGATGAGTGTCTGTTGACCTGATGTAGCACAATACTCAATTCAATAGCTCTCAAGCAGAAGTAATGTATTCCATTAAAAGCAAATAAACATAAACCCCAAAAGCACAAATTAATTTGTCATGTCAAAGATTTCCATGACAGAAAGAAAAATGAAAAGTGGATGGTGGAAAGGGAAGTTACTACATTGTTGGATTAAAATAGATATTTCTGAGAGTGGAAAAAAGGAACATTGCCATATTGAAATAGCTGAAATTGCTAAGGTATAAAACTGAAGAAATCCATATTTATGTAAATAAACATGCATCCAGAAATTTACGTAAAAAACAGTATTTCATGTATTTTCCCCAAGAGAGAATTCTTTGTGCACAAGGACAACAAAGTCTCCCTATAAAAGAACAACAAGCTGGTAGCATATGTGGTTCCTTATCTTTTCCAAAATGTTAGATTCCAGCATGAAAGCAAACAGAAGATCTCCCATCAAAAGATTTTCTTTTAATTAAAAATTGGATTAGAAAGCAAATAAAACTACAACCTCTAGCTATCTGTACTAATAATGAAGGAAACTTTCCTTGAGCAGGAAAGTTTAAAGCTGTGATAATGACAAAGGAACGAATATATGCAACACTGCATTTCCCCTTCAACCTTGTTTTGAGAATTTCTGTGAGACCACATGCTTTTAAGTGTAACAGGCAGCTTATTTCCTGTAAGGTTTTAGGATATCACAGATGCTTTCAAGAAGGAAGAAAATAGTTATCTCTGCAAAAAGCAAAGTGCTGTAAGTGACCTTATAAACCATTGAGTTTCTTTGTTGCCAAAGAAATCAATAATGTAACAGTGTGTTTGGATATCAGAGAAGCAGCACTCGTTTCTGTGATCTCTCAATTCTGTAAAATGAGCTGTTGAGACTAAATTCTCTTGCATGAAGAAATGTAATTGGCTCAACACATCTTTTTTTTTCCTCCCATGGTAATTCCTTGAATTTTTTTTTAAATTTCATGCAATGCAGAACTCTAGTATATAATTACATTTTAAAAATAAACATAATTAGCAGACTGATCATCTGCCTTTCCATCATCAATGACATAACTACAGAACTAAGGTTTGAAAATAGGCCTTTTTGAAGCTGATCAAGAGTCTTTGACTGATGAGGAAGATTTAATAAATATCTGGGAAAAAAATTAATTTATATTGGTTTAATTATGTTTTATGCTAATTTAGTGCTAGATTAATTGATTGTCTGAATTACTGGTTGTCCTAGGGACACTGGTGCTCTTACATCTGAAAGACTTTCAGAGGTGTTTGTACTTTTGTGTGACTTGAGTCCTTTTTAAGTTCCTTATGCCTGTTAAATAATGACATCTGTTTGGTAACACAAATGCAACATTGGAAATTTTTTGTCCCAGTAATGTAAACTTATCTACAGAAGTCAAATTCATGCTGCTTGAAGAATATCTAGGAGAGTGGCATATGATCTTTACACTCATGAATCTTTTGCAATTGCAAAATAGAATTTAAACAAAAATTCTGCATAAGAATTTTTTCTTTTACTTTTTCACTTTCTCCTTTTTTTTAAAAAAAAATTATTTATTTATTTTTTTTTAAAAATTTTAAATGTCCCCTAAATCACAAAGGGAATTCACAGTGTGTTTTTTAATGGCAATAGTTTACAGTATCATCAGTTTCCACATGCAGCTATGTCTTATCCAAACAATCATGAAGATTATTAATAAGCAGAACAAACAGTGAAAGATACAGTGTGACTCTCTGCAGAAATTCTTCAGGAATGAATAAATACTTAGAGTAAATGTTGACTGGTTTGATAATTTGGTAACTAACTTTCATGATATGAAAACACATCCAGTATGTCTGGATTTTAAGATCACCAAAATAAATCACAAAAAGACTTCCTAGAGATTTCTGATAATGGCAGTTAACCTCTGGTAAAAGCCGTAATCAGCAATTAAATGGTTAAATGTTGCTTTGACATCATCCCCCTGAGTTATTTATTCATTCATTTTTGAAAGTCATTTATGATTCTTATGAAAGAGACCTGTTGTCCTTGTCTGGTTAAGATTCATGTCAATAAACTTCCAGTTCCTTCTTGACCTTTTTCACTGCTGATCCCATGCCCCATCAGCATTTTGGCAGAAGATCAATGTCAAGTATGTTTCCACCTCACAAACCCAGCTTTACTCACTTTATTCAGTCTCTGATCTGCTGCCTGCATATGTTTTGATGTTTGTCTTGATGTTTTTCATCATTTCTACAGGGTCTATTTTTTCCCTCCAGCTTCTGTATACTAAAGTATGCTATGCAACTTGTGCATTGGTAAGACCTTTTCACAAGCAAAAGTTTATTCTGGAGCGTTGATTTTGCTGCTTCTGATGTACTCAAACCATGACAGAAAGGAAATAGACAAGTGAAATATGTGAACTAATCAGCTTAATATTTCTTTAGCTCTGGTGAAAAAAGGTGAAATAAATATTGCTCCATTTGCCTTTTTGAATAATAACTCCTGGAGCATTTTAGATGAATAGCTGTAGAAATGTTGAAAGTCCATTTTAGAGACATACACAAAAAATTACAGGATCCTGAAAAGTTTAATATCTTCATGCCAAGCCCAAGATTGCAGATATGTCTTCCAGTTAGTCTGAAAGGTATGTATTCCATTAATCATCAAATCTGTTGGCACTGATAGGTGGAGGACGAAATGAACACTTGCTAGAAGTTTAAAATGATAGGTTACACCTTAATTTACAGCATATATGTGAGCCCATGATCAAGCATAAAGGTGTTTAAACTGTGTTTTCCCCACTCTTTCCTTAAGAAAACCTTTGGTCTTCACAGACCAAAGGTGTTTAGCAAAGATTTGGCAGTCCTAGCCTGAAGGATGTGAAGGAAATTAACATCTTTCTTCTGACAGTTCAGAGCCTGTTTGGGATTTAATATTTGCTGACAAGGATTAATTGCTAACAACTCTTTCATCCTTTGAAAATGAAGCAGGGTTTTAGACATGCCTCTCCATTTGGTGGCTGGAAGAGTTCTTTTATGTGGTAAGATAATAGGAACCCCATCCTGGAGCCTGTATGTTTGAGAAGGGATATAAGGAAATGCATACTGACTGTTCCTATAAGAAAGCTCAGAAAAACATATCTATTAAGATGCCTAGTAAAAACCAAAAGTGTAGGGAGATTTTCTTTTCTGTAAAGCCTCAAAATATTATTATAACTGTCCCAATATGTGTAAAAATATTTCTAGTCATTACCACCCAAAATCATTGTGAAGGATGGAGTCAAATGGAAGCAGGGGGACTGAAACAGTGTTTTAAAATGAGGTGTCAGTGAAAGGACAAACATTTTTAGAAAAGGCACTACACAGAGCAGCAAATTTTTAATTCCAATGTCTGCAACTCTAAAAAACACTTTTAAGTTATCTGAATGGTTTTCCTGGCCATATTTTTACTTTGGGCTCTGGAAGTCAGGAGGTGTCTAGCTCTTCAGAGCATGGATTAGCCCAGTGATTGGGAGTGAGTAAGGTCTTCACCTGTGGAAAGGCTGCGAAACACATTAAAAGTCAGCAGAAGGCATGGATTTCTGTCCCTGTGTAATGGAGTTTGGTTTCAGTACCATAAACTAATCAGAGGGGAATCTAGTTTTAAATCAGATTTTGGCCCCTCAGAAAGCAGGAGGGCTATAGTTGCACTTTTTCTCAGGCTGCGCTACAATGCCATTACCCATTCATGGTCTTTGCAAAATCCGTGAAGCTTCACTAATTTGCATGAGCTGAGAATCTGGTCTTCTCATTTGGGGTGCAGAAAGGAACAGTGCAATTAACAGGTGCTTCTCTTTAAAAATGCAAGACCTCCCTTCACAGTTAGTTAAATGAAAACCTCTTACAATACCTGTGTTTTTCTTGTCAATTAAGACTTCTCCCAAAACAGACAGCATCCTTTTTAAGACCTAACAGCCATATCCCTAAAAAGTCCATTTAATTTTTATATCCCTTATCCATGGAAAATAGCAATATCAGGACAAAGACAGAAAAGAGCAGGCAACATTTTTATACTGAATTGCTTTCACTTGACAGAGTTAATGAAGTATATATCAGCTTCTAACTATAGAAGATCTGTCAACTATTCTGGTGTGTGTACAAATGTACATCTATATTTGTATATATGTATACAAACATTGTATTTGTAGCAAGGCTATACTTCATGTATATTTATTCATCTTAGTTTACCCTGTCTTATGAGTATAAAATCTGGAATGCACATTTTCTCACACTATTTCATAGGCATGAAATTTCTGTTTTTCTCTTTGCTGTTTCTAATGGATTTCCAAAGAATTTTTTTTGTTTAATATTTAGGTGTTTGGTTTTTTTTATTTTCTATGGAACTGAAATTCTGAATTTTTATATATACTCACAATTAATTTCTATATACAAGGTCACCTGTCACGTGATTCTGCTATTGCATAAGTAAACACCAGAAGTTTTTTTTGAAAATTCTTGAGTCTAGTAATAAATTCAATTTATATCTGAAATTTCCTTATATTATGGGTGGCATTTGAAATACAAAGTGCTTGCTGACAGTGGGTATTTTGGCACAATTTTATAAATTATGCCTGAGGGGTTGAGTTCTTCCTTTTATTATCCATGCTTTCTATTTTTTCCTTTCCTTATCGATTCATACTATAATGCAAATCGATGATGACTATTTAGGGTAGGTTTAGTAGAATTACTCTTAACAGCTACTTTATTTATACACAATTAGTTTAAAGGAGGAAGAAAATTAGGTAGTCTAAATATGGGAATATTTTCCAGTCCATTTACTTGTGAGTCTCCTCCCCAGGGTGCTTCAATAAGGACAATGCCTATCTCATTATTATAGCTATTGATTTCCTGGATTTTTCTCTTGCCATTTCCACTATTGATGACAGTCTATTCTGAATAGCTGGACCAATCCCATTCTAACTGGAATTCCCTGATAAAGCTTTAATATATCATTTTTAGTAAAGCATGAAGTAAGCATAGGAAATGAGTGAAATGTCTTGTAATTTATTTTGTTTGAGGTTTGCTTTGAAATTTTTGTATTATTTTATAGTGTCTTGTGAACTTGGCCAGGTTTTGCTCAGATCAATGAGTCATTACTCAGACGAGCACACACCATCTACAATAAGGACTTTCCCTTAAGGCTGTAAGAAAGATAAATTTAAATAATAATAAAAGTTGCTATAGCTAATCATTGCTCCTATATTTGTATTATACCACAGTAAATGAGCATGCAATCAATTGACAAAGAAATCCCCAACTAAACTTTGATTGCCACCACTGTATTTTTTCAAATGTAATGTATTTCTCTTTATTTTAGCAAGAATCACTAGATATCTAATACCTGCTATATTAATATTATTTTTCTATTATCACAGGTGGAAAAGTGTGAAAATCTGATGTAAAACTGGTTAGAGATTTCGGAAGAATGCTTTTTTTATCTTTGAAAAAGGAATAATATTTTGAAATGAAAACTTGTGAGAAGCAGTTAACAAGAAGGAATTTTTCTTTTTCCTTTTTTATTTTTTTACATAAGTAGGGATAAAAGTTTGAACTTCTGAAACCTTTTCAGGTTTTGTAGATCAATTATTCTGGATTTGAAGAAAAAATAGAAATTCTCTTTGGAAATTGAATTATACTAGCAAAATTAAATATGAGTGATTGATTGATCATAGATTGACTTTTTCTCTCCAAAAGCAGTTGCAAGTGGTTTCAGTTTGGATTTTAGATTTAGAGCAGAGAACATTTTGGATTGTGAAAATATTCTGGGTTTCAGAGAATAATTTGATTACTTTGCATCTTCTTCATGGAATCTTTAAGATCAGTGCATGGTTAGGTTAGTGCATGGTTAAGGCAGAAAATCCTCACTTTTCTCCATCTCTGATGTCACCAAATGTATGGTCATAGGATTTCTACCAGTGTACCCTAAACACCAGAAGTATAAAGGATGCTTCTTAGAGCATGAGCGAGATGAGGAGTAGGGACTAATCATATCCATGGCTTTGTTTTGGTTCTTTTCATTCTCCTGCATACCAAATAGAGACAAAATACTTTTGCTGCTCACTATATTCTTTCAGAGAAAGATGTCCAAAAAGTCAGTTTATAGAACAACCCAGCACACAATGATGACACTCCTTTCAGTGAAATGAACTGCCTAAAGTGAGCAGGATTAAGAAGGTGCAGTTATTCTACCAGTGAAATATTGTAGGGCTATAAGAAACATGAGCATTGAATTAAGCAGTACAGATATCTAGAGTGTCAAGATTTCCATGAGAAAATTGGACAACTGTAACTAACCATACAGTTCAGAAAACCACAAGATTTTCAATCAAGGTTTTGATGAAAACCATAATATTCTAAAGACATCACTTTCATCACACACAAAATACTGCATGCTAAGACAAATAATCGCACATTGAAGGCCACACAACGTCCCCTGCATTTGAAATGTCACATCACCAAAAGATACAGAGAAAAAGATCCTCTATATAAACATTAAAAAAGGCTTTGAAACTTCTGCTAGTTATATCAAATTCTTGGCTACCAAGGAAAATGAGCCAAACATGTTTTTATTTTCTGTTAGCTTATTTTTAACTTTCACAGAAAATATTTTTTATTGGTAATTAAAAGCAATTGTTTTAGATTTTACAGAAGAAAATAAGAATATACACATATTCTTGAATTGCATTTTTAAGTTATGACCTTTTTCAGCTGAGCAGAGTTTTACTGATGTATGAAATAGAAACAATTAAATAGACTATCAGATAAATGCTACTCATTAGTAACAGTATTTGAAATACTGGACTAGACTGATCAAGGAGAAAATTGTTATCTATCTGTATGTTACAATTTTAAGTACTTTAAAAATACATATTTGTTATAACTAAGCATTAGATCAGTAACTATTCAGATTTATTTTTTTTTTTTTACCAAAAAAAATCTTATTACAAAATTATTTAGCTTGAAAATTTAAAGATGTAAAGAAGGAAGGCCTGGATAGGCCTGGATGTGCAACTCTACTCTCTTGCTTGTGATGTATTTTTCACTTGTACACTGAAGGTGATGATAACCTACAGGACAACTGGTCCATTGTTCAGTTAAGAGCATATCATAATATATACACATAGCAACATGTAAGACTAAGTGACATTCTCAATTGCATTACTACTTGTAAAAGCTGTAATTTCTAAGGTGTATTGGTGGAAAAGGTGAAAATGCCAATTTTTCTAAAAATGTTATCTAGCCTCAGTAATACCTGAATTTCTCAACTTTCACCTTTCTGTGGCAGAGACTTCCTTCACTTGATTCATGTATTGCAAGGCCAGTAGATAAGGTGGCTTAATCCAACTCCTCTCCATTTTCATCTTTTAGTCAGTAGTGTAGCAGTTTATTTTTTACTCATGTGGAATCAGACTGGCAGCACTGTAGTAGCAAGTAGTTTGATCCAACCATCTGCTGACGGTCCATATCCTGGAATATAGAAGCATAGAATCATACAATATGCTGATTTGGAATGGACCCACTAAGATCATCAAACTCCTGGTCCTGCACAGGACACCCCAAGAGAGTCACACCGTGTGCTTGAAAACATTGTACAAACACTTGAACTCTATCAAGCTTGGTGCTTCCCTGGGGAGCCTGTTCCAGTCAGTGCCCTATCACTCTCTGGGTGAAGAGTTTTTCCCAATATCCAACCTAAACCTCCCCTGGCACAGCTTCAGGCTATTCCCTCAGTTCCTGTTGCTGGTCAACACAGAGATCAGTGCCAGCCCCTCCTCTTCCCCTCATGAGGAAGGTGCAATTGCAGTGAGGTCTCCCCTCAGTCTCCACCAGGCTGAACAGACCTAGTGACCACAGCTGCTCTTTGTATAGCTTCCCCTGAAAGACCTTCAGCATATTCGTAGCTCTCCTTTGGATGCTCTCTAATAGCTATATATCTTTTTTTACATTGTGGCACCAAAGCTGCTCCCAGCACTCGAGGTGTGGCTGCCCCAGTTCAGAGCAAAGCAGGACAATCCCCTCCCTTGCCTGGCTGGTGATGCTGTGCCTGCAGCCCCCCAGGACAGGGTTGGCCCTCCTGGCTGCCAGGGCACTGCTGACTCGTGTTCAACTTGCCATTGACCAGGACCCCCAGGTCCCTTTCTGTGGCACTGTTTTCCAGCATCTCATTTCCTAGTCTGCACATACATCCAGGGTTGCCCCATCCCAGGTGCAGAATCAGGCACTCATCTTTGTTAAAATTCATATTGCTCAGGATTGTCCAGGCCTCTGATTTATCAAGGTCTCTTTGCAGGGTCTCCTTGACTTCAAGGGAGTGAAAAGCTTTGCCAGTTTGGTATTAGCAGAGTACAGAAAGGTGAGATGTTACCCTCCAGTTACTTTATAAGAGCCAGAAGAGCAACTACTGCTGGGGCAGGAACCTGTTAAGTTACACCTAAATTAGTACTGCAACTAAATAGCTATCAGTGTGAGACACAAACCACTCTGATGAAATGGTGATGAAATGATTGCTATTTAAGGTACTTGTAGTGACATTTTTTCCTACCCTTTATGGTTCATTTTTATAGGGGTAAAAAAAAAATCTCAACCCCTCTCCGAGTTTCTCAAAGAGTTTTGGGAGGAGACAAATTTAGGCCAGAAATATTTTTTTTTTTTTAACATGTTACAATAACAAAGTTAAATAAACTCAAGGAAGGCATGGCATAAAAAAATGATGGCAAAACAGCATCATGTAGAAAAAATACGAGAGAGAGAAGGATTTAGACTATTTATATTATTTCTGTTTTCAGTGTCAATATTTAGAAAGACGATTGTCTTTCCTATTAAGTCTTTTCACTAAGAGACCTATGGAAAACTTATTTTCACCTAATTCGAGCAGAAAGGAAATTGCTGAAGATCAATTGCTGCAGTTTGATATTAATTTTTTTAATATTAAAAGCATAACTCGCAAGGACAATTGCAACCTACTGGCACTCAAAAGTAGCCCAGAAAGCACTTAAGGTTCAATCTTAAATTTCTGAAGTCATAGCTCCTACTAATGTTGATGTTGCAAGATAGAGAGCCTTGATACAACTTCCATTGGACAAAGCTGATATTTACAGTCATCACTTATGTTTAAACTGGGGGAGCTGTATTTATTTTCTTGCAATGCTTGTAAGTGTGACCAGATTTTGATAGCAATGTACTTCTTGGATGTTTCTGATTTGATAGCTTAAATATTTTAAATGCAAACATATGTAATAAACATGTTAATAAAAGCATCTTTCTTTTAAAACATGGTTATGATTCAAAAAGAAGACCTTTTGAAAAGATAGTTTAACTATTTTTACCACAGTGCAGGTATAAAAACTAGAAATGTCTTACAGCTATTTTACAGTAAGTTTGGCCAAAGCAATTTTTGAGAAGACCAGGGAAAATCACATTATTGCAGGTTCTATGAAAAATGAAACCACTGGATCTACTTCATATTTTTTATACCTTCCACACAAAGAAAATATATAGTGATTTTTTTCCACTCTCCTCAAGCGAAAAATAGTCACTGCTGTGAAAATGCCAACTGTTCTCTGCAGAAGTAATGACTTTTCACATGGAGAAGAAAAGTGAAAATAAGTGATTCCTCCAGCAGAGCACTGGAAACTTTACGTTAAGTTATATACAATTTTGTCCAGAAGTGAATGTACTTAAAAAAGGGAATTCATTGAAATATGCATTACACAGATTTACATGATCTTCTGAATAGAACCCAAGAAATTGCAGTTATTAGCCTTCTTTCTAAGTTTATGGTGTAGTCATTAAAGATAATGGCTGAAACACAGTAATAAGGAGATCTGCAGTTCCTGCACTCTTGATGAAAATTATTTGCTGGTTTTAGTTTTTCTTGTTATTTATTTGATTTTCTCCTCAAGCCTCATCCCTGAAATACAGGTATAGGCTATCTCAGGATGATTGAGTTGACTGCTTTTTCTTCTAGCTACTTCTGCAAGACTGGGGCTCTTCATTAAACAGGCAGTAAGAAAATAAAGGATAAACTACTGAGGTACTTTCCAAGAAGCTTTTCTTGTAGTTGCCACAGAGATGCTGCACAAACATAAATGGGATTTTTATTGAGAGGGTGGATGGTCTATATGATTGCAGACAGGAAACATTCATTGTATTAGAAGTTAATTTTGATATGGTCATTTTATAATGGAGCTCTTAGTGCAGAAGACATTAAAACACATTGTAGACATGGCAAAAAATACCATCCATTTTGTAAATCAAAGACAAGAATTAAGATTTGGTAACTATCTTTAAAAAGCTTCAAAAAGTAATTAACCTTGCAAAGAAAGGACTGTAGGAAATAACTTCCAATTTGAACAGTTCAGTCCTGCATTATAGATACATGCTTTACACCAGAAGTACTCAGCCCATGGTTCATGAAGAGCCATGTTGTTTTGTCCAGCCTAATCTCCTTTGAAAATGAAAAGAAAAAAAGTAAACCAACCAACAACAACAATACCCCCCTCCCCCGCCCCAAACTTTACACTCCTGTTAGTGTATAAAAGCAATAGGGCGTGAGAAGAAATAGACAATTCTAGAATGCCAGGCTAGTATAGAAATAATGTTATCATCAGCTTTAATTTTTTTCAAAGGTATTTCAATTTCTCCATGCTCTTTTATTAGTTAATTATTTTTCCCTTAACACTGTGTTATGGTTAGCTGCCTCTTACTAGCAGAAAGCTGTTAAAAACACCAAGTGTGTCAAAACCAGAGAACACCAGAAATAATACTATCTTCTCTCTGTCTTCTTGCTTTCACTTTTTAACTACTGACTCATAGCGGTGCCTTGATTAAATCTTATCTAGTAATGCTTTATATTCCTTTTAAACTCCCTATGCTTCCACTCAGAGCTGTTTCCTTGCTGTCTTTATTTTGACATTGTTCGGAAACCACAGAGGTTGGGACTATTTGAGGCCAGGACTTGCTTCCAAGTCTTCCTTCTCCAAGCTCATGTTCTTATTGATTAGTATATGTAAAATGAATTTATGCCTACTGCAGCAAAACCTGCTAAGTGATCTGGATAAGACCTTTTAAAGAAGCCTTTTCTACCCCACATTTCTAGAAGAAATATAAATTAAAAATCTAGATGGTCAAAAAGAAGTAATTAAATTGAAAAAAATATTTTTTGTAAATAATGAAATTATTTGGGGTATTATTTGGGGTATTAGACCAAAGCCACAACCCTTCCAGCCACTTTATCTCCTATAAAACTATCACAAAGCTTTTCTTCATATGATTGCAATATAAAAATATTCACCTTATAGCACCTTAGTAAAACGTGTTCTTGTTCTAAGTTTTTTTTTTTTTTTTTTTTTTTGCTATAGTACTAGAGAATCTTATTTCTGATTTTACTTTCTGATATACTTTGAGGAATAAAATCTTTCTGGAAGCTGAGAAACAAACATAGACATAATCCTTCTAATAATAAAGATGGTGTAAATAATGACTTGGTTATTCATTCATGCTGCAAACAGTAGAAAATCCTTCATTTGGGCTGATCACCAAAGGGTAAGAGTATTGTTTTAATTCTGCACATGGACTGTAGAGTTAACCCATTTTTTTCTCCTCGGGAAGTAAAATTAAAAAAATAAAAACAAACCCAAAAAACCACCAAACAAACAAAACCCCACCCCCCAAACCCCCCAAAACAATAAAAGACCAGAAAAGACCAACAAGGAAAAATCTAGCTCAGTAGGATTCATCATAGTGCTTCCAGAACTTGGAAACAGTAAGATATCCTTCACACCACAGTTGAGTGTCCCCTGCAATACTTAAGTCTAATGCAGAATAACTAAAGCACTAACCTGTGGCACCCTGACCCGTGGCACTTATTTCTGGGATGTATTTAGGAAGAGGAAGGAAGGCATTTAAAGTACCTCTGACCTGGTCTGTGCAACAGCCTCGTTCTATCTAAACTTTCTCCTCTTTTGTTCTTTTGGCCTTTCTACATCAAAACACAAGATCCACAGGGCTACAATACTAAATAGAAAGATTTTGCAGGATGAGTTTTGGAATGAATGAATCCCTAAATTCTTCCTTTCTCTTGCTTGAAAATAATGTTTATAGGAAAATGGTTGTACTTTAGTAAATGTGGAACTACCTGTCTTAGATAAATAATGTTTAAATGACTGAGCATCAAGAAAAATGGTAAACAAGTGTTAGAAATGAGCTCAAAGAGTAAATTTGTTCTAACATGGAACAAGTTGAACCTTGGAATACTAGACAGTCTAAACTTAAATTTGACAGTATTGTGCTCTTCCTTTGAAAGTAATAGCTACCAAAAATACTATGATATATTATATAATATTGCAATGTATTCTCACAAAAAGTTAAATACATAATTAGAGAACATGCACAGCATGCAGATAACCACCTATGGCTTTAACAGTGTGTTTCATAGAACTTATACATTCATGTTAATACCAGTTAATATGTGGTGTTACTTAACATTTAAAAAATCTTATTCAAAGAGGACTTCAAATTGTGCAATCTCATGACTGAGGTAAAAAACCCAAACAAAAAACAAAACAAAACAAAACCAAAGAAAAAAAAGGATAAGAAATATCATTGTGTCTTGCTATAATTAAAGAAAGAATTGTCCCAGCTGTAACTGGAGTCTGTGTGTACTTGAATTACAACAGGTCTGCACATCCCAGAGTTTTTATATTTCTTGGACTATTTCAATGGGAGTGGCAACTTCAAAAAATAAAATTTTTACTAGCTGAAGACAAGAATCACTGCCTTGTATTAAGGCAGCTAAAAACGTGGAATGTATACCATATTTTGTTATACAATTGAAAAATTTCTAAATGGATTCTCTTAACTGACAGAATTCTAAAACTTCAATGCAAGTAGGAAAAGGACAGTTGGTCAAATACCTCTGCAATCATACAAACATTTTCATTATTAAATCTTTCATCTTCAATTATAGTTTGATAAGACATCTTTAATTAGCAATATTATATGTGTGTATATATATAATGGCAAGTCTGTGTGATTGGATAATAGTCACTGAAGGGAGAAATAGAAAGAAGCTGATAATTTTATTCCACTTACTAGAAAATCATCTAAGTATAAAATTATCTTATAAAATTATCTTACGTAACTATCTTTTAAATGAATGACAATTATAGGATTCCTTTTTTCTTAAGTTTATTTTGAAATATTCTATTCAATCTTTTTATACAGATACTATTGCCTATTTTTTAGATGGAAAAAGTACTAATATAGCAAAGACAATTTCTTTTAAAGTCTTTTGTTATGAACTGCTATTTTTTTCCTGCGCATAAATGAAATTCTAGGGTCATGCAGATAAGTGGCTGGAGTGTCTGACATGCGAGGTGAGGCTGAGAGAACTGGAACTGTGCAGTCTGATGAAAAGAGGGATCAGGGGAGGAATCATCTCATCAGTGTTTTTAAATTCTTGATGGAAGGGAGTGAAGAAGACATTTCAATAGTGCCCAGTTAAAAAATGGACACTAACCTTGAACACCTTTTTACTTTGCATAGAGACTCCACTGTCACTACAATAATGCAATATTTTATCATTCTTCTTTGGAATTAAATTTTCTTTATGTCTAATCATAATTTCCTATACTGCAACTTGTCTATCACCCTTCAGTCTTCCAATGTGTCTGGCTCCTGATACTTTACAGACTATCAAAATTATCAGCAACGAAGCAGCAGGGCAAACTCCGACTCATGGCATAGGTACCCATCAAAAGAGGTTAAGTGGTGGTGGCAAAATATGTTACTATCAACTAACTAGGAGATTATTAGAGCAATCTCTCAGCCTGTTCCAACTGCCAAGCAAGCAATAAAGGACTTTATCCAAACTATACCTTGGACAGTGAATTGTATGTGAATGACGAATTATGAAATGGATAGGTTAACCCAAACCTTTTTCACAGTTCCTCAGATTTATTATGGTCAGTGAAAGTGCTAAGATGTATGAGTTTATAATGGAATGAACTCAAACAATTATGAATGTCAGAGGGACAAAAATTTAGGTTCAAATGCTTAGCTTCATCAGATGATATGTGAGAGGAATAAATTGCAGGACTTAAAATCTGAGACTGAATTTACTGAAGTGAGAAATTAAACATGAATGGTTTGACTTGTGAGTTCGCTATACCAGTTAGGTTCAAGAAGTCACAGAGATAGCTCTATGCTGGAACATGACCATAATCCTGCTATTTAGGAACTCTTGAATTTTATGAAAGGGATCTAAGAAAAGGAAAGGTGGACATTCTAGGCCAGAATATGTCAGTATTAAACAGCAGAAGCAAATGAAAAATCAGCTGTGTTTAGAGAATATATATGCAGAACTGCGTGCTGAGATAAGCATATCTCCATCAGCAAGAAGATAAACAGACTTGTTTTTCAGCAAAGCACCCTATATTCGTACAGTTTTGTAGGACCAAAGGGATATCACTGCAAAGGGATATCATGCAAATACATGGACATGCACACACCCATGTATTTGTATGTTTGAGAGCATACATCCAAGTTCCTGGCAGAGGAATAAAAGGTGTTTGCTGTTCTTCCTGGTACTTAACTTCCTCCAATTCTCCACAGACCGCATCTTGAGAGACCTGGTGTGTTGTATCCCTTTTGGGAATGTTCCCCCCCCCCAAAACCCCTCCCCCAGATACTGTAACCTGGCCTGGGTTACCTGCCCCCTTGCCTCCTGACCGATGGCCATCAGCCAGGTAACCCGACCCCAACCCCAAAGGTGATAAAATCCCCTCTCCCCCCATGTGATCTCTCTCTCACCTCTGGATCCCCTTCAAGGAATAAAGGTCTTGGAATACATCCTGGGGTAAGGGGGCCTCTTTTGTAACTCCCTCTACCTTATTTTGTAGTTCCCCTCTTCCAATACTCCCCCTAAATCTGAGCTGGCAGCTTGTGGGGGGGTGGAGGAACAGGAGAATTTACACTGGTGGAAAAATAATTCCTGTTTTCATCACCAGGTTTCACTCTTTTCCAGTACTCCTTGGCCACTAAGGTCTGGAAAAATCAGTCCAACATACTTTGCAAAGATGTAGTGGTGAGCTGGAAACCCTTTCCTTGACTACAGCAAAGCACAGACCCTCTACAGGGAAAGCATTTATCGTACAGCATGCTGTGCAGGGGCAAGATGGTCTTCAGTACACTGAGAACGCTTGTGGAAATTTAGTGTTACTACAGATTTAAATCCTTTTATTTAAAGGAATTCTGGCACAGAAAGAAAATAGGATTCAGATTCAGATTCGGGAGAAATTTTGTCAATAATGCTACTCTTAGCATCAGAAAAAACGACTCTGGGAGTTGCAGTGAAAGTCCTGTCAGTTGCTTATTACACCAATAACTTCTGAGGATGCTAGGAGAAAACATCATTTGAACATTCAGTGGGAACAAACAGCATCACATGCAGCTCTGGCTTTCAGATAGCAAATCAAGGCAGACCTCAAACTGTTTCTTCTTTTCCAGATAAAATCATAGAAGCATCAAGGTCAGAAGAGACATTTAAGATCACTAAAATCAAGCTGGTGAAACCTTCAGCTCAGAGATCTGGGTATACTGAAGACAAATGGTTTTGATATTGAAGGCTGAGGCAAAGAATGCTTTTTTGCCTTCCCCTGTCACTACCACTTCCCTCTGCATTCAACAAATCGTGGAAATAGTCCTTGACCCTGCTTCTGCTGCCAGTTTATTCACCAAAACATTTTTTTTTTCTTTTTAATCTTTAACTGTAGTGGACAAATCAAGTTCTAGTTGGGATTTGGTCTTTCTAATCTCCCTACGTGAGTCTGTGACATCCTTATATCCTCCCAAGTTACCTGACCCTCCTTCCAGAGTCAGAGTTCCCTTTTTTCCCAAAGTTCCAGCTGAAGTTCTCTGTTTAGCCAGGACAGTCTTTTTCTCTGACAACTTGTCTCTACATGTGGGGAAGCCTGCTTCTGAATATTTAACAATTCTTTTTTGAGGCACATTCAGCCTTGCTGGACTCCTTCACCTTTGAGGACTGACTTTCAAGGGAATTTGTCAACCGGTGTTGTAAACAAGCTGAAGTCTGCATGCTGTAAATCCAAGGTGGAGCTTCTGCTGGTGCCTGTTCTACTCTCAGGATAGAAAGCATTAACATTTCCTGGTCACTATAGGCAGCCACTGACCACCATGTTCCCACTCATCCTTTTTTATTCAGAGGGAACAGGTCTAGCAGGGAACCTCCTCTGGTAGGCTCTTTCACCAGTTGTGCTAGGATGTTTTCTTCCACACACTTCAGGAAACTATTGGAATCCTTCCTCTCTGTTGTGTTGTATTTCCAGCAGATACCTGGTTCAGTTCAGCTCATTTCCATTTTTTCTTTTTTTCTTGCAGACTTAATTCATACTGTACCACAGATTCCTGTATGATTTTCTTTCTTAAACTTTTTGAGTTGATGCATTATTTCAAACTCTGATTTTTCCAACTTCTATGGGTTTGTAGTATTTTTTTTTTAGTCCAAGTCTCATCTAATGCAAAACATCATGCTCCATTAATATAAGTTAAAACATATTGATTTGCATCAGCAGATCATCAAGCCAATAACATTTACCTGAAATTTATTTTCATAATGCTTGTGTTAACAAAATCTGTGTATTAGCACTGCAACAGCAAGTATATTAGAAAGATGATGTAGTTCAGAAGATAAATACAATGTGAGACAGAATGAAGGGTAGAAGCCTTTTGCTGAAGGTTGAAAACAAGTGACAGTGCAAAATGTCAGCCTGAATAACTATTTCCCACCCAGTATGAATTTCAAGAAACATAAATTGAAACGAGAGAGAAGCTAACTTCAGACAGATGTTAGCAACACTTTTTTCACTTAGCACATAATAAACATATGGAATGGCCTATCAGGCACTATTGCTGAGGCAAAACAAAGGGGTCGTTCAAGAAGCAATCAAATGCTGTTCTACAGAAGTTGAATACTTAACGTGGATGAGCCCTGATGGGCTAATAGTCCTGATGGGTAAACCTCTCCAAATAAAAAAATTTTATGCTCTTTTATTTGTTCAAATGTAAATATCACTTCAGTAGCATCTATCTGCTTTTTGGCTTGATGAGAGTACTGTTTCATTTCCTTTTTGTTTTTTTCACTAAAAAAAAAAAAAAAAAAGGAAAAAAACAAACAAACTACTGTTTTGCAGTTCCAACTGAAGAATAGCAGCTTCTGCAACACATAGTCTTCCCCTCTCCTCTACATAACTGACTTACAGAAGCAAAAGAGATCTGAGATGGCAGCAACTGAGTTGCATTTTTATGTGGCATAATATGTTCAGATACTTGAAAAAAAGGCAAGCCATCTCAGAGAAAGTCACCCAAAGCAGCTTAAGTCAGAAATTCTGCTTCTGAATACTGCCCTTCAAATTAAAAGATGGAACATGCCCTCATGCTTTCTATTTCTTTCCAAAACCCCAAAATCACCTGTTTTCATATCAGCTTCTGAGGAGCAAGCAAAGCAGCTTATCTCTGTGCTTCCAACTGTACCATATGGAGACTTGCAGGTTTCTCAGCTGAATTATTCATCATGTTAGTGTTCCTGAAGTAGACTCAGGGTCCATTATTTCACTGATTTTTTTTTTTTTTCCTGTCTTAATGTAGATTGGCACCAGATAATACCATTTTTCTTAGTTTTGCTGCATGCTCTCTATCAGAGACAAAAGACCCCAAATATCTACCCAAATACATCATTACTACTTTATTATTTGAACGATTTCTGTTTCACAAAGACCTGAAATTCCGTTTTCAAAAATTTCATGAGCTTGAAAAAGCAAGAAAACCCTCACCAGATCTTCTCCCCTGACCACTACTTGTTTTCTGTCTTCTCAGAACAACTGTTAAATTAAAAAAAAAAACAAACAAAAGACCAAACCAAACACCACCCCCCTAAACAACAGTATCAATTAATAGCCGTTTGCAAAGTCATTGACACAGGCATGTTGTTGCAGAGAGATAAATATCCATTCAGGGATAAGCAGGATAGGTAGATACTCTAGCTCATGTTATTTCTTGGGTGAGTGGTGGACTCTTCATGGATTAAAGATTAAGATAATGCCACTTTGGAAATACAAGAAATGTTTTGATCCTGAAAACGTACAGATGGATAATGAAATGAAAACAGTACAAAAGTGCTGGCCAAACTCCTGTCACAACAAAAGGTTGGAAGAACATAACAGTAAATTTCAGAAATTACATTTACATGTGTGCTCTTGGTTAAAAAGAACCAGTCCTTCCTTTGCCCAGCATGGTGCAAATTATAAGTTACTATTACTCTTTTCTTGACCAACTTGTTTGTACTCAGCAAAAAAATAAAACCTTAGCACAAACCCCACATTTTCTCTCCCTGAAATCATACAGTTTTCCCCAAAATAACATTGTCTAATGAGAATCAAAATGATTTCTCTCATTTCAAAAAGGATCTAATTTCAGTCACAATTTATTTTTAAAGATATATTATTTTAAAAGAAGTTCTAATACTGAATGTGCTCTTCGTAAAAGAGGCTTCAGTGAAATTTATTGACAGGTGAAATATCCACAAGAGGATGGAGAATAGTACACATAATTGTTTTGTCCTTGGACTCAAGCAGCAAAAACCTAGTTTTCATAATAGAAAAGTAGCAAAAAAATAGTGAAGTGCTTTTCTAATGAATATGTACCATATTTTATTTCCTTGTATAATGAAGCCAATATGTTTTGGTATGAGCTCTTGTTTGCTTTTCTATTTTCCTTTCCCATTTCCCACTCTCAACAATACTATTTCTAGTGTATAATAATGATAATATGGCTTCAAAATGCTAAAGTAAAAGTGGAGACTTGAAATAGGTATTAATTTCAGTAGCATTTTCACTTCCACCAGCTAAATAATAAAGAAATTTAAAAAATCAAATAATATAAATTTTATAAACATAAACCCTGAAACTTTTCTTGCTGGAATTTTACAGCTTGGGAGATTCTATGTTGAAGGTAAGAGGCTGCTTTGCTGTGGGTTTAGAAACTCTGGTGTTGGTTTGTTTTAGGATAGTCTCATAACTCTTAAATATTAGCATCCTGCCTTTGTAAGCATGTATTTGTAATGTGAAAATACTAAGAGAAAGTGTGTATAATAGAAAAATGTTTCATTTCATTCCTAAAAAGGGAGAAAGTCCTGCTCAAGAAAGTCCTGTTCCAGTCTTTTGTTTCTTTCAGAGAAACACTGTTTACAAGAATATGTAGTTACAGGACAAGGGAGAATGGCTTCAAACTGAAAGAGGTAGGTTTAGATTAGCTATTAGGAAGAAATTCTTTGCTGTCAGGGTGGTGAGTCACTGGAACAATTTGCCTAGAGAAGCTGTGGATGCCCCATCCCTGGAAATGTTTAAGGCCAGGCTGGATGGGCCTCTGAGCAACCTAATCTAGTGAAAGGTGATCCTGTCCAAGTCATACATGTTGGAATGAGATGATCTTCAGTGGTCCCTTTGAACCCAAGCCATCCTGTGATTCCTTGATTTTATAATTCAGTGAGAAAGAGATTAATAATTATGCTACTTTTGTAAAAATAGAAAATAATTTTTAAAAAATTCTTTTTTTTTTTTTAACTGTTCTACAGATTCCCTGTTAAAAGTAGCATTGAGAAAACAATGTTTTTAGACATTCTTTTTTGTAATATGTGACTGACACTGTAAGTAGAATTCAGAATTAACATCTCTGTGAACTCTGCTGGGAAGTGATAGAAGAAAACTTGTTTACTTTAATCAATGACCTTAAGAACATCTGTTAAGGTAAGACAGGTAGAGAAATGTTATTTGCTGAGAAAATAAGAACAGGAAAGGGAGGAAATTTTTATGGGTGTAGATGTCAAAAACCAGGTCAGAGTCCTGATTTCCATTGTATTGTTATAAGTATGCCATAGCCTTTGAACAAAAGGTCATTTAACAAAACACTCAATATTTTGTACTACAGAAAATTACTTACCTCATATCCTCCTACTTTGAGTTCCTCTTTCGGGAGCTAACATCTCCCTTGTTGGAAAACCCATGCCAACACATTCTTTAACAAATGTTATTGTGCTTGATTTTTCATTTTTGACTATGTTTTGAGGTAAATATTGATGTTAGCTGCCAGTGAAGAAAAATCTGTTTCTTTTGGGGGTTGTAAAATACAGATTTTTGAGTACCGAAGTATATGTTGACCTTTGTGAAATTCTTTACATCTGTGCTAATGTGAATTATTTGCTTACTTTGCTAAGTATGTGGAGTGTGAGCACCATTCAGCAATACTGGGATGAACACAACTGATACCTTAGTGCAAGCTCTTCTGTATAATAATAAAGTCTTAGAAAATATGCTCATTTTTAATTGTTTCATTTCTGAGATAATGTCTGCCCAAGGCAAGAGAGAATTGAGTATGTATTTCTCTGGTGTGCAAAACCATTTATTCAAAATATATGCAAATTAACCAAGCATTCTCATAAACAGCAGTGCTGAGCTGATAGTTAATGACAGTAAAAGCTGATAACTTAATGGTGAAAAAAAGCCAAACCATGACTAATTAATAGACTTTAAAACTTTCAGGAGAACTGGATGTCTCACAAAAAATTCTAAACTCTTACAAAACCATTTCTTGGGCTTCAGAAGGGCTATGTTTTTATTTCAGGGAAGAGTCCTGACAAAAGGGACACACAACTGGTTGTGACAGTTGCCTAATGCATTCTATCTCTTGTACATGAGTTCCTGCTTCCAGGAGAATATATTTGAATGATCTGCTTGTGAGACAAAAATTTTTTGACCCAATAACAGACCAGCATCTCCGAGGGAAATGGGTTAGACTGACCATGCAGATGCAACATGGAAGAGCAAGCAATATTGTAGTAGCAATCAAACGGTTGGGAAAATCATATGAGTATAGTTTGATGACATGGTGACTTGACCTTAGCTGGATATCAGACAGCCACAGATATTCCTGCTCTGTTATTGCTCTCTTCAATTGGATGGGGTGGGGAGAAAAGCAGATGGAAACAGCTTATGGGTCAAGATAAAGGGGGTTTCATAAAGCAAAAGAAAAGACCCTGCAAAATAGGAAAGAAAAGCAAAAGATCTTGTTTTCTACTTCTTAGCCACAGGTGAGGTCCAGCCACATCCTGGGATGTTGAGTTTCAGTCCATGTAGCAGTTGCTCTTGAAGACAAATGTCCTAAATAATAAATGCCAATCCTACTTCCTCCTTATTCCACGTAGCTTTTGTTGCTGAGCAGATGCCATATGGTATTGAATGCTCTTTTGATCAATTTAAGTCAGCTGTCCTGGCCCTGTCCCCTTCTAAGATCTTGCCCAACCCCAGCCTGCTGGTGTGCATATGTGTGATGTTGGAGAGTCAGTGCTGACGGTGTTCCAGCACTGCTTGACAGTAGCCAAAATATTGGTGTCTTATCAACATCCTTCCAGCTACCAGTACAAAGCACAGCACTGTAGGGGTTGCTATGGGGAGAATTAATTCCATCTCAGCCAAACCCAATATGGATGCACAAATGTGTTTAGTGAGAAAAAAGAGATAGAAGAGCAGTGGTCCTTAAGAAAGGAGAAATCCATAGCTACGGGTGTTACGAATCTCTTTTGAAGAGGGAGCATATGTCTTTCAACAGATTTTATCCTATAAAATAGAAAAATCATTGTGGATAAATATGTAAGGTGATTTAAGTCTGCAGTCACTATTGTCTTTCCCCTCTTTGCTAGGAAAAAGTCCAGGGCATACTTGTTATTTACCTGCTTTCTTAGTTACATCAATGAAATAATGTTTTGTGTGATCTTTAAATCTTAAAAAAAGGAGACATCTCACTGCTGTCAAATCACACTAAAGTGTTTACTTAGCAGAGCCAACAGGCTGTCCAAATAGGTTCAAAATTAACAGGTTTGGAGAAACACTAGAAGATGAAATGCTACCAGAAAGAAACAGAGGAGTGGAAAGTGGTAGTTTTACAGAGGAATGTTCCAGGAGTAAATGGGGTCTAAAGAAAAACAACAAAACAAAATCTCAGCGCAACTTCACAACAGCCTACACCTTCCCCTTGCTCCTATGCAATCGCAGCAGGGAACATAGTGCTCCAAAAATTCTGAGCTGTAATAGCTTCTGCTCAATCAATTCATACAGGTCTTGCCTCTTATTTCAATTTAGTGGAGGTGAGTGAGCCAAAGAGGTTTTAACACACTGAATGATAATTAGCAAGGGGTGATTCTCAAAAGGTTTCATTGCTTGGAACTTATCAGACCCTATTTAGTTGTGGCTTCTCTACTAAAAGACCCAGGAGAACAAGTCTGCGTCCTGGTTCACCTAGATTGAAAGTATCACAAAACCCCTACTTTTCTTACTTTAGTTGAAACACTGCAAGGAAGATTATTGATAGTAGTCATTAAAAGGGACAGGTGTTTTTTCTGGCTGTTGTAACAGCTGGCAGCATAATTCAATCCGATTAATATGTAAGGATTCACATATGGGTGGGTATTTTATGGATGGCTGGAACAAGTGACAACATTTAACAAATTACCTAAAATAGGTCTCAGGGTGTTTCTGTTTCTAGCCCTGAAAAAACTGAGAATTCTACAAGCTTATCTGTTTTGAGATTGACTTTCATGCATGCTCGTGTTTGCTGTATTTCTTTCTAAGCAAGGGGTACTTTTGAATTTTGTGATTCTTTCATATCTGTATCAAAACCCCTTCATTTTTTCAAATTAAAATATTCTCAAAGTTTGAAACTGTCAAAAACCATAGCAAAACAAAGAAATCAGTAACAGCATCCTATTTGCAGTAAGACCAAATATTTATTTTAGACTATGACCAAAATTACTTTTTCAGAAACACACAGAATGTAAAATTATAATATATATAATATATATTGTTCTTAGAAAGACAAATCAAAAGATTTATTAAATTAAAGCAGAGAATCTGTTGAATGAATGGCATGAAAGGTATTTCAGTGAGACACAATGGAAGAACAACCAAAGCCAATATATTTTATCTGTCATTCGTTTTTGTGAAAAAACAGAACTAGAAATCTCTCTACAGAGGATTTTCTAAACATGAGAAACTTACTATATCACATGTACTTTTGTTGTAATACCCATAAAACATCATACTAATATCTACTTCCATGTCATTGCCATCTCTGAGTGCTCAGCCATGAAACAGGAAATAAGCTTATTTTCCATTGCCTTGGCTTTCCACACATAAGCATTGTTTTAACCTTTAAAACTTCTGCACTCCTGGGGTCTGAGGTCTGCGGATTTTTAAGCCTTTCCTCTAGGATACTATAAACACACTTGAAAAAGTGACATGTACTACATGTTGGGAAGCATAAGTTTTACCTTGCACCCCTGAGAATGAAAAGCAGCTGCTGTAGGCAAATATTTATATGCACCTGAGCAGCTTCTCATTTAAGGACCTCTCCAAGTGAAGTGTGAGGCTTGGCTAAGCACTCTCAACACAAATCCAGCCTTTTTTTACTTTTGACTGGATTTACTTCTCCAGCTGCAGAATAAACTGTTTGGTTATAAATGTTAGCCATTAACTGTGGCACTTAGAACAAGGAAGATTGCACTCATATAACAATATAAAAGAGAAACTACTGCACCTCTCCTATGTGGCATCTCCATGAGCCATTAAAAACAGACAGGAATCCTGCATTTAACCTCAAGGACACAGAGATTGCTTGATTTGTGTCTGAACCTTCACTACCTCTGAACTCTTATTGGTTTATGCCATGTAGTATCAAAATAAATAGAAGTTGTTCTGCCATAAGATATTTTGAACTTAGCCGGTACTAAAAAAAACCCAACCAAACAATTTCAAATTCAGGCAAGCTGTAACCTGCAACAAGATGGAAGCCATATATTTACCCTTACTCGACCAGTTCAGTGTTTTCTAAGTGCCATCTCCCCAATTAATTTATTTATTTTCTTATAATGTAGCTTTTTATTAATCATCCCTAGGGAAGATTGTCTAAGTTTGCTAATGTAACTCTTTATGGACATATTTTGTGAACATAAATTGTAAAAATCAACTTAAAAAAAAAAAAATCTGAATTTCACAGAACTTTTTTGCCTGGCAGATGAGGTGTTTCATTACAAAGAACATATATAGATGCTGCAGTGGCAGAGTTCCGATTAACGAGCTAAACTGAAAAAATAAATCACACAAACCTGGAACAGCAAATATTGGGACCAAAAATATTTGCTTTGAAAGACTAGAATTTTTAATTACAATCACTATGAACTTTCCTCCTTTTAAATTTTTTTAGAGAAAATGTAACTAAATTAAGTTACAATTAAAGCATCCATTAATTAGAAAATGTTTAAATTATCTACAGAACTTTCTGATGTTTTTTTCATTATTACTTTAACAAGCATAGGAAAATGTACCAGTAGTTTACAAATGTTTTGGATGACCAGTTTCTCAATTTGTTGTATAATAAACATGCAGTCAAAAATGACAGTTTTACCTGAAAAATACTTTGTTGTTAAGATTGCTTCGCACTGGCAGATGTGCCAAGAGTAAACTGAAAGGCAGAACATTGAATTTTGCACAGTATAACTTCAGATTCTTTATTGTTTACCCTGTCTCCCAGGTACAGCTGAGGCCTTTGTGAGAAATCCTAGGTCTGCTCACAAATGATTTAGTTACTCACAAACTTGTCATAGAAACAGGTGCTCCAATTTTATCTACAAGCTTATATTCCAGATTTAACACTGACATATCCAACGTTTATAATTGTCTTACAAGTTAAGAAAAAAACTACCTTCTGGAGCAAAATGAAAAAAAAAATGATACCAAAGATATCTTAATAAGATGAAAGATTTAATGAGTCCAGAAATGAGTAAAAAATTCCTCCCTTTTGGGTCATTATTAAAAAAAAAGTTTACTGCAATGCTTTTGTAGTTGATAGTATTTTTCTTTATTTCTGGTGTTCTTATCTGAGCAAGAGGGATCCTTTATGAATCATAATAGCTAGCCAAATTAAAATAATTTGCAAATATTTTAATTTTCAATATAGTAGGAAATTTCTAATAACAAAAATTACTTTAAAGTTCACTAAAATTTCCCTCTTTTAGAAATGTTATTTTAGGATGATAATGATGATGATGATGATGATGATGATGATGATGATGATGGTGATGATGATGATGATGATATTTATTACAAGAAGTAATAAAGGAAAACAAACTCCCCTTTTCATTTAAAAAAAAAAACAATCATTAAATATCTCTGCTTACCTGTGCATTTATTATTAGAGAGGAATTGATTAGTCTGTGTTACTGACAGCTTAATAGAACAGTTTTAAAATACACTCATTAAAATACTGAGCAAGACAGCATAAAAGGCCAGGCTGAACAATTCAGTTTGCTGACCTTGGTAAACGGTACACAGATTTATCACAATAAAAATAAAATAACATAAACATATTGACTAAAATTATTAGAACTCTGAGTCATATTTACTGCAGCAATAACTCTGATTTTGTGTTGTAGATGGTCTGTTACCATCATAGATGACTGAGGTTGCAGGTTAAAAAACTGAATCAAAAACTCAATATTCACTGAGATGAATATCCCATAATTTCTCTTCTCTGAAGTATTCCATAAAGCCCCATGGTACCACTACATAATATGTAAATCAGATTAATATAGGATCACAGTTTTCATGAGTGTCGGTACAGTAGTTCCCTGCAGTATTAAAGTCCACAAAACCTGATTTTTAATATGTCATGAACATGAAGAAAATACAGGTTGCATGCAAAAATAGCTACACCTTTTGGAAGGACAGCCAACCAGATGCTTTTATTTCTAGGTTGACAACCATGGGGATGGAAAAAAAAAAAGGGAGGTGTTAGTCCTGGGACTTTACACCTAGGATTTTCAGTAATAAATGTTGCTGTTAGTGGTACACATAAGGTTTTCAAAAAGTTTTTGCCATTGAAAAGCCATGTTTAACTCCTAGTTTAAGCTTTGCTTTACACATGCTCAATTACGGGCCAAACTGTGGGGGGAGGGGACATTTGTATTACAATTGTTTTGTGTGATAACTCCTCTTGCAAAAGCAGAATTTTATAACTTACCTCATTGAATAGCACTGTTAGAAAAGATTTTGCCTTTTTTCTGTTGGGCTGAATCCCTTTCCAGTGTACCAATTTATCTATGGTTCTCTAGGGCACAGACAAGGTACAAAAGGTGGCTCACAGGGTTCCCCCATGGATGCAAGATCAGGGCAGAAATCACCTATTTCCTTTTTGCAAGTCTACATGCTAAGCAGAAGTATGGTTTGGACAGTTTCTGTGCTACATTTTTCTTTATATGCAGAGAGAAATTTGTCCCAGGGTTCGTTTCTACTGGAAGAAAATCATAACCAAACTTTTGTGAAGAATGGAGGTGTGAGACCTTGCCCAGAGAGATTAGAGCTGCCACTAAAAGAGCAAGTGGCCCATGCTTTAATACATGTCAAAACTCAAAGGTGAAGTACACTAGTTAGGTTGTCAGCATGCCCTTATCTTCCCTGGCTTTAGTTTTACTGTCTGTTTGAGGAAAACAATCACAAATTAGAGACAAGTTTCTAGGGAAAACTTGAGAAATTAATTACACTAATCTTCTGAGATATGAAAATAGTGATTTTGATACAAGCTTTATGAAAAAGAAGTACAAGTATTTACCTCAAAGGCACTGTATGCTTTCAAAATCAAATCAACACAGCACAGACAGAAACATGTTGGAAGTCAGCAAACATGATTTTGACAACTCTGAAGAACTTAATTTTAGTAGACGTTGTACTAAGACTTTTGTGTTCCTCAAATGAAAATTACTGCTTTAACAAAGCCAAAATTAGTCCTTATTAGTAAGGATTCATTTCCTTAGTTAATGCTGCCAAGGTGAATGAATAAAGGTAGCAGAATCAGTGTCTGCTGATTGAAATATCATCTTTTTCATTTTAATACAATTTTTTTTTCTTAACACAAGATTAAGAGAGAAAACTCTGCTGATTACAACTTCTGTTCTATTTATGCATCCATATATACACCCCATCATTATTGCAAATTGGTTGGAGTTTTTTTTTTGTGGTTAGAAGTATTGTAGCCTGAAGCAACTGAAGGAATCAGTTGAGTTGTGTAAATTCCATGTTGTGCAAATTATTATGTGTTTTAGTGGAATTAATAGGTGATCAGAGCCTGGGGCTTGGTTGCTTGATTTATATACATATTTTTAAATATGGAATTCATTAAAAGAAATAGCAATTTCTGCTAGATCCTGTACATTGAACAAATTGTGTTGATTGTAAGAGGATTACAATCTAACCAGTTTGAGTATTCAGCACATAAAACCCAATACATTAAAGGAGTTCTGTGAATCAAAATGAAATAGCTATGCACCTTTAGAAGACTTCAGAATTGATGGTAATTTTCTGATAAAGCCATTGTCATTAGGTCAGACTAGCTGAAAATAACAATTTCTCTGCCATGAAGTTTATTTCTGTGTTGAGAACCTGCCTTCATAGGGGATCCTGCAGCAGGGGGGAAAGTGAGAAGAACATGGCATTTTGGGCACAGACTGCTATGTGTGCTAAAGCACTGGATCCAAGCACCAGGAGAATGGGTGGAGAGTTCCAGTCTACTGAACACTGTCTGCTCCATATACACAGGGGTTATGTGCTTTGGGTGACCCTCTCTCCCTTAAGGCTGTCTTTGTCATCCACTCAAAGCAGATGAACTTTATTGAACCGACTCTTCAGAGAGGCTCTATGCAGGTATAGTAGCATTCCTGCTCTTTTAGGATTGCAGCACATAAATATATGACAATTTTGCATGTATTTGTTTGCAAAATTTTTTGTGAAAATGTTTTCAGCTAGGGCAAAAGATGAAGACATTTTTTCACTTTTCTCCTTCTTAATTTGAGAGGTTCAGTTGACCTTGAAAAGTTGTAGCTTCTCTTCTGTGTATTGGGAATAACACTGAGTTCCTAGGATAAGATGGTAATGTCAGAAATTACAGCCTCATAAAACCCTTAATTCTCATCATAAAAATAATATATAAAGTAGAGAACTATGAGGGTGCCTTACATATTGCACTGTCAGGTTTAGGAGCACTACAATAAAATTTACAATGCCTTTTTATTTGATAGTCGGTAAGAAAGAAAGAAAATCTAGCTTAAAAATTGCCATGCTATAAACAAGTGAGCTTTTCTAGGGGTGGAGGAAGGGAATCAGGGAGCTTGAAATGCTGGGCTTTGGGGCTTTTACTACATCTTTTAAACAATGTCGCTAAGAATCCCAGATGTTTACTCCAGGTGAAGTTTTAAATACACAATAGGCTAAAATGTTGAGATTTTGCTCATTATGAACCAAATGCTTTTCTTAGAGTGTTTGAGGATACAGACAGCACTTCAGGACCTTCTGAGAACACAATCAGAGAGCACCTAAAGAGCTGTTTCGGGCAGGAGGCAACAGATTAAATCCCAAGTGTGTTATGGCCTCGGGGAGTTCTCCCACTGAAACTAATGAAGGCAAGGTTTTATTCAGTTTCTCTGTGAAACTGTCTTTGGAATCATCTTCTTTGTTGCCACTTTCCATTCTGACTATGATTTTCTTTCAAGGCTAAAAGTCTAGCGTCTCTCTGTACCCAACACACAGAAGATATTAGTTTGTTGCAACTCCCACCTGTAGGAACTACCTTTCTAGATTGAAAAAGAAAAGGTTATATTTCTTCTTCCAAATAGTGTCTGAAATGATGGCTGCTGTAAAATGACAAATATGTCATCTATGACATAACAAACAAGTCTAAATATATCCATTTTTCAACTTGTAGACCAGAATATAACAGATTTCAGCTTCAGTATTTTCTTAAAAGAACTCTCATTAAAGATGTTTAGTGTGCAAGTTGTTGTATAAAAACATATAAACAGGAGTACAGTATGTAGAATATGGAAAGATATAGAAAGCAAACATAAATGCAAACATTCAAGGTCAGAAATAAGGGACGTACACAAAGGTGTTTAAAGAATAAATGAGAACAATTTTTCTTTCCATTTTAGTCACTCATCTTCAACTATTTTGCCTAGGAGGGACAGGCTTAGTCATATCTCAGCATGCTGGCCACCAGAAACTCCTGAAGGGCTAATCATCTTGCAGAAGAACTTTTTATTCTGACCTAGTGAGAATAAAAGTCTACCACTCACTGACCTAGTGAGTGGTAGACTTTTATTCTGTGACTTTGTTACAGAATGTAGTGACTGTAAGAAAATGTAAAGTAGGAACCACATGCCATCATTAGAATACAGACTCTGAAATGCTGAATTACCTGAGTGATTTTGAAAGTTATCATTCATAATTGTTTACTTGCAAAAGTACGGATCATAGGAATAGCTCTTTTTTTTCTTCAGAGACTCACAGTCCTCTGGTAAATATTTTCATACATGGTTAGATTTTCATATATCATTATGAGTTCAAAAAATAAGTCTATCAAAAATTTAAACCAACCAGTTGTTCTGGAAGGCGGCAGATGCTTAATATTTCACATCTGCCTTCCTCCCATTTGTTTGGTTTCACCACTTATGTGGAGATAACTGAAACACATTTTCTAAGCCTTGGCAGTGCACTTGATCAGCACCCTGGTGGTAGATGAATTTCAGTGTAATTGTGTCCAATAGGTGTGAAAGGACAGAATGGGGCTTTCATTGGAGTGTTTTATGGATGTCTGCTAATTGCATTCTGCTTCTCCCAACACTTGCACAGGAATCTCACACACCTGTCATCTCTACAGGGTGTGGTGAGGGTTGGGAGATCTACTGTCTGAAGAAATACTGCCCTCTTCCATCAGCACAGCCTGACAGATAGTTCACCCCTGGTCAGATGGATTTGTTCCCAAAGCTAGTAGGCAGCTATTAAACTGCGGTGCAGTACGCATCCTCTTTCTTTACTTATACCTATCATATTTGGTTTATTTTTAAAGAAGAAAGTAATAATTACTTCAGGTTGTATTTATTACACTATGAAGTATAATTAGTCACTTATTTGTAAGGACCAGAATTTCAATAATTTGATTTCACTTCTAGTGGGTTAAAAATGGCTTATAGAAGGGATTCAATCAAGAACTTCTGCCTATCCGTGTGAATAACTGGTATGCTATTTGGTTAAAGTTCTTAAGCTCTTAGAGTAATTGAAATGTTGGGTTGAATCTAAGAAAGAATTAACTACTGATATTTTTAGAAAGTAAATTAAAGCTTTTCTACTTTTCTGGGGATGAGCCTTCTAAATTTCCGTTTAAGATTTGTGTGCAGTGTCACTTTTACAGAGACTTATCAGCGCTGTCAGTCTCCTGGATCTCCTTTCACAACATTTTTTTGAATGCGACATGTAAAAAAAAACCAAAACAAGCCCAGACATAATTGTAGGTGACAGCATTCTTCCATATAGTTATTTTTCTTAAGCAGGTACACAAGTTTACTGTGTAAGTATCAGAGTCATGCAGCAGGTTAGGTAAGAATATTTTGTATTCACTAATGTCTTGAAGTAGATATTAAAGCCTACTGATTTTCTTTGGTCAAACATGGTACCAAAATTATAGCTGAATGTTCAAAATTCATCTGAAAATTCAAGAAATATATGTTAGATTATAAGCCTCTCAATGGAAAAGTAATCTCAAAGAAAAGCATCCCTAAGTATTGTTAACTGTTCAGCTGCAGCTAATAAAAACACTGAAATGCTGATATATCACTACAATGTGAATAGAACTACAGCCATTGTTTCATCAAAATAAATGAAATAAAAAAAGGTTGAGAGAAAATTAAGTGTAAATTTAGAAATTCTTTCCAGCTAAACCAGTAGGACTGCAGACAGCAGCAGTTGTAAAGTAGCTACTTCAAAGAAGTATATACTTGATTTGAGCAAATTTAAAACCCAACCTGCAAAAAGCAAACTCGGAAAATGTATATTTGTCATAATAACTTCATGTGAAAAGGTCAGATAATTATGGATCACGAAATGTAAAGACAAAATTTTTTACTACTTTCATGTTAGATGTTATGTTAGTCTGCCTTGTCATTTAGAGAAACAAAAATAATCACATTTTTTCTTTGAGTTAATTTACAGGAGAAGGAATGGAAAGACAGCTTGTCATTGAATGAATACTTATGTTTCTTTAGTCCTGCTGAATTATTTTGTTAACATCTTTGTTGAATGGTAAGGCTGTTCTGCAAGGCAAGAAAATAAAAACACTCTCATTGTATTTTATAAGAAACACACCTTTTAACTAGTTACAAATATCTAGTCTGAATATTTGTAGTACTAAAAAATTCCCTCTGTCTTTCAAAAATGACCACATTTGGGGCTATGCCTGTGATAGATCCATATAGAAATATATGGGTTGGGTGCAAAGAGGGGAAACTCCTCCAGGATGAAGATGCACTTACAGCATCTGATCTCTGTCCCATTCACATATGATTTCTTCCTCATGAGGTCTGCAATGAAGACAAATAAAGCACAGAGCATTTCTACTCTCTTTACTTTGCCATAAAACAAGGCTTATTTCTCTTCTTTGGCTATCTATGTGAATTTCACACTGCTAGGATCATTATCAGATAGTATCCCTGTTAGCTCTGCCCCTTTGAACTCCCCCTTAGAACTCAATTCAAAATAAGAGAGTAGCAAAGAAATTTTCCAATCATCCTAGATGACAACATCTTGCCATACGAGGAAGTTTGATCTAAAATGGAACATACTATTTTACTGGAAAGAAAGCATAGGCAATGAATTATTCAAGGTTTCTAGTCAACAACCTTTTATATTGTGTTCTATCCCAGGATAAATGGTTCAGACTCAAGTACCATATTTGTCAACAGTAAACTAAACCTGCTGCCCAAATCCCACACTGACAGTGTTAAACTGCTTGTATATTGTTATGGCTGTCATTTAAGGCAGCTAAAACACAATTCAGAGCAGGGCTGTCCCCGTGTTCCTAACTCATCCCCTTGTGTTTTCACTTTTCATGAACTCAGAAAACTGGCAATGCTGAAAGAATTACTGGGGCTGAAACAGCACCTGGGCACAGGGGATTCCATTGAGAACAAGAGTACCAGTGATGCTGCATGAACTCTGGATTTCTTTTATTTGTGCATCATTTAAAACATTACTGCAGTCTTCTATTCCAATGAGATTATTTTAAAAATGTGAATCCCTTGGCCAGGGATTGCAGATTGTAAAGAGATGAGTCTATTTCCCTGATATGATACTTCAGATGAGTCCATTAGACTTGAACCAGCAGGAAATTAGCTCAGTATTATTGCTACATATACTGATTTAGTGATTTTATCTTATTTCTTCAGTGTGTTTGAATAGAGTATTTATAAAACAAACAAAAAAAAATTATTAAGATAATATCAACACAAATGACCTTGACAATTCTCTCCCCCAAACATGTTTTAAATACATTAGAGAGTATTTAGAGGTAGCTTTTGGGCACTTAAGTAATGGGTACATGGGTGCTGTTCTACTATGTTAAATAAGGACTGACTTAGAGCAGATCAGATTGGGACCTTTGATTCAAACTTAAAATACAAAAAACATTGACCCTTTCAAGTGTACGACTAAATCTGCCAAGACTTGAAATCAGAAATTTTTTTGGAGTCAACAAGGCCAAATTTTTCTTCTAACTATTAATAAAAATAGTGTCATAGGCAGATGTAAAGCAAGATCAAAGTTCTTGCCTCTTATAAAAAACGTTGGCCTTATCACATTGTTGGTGCCTACATTTGTCAGTGCTTAAGTTTCTATTCCTCTTTTGAAATGCTCTTCTCTATGAATTCATTCATTCAGAATCAAGCACCCTGCTTTATATCTTAATAGACGTTTTCTGTTTGGCTCAAGTTATTTTTATTTTAAAAATATTTATAGATGGATGTTCTTTTGGAGCCAAGTTAATTGCACCAATCAGTTTGTAGCAGGTACTCATGTCAGACACTGAGGTTTTTACTGGGGTAAAAAACCCCAACACCTATTGAAACAAAATCCAAATTTATTATCTTACCATGTTGTGGCATCAGTCATACATCAATTTCTGTGGTGTGAATTATTAGAGCTGGAGGGAACTCTAATCTTTTTCTTGTGCGATGGAATCCCATATGCCTTTATCATTTCCACAGGGTGCTCATTATACTGTCAGTGATTCTTTGTAATGGCTATGTTTCTGCTTCCTTTTCTCAGAAGTGTTTCTATTCTGTGGATAACTTTGCCTTTTGAGAATTTATATTTGACTTTTGGAAACACCTGTTTATAGATGTTGAAATTAATCTCAGTTTTACTGATACAAATTTTTCATCATTCTTCTGAAACACCCCATACAGTATTATTATAAAAAGATCCATAATGAATAAAATGTTCAGCTGCATATTAATCTCAAGAATACAATGTGAAATTAATCTGTTTGAAATGTGGAAAATATCCATGACTATCTATTTAAAAATAATGGAATCAGATTTCCAATAATTAGGATGTGAACGTTAGGAGATGCCATAGTTGACTCTGATTTATCCCTATGTATTATGTGTTGCTCTAATTATAGCAGGATTGTACTTGATAAAAATATTTTATAAATATCAGCCAGTCTTCCATGTGCTGGTACCCCATGTCAACAAACACAGAGGCAGCAGATACAGACCAGATGGCCTAACTAGGAATGTGTTGTTTACATAAATTTGTGCAGTTTTATTGTGTTGTGAATGTGTAAACCTGGTCCACATTCCTACAAATGACAGCTATCCATTTTTTGTCTAATTTTTAGTGGCCTGTTTTCACTGTTAATAGTAGTTTCAGTTTTGAAACCGTTATTAACATGATCAGTTCCCTCACTGCCTGAATACAAATTAGTTTAATTTTGTAAACTTTCAAAACTTGAGAAAGTAGCTTTGCTAATCAAAGCAGCTATCTGTTCTTGATGTATAGTACAAGCTCAATATGAAACTAAGTCCTAATCTAGATGGCACAATGATTTCCTGGTTTAGTTCTTGTAAAATCATAATCACAGAAATGTTGAGGCTGGAAGGAACCTCTGGCGACTGTTTAGCAAAATAGAGCTGCTCAAGCAGCTAAAGCAAGTTTGCCCAGTACTGTGTCTAGTTGAGTTATAAATATCCATGGATGAAAACTCCACAGAATTAATAACCTCTTCTAGAGTTTGACCACTCACAAAGTAAAACTGCTGTTTCTTATATTTAAATAAAATTTTTCTGTACTGCAAATTGCACCCCTTTGACATTTGTCTTTTCAATGCACACCACTCAAGAGTCGGGATCCTTCTTATTAATTTTCTCTCATCACTTATTTATACATTGTATAGTTTATATAAATGCATTGGTAAGATTCCTGAGCCTTCTCTTGCCTTGGATGAACAGCCCAGCTTCTCTCAGATTGTTTTCAGAAACTGCCTTATGATTGACTGATGCTCCAAGGTCTTGATCATCTTCATGGCCCATTTTGTTGGATTTGCTCCAGTATTTTCATGTATCTCTCTCATACTGGGGAGACAAGAACTGGACTCAGCACTCCAGATACTTCTCACTATATCTGAGTTAGAGGAGAAGGATGACTTCCTTCAACTTGCTGGGAAAGCTTTTCCTAGTGCAGCTCATTATCCTGTTGGTCATTTCTGCAAGGCACATTGCTCACAGTCAATCCACGGTTCACCAGAACAGCAGACCCTTTTCTAATAAGCTGTTTTCCAGGCAGTCAGGTCCAGTCCAAGCATGCAGCCTGTGTTTATTTCTTAATGAGGGGTTCACTCCAGTAGTTTGTAGAAGGCCTCTTCTTCTTCTGGATCAGACAGCCAACACAACATTGTGTTGGAGTAGCACAACACAACATCACCATGTTGTTCCTTTGTCTTGATCCATACACTTTCAAGTAGCTTTTTCTATGTCCAGACCCACAATGTGCTATGACTTGCAGGTATAAAATTTTCATTAATGATTTGCTTTCCTACACAACTTCTTCAGTCTTTAAGCACTTCTGCCAATCAATTGGATGGAAGTAGAAGAAGCTCTTCTTTAGTTGCTGGGTCATTAATCAGAAAAGGAAAGTACCATTTCAAACTGTAAAGAATCCCAGTAGTCATCAGTCAGATTAGGGGCTTCTTAACTGCTATGAGCAGTGGTATTGGTGTATATACACCAACTGTTTGGTGTACATTAACATTTGGAAGAGTACTGATTGCTTAAACAGTTTTATTTTGTGTCTCAGTGAGACACAATGCAGTAATAGATCCTGCTGATTATGTATTTTTCTTGTCTTTGTTCCTCTTTTATCATTTTAATCAAGTTATTTCCTCTGCCTGCAATTTGTGAGCTTTAATTAATTGGCATGAGATTGGTTTTGTGTGACCTGTAAGATATTCTATCAGTAACTTGTTTGCACTTTGTGCATCCAATTGCAATATCTAGATTTTAGGTAACCATAATTATCATTATATACAAATGATAAGATTGCAAGTTAAAAGGAAATACACAACTGCATTCTAAAACTACATGATTAATTAGAGATTTAAAAATAAAGTTCAATTTACATTTTGGCAAAACAGGACACAGTATAACATCTTCATGTCAAGGGAATACTCATTACTAATTAACAAAAATTAAATGCACCTCACTTGCAGGCTTCAAAATACAGAACGAAAATGAGGCACAATTATAAACAATTTCATGCACCTGGCAGGAACAATAATTTCTTGTAGGTAAGAGCTTGACTGGGCTGGGAAAAGGTTGCACTCTTATTTTCTAGCATCAGCCCTTCTTATTCAATTACCAGGAGTGATTTGTAAAATGTTTGTATAGCTCAAACAAATAATTTGCACATCCACTGCAACAATCAGACAAAGAGGGTGTTTTGCATCTAAGGCAGTTTCTGAAAACATGTAAACTTTTCCTGACACATTGATGAGAATCCCTTTACCCTTGCCTTACAATGAACTGATCCAGTGATCATTTTGGGTAATACCTAGATAGCCTAGGCAGGCTGCTACAACTTAGGTGTAAAGCATTGTAAAAGGAAAGGACTCAGTAATCTAGCAATTCAGAGATGCTATGTGGAATCCTGTGTGGTAGAGGAATAGGTGAGGTTGCTCCAAGATACTAATGCTACTGGCTAAGGCTAAGTACACTTTTTTTTTTTTTTTTTCCTGAAGCACAGCATTTAAGCTGGTAGTACTTAGTGGTTGCCTGCAGGCTTTCCAGTACTTCATGTTCTCTGGAGAATTGTCCCTAAAGTAAGTTCCTCTCTTTGCACAGAACACAAACATCTTAGCCTGTCCCCTGACTTTTTCATTTTAGATACCGAAGTGGATAGTAGGAATCATACCCTTTGGCAGCAAAGAAATTAGGGGATTGCCTTGGACTGCACAGCTGAGTGATTGAGTGACATGAAGAAATGGCTATTTTTGAGAAGTTTCCCCCTTGACATAAGTGAAAGTGCAAATAAAAGAAGGGCAGCACTTATTCTTGCACAGGCAGTGGTCAATCATGTTTCAAGAGCACCTGGACCCACCCCATTGCTCTCTGTCTGCCTGGCTATAGAATAATGTGTCTGACATATGTGCTGACCATGCTGAAACTAGGCCTCTGTGCCAAGAAGAGTTAGAAGTCCATCAGGCAGAAACAGAGCACAGGAGATGTGGAGGCCATATCTCCAAAGTAACCAAAGTATTCCGTGGAAAGAGGATCATAGTGAGATCAGAATATATGTAGCAGTCTAAGGTAATTTATATGTACAATTTTGCAGTCAGGGTTTAGGTGACCATAACAGACCATAACAGGAATTCTGCATTGATCCCCTGGACTTTTGTGCCCAGCCTCAAACCATCTCAAATTTGGTGCCATTGTAGGTCATCTTTATTCATTTATTCCTTACCACAAGGAATGAGGTAATGGTTTTCTGGTGACATAGTTGAAATAAACAGAATTTTGTGATATTGACCCTTATCAGAGTCTTCCTCTGAAGGAGGAAAAGTCTGGAAGGTAAATGGGGGAAGGAATTTGAATGGAAAAAAAAGATGCAGGGAGGGGGAAAGAAAGACGATAAAGGAATGACATAGACAAAATGGTCATCAATCAAGTTTTTACAGTTTAATCCTAGCATCTGCAAGTATTGCCTGAGGAAGGCCGTTGTCTAATTCTTTGTTTCCACTATCTACACTGATTTGTTAGTGCTCCTTATTGATGCTTGATGTTAGTGTTCCTTTACCTGCTATGACTATGTAGTTTTGTCTATATTATAGTCAAAAATTATAGTTTTTGACTATAATCAACCTGCTATGACTTTGTAGTTTTGTTACAAAAGGCCTGCAGCTTACCTCTCCTTCCTCCTAATCATTATTGAGGTGTATCTACCATTGTGGTGAAAGAGGAGAAACTTCAGTGTTGGATGGAAGAGGGTTGGAAGAGTAAAGGGATGTTTAATGCAAGCAGGAGCCTGAAGTAGCTATAGGAAGTAAAAGGGAGTATAAAAAGAAGAAAACTCAGGGTGCAGAACATCAGCAGTAGAATATAAAGGAAAAGCCAGGAGGAGACATTCTCCTCTCCCAGGAGAAAATTTTGCTTTTATGGAACCCATAGAAAGAAATAAAACAAAAGTGCAGAAAAAGGAGGATGGCAAAGAGAAAAACAATCAAGGCGACTGAAACAGGAGAAGCAGGCAAAGATGAAATAATAATAAAAAAAAAAAAAAAAAGGATCTAAAATAAAGTGAAGAAAAGCATGGAGTTTTGTAATTCCTTTTCAGCAACTTGAATTTATTGAGCAGGAGGTCTACATCTATGGACAGCATTTCAGCTAACAGCAACAAAATATTTGATTTAGGTCTTCACCTTGTAAGACAGTTTTCAGCCACATGAAGAAGCTTGACCACAGCTCTTTTACACAAGAAATAAAGACTGCAGTCCCATGAGCTGGACTTTTTCCCATACAGCTAAACAATATAGTTCCCTGTGGCATAGGAAGAAATCTACTTACAAATTTGCCTGCTCCATTCCCTGGAACATATTTTTTGTTTCTGTCACATAACTATTGCTCAGTCAGTAAGTTTTCAATCATATTGGTCATTTAAGATACTGATTAATCCAGGAAGAGATCACCCTTGAAATATTTACAACAGTATTGATGTGCTCACTTCTTTTTCTTATGACAGACAGAATTCTTCAGAAGCACTTATTATCTCAGTGCTATTTTTAGAGTATTTTATTTTTCAAATTAAATTCAAGGCCTCAAAATGTGCTTGTGTTTCTAATAGTACTTTTATTCAGTGCATGTTTGACCACATTCAGAATATGAAGAGGAACTATGAAGTAGCATATTCAGTCACTGATCAAGTAGTTTTCCATTTGCATTTTGGAAACCTCAGTCTAAATGCCAATGTCACTAGGCTGCAGGTATTTTAAGCATTTTCTTAAAATTAATGCTTTTTAAAAGTTCATCCAAAATGAGGTCATACCTTAAAAAGCAACAAAAGTCTTCTAAAAGGTTTTCCAAAACTAAACCTGGAAAATAAAAAAAAATATATTCAGAACAATTTCACTTTGACCTAAGTTACTTTGTAAGGATTTTAGAGTTTGTGAAAGTAACCATAATACAAAAAAAACCCCAAAAAACCAAAAAAAAGCCACAAATCAAAACAGGGTAACCTTCAGAAGACATTCAACAGAACCTGACAAAGTTTTGATTGAAGAAAGATTGATTCTCTGAAGTTTGAATGGTCAGACATGCACTGAATTTGCTGAGGTTCATTGCTATATCCTAGAAAGAATTTCCAGCCCTTCTATCCTAATGAGCTTATTAGTAAAAGGCTGAAAGGATCACAGATTGTCTATCAAATAAGATTGTCAGTCACACACTGTTAGCAACTCTGCTGTGATTTATACACCATGATTATAAAAAAGCGAGGTATGAAAAAATGAGTCTTATTGTGTCCTGTGACCAGTGCAGTGGCACAAAATACAATGTACAGTATTGTGCTTAGAAGGTGGGAAGGTGTATGTTCTGGATGAGGAAGCCATAGAAAATTAGATAGAATGGTATCTTCCCCCTCTTATTTCCTCCAGTGATAATTATATTGCATAGAAGAAATTGAATTACCTGCAACAGTAATAGTTATGGGTGAAAAGTATGCTTAGTTATGGGTGAAGAATATGCTATTATACATGATTTAAAAGTGGGGGACACACTTGACATGAGAAGGGGAAAACAAAATCAGCTCAGCTGCTGCTAGGAACAGGCATTTTCTGTGCTCCCTGTACTCAATGTACCTAGACACAACTGATTGTTAGTGCAGTTCTATGTCCAACAGAGACCTTTGTTTGATATTTTGATTGAATTTTTATATAGCAGCAGGAAATTTTGATAACTTAAAGAATATAATTTAGGGGAAAAAGTTGGGTTAATTTGTTTATGACTAAAATATTTTAAAATTGTTAAAAAAGCAGAGTGATTTTTAATAGAAGTTCTTAGTGAGACTTGTATCTAAAAGGACTGAAAATAAGGCTTGCAAAAATTACAGATAAATTACTAGTTAAATAAAGATCCAGGTTGTGCTGAGCTTAGCAGATCTGGGAGCCATGCACACATAAGTATCACATTAGTTAGGGTTGTTGGATAGCCCAAAAAAAGTCTTTGGGCCACAAAATTATCTTAGATCAAAGCAATTCCTTCCAGTTTCTCCTGCCTGACGTTGCTTTATCTCCCACTCAGTAAGGGCTCCTCTCTTTCCTTGAGATGATCAAACAGCTCTGTCAAAGGTTCCCTGTTCACCGTTCCTCTTCTCTTGTGGCCTGACTGATTCCTGTTGATAAGGATTACATTATAAGTTAGCAATTGCATTTGTAGTTGAGGTTTTTGCTACACAATGAGCATATGCATCAGTGGAAGCTTTGGGAGTGACTCAGCTGGCACCTCGCTTATTATAAGTCCCTGCATAGGCTTTGGTAGAGAGTAGTCTATGCCCATCATTGGTGCAGGTGTCCCTTCATGTTACTATTGACAAGTAAATTCAAATCAAGCCAATAATCTTACTACTGGAGTATTTAAAGTAGATAGTCACTTCGATGAAAGCTGTATGCATTTCAATTGTTCAGAGAGAAAATTATGTGAAACAGAAAATCATCAAAAGCAGTTTGCCTGCTTCTCCAACATTCTATGGAAAACAAGGCAAACAGGAAGAGAGAATAGGGTTTTTTTGTGATCTACTTGCTCTGTTCGCCTCTTCCACTACCTAGTTAAGCACAATACTTTTTATTTAAAACTATCCTCCTAGCTATTTTAAAATTGCAGGAAGAAGAACCTTATCTTCTATCCTTAAGAAAAAGAAAAGTACAAGATTAAAAAATCTGGACAATCAAGAAAACAGCTATTTCTGGGAAAAAAAAAAGTCTCTACAAACTAACAGAGTACCTTACATTTCTGAGAAGCTCTTCAGACACATTGACCAAATATTCCTATTCAGTATCTGCTTCTAATAAAAATAAAAAGCTACCAGTTCGTATGTAATGGAACAGAATGGGTTCATCAGAACCCTGGCTGAAATAAAAAATTGTATCAAGAAATTCCCTGTGGAAAAATACTTCAAGATAGAATTTAAAGTGTATTTAAAATACTTTGATGAGACGAACAGAGAATGCTTCAGGCCATGCAAAAACATATCGTTAGGAGTTCCTGTTTTACATATCAAATATGTGTTTTATGCTGTGCTATCCTGCTGTCAAGACAAACGGTCATTACTTGTTATTTGCCTCCATATATCTCTTAAAAAGAGGTTTTTTTGTTTTGTTTTCTTGTGTTGATAAGCATGGAACATTTATCACAGTCAGGGCTTCATGGTTCAGCTCTTCTTTTTTAAATGAAAAGGAAAGAAGAGCATACATTACAGGAATGCAAAATTTTATAACCTTGTCTTAGAAAGCTAGGCATTTAAAATCTGCTCCAGGAGTAGCACTTATGTAGATAAAGCACATAGACTTAGTAGAGATCAAAACACTTAACAGAGAATTAAAAATACTTCACAGTGTACCATCTTGCCAAGCTTTGCATATCAAATAAATGCCTCCTTTAAAGCTATAATTTAATTAATGATTATTTATATCTTTATACTGATGGCATAAAAGCCACTATGTCTGACCCAGATCCCACTATGCCCAGTATTTGAAAACAGGACACATTTATGAATTGAGATTGGAACAGAACAGGACAGCTAAACATATGCTAAAGGCAGGAATAAGGCATAATACAAGTCAGGAGTCACACAAAACAAATACGTAAATTGGTTAATTAATTGGTGTGTTGTCAAAAGTGGTGAGGATGTGGTTCATAAGGCCAGATGACATTACTTTTATACATTACAGTAAAAATGAGATATTGTCTGCTTGAAGTCTGTAGTTTCATTAGTGATATCTACTTTCAGGTTAGTTTTGAACTAAAGATTCCATCGTGAAATATTTTAAAAATATATTTTAAGTTAAAAGGGCATATTGAAAAATAAGTGCTGCATTTATAACAGCATCAACTTTTTCTAATTAAGAAGTCTAAAAGATTTCTTGTTTTCATTTCAAATTCATTTGGAAATATGCTATTTTAAATATTCTGGTTTTCCATGGAAAATACAACATAGAACTTAAGGAGTAGGCAGCTATTTCTGTGAGAAAGTCTTAAGTTTTACATTTGGCCCCAAATTAATGTTGTTTATCTCTTGGAATAGCAAGAGACTAGAATTATTGAATTTTTTTCCTGTTAGACCCCAAAAGATATTCTTGAAAGAGATTTGCATTCAGATCAAACCCTTCACCCATTCAGGTCTCAGCTCCTTCGATTTTCAGGACATTGGTTGTCTATGTTCTCCATTGTTTTGGGTGGTTTTTTGTTCTGCAATTTTTTTTCATCTTGTATTATCTATCCTTTGATAGAATTTTCCCCCTCCTCTCATTTCTGATTATTGGCATATATATGATGTAGGTTTTTACTGTGCTGGATGCTTGCATTTTACATTGTCCTCAATGAGATTTGATGATCAAGAGTTCTGCAAATGAAAACATTTGTGACCTTTGCCTCAACAATCTACACCCAGGGGAATCCTGCTGCTATTCATTTTCCTTTCTAGAGACTGCATTAAGAGATTTCTCTTCTACAAATAATTGAAGTTTCTTGCCTTTTAGTTTAACTCTGTTGAATTTCTTGAACCGCCATGAGCACATAGGGAGCATTGCTGTATAAATCAAATAATAATAATATGTATAAAGGAAAAATCACAAAGGGGAAGAAAAAAGTCTCATGCTGTTAAAAATAAATTATAGTAAGATATTGGAAAGACCTCCCATGGTTAAAGAATGAGTTATAGTATTAACAGAAAATATATCATTCAATCACATTTCATTTATTTGACATGATAACAAAAAGATTCAAGTGTCTGTGGTGCCCAGACTTTGATTGTTTCAATACAATTAATTTTTGACAGGGAATGTTTAAAAAAACTGTTCATAGGAAGACAATTCATGTCATGGTATTCAGTGTCGCACGTTGCAATTGAATGCTTCTTTTCTTTGACATCTGTTATCTAATATCACTTCTGCCTTTGTAGAATGACCAATATTACTTTTTCAAGGTCCTTGAGCATATGCTAAACTGTAAACATATGAATATATTTGGGCATATGTTGCTTAATTACTTAAAAAAAAAAAAAAAAAAATTACCCATAAGAAGGATTAAATATTTGAATTACACTGCATGTACAACTGATCCACGTGCAATTATAAAAGATGCTTGTCTGGGAGCTAGGAAGAGGTAAAACTGGCTTGGATTTCCCAAGAGACACTCAAACAGCTGCCACAACCATATGCTTTTCTACATGCAGACTAAGTTGTGGTGACTATTCCTTCCACTTTGTGAAGAAACGAGGCTGTAGATTGGTTAACTGGACTTCCACTTGTGGTGTTATAGGATTTCTTTCCTGAGAGATCCTCAAGAGTCACTTCAGCATTAAAAGTACAGTAAATTACCAATATATGCTCTGAAGTATGAGACTGGTGTTTTATTGTATATATTAAATTTTTTATATATATTAAATTAAGCCTTTCACACTGACAATTGAGTTTTCAGACCTACTACTTAAAATATATACTGAGGAAAATTTCTGGCCATAGAACAGTATAATCAATATACAATAAACAAATGGAAATGAGAACAGAAGTAGACACACATAAAACTAATGCTCACCCAGGGGTAGGTGCCATGTCAATTCGAGAGCCTTCCCTCTTCCAATCCCTTGCCTAATTTTTTAATCTGTCACAGACTCCTATGTCCACCTCAAGATTTCCAGACTTTTTGGATATCTCTTCAGATACAATTTTTACCGTGAAACAGGTGAATAGTTTTCTGTTTATATCAAAAATACTACTTTCAATCATAGTGTGCTTGTTAACATGAAGTCCCTTAACTTGTCATAGGAAATCCTCTTAAGACATTATTCACGTGGGAACAATTTCACTTGCTGCTTACACCTGCAGAAATCTGCAAGAGCTTGAACACTGTGCAATAAGGAGAGCTGTATTTCCAGGTCATTCAGTGCATATTCTTTTCTAAGCATCCTAGAGAAGAAGGAAAATTGGCATTTGGAAGGAGACGAAGTGTTTGCTGCTACTGTTACAATTTACACATGAACATGTGTTGACTCCTTATAATGGAGTTTTCAATAAAAAGAGGGAAACTCATTGACTGTATTTTCTCACAGCTTGTTTTCATATTGTTGCAAAGCAATGGGATATCTTGGCATTAGAGAATATGCAGAAGTCTTACCTATTATTTCAGTCTGGTGTGTGGTGCACTGAGGATGAATATTAGCAAGATGAGTCATAGTAACTGAACAGTTTACAAAAACATTGCTAAATAAGGTTGAAAACTCTTGACTTTAGCTTTGCTTTCAAAACAAGTAGAATGATGAGTACTATGTCTGTGGTGAACTGACCAAATACATATTGCATTTTCTTATAGCAGGAATGTTTGTTCAAATATATCCATTAATATACCCATTTGAAGGAAACAGCCCTTTTTCTGACAGAGCATCATGGTGTGTTAGAACAGTACTTTTCTTACATTCCATCAAAGACATGGAGGCAGCTTGCTTGTCTTGGAGCACAGGGTCTATAAACTTCTTTTTTAGCTAACACACAGCTGGCTGTAGATCATTGATTTTGTCCTTGGCAAATATTAAAGGAATTTCAGGATGGAAAGTTTACCAGTTTTCATTACAAATGCATTTCCCATCTGCTACTGTGCAGAGCTGGTATGGTATGCAAAGCTGAAATTGGACTAATGTAACTAGTACTGTATACAATTTCTTCATTTTGTTTGTTTGTGTTTTGTTGGGCTTGTTTTTTTTTCAGGAATGGCAGCTGTTTTGCACTGAAAAGTCAGCTTTCTGTCATCTGTTTGTTATGATCTAGATTCTCCTCTCAACTTTAGTTCAAACTAAAGTGAACATCACTGAATGCAATAGGACCAATAATAAATTTTGTGCTTTTGAAAACTGTAGTCTGTATTACTTCCTTTCACAAAGAGTGATTACCAGCTTCTGATCATAGTAGTTCTGGAAAGGTCAAATGAAACATGGAAGAGGAACCAAGGTAATGAGAATGGGAGAAAGATGAGAAGGGCATAAAGAGATAATGTGATTTACTCACCTTCAGTTTCTGTGAAGTTTATGAGGAAGAAGAAAAAATGCAAGAAAATGCTGCAAAATAAGTCATCAGTAACTCAATAGTCATAGAGAAAATATTTTCTGAAGTCATACCTCAGATCCTAAAGATGTCTATTTTGGCTTGATATTGGACGATAAGTCAATCATAATAAGTCTTTTCATCTTTGGAAGCCTTAACTGTTGTGACAGTAAATGTTTGTGGTGTTTGTTAAGACTGGACTCAGATGAACAAAATGTTGCTGCTATGAATATCTAGTGTTCTCTAATGTTACTTCAACACAATAGACCACTTCCTCCATAGGGCTTTGTGGTATCCCTGGTTCACTACTAAGAAATTAGGTCAGTCTATTAAAAATAACCATCTGCCCAGTGGGGATCTGTCTATAGGACCAGCTCTTTACATCAAAGAGCTTTATTCCTTGTCACATTTGGGTTTTGTACAGCTAAAGAAATATGTCAGGAAAACAGCATTTTGAGGAATTTGCAAGATGTTTAATACATGGTTATTCTCATAACTAATTTAATAATTTAGAGATGGGGGCTGAATAATCTGTTATTTTATAAAGAAATAAAAGAATGAAGAGTGCTTTATTGAACAAACACGATTGGTAATACATCCAAAGCTGCAAAGGTAATCTGAGGATTTGTGTTTAAGGATTTGTTTTTAGAATTGAATTTCAAGGATAACCAAGGTTACGCCCATCCTTATACTTCCTCCTGTCCTGTCCTGTCCTGTCCTGTCCTGTCCTGTCCTGTCCTGTC
>CM031858.1:99233760-99363253 GCA_018697195.1 Certhia americana | reverse complement strand
CTGTCCTGTCCTGTCCTGTCCTGTCCTGTCCTGTCCTGTCCTGTCCTCTCCTGTCCTGTCCTGTCCTGTCCTGTCCTGTCCTGTCCTGTCCTGTCCTGTCCTGTCCTGTCCTGTCCTGTCCTGTCCTGTCCTGTCCTGTCCTCTCCTCTCCTCTCCTCTCCTCTCCTCTCCTCTCCTCTCCTCTCCTCTCCTCTCCTCTCCTCTCCTCTCCTCTCCATTTTTTTAATGAGATTAAAGTTCCTGTGATACAAATAAAATCATAATCTGCTAGCAAGTTTGTTGTTCATTGATACATGAGTGGGGTCTTGCCTTTCCCTCTTTTAGTTACGTGAGTTGACAGTTTAAACAATCCTCCAGGACAGAGTAACCAAAAAGGTTTAACTTTCACTTAATAAGATTTAATATCATTGATAGCTTTAATGTATGTACCAGGTAGAGAAATTTTACCTAAGGGTTGATGTCACAACTTAATGTTACATGTTGGGTGAAGTTTATGAAATAGATGTCTTTGATCAGTATATTTTCATTTGAAAAAAAAAAAAAAGCTATGTGGAAGGAAAAGAATGCTTATTTTTTTCTCCTAAGAGAACATCTTTCTTTTACTTGACTGTCTTTGTTGTGGTGAGTAGTGACAATTAGTTTGCTGGCTGAGATAAGACTGGCTGCAGCATAAAGCATCTGGTTGCTACAAACTCCAGAAAAAAAATGGGTTAGCAATTAAATAATGTGGCCTGGAAGAGAAGCCCACTATTTTGTTAATATTGTGGCAGAAATTTCAAACTATATGAAGTTTTTTTTCTCAACTGACTAAAATAACTCAAAAAATACTGAAAAACTCTGCATATTGTAAGACTGATTCAAAATATCAAGTTAATAGACAACTCTATTTGGATCTTTGGAGGATAAGATACTGTCTGATGTCAGGATCTGAAATACTGCCCAATGTCTTGTTTCAGCAGTCCATCTCCATTCAGCAAAGCATTTAATCATGTACTTAGTTCTAGAATGAGATGTGATTTATATGTGCCTAAGGACTTGGCTAAACAGGGACAAAAAGTAGAAATACACGTAGTAGTTATTGTCTGGTGTCTGTTGATTAATCTCATACTTCAGACCAGTTGTTAGTGAATTATTAATATTATCCAGGAAGAGTGATTTTCTCTAGTGTCTATCAGAGGAGATGGGCATGGAGTGTATCCACTTGAAAGTATCATAGATTATTAATATATAGACGATATCTTTTATTGAGTTGCTTGGAAAAATGTGATACACACAACTTCTAGTTCATTGATATTTGCTTGCAATGTGTTAATGTGTTTTTCAGGTTTTAAATTGAAGCATGGCAGCTTTTTCAAAAACTATGTGTGATAAGGTCAGAAACACTGGGAAAAGCATCTGTCATTGAAGAATCTGCGATATTTTTTTCAGACACAGAATTTCAAGTGTTTGGGTAGTTTTTTACCTCCTGAGGATCACAAAAGTTTTGATTCATGTAAGCTAGTAAGGTATCAAGAGCACCTTGGAGAAAAAGATTTATGTAAGAGCAAAGCAGCAATAATGGTAATTTATTGTAGGCAGATTCCTTTTGAATGCAACAATAACAGAGTGAGGGAAAAGGCCACATCAAGATTTTGGTTCACTCACAAAACTGTCATGAATACCTACAGTCACCAGATGTTTCATTTAAGACTAGTTCATTTTCTTGTCTTTCTAAAAGAGAAGATAATCTATTAGCTCTTTTGTTAATATTATGATACTTACAATCTATTATTTAGTGTTACTAAATTTATTAGCCATGCCACATTTTCACAAACAAGCTCATAACAAAGTCAGGACTAAACTTTCAAAAAATATAAACCAGGTCTTACCATGAGGATAGGTTTAGTAAAGTGGGATATTTTTATTAAAATAAAACAAACAAAACCAAAACAAAAAATCCAAACAACCAAAGCCCATCGTTTTGAACTGTTTGAAGAATTTTCAAGAAATTTATTGACTTTATGTAAGCTTATTCCACTCCCACTCCCTGAAACCCAAGATTAATATGAAAACATTTTTTAAGGAATTTGTAATCTAAAAAAAGGAATTCTCTTTCATTTTCTTAGCAATATTGTAGGATTTTTGAACATTACAGAGTTCATTTTAAAGTTAGGCATGAACAAACACATTTCATAAGTTCTTTCCTTAAAATACCAGTCTCTCAACAAAATGGTAATTCACACATGTAGGTTTACATTCCTTGAAAATCGTACTGATTTGTTAAAAAAATCTAGGACCAAAAACCAGACCTATTTGAACAAGTGTCTGCCAAGGACTGATATTTCACCTGAATGTGCTTTTTTTTTTTTTTTTTCTCAGCAGCCTTTTCCACAAGGAATATTAACATTTAAATATCTTTTATGTGAACTAATCAGAGCAAAAAACCTTTTGATTCCAGAAGTGGTTGCTTTCTAAAAATAAAGCTTTCATGTAGCTGAGGCATGAACTATTATTAGGGATAAAACGTGCTCTGTGGTTAAGAGGCAGCCTCGTGTTGGCCTCCTCCCAGTCTCCCTGCTGTGGGTGCCCAGAGCCTGCTCAGTGGGGGCAGGCTGGGGAACACCAATTTTGCTTGTTGCTGTGCTGGGGAAAAAGATGAAGTAAAGAATAGAGACAACCAGCCCAGACCAGGGACCAGCACAGATCAGAGAAAAGTCCACAGAGCAGAAATCTGATCTGCTATTTATTACTATTTATGTACACTCAGATGAAAGGGTTCAATCCTTCAAAGAGAAGAGAGCAGCGAGGGATATGAAATATGGTACTGGTGTTGCTAATGATACTAGACTGCTCAGGCAGTGGTTGTTAGGGTGCAGAGATACTATGTTATCCCTTCGCTCATCATTCTTACAAGGGTCAGAGAAAAATGTTCTTGACCTGTAACTTATACTAACTTGCTTTGGATAGAATAATGTTTTTTTCCTTTTTAATTAGGCAGATGCAAACAAAAAGTCAGTCTGTGTTTATATATTCACCTGGCAATGGAAAGTCAGCCGTGAACTGCAGCAAAACTTCAGTCTCCAAAAGGTCATTTATATTTCCAGATGCTAGACTATGATAGGCAGATATGTGAATTAAGAGACAAAGCTGGAGTCTAAACATTCATATACATAGAACTGGGATGCTGAGACTTGGCAAGCCTAGGTTATACTGAATACATTCAAGGTGCCTGTTCCATTTGTATGCAACTGGAAGGACCTGTGGGACCTTCACTGGCACTAATTACATGACAAAATATAAGATCAAAGACATGAATCATTGCCAAAGTTGTCAAATGCTTCAGGATTGACCTTTCTGATCCTAAATTGAATGGGAACATTAATAAGGTATGAGTTCAGTAAATGCAGCCGCAAGGACTTAGTTTGAAAACAACAATATAGCATACAATATTTCTGCAGCAAGTATGTATAGCAAAAAATATTGGAGTGTACACAGAGCTGTCTTAGCAGTTTTGAAATATAAGAGTTATGTCTATGCTGCTTTGATTTCATTTACTGTATTCCTATGCAGATAAAATGGCATAACTCTATTCATTATTAAAGAGCTGGAGAAGCTTTTATTACTATCTCATTTAGAACTCAGAGATAAAATTTCAAAGTCCTATTTCAAGCAAATGTGGTGTATTTTAGACTGATCAAAACTTCCAAGATGCTTCACAAGATTAACTTGTATGGTATAAAAGCTGCAGTGATAGCACAGTGCAGAACTCGCTTTTTTTTGAATGCTGCCATTTCTTGACTGGAAAGTGATCAAATAGCATCTTCCACTCATTGACTAGAGCAGGAAGTGAAAGCACTAGAGACAGTTGAAACTGCTAAAACTCCCCAAAACCTGTCTATAAGAAATATTATTAATAGTGTGATGTATTAAATACCAGTTGAGACAGGTAACACTATATATCTTAGTTTATACTAAGATAATACTATATATCTTAGTTTAATAAAAAAGGCCATAGGCAATTACGGTTTCTCTCTGGGTGCTTATCAAAATCCTGATATCCCTAATTGCTCTGCCTGATTCAGCTTTAACCAAGAGATAAAATCTTGGTCATTGATCATGTCTACCTGAACAGCATGAATTTCAGGAAGAGAGTATGTCCTTTAGATGTAGCAACAACAGAAACAGTCACCTTATTCTTCCAGTCAGTGAGATTAGCTTTGCAAAGGACCCAGTCTCTCCTGGAAGATGAAAGTGAGAGGTTGAGAAGCATCAGTGAGGGGAGTCCATGACGAATAAGAATAAAAGGGATGCTGAAACGGATGAAATGGGAGCAAGCACAGGGCAGCAGAGAAAAGTGAAGCTGCATTCCAAGTCTCTTGTGTCCAAGTTAAATTGCCTGGAGATAGAGATCTCATGAAATGCATCCTTGGCTGCACCACTATTTGGCTTCTTGTTACAAAACAGCATTGCCAAGAGACATTAAGCAGTGATATTTGAAAACACTTTGCAGGTGCCAGGCTGTGCTTTCCTCTGTGTTAATGAGAATTTGATCATCTACTGTAGATATAACATACAGAGGAGGAGGAGCAGAGTCTGTGAATCAGCCATTTTTGTAGCAAGGGTGGATCACTGGCAGAATAACAGTAGGATGTCTCTGCTTCTTAATAAAAAAAAAGAAAATTAAAATCACTGAACATTGTGCCAGTCTATTAAAAACTGGTGCTTGTGCAATCTTATTGAGACATCTGGTCACTTTACCTTGGCCATTGATGAAAAAATAAAGACTGTCAGGCCTGGAATCTGGACAAATCTGAGATCAATTATTTCTACTGTTTACCTGATTCCTTATCAGAGGACTATCTTGTTGATAGATAATCTAAATATATGTTAGAGTAGAAGCCATAGCTATGGGAATTTCTCTCTTTGAATGCTTTTCTTCATTCATTTTTTTTAACCGTTCTGCATGGGAGGAAAACAATGCCCGATTCATTTCCAGAACCAAACGACTCTGTATTTTCCTGGAGTTATTCCGCCTCCTTTCCTTTCCTCATGCTTTTTTTTGCCCCTCCATTCACATACAGCACATACACAAACCCTTTATGTTTGTGAGCTGCACATTAACCCAAAAGGTTAATGAGCATAGGGCTCAGGTGCAGTCCATACTCTTGCAGCATTATTAATGCTGTGGCCATGGGTTTGGAATGGCATTCTGGAAAATTGGTTCTTTTGTGATCTCTTCGTTAAGAGAGACTCTGCTGTTTTCTCTGCTCCCTAACTGCATTTTTATGCTGAGCTTTCTGTCTCTGTGAGAATATTTTTTTGCCCATTCCATTACCCATTCCCTGCAAGCACAACAAAATTATTTGTGAGATGAACACCAACTGCAATATGGTGAATATGTCACTGCCAACAAACCTTCTTAAATATTCCTTTGCATATAAGTTCAGCAGAAGGGCTGATGACAAAGTGGCAGGTAAAAGATTTGAATAGGAAAATGTCCATCAGAACTCCACTGAGTTGGAGACTTAGATGAACAAAACCCCTGGAAATACATAACAACAATTCAATCGTCTTCCTTCTGAGACTGGTTATCAAATTAAACATCAAGAATATTTAGATATATCTCTATTAAAAGTTGCTGAATACTTAACCATTATATCCCCAAGAAAATTTGAGAAATGCTCCTTATGGAAAGAAGAACATAGTTCTTTAAGTATGCCTGCAACTCAGATGTAAGAGACTATCCAGGGCAGTCTGGTGAGGTGAAGTCAAACCAGCAGGCTGGGGTTCTGGATTGACTGAGTACATGGCCAAGCATGGACATGGCTGCAGAGTTCACTGTGTGGCTGTAAGCTGTGAGCCCTTCAGCTTCGTTGTCGTCCTCCAGCAAGCCAGGTCTTGGCAGCCAATTGAACTCCACTGGTGGAGAATGTGTTCAGGCCCTTGGCATGAGGTTTGGGAAGACAGTGATTTAAAGACAAATAGTAGTGTTATTTAAGTACTGGTGATGATAACCATCCTCTGGATTGTGCTTAATGAAGTCCTGAATTTGCAACAGACTAACATCAATTAATTAATTGATAATGAAGTCATTAAAAACGTTCAATACAAGTGTGTATGTCCTTTATTATCAAGTATTTATCTAGATGATCTTGAAACATCTTAGATGGAATTTATCTCAAGGAAGCGTGGAAGCATGGTAGGGAAACTGAAGTGGGAGTGTTGTAGGTCCTTCTGGGCAGGAACAACTCCAGAAGAGCAAGTCCTAAGAGGAGAAGAGTGATCAAAAAGAGTCTTGACTGTAATGCATAGAGTTCACATAAGGTGAAGAAAATTTGAGGCATCTATATCCACACAACATATATTTTCTGTTGAAGACTTGAGCTAAATGCATATTTAACACATGGTTATCATACCTAGATGGTGGTTATATTTTCCTGTGAGTTCAGTGGCATTTGCTGAAATTCAGGGCCACACCCTAATGTAAATTAACTACTGAGAGGGAGAATCACACCCACTCAGGACAAAAAAAGCTACAATGACACAGTAGGACCCCTGGGTCACAGAGATTTGGGAAGCAGCATCCTTCCAGGACAACTAAGTGTACAGTGACTGTTGCATACGAATACACAAAACTCTGGAAAAGATGGATACAGCGACTTTTTTTGAAAAATGCATTTATTGCTTTAGAAACACATGAGGGATAAGAAGCTATACTTTATGTAACTACAGTGCCTCAAGCTTAGCATTGTGATAGCAGCTGTGGCCTTGGTACCTCAGGACCTTCTGACAGAGTGAGAAAGGAGAGATTCCCACAGTTCTTGTGGGCAAAATACTTCTTCTTGACTTCTGCTCACAGGAGCAGAATTTGGCCTTAAGCATAATTACCTGGAGGCGCTTCAGAAAATAAATGCATATGTACTTCCTCTGAGTGATTTGTCTGCAAATGTGTCAGTTGCTCAGCTTTAAAGCTTTGGTGGATGTGAGATGTATAAGTACTTCAAAACATTAGAAGGAAAGAAATTAGGAATAAACAAAAATGAATGGTGACTAGTATTGTGCAGACGTACAAGTGTACTGTATTGAAATGAGCTCCTCTGCTGGAGAAATAAGGCAGCTTGCTGTCTTGCACAGCATGGTGAACATCATCTAGGAGGAAACATGAACATGGTGACTCAATCTGTTGAAGCTCGCAGTCAAGAAAATGAGGCATGAAAAATAAGTAGTTCAAGATGCTTTAACAAGAAGCTTTAATATATGAATATTTTTAATATTCAGTTTCCTTAAAATAAAAATGTAAGCAATTTACAATATGTATAATCATAAAGAGCAAAAAAAAATTGGTTATAAAAATGCATAACAATTATACAAGCCACCAGTTTCTATGGTAGGTCAGAATATATAGCAATAATAATGTTTCTTAAATGACATTATTTCAGTCCTTGTCTCATTCATGAAATCTATAAAGGGCTTTGTAAATTGACCTGAAAATTGATGGGTCTCATCTGGCTTAACAGAGAGGAGACTTTTACAGTATATGGCCTTTTTCCGTGAGCACCCTGTATCTTATTCAGTCCTTATCTGGAGTAGATACTGCATCAAGTGATACTGCAATCCTGCAGCCCAAAAGCCAATCTGTACCTTTTTGACTATTTGTTGTTCTTACTAGAATCCAGAGATCTTTCTCAAAGTAACATGTTTTGACTGACGTCTTTTCCCACTGACCCTAGCAGTCCTGTCTGAAAAAAGACAGAAATCTTCTGATCCAAGATGTGAAGACATCTAATTTAGTATATTCACACAAAGCTCTACTACTTTGCTGAGGGAAGGCTTACCAGCTCATGTCTGTTTAGAACCCTGTAGTTTCCTGCCTTCTACTCATGTGCTGTTTGGCACATTATTCTGAATTTGAAGAACATGTGCGTGTTATCCAATCCTTACTAAGAAACCAAATCTTCTATAGTATCCAAACCTTACTGCTTCTTCTGTTCTTTCACACAAAATCAAGCTTAATCTTAAATTTGTTCAAATGGTTCTGTTTTTTTGTTTCTTTATGTTTTTATTTGGTTGTTTTACCTACCCTTTTTGTGTAAATATTTAAAGATTTTTCTGTGGTTAGTCTCCATGTATTGCTTGGTCCCTCTGGCTTCCTGGACTCCAGTGCTTGAGGGTAAATCTGCTTAATACATGATCTCTTTCACCAAACTGAATCTATGCTGAATAAAGAGCTCCTCTTGTAAAGGGACACAGTAGTAACTAACTGTAAGTCATAGCTAGACAAGGTAGCTTTTCTAAAATAAACTGGCCCTTAAGTGCAGTTGTAGATAAAGAAGCAAAGTCATTGAATCAGAATGTCATCTCAACAAAGTCTTTGTCAGAGCACAGAAGTGACCATCTTTCTTCCTGAAATTTTTAAAGCATTTGTCAATGTCTCTCTATATTATTTCTTTCCTTGCCCTTTCTTCAAACAAGCATCACTTCTTTTATGTCTGCAAAAAAGTAAGAGAGAAATCATTGTTAAATGTTAATGTCTGGTGAAGGATATTCCACCATCCTTTCCAGCGAATATCCTCCCTCAGGAACAAAGCTTTTTCCAGCTCCGAAGGGTCATTATTACTCTACTCCAAACAATGGAAACGTCCCTAACTTCTTTCCTCTCTGGGGATTAATGTGTTCTTCCTCTGAGAGCACCACACTTACAAGTGAAGGGACTGAAGTCTGAGCAGTGAACATGAAAATACCACAAAAATTCATTCATTCTCCAAAGAGCAATCCAGACTTCAAATCAGACTGTCATGGAAAGTGATTTAAGATCTCTAGATATTTTCCACTTTAAGTAATTGGTGGAGAAGAGAGTGTGAAGAGTGATTAGGCCTTGACCTGTTTTCCTTTGTACTTTTCTGCTTGATGACCCAAGCCAACCCCAGTATTGATCCTAAAGAAAATAATGCTGTGTCTTGGACTTGAAATGGACTTGAGAAAGTGAAATAAGGCAATATAATTACTAACAGTGTGTGTGGGTTTACACAAAACAAATACGGTCGACCTAACTTAATATTTTTTATGACATTATGGATTTTGTTGGTAAAGGTATTTCTATTGATGTAACACTCTTACATTTCTGCAAGGGATTAGATAAAGAAACAGGACATTTCAAAACCAAACTGAAATACTTTAAATAGTCTTAACCCTGACAGGATGAAATTTTCAAACAGGTAGTAAACCAGCAAAACACACAATATGTCTTTGATTATGGTAAGACATAAAGTCATCAAGAGCAACATTTATATGCCAACAGCAAATTCTCTTTCCTGGGAAGTGGTGGCAACAGGTTTGGCAGCTGAAACTCTAGGTTGGACAGCCTAACAGACACCTTTCTCTGTTTTCAGCTTCGTGTATCAGCATTTCTGCTGAAATGATTAATAAGAAACATAGAAGAAACAGGGAAGAGTTCATGAATTTTTTTTCCTTAAATGAAAATTGGGTAGTATTGTCCTATGCATTCACTGACCCTCCAGCATATGATCTGGACTACTCCTATTTAGCATGTTATACACATTTCTGCAGATCAGTGAAGCATTTCATTGCACGTACCCTATTTCACACATATTCTACCACCTACACACTGAAACTGAAGATTAACCTCCAAATCTTACTGAGATACAAAATTGACTCCTAACATAGTTTCCATTTCTCCTACTGCTCCTCTGGGCATGTAGGCAATGTAGTAGCTTCTTCTGTGCCGTCAGAAAAAAGTCCATGCTTAAGAATAATTCATTTCATAACTTAAATTGCTAATTTCAAAGCACAGAAGGATCTGTTGTACACTTTCATGGTTAGCATCTATGCTCAAACTATACAGCCAAGAAGTTACTCATGTCCAGCACTGGTATTCACTATATTTTCAGTATTTCACAAAATTCTGTATCCTATTTCACACTATAAGTTCATGTAACATCTTTCTCATGCTGTTCAGCTGTGCAGGCTAGAAGTCAAGAAAGAAATACAACAAACATATTGCACTGAATATTTGCAGTGCAGTGTTAGATAATACTTTGACTAATTTGTCCAGGACCATATTCACTTGAAAATTAATATATTTGGCTAGCTTTTTGGGTAACACGATATTGAATAGATTCAGTGATAATAGATCAATAATACTCTTCCCCACTCTTATGATGTACCTAAATAATTTGATATAGCTACAGGCAGATGCTTCTTTACCACAGGGAAAAAAAAATAAACTCTTAAACACAGCAGGAAAGATGAGATTTAGTGGTACTCCTATGCAAATTCAAACACATGTTTAAATCTTTGCCGAGCTGAGGCCTAGGGTGGTGTTTTGGGTTTATTTCAGAGATGAGCAGACGGACAGTCATCTTGCTGGAGAGACACGGGATAATGGAAATGCATCATGCCATCTGTTGGCAAACCGCAGTGCTGCAGCCGGAAGCTGTGCAAAACCACCTGAAGCTGTTACCACCAACAAGCAAATTAGAAAAAATCATAGGGAGTCCTCAAAAACAAACACACATATAAGAGAGCAATTGGCAGAAAATCTAAATTTGGTTTTCTCTTTATTTGCTCACATCTGTTAACTGAACACGTTGCAATTTGATTACACAGCCAAATTACCATTTCCTCATACAGCCGCTGTTGCGAAATTACTTTCTTCAAAGTGTGAGCTTTCCTGCATCTCTGCAGATACACTAGGATAGAATGAATCTATGAATTATTATATATTCATATGATATATGAATAAGCATATATTGCTATGTAGCTTCTTATGATCTTGCAGAAAAGGTGTTTTTAAAACTATATAAATTACGATTCATATATTTAGACATTAAAAATAACTAACTTTGATAGAAATGATTATAACAATTTTTGTCATTACATCTGAGGAAAATGCTGATAAGGAATTAATTCATAAATGAGACCTGTTTCTGAGGATGCTATAAGAAATAGTGCAAAAAGTCCTCTATATATTTTTAGGAGCTGAAGACATACATAGAAAAATGCCGTAGATAATTAATTTCACATAATGTTTGTTCATTCATTTTGTGGGACTGGAAATTCGAGTCATGCCATCTAGTTTGTGGATAGCTGAAGCATTTACTCATTAAAAAAGCAGTGTATCACTTTCCAGATGGCCACTTGTACTTTTGATATCTTCCCAGGCACTTTGGCTCCCCTTAGACCTGCAGTCTTGAATTGCCTAGACAGCACTGTCTAATGTCTGTGAGGGTTCTTAAAGTAAACTTTCATCTAGCTCACAAAGCATCTCAGTCTTACATGTGGTTTCTGAGACTGTCACAAAAAAAGTTGATGCTCTAAAGTGTAACATGAAAATTCAGTCAGTAAAGTCACAGTCCTTTTACACAGTAGTAAAAGATCACTTTCTCAGCAGAAACAGAAGCCCTGCTTCTTTCCCACTTGAGTTTTCCTGAGAGTATCCTGCACATGCCATCACAGTTCATGGTGGCCAGTCTTCCTGAGCCCACCAGCTAAATATGTTACACCTTCATCTGGCTGTCAGGCACATCACAATTTTCTCCTGCTTTTGGAAAGATAGCCTTGTGAGAGTTGTCAATAGCAGTAAATTGGCAATGGATATCCAGTGTGCTTTCATTACAGGATGAAGTTGGCTGAGTTTGCCATCTCATGTTGGGGAAACCTTAGGATAGGGATCTGAGAGGCCACAGAAAGTCCTTGTCTTCCTGGAGCTGAGGGTTTGGGCTTACCAACTGCTCACATTAGTGTAGAGCTGTTGGTAAAGGGCACATAACACGTGCATCTGTTTCTGTACTTAGACATTACATATCTCTGCTCTCATTTCTCGAGTAAATATTTAAATTGTTAAGTTGTAATGTCGGAGGAGCACAACATCCACTCCTTTCTCCTATAATTCTGAAGATAGAAATTATCTCTTTTCACTGAAAAAATAATGAAACAGTCACCCACTTTCATTAGGAAGTCTGAAGTTGTGGATCCCAAATGGGTGGAGGTGGTTCTTCAAATCTCCTAGAACCCTGCCCAAGTCCAGTTGACATCTTGTTCCTGCCAACATCTTCCTAGTGTCTAAGTTCATTTGCACCACTTTTGAGCCCTGTAGCATTTTCGTCGTATGAAGAGCAACTGAATTTTCTCATACACAGTACAGAGTCTCAGTGTGCAGAACACAGAGCATGATTCCATGGTGGGACTAGCAACATAAAATTTTTCTAAATATTTTACTGGCCTCAAGGTCCCTAGGACTGTCTACATTTCCTTGATACAGTTATGTTCAGGGAACTTCCTGTTTCAGGACGCTTAAGTGCTGAGATTGAGCACATGTTCCTGACATAATCTGCCCTCTGGGCTTGTGCTTTCCTCCTGTGCAAATGAGAATGGGATGAGATGAAGAAATGCTGCTGCTTTTGTAGACGCTTATTGGTATAGATTCGGGGTGAAGCCAGTGTTTATATCTGGAGCCAGAAAACTGAAAGTACTCTTGAGGTCTATAATATATTTGTAGTCAGAAATACCTTCTCTGAATGGGAAATAGGATCCCCTAAGAAGACTAATGAAAAGTATATAAAACATATAGTCTCTTAATCTCTTCATGTGCCATAAGAAAGAGTAAACAAATCTTTTTACCTCAAAGGGAGCTGAAACAGTCTTTATAGACAAGAAAATGCAACCAAGGTATACATAGTGTTAGGTGTGCTCCTCCTTGCAACTTTACAGCTGAGCTATTCTGCTGTTTCTAGCAAGTATATTTCCTCTTTTTCCAACCTGTTAGATTTCTTTTGGAGACATAAAAGAAGTCCCAGATACTTACAGCTAGGTTTCTTACATCTGTCTATGTTTTGAAATACCCTGTCTTTATGACAGGTATTTTTTTGAAATACCCTACAATTCCATCTTCCACAAGGAAATTGATAAATAAACAATACAGTTAATACAAATACTTCAGTAATATCCCCCCAGTGGATTGGATTTGGCTGTCTGCTGGATGTCACCTCCTTCACTACACCTCCTCAATACACAAAGAGAGAAATAAGATGAATAACTTTGGGGTCAAGATAAAGACTAGGATGTTGCTTGGCAGTTATCACTGTCGCAAATTGGGGGAGATTAATTTAAATTATTGCCAATTAAAAGTAAAGTAGAATACCAAGCAACAAAATCAAAACTAAAAGCTCACCTTCCCACCATCCTCCCTTCTTCCTGTGTCGCTCCTTCCTTCCTGAATCCTCTACCTCCTCCCACCTGAGCAGAGCAGGGGAATGGGGATATGTGGTCAGTCTTTAACAGTTCACTCTTCCTCCACTCACTTTCAGCTTGCTTTAACATGGATGCTACCTAGGGCTGCCGTCCTCCACATACTGTTTCTGTGTGGGTCCTTTCCAGTGGATACAATCTGTCAGGGACAGACTGAACTATTGAAGGTCATCCCACTGTATTTATTCCTTCATGAACTGCTCAAAAATGGGTCCTTCTCCCTGATTACAGTCTTCAGAAACTTTGTCAGTGTAGTTCTCTCCATGAGTTACAGTCCATCAGGACTGTACTGCTCTAGCATGGGTCTTTCACTGACTGCAGATCATCAGGAAAACTCTTGTATGGGCTTCTCTCCATGGACTGCAGCTCCTGCCAGGAGCCTGCTCCAGTGTGGGGTCTCCACAGCCTGTGTCTTTCTTCAGTATATATCCACTTGCTGAGTCACAGGAACCTCTATGGGCTGAACTGTGGTTATGTATTCCAATGGGGACCTCAGTGAGCTGCAAGGGGACAGCCTGTGTACCCATGGTCTTCACTACAGACCGCATGGGAATCTCTGCTCCTGCACCTGTACCACCTCCTCCTTGCCCCCTCACTTGATGTCTGCAGGGATGTTTCTATATTTTTCTTACTCTTCTCTCATAGTGCCTGCTCAGAATGTTGCCTTTTCTTAAATATGCTTCCCTAGAGGCTGCCACTATGTTGTCTTGGGAGCTGAGCTATATCCTGGGGTGTCTCTGTTGGAGTGGCTGCAACCTACTGTTTCTATTACAGGACAGTCCCAATCTCCTGCCCCAGAGGCCCTCTCTCTAGCTCCCTGTACCCAATACCTGGACACCTCCACCCAGTACTGTCCAAATGGTCACTGATACAGTCCAAACTTCTACCATATCAGCACCTCTGTTAAGTTTCCTCAGCACCAGCAGTCCCCATGAATTTCAAAGATCTGGCAGCCTCTCTGTGTTTGCTCAGAAAATGAAGGAAGGAATATCAGAGGCCTATTCACACAAATTCTGTATTCCCAAAGTCAATTTGAAAACTAGCATGTAGAAATAGCTGGCTGGGATGACAATTTGGCATTCACAAGTTATTGCTTGCACTTAGCGGGACTGGGATCAGTTTGAGTTATTTATCACTCCTGTACTGCAGAGCGTACAAGGCCACTATAACACATACGGTAGAATTTGTTGCGATTCAAAAAGACTAATATTTTCTTCTCTTGCTATATCTGTCTTAGTGTCAACTCTGCTTATCAACTAAAATGGCAGTAGACAGATAGGTGGGTGTTGCTTTGGTTTTGAAACACTGTAAGGCTGGATTTGTCGTAGGGATGTGCTATAATCTCTACTTTCCTCAGCTAACTTCTTGCCTAAGTATAGACAGTCATATATTCAGTTAAGTAGGGCATTTTTTTCAGCCTGTGCTGTGTTATCTAAGACATCAGCTGTCACTTCCTTGGATATTTAATGTTTCAAAAGCCTACATGTATAGGTGAAATGTATATGTGTTCACAAGGCCTTATGTATGACACATCTTGTACACCACAAGCTACCATCACCATACACTGTATAGCTGCAAGGTGTGCAACTAGCGTCCTACAAAGACAAATATGATGTTATACATAGCATTTATATTTTACGTTACCTTAAGCAGAGTTTTCTTTTACTCTGCTGAAAAGAAACAAGAGCAATGTGAAGCTCACAGTGATTAAATTATTGTCAGTCTGTCTAATAAATGGAGTTTAAAGATTAGACTAGTATCTAGCTGAAAGGTGAATATGACATATGTTTCTAGCTACTTTTGATTGTATAGTTGAGAACTGCACAAAGAGTAAACAAAATTAATGGCTTATTTTAGCATAATATTTTAAAAAAGAAAAAATTCTTTTACAATGCCTGCCAACAGATTAATGCTTCAAAGTTTTGTATTGTTAGCATTTTAAATCTCCTTTAATCATGCATCGGTTTGCTCCTGGGTCATGATCCTCCACATCCTTGTGTGCTCAGCTCCTCTTTTTACTGATATATGTCCTTGCAGCTGCAGTACTCAGTGAGAGATAACCCTTTTAAATTTAGTGTCATTTTTGGTAATATACACATTAGCCAAAGAATTAATGATTATACCTTATTTACGAAGTTAATTGCAACAGTATAACAGCCTACCCGTTTTTCTGACCAGGTTTAATAACGAAGACACACACATACACTTCTCTCTGGAGTATTTAACCTCTTCTAAACATAAAAGAGGTCATTGATCAGGAAGGGGGAAGTACCAAATCAACACGCTAGATGAAATGTCTTTGTATTCCTCCTTCATCACTTACTCCCTCGTATTACATAAGTACATAAATAAATGATAAACCCCCCTCAGGTTTCTCCCTGAGCCTTTCTCTCTTATCATTTGTGTATTCTGCCATTATCATAAAGTGATAAATGACTGCTGCAGCATTGAATTTATATTGTCATTTTAGTTGCTTGAAAGTGAGCTTCCATATAATACCTTCATAAAGACTATCAGTGTAAGAAATATGTAAGAAATACTTATAAACAATACACTGTTTAGCTGCTCAGGGGAAAGCTGAAGTCCCCTGGTCCTGGTTTAAATTGTACCTAGCATTTTAAAAAAGATGAGATCACACCTAAAACTGAGGGGGGAGGAAGACCAATGAAACCTGCAAAAACATGTCCTGTTGGCAAACCCCTGGCATGCACTGTGGAGACAGCTGCTCTCCAGCCCTCCTGGCAGAATTGTCCTGGGAAGTGCTTCAGTACAGATGGGAGGGAGGGAATAAAAAACCCCAAAATGCTAAAAAATCAGTACACTAGAAGACTGCATTCATGTTAAAAGAGAGATGCATAAATGCAATAAACTATGCATTAGGCAAAGGCCTACCTTTTTATTGAAGATAAATTACACAAATGACAAAAAATATTCTCTAGTTCCCCACTTTATTTGATAGTTCTCAAATTAAACTTCACATATGTTTTCTTAGGACTAGTGCAACTCTCCTACCTCGTATTTAATCTGGAAAAAAAATTAAGTAGTACAAAACTAAATGTTAAAGTATAAATGTTTGCCCTCGATGCACAAAGCATAAATGTGTTTCATTAAAATACTTAATCTTATTATTATTCCTGTGGGAGAGTAGATACCTGTTCAATATATATACACTGCATATAGATGGAGATAGGCTTTCTATGCTCCTTTCTTGATAGAACCAGATAGCCTTCCTTATCTTCATTCTCATCTCTAAACCTCAGATTCCCCATATAACAAAGTTGTAACATGGTTTCCTCGTGTTTGTCAGCAGCAGCTTGAGGGATCGTTGCTCAATAAACCAGCTACCATGACTTGTGTGGGCCTGCAATTATACTTCAATAGAGAGGACATTGCTAGCTTGAATAAGAATCAATCTTAACAGTGTAGAGCAAAAAATCCTACATTTCATGTTTAGTTTCACCAAGTTCTTCCCCTCTGTGGGTAGCCTTTCTTAACATCTACCTTCTGAAAAGCTGGATTAAGTTTCCTAGCCCTGTACTGTATTACCTTATTGCATTCAAAGGTTTTCCAGATCAAAATTTTATTTATTATTTTACCTCCAGTGCAGCATACCTAAAGAGCAAAGGTAAAAAGCAAGAAGCAAGCATATTAGCTTAATTAGCCTTTAGCTAATCCTCAGTCTTTCTCTGAAAATTTTCTTCAATTCTTTAAACTTATTTATCAGTCAGTGCACTGGCACAAGTCCTGCTGAAACTTGCTTCCATAGCTAAACTGATTTTTCTACAGGGGGACCAGCTGATGCAATTTTGAAGGTCCGGACGCACTTCTCCCTTTATATTTTTGGGCAGTGAGGAATGTCCTTTCCTGCCTGTGTGAATGCTTTGCCATGTATCCCCTAACACTTTCTGACAATGTGACATGGATGACACAGGGCAGATAAATCTGTCCGAGGTCCTTCCTGGAGGGGCCTGACATCAAGTGCAGGAAGGCCCTGAGGGGTGTGTAGGTTGCTGTGTTACAGCCACTCGGGGGTCAGTCACGAGGATGCATGGAGCACACAGGAAGGAGCATTTGGTGCTCTTTACTGTCCTCTGGCCCATGTTTCAGTGAACGGTACAAAAATAGTGCCAGCCCTTTTGTCTCAGTATGTATCCCTGTGAAACTCACTAACATTATGTCTGCCTGGTTTGACATGCTTTAATCTTTATCAGAGTCTTGGTTACTTGATAACTGTGTATAATTTCACACAAGTGTGTTTCATATGCAACTACATCTATACAAGCACATACCAAGTCACAGCTGGTTGGTGGGGCTTAGCTGTTTTTCTGTATCCCTTTCAAAGATGTACAAGGATGGCTCACAATAGGACAGAAAAACAGCAAAAAGGGAAAAGCAGGGGGCAGTCACCTGGTGAATTCACAGTCCACAAGACTTCACCTTTCAGAGAAAAATATTAAGGAAAACTGCAAAGGGAAGCTCACAGAGTTTTGTGCCCCCTTCGGCTCATTCCCTATGAATATCTATGCAGGAGATAACATTTGGCACTTAAAAACTAAGTAAATGGGAAGAGCTTAAGTGATTGCTTTTCTCTTTGAGCTAATGTCAGGCTGTTCTTATTAACAGCGTAAAATGGGTTCCGTGATATGAATGTACAAACTGTAATCAAGTTGCATTGATCGCTGCAGCTACCAAGAGGTAAAACAAGTGGAAAACAACTCTTTATTCCACGCAGAATTTAGCAAATAAGTCTCAACAGCTCATAGCTGGACTTAGGACACAGAGTGTCTGGTGACAGACATATTTCTTTATCCTACCCATATCCGGAATTGTCCAAAGGCAGAATATTTTGTGCTACCTCAGTAAGTCCTGGATGTCTAAAAGAGCATAAATCCAAAATTAAAAAGTATTTCAGCTCTTTTGAATTTTAAAAAAGGTGAATAGGGTCCTGGAATCACTGCTCTGTAAGCATATGAATGGGAAATCTTACTGTTTTTCAGTGAAAGCTGTTTCTGGTAAACAGACACAGCTGTTTGGAATCTGTGCTTTCCTTTCCTGTTCTGTTTTCCCGCCCTATGAAAAACGTTATTGCATTCAATAAAATCTTACCAATTTGGTGTTTTTTCTTTGTTAAGAAAACATCTTGAAAATGGTTGCAAAATGTAATATTTAGAGTTTTCAGGTAATTAAGAATATTTTATTTCCTACATTTGAAACATCTTGTCTAGAAGTCATCTGTTTCAAATCTTTTTTTTTTTTTTTTGGTTTTGGGGTTTTGGGTATTTTGTACCTAACATACCTTTTTCCAAATGTTTTGGTTTATTCTGAAGGTTGATGCTTCCAGCTGAACTTTGATAGGTTGATAATTTTATTTTGGTACAGCAGCAGAAGTTGTTTAGAAAAATACTTTCCTGGTTTGTCACTCTGATAGGCATTCCTGTTTTTTCTCTATAGCCATTCCTTCTTTTTACTATTTTCTGTTATAACATTTCTGTTATCACCCCTATGTGTGAAGCAGGACTGTGATGCATCTCTCTAAGGTTAGAGTAACAAAAATGCTATTAATAGAGAAACAACCCCCTCATAACCATCTACAACTTTATAGCTCTGCTTCTCACTGTCTGAGGAACACTCATGTTGTCAATGATTTCAGGGTTCATAGCCCTTGCCTGCTGGTCTTGAACAGTCTATCCACACTAGGATTTATAACCATCTTTGTAATGGCCCTTAAAAAATGTCAGCTAAATGTATCTGTGACGAACTTCATTTCTGTATTCTGGAGACCTGCAAAATTCAGTAATCTATACTAGTTTCCACCATGAGAGAAGGATGTGTACATCCATTTCATTCCATCCAGTCTCTAATCCATAGGTATTCTGCTACAAACCTTTCTGTTGATGAAGCAGGATATCATATATGCATGCTAGAAAGATATCTCTTTCAATAATGCCTCTGTAGCACAGTTTTAAAAAACAGTATCTTCTGGGGAACATGTATATTATCTAGGTGCTAAGAAAATTTTAATAAACAAAACAATGGCAACAACAGCAAAACCAAACAAGAAAACCCCCAAACAAACCAAAAACAAACAAACAAAAAACCCCAACCCCAAAACAAAACAAAACAACAACAAAATATCCAGCTCTGAAGGGACTCAGAATATGAAGATGGTCACTAACTCTCTGTCCAAAGGGCCTCTGGTGAACATTTACCAGGGCATTTTAAAATGCAACCCAGTTTCTTTTAACAGCAGGTCCCCTTATTGCAAATGTGATAATCAGACACAAAGCCTAAAATGTAGAATGTTGTTTCGGAGAACCAAAATACCATGCTCAATTGTCTGCTTACTAAAAGTATGCCGAGATTTTTTTTCCCCCTTTTTGTTTATGGCTCAGTTAATTTTCAGATGATAAAACTGTTTGGACTTGTGAGACTTAACATCACTAGCTTTCCACAGCATCTGTGGAAATATGTGTTGCAAGGAACGCATACGTAGGTTTTCTTGGATGAATAGATGCCTAATTACTTAAAAACAGACGGTAAAGATATTGTAACTCTCAATCTTCAATATCAGCTCAAACATGCATTATTAGACCTGGTAAGACAGTTTTGCAAAAATTACTACATCATACAAGCAGTTTCTCTCCTGTCTGGCAATGGTTTTGAGCATGACTTTTAAAGGCTAGCTAAATGAAAATACATTTATATATATTCATTCAATAGATAGAAAGTTAAAAGGCATTGGGGAGATGAAAAATTCAATTTTATCTCAACAGATTGTTATTAACAATGCACTTGAGTTCAGTTTTACTGATTATCAATCACAATTCAACAACACATTTTATAATTAATAATAATTTTAGTAGCTAGGAAGCTTCTTTTGAGTCACTATAATTGACCATAATAGAAATGCTGTAAACACAGGCACCCTTAGAACATGACCGTATTAACATTCAGAGCTTCACATTGAAATGTACCTTAGAGGATGGGGAATAATATAACAGCATCTGAATGTCCTGAAAAACAGAGGTTTGTGGTTATGATTTGAGCATTCTGAACAACATCTCTAAATATGTTGCTCATTAGCTCTTGTGTAGTGGCCTTGTCAGACCAAGGCATTTATTTCAGTGGTGGGCTCCTTCTCATGCACTGTTTCACTGTGGCTGCCTGCTGCTGGCTTCAGCCCTGCACACCTGCAGCCATTCCCCTCCACTACCTGCTAAAAAAAGAATGGACTTGGCAAACTTGCTATTTGGCACTTCCCGTTGGATAGCTCTGAGTTTGAGAACCCCTTTGCTCTAACTTGCAAAGCGCCCAACTTTGTCCTTGTGCCTTAATTTTTCATATAATTGACGTAAGTTAGGAGAGGTGAAGTGTCATGCAAAAAGTTCTTCAAAAACTAGGAAAAGAGGCCTGCATTTTGGTTCTTAGTCCACATGAGTTTTTACAAGGTATTTTACTCTGTATTAGGAAGACTCATGAGATTGCCTCTGAAATAATATGCACAGGTTGTATGATGATATTGGGGATAAAAGAATGCTGAAAAGTAATTCATATTCAGTGTTATATTGATGCCTTCTGGAGGCTGACCTGGAACAGAGACTAGACAGGGCAAACGATACAGCAGGTATTTATTAAAAGGTCTCAATGGGTACTTTTAGGCTATGCAAGGGTCCAGATGGACCACACCCAAGATGCACCCAAAATGGTCACAAAATGGACACTGAGGTCACGAAATTTTCATGAGAATTTTTATAAGTTCTGGTCCCTTAGCATATTAGAATCAATTGTCCAACCCTAGCTTCAGGTTATAAAGCTCCATTCTCCTTGTCTTTTCTTCTCACTTCACTGTTGTTTTCGTTCCTGGGCCTGAAAGTTGTCCTTGGTATCAAGGACAAAACTAGAGAAGGAATTGTTTTGTCTATCTACACCATGAAGAGAACTTAGTAGCACTTAATATGAAACTTAAAACTACTCACCAAAACAGCACAGAGTCCAAAAAATATAATAGCTAATACCTAAGACATCAACAGAATTCAGACAGGCAAACAAATGCTATCTGGTTCTTGAGGGATACTGCTGCCTCACACAAAAACAATTTAATACAAAATGTCATGCACATTAGTGGAAATGGCATCATGGGTTTTTAACAATTAGCAGGACTAATTTAATTTATATGTGTCTAGTAACTATGGATTCAAAGTGTAATTTTGGTTTTTTTCTCTCTAAAGTCTCAGGCAGGTTAGTTCCCATACATCATAAGTGCTCAGTATCACTGCACAAGGAGTTGATTGCCTCTAAGCTTGGATTCTGCCTTGTGCAGAAGAGTAACAGGAATCTGGCATCTCTTTACTTGTTCCCCTTTTAGTCTTGAAAACTAATCCAGAACTTTATTAGGTGTTATGACCTTGAACCCAAAAGACATAAATTAGAAGCCTTCCCAGAAACCTTATTTTACATTAACGTCGTGTTTTCCTGTCCCTTGAATTTCTTTACGCTGCCTGGTTGCTTTCAACACAAACATCTTCAGGACCTATCTCTTTGAATTTTGCAAGCCCAGAAAGTCTCAGTTTGCATGTGGCCATGCTGCTGAAGATGGATTAAACTCCTCAACAGAACAGAGCAAAATCTTTCAGAGATTCTGATATTAGAAGCATGCTCAGAGCCTGCATAACATAACCAGATGAGGAGGTAATAGTTTATTTATTCTTTACTATTGTAACCATGCAGCTATAACTGCTTCTCAGATACCTGGATGCTGTGGTTTAATATTCTGATTGATTGGATAAGGTTCAAGAGCATGCCTCCCATTTATGACCATGTTACCTAGTAGACTGTATGGGAACAAGTCTGAATGTGAGCTTGTGGGGAAAGGCTGGGGGAAAAAGAAGTAAAAACTGAAATGGGTGAAAAAAGTGCTCTTTACTTCTCCAGTAGAAATAATGCAAAATTGAAATTATGCAGGAGACTTAATAGAAAAAGGAGTCTGATGGGATAAGCTAAAAATCATGATGCTCAGCTGACAGCAGGGGATTTAGGTTCTAACATCTGCTCCCAAGATTCATTCTATTCCCTTTAATCTGGTGTATCACTTGAAAAAGTCTGTCAGTTCTAGGAGCAGGAGTTGGCACATAGGACTTCCCTGCTTTCTGGCAATTCTACGTTCTTCATGACATTTTACTGTTTTTGATGTGACATATTACAAAACATGTTCCTGTTCAGTCAGCTTCACTCCCAAAACATCCTTCTTGATATGAAATAAGGGAAAACCAGACTTTTTATCTTTCATTTTTGTCACTTTTGACCAGGCATTTTCCTTGATATTTTTCAAATGGTATTGCATTGTTCACTGATGATTTCTGTCAGTGAGTCCTTGAGATTTTGAACACATGGACTTCTGGGGAAAAGGAAGTGATGTGCTGCTTGACCTGTGCGCTGTTATTTTCTTCAAAAAGCTTTGAGATCATGTTATCTGCAGGTGTTTTCCTTTGGGAAATAAGAAGCTAATTCCTCCCAATAGGTGATATGTTTCTGGACTGAACAGAAAGCATCAGTTTTATGAAATTAATTTTCTGAAAAACCATGGAAAATAAATCAATTTTCATCAATCAAACTGAATCAACTTATACAAAGATGTCATACAGAGAATTATAGCACTGCATATGGCCTGTCTTCACTTCTTTCAAAATAAGACAAATAAACTTCTGTATATTTTTAAAACATATCTGTAAAGGCAACAAATTCAGCTCTTGGGACTTGATATTTATTGCCAGTATTGCAACAACATATGTTGAGTCCTTGCTTCTTTGTGATTTGAAATTAACACCGATGTATTAAGCTGGTTTAATGGTAGCATATACTAATGAGAAGACAGTTTGCAATCTGCTTTCTGTTTGCTTATGAGGGCCAGGTTTTCAGAAATGGCTGCTAATGCTGTAATCATATTTATACATACATTTATTTCATATATAAAATTCACAGCTGTGTTTCCAAACAACCATTTAGAAATGCACATTACTGTGGATGCTTTTACTTTCTAAAGTGTATTTTGAGAATGAGGAATGGCATGGAGAGGGAAGAGAAATCTTTCTTGATCCCTATCACTGTTGACACAGGAATTAGTGGGCATTTTTGAGGAAAAAAGGGAAGAAAGATTCATCACACTTAAAAAACACCAACCAACCAACAAGAAAAACAACAAATTAATACATCTTCAGACAATGCATTAACAGGCTGCAGATGTCCTGGCTGTATGCTGCTGTGGATGCTAAGAATTTACGCAGGCTCATAAAGAGTAATTAATGGGAAAACAATCTCTAAAAAAGATTTGCACTGAGTGTCAGAATATTACAAATTCCTGGAGACAGGATACTGAATGGAAAATCTTTGGTCTGACTGTTCTCATGTTTGTTTTTGGGCACAGATGTCTAGATACTTGCAAATTATGCACAAATGTTGTGACTAAAACTTGGGTGGAATGTCTGTAGAAGGAAAAGAAGTTAAACACTCAAGGGCTTGAGATTTAAGTCTTAAAACTACTTTGGAATATACTTTCCTTCCCAGTCCTACTGTCTCTTGTAAATGGGGCATGAAATCCTGTTACTTATAATCCTTTATTTTTTCTTTTCCCTTGCAATTCCCTCTCTTTATTTGTCTTTACTTTCCCACAGTTTCTTTTCTGTAATTGCTCAGATTGCACTGCAATCACCATGCTATGTGCTTCAGAGTGGCGGTGAAGTCCCTCAGACAGGAAAACATACAAAGACTCGTGTAGACAACAGTAAAGTCAGTCCCTTCAGCAAAAGTTCAAAAAGGGCCCATTAAGTTAAAGTTCAATTCAGTTCAAATAGACAATTTATTATGGAGCTTTTTGCCACTGCCTAAGAGTACTTTAAGAAAGAATATTTAATTTCACTTAAAATTTAAAATACACAACTTTCATGTGAAGTATTGTCAATCTTTTCCAAGGAAATTCCCCCCCAAATTGTCGTTCTTCTTCCTGTGACATTCTTTCTTTCATGAAAAATGAACACAATTTTTGCTCCTGCCTGGATTTATTTTCATAGCAAGCATTTTTAATTAACAGTTACAATTAACCCTAATGTGATTAAGTCCAAAGCAGAACTGCAACAGTGCTAAAGGGGAGGGGTGTAAAACCTAGATGGTTGAAATAAAACCATTTTCCTGTCCTGTGCCTCAAATGTAGTAAAAAAAGAAAAGTGAAGTGAATGGATGGCTACTAGTGCCTGACAACTAGACAAGTGGTGAATAATGTATGATATACAGTTTACATTATAGGTTTTCAGGGTGCTGTAGATTTTCAGCTCTCCTGGTAAGAAAGGATGAAAAGTATAAGAAGGGACAGTCTCCACTTCTGGAGCTCTCAAACATTCTTTGAGGACAGGATAGGGGGAAAAAGGAGCAGGCTTGTGCTAAGCCTGCAACCTGAAGAAGAGAAAATCTGTGTGTTTATTATTCTAGAACCTTGTAGAGTATAGTAATCTGAACATCTCAACCAAAAGCATTTATTAATTGGTCTGAAATAAAAATGCAATGTAGAAACCTTGAGGCTTAGTCAATAGCTGGACATTAGAAGCACAAGAACACATTTGCAGTCATGTTCTTCTATTTTTCACGTGGTGCTGCAGAGCTGCTTGGTCTGTTTCAATGTTGGGCCAGAATTTTTTCAGTAGGCTGCAGCTGGCTCAATATCTGTCACTTCGTCCCTGTATGGAGGCAACAAGGGCAGAGTCAGACAATACTTCTAAATACTGGTCTCAAGGTAAAAAATTTTTTTGTTTCAACTTTCAGCACAGGAATGATGTAAGAGATTTGAGTTTATGTGTTTATCTTCTATAATAGTTTCTTTTCTGACAGAACTTCTGGAAATCAAAGGTAGATAGATGGTTGTCAGCATTCCTGCTTCAGTTCCAACACACTGAGTCATATGTCATAGCTTGAAAGCTATTATCAAGTACCTTGATAAAGTCAGTTTGGTGACAAGTTCTCAAATGATGGAAGAAAGGTCTCACTTTGTGTCTGAGTGCATGTGTGTATGCTTCTCACTCTTTATGTGAGAGGCAGAAGAGGTGATTGAGAGAAATATACATTTTCTAGAAGTGGTGGGGCTCTGAATAATTTGTTCATGAGAAAAATGCTTTCAACATACAGGTTCTAAAAGGAACATAATACACACGGGGTTCATTTTTGCTCATTTCCCAGATAGCTCAATTGTCAAGCAGATTTGTTCAACCAAGATTATTTGTTAATTTGGATTGAAATTGGCAGCTAGATAAATAAATGTGCTGGTTTTGGCTGGGGTAATTTTCTTCAAAGTGGCTGGTATAGGGCTGTGGTTTTGATTTGTGCTGAACACAGGGTTGATAATATAGAGATGTTTTGGTTGCTGCTGAGCAGGGCTCACACAGACCCAAGGCCTTTTCTGCTTTTTGTACAGCCATGCTGGTGAGGAAATTGGGGATGGGGGTGGGGGTGGGGGGGAGGTTGGGAGGAGACACAGCCAGGACAGGTGACCCAAACTGACCAAAGAGGTATTCCAGACCAAACGGCATCATGTACAGAAAGTATGGGAAGAAGGAGCAAGGGGGAAAGCAGGACGTCTGGAGTGATGACATTTGTCTTAAGTCACTGCCATGCATGATGGGTCCCTGCTATCCTGGAGGTGGCTGAACACCTGTCTGCCCATGGGAAACAGTGAATTCATTCCTTGTTTTGCTTTGCTTCAGTGCATGGCTTGTCCCTATTAAACTGTCTTTATCTCAAATCATGAGTTTTCCAGATTTTACTCTTCCAATTCAATCTCAAATTCTGCTGGTGGGGAAGTAAGCAAGGGTCTGCGTGGTCTTGACTGATGGCTGGGGTTAAATCATTGAAATAAATAAAAGGTTCTCTGTGAGACAGAAATTAGAAAAAGCTCTGAACATTTGTGTTTCCTTTTTAAGAGCAATATCTACATTTTCATAAAACACCAAAAGCAAAATATTAATGTTGACAGAAATATTTTCAACTTAAAGACAATTCTTTCAAATGTGCTTTGATTTTTAAAATTGTTTTTAGAGAAAAAAGAACCCCAAACAATAAAATTTGAGTCTCATCTATAAAAATTTTGAGGTTACATGACAGATACAGGATATTGCATAATAAAAGTTTCTGATATGATCCTGGTATGAGACTAAGAATAATTTTATGCTTATTTCAAGGTTTACAAAAAAATTACATTGTAAATAACTCCTTAAAGCAGTGCATAATAAAGGGATAATTTTTTTAAGCAGATCATGATATGTTAAAAGTTACAAGTATGTCATCATAATTTAGAAATCTTTGGTTTACATAAACCATGTTCACGTTGTTAGATCAATTATTGATCTCTATGCAGAAAGACAGAGAAGCAAAATAAAATGGGACCCTAACAAGAGAGTATGAGATACCAATCTAGTTTAGGTATTTTTACTTTCACTGAATAGAAACCGTTTATGGCAAATTTTATTTCAAGTGTTTGAATACTATGCAAATAATGAAATTTTGTGTATTTCTATTTATCAGAACATCTATGTTTTCAAAGCTTTTTAACAATTATTCTGCTGACTGAAGTTGATAAACTTCATCAGTTCTGTAAAGTCTATTTAATTCAATTCTGCTTGTGAAGATGATAAAAAACCCAAACAAATAAACAAATATGAAAGTTAAGCATCATAAATATGTTTCCCTTTTAGTATTCTTTTGCTCTCTTTATTTATTAGATAGCTGACTGGATTTATTTTTCTCAATGGAAGATATTTTTCAAAACAATTCTGAGTTAGAGAATACTTTCTGGAGATTACAGTATGATTTTTACAAACAGACAGAAAAAGTCTTAACAAAATGTATCTGGGCATCAAAATGATCAGAGATGATGAAAGAAAATTACACTGTTGTCAAAACACTATTCAGTATTTGACAGCATTCATTTTAATGGTAGAATAGAACAGCTTGTTTGACCAAAAGCTACAGAAACTTTTTAGCTATTTGACACATTATATTTTTTGCTACAAACCAGCTTTGAGTGAGCTGCCAATCATTTGTACCTTGTAAGAAAAAAGAAAATATCTCAGACAAGAGTGTAAGTCATTGATTCAAGTCTTTCAAACCAAACTCTTCAGAACACATTTATTTAGGAAACCTGCGAGAGAGTTTCTTTATGCGCATAATTTGAATAAAGGAATTCTTAGCTTGTACATTGTGCTACTTTTGGCTGGGACAGTGCTAATTTTTTCCTGCAGCAAGTAGTATGGGGCCATGTTTTTGACTTGTGCTGGAAACAGTTTTGATAGCACAGAGATGTTTTTACTAACAATGAGCAGAATTTACACAGAGTCAGGACCTTTTCTGTGCCTCACCCCAGCCCACCAGTGAGGAAACAGAGGGTACACAAGGAGTTGGAAAGGACTACTGCTGACCTCAGTTGACCCAAGGGGCATTCCTTAATGTATGGAATCACACTCAGCATGCAGAGCTGTGGGAAGAAGAAGCAAGGGGAGATATCTGGAACGGTGATGTTTGTCTTCCAAGTCAAAATTACACAGGATAGAGCTCAGCTTTCCTGGAGATGGCTGAAGAGCTGCCTGATGATGGGAAGTGATGAATGAATTCCTTGTTTTGCTTTGCCTGTGTGTACAGCCTTTGCTTTCCCTATTAAACCATCTTTATCTCCATGCAGGAGTTTTCTCACTTTCACTGTTCTGATTCTCTCCTCCACCCTGGCACAGGGCAGTGAGTGAATGACTGTGTGCAGCTTAGCTGCTAGGGTTAAACCATGTCAGAGGTTCTGTAACCTAACCACATGTAGGAGATTGACTCTATGAGAAGGTCTACTTGATTTGACCTGTTAGGTTTCCCATGCTCTGCTGTCGAAAACCAGGAGGATTATTCAATTCATAAATTCAGCCAGAAGAGAGTATCCTTAGCACAAGTACCACATAAGTATTGCAAACTTTTCTAGGAATCTTGGGAGTTTCCTCCACATCTTGATTTAGCAAAGTTTACTGCAACTATACCTCAGCTAAGTCAGTCACATCACAGTTAGGAAAATGGTAAAGAAATGCAGAAAGTACTCAAGAAGTTTCTCTCTTTGCTATTTTTTTTTCCTTCTCACCTTTGTTATTCAGCACTATTCATAGTACAGTAACATGCAAGTGTGTCTTTGTAAGTAAATTTCCTTTGTTACAAAAAGATGTCATGATAGTGCTTTCAGAGGACAAGGCAGCAGCAGATGAGAAGAACATAAGGTAATAATTAGAAAATTACAAGCAGCAGTGGTGATAAACATTGGGCACAGCTGTCTAGTTACTGTCAAGCTTTTTGTGAGCAGCAAGACAAAGGTGTGTTTTAACAAATTACTTGGTTATGAACATTTTAAATAAATGGAAAGGAGGGAGTACCACTTTTGAAAGAACAAAGAAATAGCATTTATTTGTGGAAAGTAGTCAGTCAAGGCAGCCATAAAGTAACAAGCCCACAAGTCTGTGCTCCTAGCCATCCATGCCTGTGGCTACTGAGGATAACAGACTGCAGGAATTTTGTCAGGATGTCTGTCCATAGACAGTATAGGTCTTCAGACAGGGCTGGATGATGGTAGATCCATCTGAATTTCCTGTCCTGGGTGTTTCTGGAACTACAATGTATTGTCTGCTGGGAAAGAGGAATGACTTTTGTAAAAGTCCCAGAATGTTGCATGGGGGAACAAAACTGGACTAACACTTACCTAAAATATTCCTAGAGGCAGAAATTTTGGTAAATAAATGTGTTTGCAGAAATGAAGACAGAATTTCCATTCCATTGGATATTTTAACTGTTAAAATTTGGATTTTAGCTAAAATTGCAAGAAAATGTCCACCTCTTCCATTGAACAGGAATTCAGGACTTCTGAACACATTTATTATGTATAATTTTGTGTAATTTTAATAAAATGAATATTTTTTAAAAATTATAATTGTAGTTATGAAATATTATGTAATAAAACTAATATAAAGCATTTTACTGGCAAAATAGTAAACAATGCTTTTTAATTGAAGGCAAAATGAAATACCAGACACTTTCAGCACTTTCAAATAAATTATTTTTTATAAACAGTGTTAACACTGAAATCAAGTTTAAATGATAGAATATTTTTGCTTCAGTTAAAGAAGTTTTACCATTAGGAAACTTTTTTTTTTTTTTTTTTTTTTTTTACAATTTACACATATATTTATTATTTTTTACATGCAAAGAATTAATTTCACCTGTTGAAGAATTTTCAATCAATAAGTTAATTGAAAAAACCTACAATACTTTTTTTTAATTCATAGATCCTGAAACTCTCAATATTTATATATCTGTACTATTAGTAGCTGAGGTAAATTGGCTTTGAACAGTTATTATATAACATCAACCTTTCTATTAGCCCAAATACTAAAAATTTTAGAATGAATGAATATGAGATTTAATACTTTTGCACATATCATAAATATCAAACATTCCTTTGCATATTTTGGTGTAACCCTTCTTTATAGAGCTTTGACTTGAAAAGTAGATGACTTGAGTTTTGCTGCTCTAAGTAAAGCATTTTTTATGAACATTAAGTTAGTAACTTCATTTAATTCTGACTTTTTTCCTCCTCTTCATTTTGAACTTGAATAGAGAATACAAAACTGTTATGATTTTATGACAGGAGTTAAAGCAGAATATTAATTTTGCAGGTATGCCCTTTATAAGTTTGCAATCAGGACTTTTTTATTTTTTTTTAAATGCATTTCAGAGTTCTCACAGCACACTCAGCTTAGGAAGATTTAACATTCTTAGAAACTACAAGTTTTTTAAAGTGCTGCATTTTATGGCTTTCTATGACTTTAATGCAACTCCATCTTTGCAGTACTACTTATAGCATCAGAAATAGTAAATGGATGTTATGGTTATGATGGAGATGTCTTTTTCAGCAGTGTGTAAGGGCAGATATAGTTTAATACTTTTAATGGAACATAGCTGGAATCATGAAAGTGTGTGCTGTCTTCAGTTATGGAGTTGTGAAATGGTGCTAATAAATTCAAATTCTAACAAATTCTAACTAATTCTGATTTGTGCCCCTTTTTCATTGGGAAAATGGAAGTAAAACACTTAAATGAAAAGGGAGGAGACAGGGAAGTCTTGCACCAATTCAGATTGCTTTTGTGTGATTTCTGTGGTTCTATGTGCTACTGTTCATTGTTGCCCATGGAAAAAAAAAAGCCTAGAATGGTTGACACTGTTAAAGAATGTTACTGTTAAATAGGGGATGTGGGAAGTTTTAACTATTGCACAACAAAAGCCTGTGGCTTTTTTTGCAGTATCATTTTTCTTCTTTCCTACTGTCCTTGTGATTAATTTTCTCTGAGAATTGTAATATTTCATGATTTTGCATGAGTCCATCTCCACAGAAGCAACTGCAATGGGCACAAAATTAGATCCCCTGGAATGATAATGGCACATTTCTGATTGAAACATATTTAGGCTGACAGTGTTCAGGGTTGTATTTGACACATTGATGAGACAGTCATAATTTATTTCTACTATGAACCAGAAATATTTGCAAATGGACCTTCAAAACATGCAACACAAGTAACAGATGAGATCTGAGTGGGATATTGTAAACAGAGGTGCACTTGGACAAGAGACAATATTTTGGGAACAAATGCAATAAATTCTCTGTGCTCATTTCTAAACCTTGGAATTTCTTCCCTCCTCAAGCAGAGATTAAGGAAGGACATATTATCTGAATTTTCCAAAAGGAACTGAGAGTTAGTTCTTGACATACTCTGTACAAAAGATAATACTTGATACAGACTACTACCTGACTGTAGAGATTAGGTTTACACTCACTGATAGCACCCACCAACTTTTCATGACTTGCCATGAAAAAATGATGAAAGATACCTTACAATGCAGATGCTTTTACAGGGGGTGATGAGGCAAGCAGAGAACTCCACAAATATATCTGCTCTGAGAAAAGAAATGTAATACTATGTTGGCTACATTGGACTGAAGAATTCATAGCAGAATGGACAAGGAAAACTGGATTTTTTTTTTTTTTTTTCAGACATTAAAACATTTTAAAAAGGCACTGAATATCAGAATGAAGGGCATCACCCCAAAATACTGAAACTCCAAGAGCTAGACTCTGGGACAAATTCACACACTTAGAAATGCTCAAATTAGCTTAGAAAGTTATATCTTCTAATATGGCTTCTGTAAAAGGATTGTGCACATTGTTCCTTTTTCTGCAATTATAAATCGGTACTTTCCTCTTTATACTTACAAATCCACTCACTTTTAAGCATATGGTTTGCCAAATAAAACTGGACTCAGTAAAATCTCAAAGCTCAGCACAGAAGTCTTTTTTCTATTGAAACAAGACCTAAGTTACCAGCTGGATGTCATACGAGATGCAACATTACATTTTTAAAACCACTTCTCTTTTCCAGTCAAATTTATATTTATCAATGCATATACATAATGAATGTATTTTTTTTCCTTTGTCAGTTTTTGAAGTGCCATTATTCCCTGCTGTCTACATCAGGCACACTCTGCCTTTGAGAGTGACAGCTCTTGACACTGTACATTAGTTTCATTATTGACATAATGCTGAAGTAGCTTCTGAATAGAAAACTGCCAGCATAGTTTTATTTTTTAATCTTCTGTGTCCTATTTTTATATATATGTATGAAAAAAAAGCTAAAAGAAACAGAAGATATAGCCACTTTAGCTAAGAAAATAAACACCTTTCATCATGTTAAGACATGTCAAAGCCACAGCAAGTGCAGGGACTAAGACTCCAATTGAGGATATAAGACCTAACATGCATAAAGACAAAATACAATGTTCCCAAAATAAAGCATTGTCTTAAAGCAACAATAGTGACAATACCAATTACGCAGCAACCGAGTTCCTTTTGATGTGAGTTGAATACTGTACTATTTGTGTCCTTGATCCCTTGAAGTACTGAGCAGCCCCATCTCCTGTTGATTGGTGCTCAGTTCCTTACACAATCTGGCACTAGGGAAAAGTTTTCAAAGGCATCAATACCAGCTTGGTGCCTAACCGAAGCTGACTTCCAAAGAAAGGGATTTGGGCTTCTGACTGACAGTTTGTGACTTTGAAAACCTCTCTTCTATGGTTAGCCAGCGCTAAACACTAACATATTTACAAAGGATATTAATTCCTTTCCGCTTCCTGTTTATTCTTAAACTCCAGTTCTGCTAAGAATAGTCCCTGCTGTAAGCTAGAAGAATACACACTTTTGGCAGTCAGCTTATGCAAAATGCTTATTTTTCTTCTTGTTATTTACCATGCCATCTGGCATTATGTTTAAGATGGTAATGAAATTAAAACCAACCTATTATTAAAAATGATCCCGTCTTTGACCTTGAAATGTTCCATAGCTCCATGACCCCATTACTTGGAATTTGTTGTTGGATATCTGACATTTTAGAAACCTGACTGAAGAATATCCATTGCAATTGAGTTTATACATCATTTATTTTCATTTAAAAAAAGAATATGCCCTTTAATTAAAATCTGTAATTAAAAAAAAAAAAAAGAGGGAATTTCAAATTTAGATTTTTATCAGTTCATAGTAATCTTTTTTATTCTTTTGAAAAGAGAAAACATATCTTCTTTACTTGTAGAGATACATATGCTAGAATTAAATTATAATGTCCTTATAGTGTAATCACTGCAGAAAATAAAATTCAGATCCAGATAGCAGAAAATGGGAAGGACCTGTGTGGAGTTTTTAAGCTATGTAGGCATAATTGCTAGTTTCACATCCCATTTTTAAGAGAAAATTATTGCATCCATAATACTAGATGAAAACCATGTATTGTGAAAGCCTATACAAAGTGCTTTTTTCTTGAAAACAGGTGAATCACACAACACAAACTATGATCTCCTAGCCAGTATTTGTTTTGCAAAAATGTTCTTTTTCTGACCTTTTCCTCAAGGCTATGTTGTAGCTTTTATTTTTTCCTTCCTGTCTTTTTCTTTGTTATAAACACACCTCTAATATCTTCAGAAACAAATTCTAGGAAAAAATAAGGATATTATTTGCTGGTACATGCCTCTTTTGTAGGGTTTAAAGTATTCCAGTCATAGAAACTGAGTGTATTGTCTATTTAGGTGTGGCAACCATACACAGGATTGTAGTTGTGGGGCATATTTTTCCTGAGTTAAAGGTGGACATTGGGTCTCTCAGTTCTTACAGATTTAAGTCAACCACATGATGTGGATAAAGAAGGCCACTTGATTATCTGTAGTAAAAACAATTTGTAGGCCAAGTGGGATACATTTCTCTATGAAATTGTTGTGAAAGCCAAGCCTAATCCTTAAAAAGAGATCTTTTCTAATCCATTCTTTGTGAAATCAAACCTAATATGGCCCTAGTGTAAATCCAACATCGTGAGATGGAGATGATGGTGGAGATTAATACTGTGTAAATAACTTATTCTTCAGTTTGGTGGAAAAGGGAAAAAAAATCCCAAAACAACCAAAACCTCTTTATTGGGTCTGTCCTGAGCAGAGTACTTTATGTGTTTCTCATGACGTATTCAACCACCCTAAGTGATGTAAATAAAGCAATGAAGAATTAATTGATAATAGTGACAATATTTTTTCTATGTGCTTTGAAGGAAGGAAAATATTCACTTATTTCAATACCAATTTTATGATTAGGCCAAAATAGAATTAAAACTCTTTTGGAAGTACTGAAATAGTCTTACTGTAATAAGAAATTTTCCTGAAAGGACTGGGCTTTTAATTTGAAAACCACTACCATTAAATCTGCATTTTCAATTTATATTCTGAAAGTTCATGTTATAGAAAAAAATCAGAAAGAGAGCTGTTGTTTTTTTCTTCTGTTATTCAGAGTCTAATATTTTCCAGTAAATTCCTGTGAAAGGAATACACAAAGAGACCTTTGGGCCCATACTGATTCACAAAAGATGAGTTCTTTGTCATGGAACAAATTACAGTAATTTGTAACTTAACAAAATACTTTGCAGTAATTAGCAAGAGGAAATCCCTAGAAAGTTATCACAGGACAGAGTTTATTGGATGACTGCCTTTAGTAACTGATCCAGGGATCCTTGTATTGACAGGAGGACAACTTTTTATAATACATTATTGATAGATGTTAGAGCCGAGCTCTGTTGAATTTTATTTCTAACCATTTTCTCTATAAGTTAGTTTTAATGAAATACAGTTTAGTTTGTTCCCCACAGGACCATCTATTTTTAATTAGCATATGATTATAATTCACTGTATATTATGATATTATTTATGGCATTTAAGCAGAAGAAGAAGAAGAAGAAAATGAATAGGCCATGACTATTTACTGATGTTTTTCATTTACAGTCTCTGTTGAACTTAAAAGGTAATGAAGCCTAAGATAATGCATTGTCTGGATGGAGTTGTACTTTTAGCAGCCTCAAGGAAGTATATAGTTGAAGAAAACACTTCAAACACTTGGGAATATCTTCCTCTTTACTTCTTTAACTGCAATTTTTGCCTTTCAGATATGTTTGTAATAAAATTCCCATTTATAATTAGATTAAGGATTAATAGCTGTTATAAACATCTTATGGACATGAGCTGTATTTAATATTGAGGGCTGCAAAAAATCTCAGATGACTGCGACTGTGAGGGATGTATTGACTTTATTTCTGCAAGGTTCACTTACTGATATAGTAAAATACTTTTCTGTCCTATTAACCCTTTAATGATTGTAGTACATCTCTCAATTTTAATACAAAGCCTAACTAGCTTTAGGAGGGAAGATGTGTGTCAGTTGTAGTAAGATCTGGTGGTTGAGAAAGATGCAAAACAGACATATTTTGATGGAAGATATTACTAATGAGAATTTTAAAAATACTTTAAAGAACGGGAAAAAGTAACTTTTGCTTTAATGTTATTACTTAGAGGAAGAATTGAACTGCCTACTGCTTACACATATTGTTTAAAAAAATAAATACACTCAGACATGCATTTTAATTGATCTAACTTTTAATGTAATATCTATGTCTTCTTTAAGCGAAAATGGAAAATTGCATGTTCAATACATAATCTGATAGCTACAATTTCTTGTTTTCATTAAACTATTGGAAAAAGCTTCCAACCTGAGTAAGAGACTTAAATATTACTGGTTTACTTTTCTACATAAATAAATGTCAAGGATGATAAACTTGTCCATTTCAAGTAAAATTCAAACAGTAATTTAAAAATTAGTTAACTAGAACATAAATATTTCAGATTTATAAATATGTTAATTCCTGAAGATAGTTTTCCAGATAAATCTTAGTGACATTAATTAAAAGAATCTAATGTCTAAAAAGACAACTGCAAGCCTTATAATTTTAAGTGGAAACTCTTCACCTACATTAAAAATCTGTCATTTGGAGAAAATTGTTCACACCGCTCTTAAGTAATTAAGGTTCCACATATCAAAAAAAGGTGCCTGTTAACTTTTGGTTTCTGTTTCTTGAGTAGAATTGTAGAAATACAGAATATCCTGAACTGGAAGGAGCCCTCTAGGATCATCAAGTCAAACTCCAGGCCCTTCACAGACACCCCAAGAGTCACACCCTGTGCCTGAGAGCATTGCTAAACACTTCTTGTGCTCTGTCAGGCTTGGTGCTGTGATCACTTCCCTGAGGAGCCTGTTCCAGTGGCCAAACACCCTATGGGGATGACCTTTTTCCTGATATCCAACCTAAACTTCCCCTTTAGCTGTTCCCACAGCTCCGGATGCTGGTCACCATAGAGAAGAGAGCCATGCCTTCTCTAGAAAGAAAGTTGTAGGCTGTGATGAGACCTCCCCTCAGTTTCTCGTTCTCTAAGAGTTAAAGAAAACGGTGTGTTAGATTTTTTTGTGACATGACTTTTTCATCAAATTATAAGTGACGTTAGTAACATATAGTACCAACGATTGCTCAAGAGAAATGTCATGAAGTTTTTTTGCATGAACTATTGAGGAAATACGGTTAAAGAACACTGGTTTATTTTGGCATGCTATTAAAATAACGCTTGAACAATAATACCATAGAGATGGAGCAATGGGAACTTTTCAGGTAACTAGTGATTTCATAATTACAACTCATTATCATTGTCTCAGTTTTAAGTAATTTAATCTTCCTGGATAAACCTTCTAAATGTGATTTTTTAAAAATTTATTTTGAACTTGAGTTTATTTTTAATGAAGATAAATACAAAAACATATGTGTTTCATTTGTTAATGAAGACCAGCATTGGTGTGATTGAGAATACATAATTAAAATAAATTTAGACTTTAGTGATTTAAAATAACTTAAGCATAAGTACTCTTGATTAAAAATTTTGACCCCTTAAGAAGAGTCTATTTTCATAACTTCAGTACATTTTTAACAGTGATATGAAGAAGTTCATGAGCATCACACCAGGAAGATTTCTCTTCACATATTTGCTTTGGTAATTTTCTTGATGTTGGAAATACTATTAAAAGTTCATATGGGATGAAGCAGTACCCTTGATAAACCCACAGCACTTAGAAAAATATAGGCTTCTATACTTAGAATCTCCTGCCTTAAGAGTATTCAAATTTGAATATTTAACTGTCTGTGCATCTTGAACCTGCCTAAGTTCAGTCCTTGCATAGCATTTATCTGACCCTAATGGTTTAATAAAAGGTATAGGTTCAAATACTGCCCATAATGAAAATGTTTTCCAGATTTTTTGTCTAGCTTAAATGGTATTGATAATGAGTGATAGACTCAGTATCATGCTTCTAAGGTTAACATCATGGAGGTTATTATGATCTTTGGCTCAGATACAGCTACTTCTGCATACAATATTTTGTCAATAAATAAGAATGCAACAAGAATTGTTAGAAGTTTTGATAAAATATAAACTACTCCAATTTTTCTTTTCCTTGGTACCCCAGAGAAACGTAAAATCCTGATTTTTTTTCTTTCTGTATCATTTGCACACCAAAGTTTTAGCAGAGGATAAATTTACTATATTTATCATCACAAAGAGACTTTAAAAACACTTAGAGGAATGTAGCTGCTGGAGGCAGCACAGAGATTCTTCAGCAGACTACTTCTTCTGAGGGAGTTTCTAGACTGCTACCCAATCCCTCAGATTAAGTTTTCCATTATGACTGAATATACTTTCCAAAAAGCAAGACTTAAAGTTGTCATAAATGAACTTCAATCTTTAAAACAATGTTGGTCCTATCTACTCTTTCTGGTCTTTGTCCTTGGGCTAGGGAAGATTCAACAGACCCACCTGCTCACTAATGCTTTTCAGGGTAAAAGAGTATTTGGCCTTTGTGAGACTTCATAGTGGATACTGTCAGGAATTGTCAGATTAGAGGAGAGTGATCCAAACTGCTCTTTCACCTGGAGCTGGCCTATGTTGTTGTTCTTCTGTTGTTGTGAAGATGTCTTAGGAAGTGTCATAGCATTTGACATGTTAAACCAATAACTTGATTAGGAAATTAATAGATTGTATACCTCGTCTGATGAAACCTCTCTAAATTTATCAGAACTTTACTTATTTTATATTAATATTACTTACAGCAGAAACTACTACTGTTTAACTTGTTTTAATATAAGATAGTAGAATCACATCAAATACCTTACAGACATTACGGCTCCAAAACAGCATGGGTTTTTTATAAATCCTGTTTCCTATTGGCCAATCCTATGTGGATGTCTCTGATATCAGAGTGCATCTACAGTGCATGGCCTGAACATGGGATACATTAAGTGCAGCCTCATGTCTTGTGCCCAGCTGGATGTTTGTGAGACACTGGAATGTTGAAGGCTGATGGCTCAAACAATTGTCCGTTTGCAAAAGCAGCAGGGATGAAGCACGATCCTTGAGAAACTACATTACTCAGCAAAGTATGTTTATCTGTACTTTGCTTTACCATCTCTACACTTTTCTCTGTATCTTGCCTCATGTCTCATGTATTGGTTGTTAAAACCCCAGCTAAATTTTAGATAATTCCTAAAAAGCTTGCTTTCTCCCATCCATTGTTCAAGGCACTCTGAAGTAAGACTGTAACATATGCAGCATGTAAATATGTGGGTGTTACAGAAATTCAGAGGCATTGTTTTTATTTAAGAAATGAAATGCCAAAGAACTCAAAAGCTGCACTTTCAATGGCTTATTTTAGTGTTTTACAGCAAGGTCTTCATGAAGTGTTTGGTAGGAGACTAAAAGGGCCTTTGGACACTAACGCGTCATGACAGCTAGCAGAATTCATAAGTAATTTATCAGTCACGGGTCATCTGGAGATGGTAAGTCAGGTCCTGAAGAGGACAGCTGCAAGTATGTCTTTTATGGAGTGTAAAAAATCCTTGATGTAGTGGAAGTAGAAAACTGTCCTGGAAGTTCTGTACAGAATACTTCAGGAGATGCAATGGACATTAAGTTATTGTCATCTGAAAGGTAAGTACTGGTGATATCTTCCCAATGAGCAGAACTTTTTAAATAGGAGCTTTTTCAGACTAACTGAAATGATAACCTTGAAACAATCACAAGGTTCACAGAACACATCATCTGCATATACAAAAAACACAGCTAACCCCCATCCTGTTTATTACAGTTAGAGGAAAAAGAAAATTCTAAAATGGGGGACTGGAGAACCTGCAAGGATTATCAGGCTAAACAGAATGTCTTATTCATTAGGCTTTGTAGATAATTTTGTCACATCTTCCCTTTAATTTCTAAAATAATATTAAAACATTGATGAGAGTACAGAGACTCAAAGAACAAAGAATGTTGACTCAGAATAAATATACAGAAGATTAGACACAATGATGAGGTTAACATGAAGAAAAGAACAAGTACAATGACAGTTAATTTTAGAAGTTGTAAAAACAAATTAGTTACCTTAATATGGCAGCCTTACCTAATAAAATATAAAATGTGGATAATATCACTGAGATGTGAAGAGGGAAAATTCAGCCTTTTTTTTTTTTCTTTCTTTTTTTCTTTCTTTTTTGTTTGTCTGTTTGTTTGTTTGGATTGGTTTGGTTAGTTTTGGGTTTTTTTGTTTTCTGTTTTAAAGAATTGAAAAGAGGAGTTGATGGGAAATATTCCTCATGTATTTCTCAGTCAGTGTTACTTGTTATTTAAAAAATATGAAAACTACCCTTTGGAAAAGACTAAGATATATATGATATTCGCTCTTAAGTAGATATCACCCTATTTCAAAAGATGCTGAACATTCCTAACTACTGTTGTTAAGGAACAGAATGGAAATGACATTAGAATAGTTTTCCTGGAAGAGACATAGATTTCTAAAAGTTTTTGTCCCTAAAATTATCTGGAAGGCATAATAAGGGAGTGAAAAAAGGGAGCATAGCAACAAAACACTGAAATGAAGAAAAAACCCAAAATCTCAGGAAATAATATACTTAAATCATACATTTCTGTATTATTCTGTTATATTATTCTGTTATTTCTATTACATTCTGTTAGTTCTCCAGTAATCTGAATGCATTCTGTTCCTAGTCTTTGGTCTCAGGAACCTCAGAACTCAGGAAAAGATTTGCAATATGATATTCCGTGCTTCCTCCCCATCTGGCAAGGACTTCAAATGCATCTGGCTAGTTTAGGCATTAATACTTACTTAATAAACAAAGACTTTTCAAATATATAAATTGATAGTGTTCAAAATACCTCTCTATGGATGAAATAGCAAGTAGAGCTGAGAAACACAACCTGTAACTTCTGATAAATAATATACAGAAGACCTGCATGCTTTCATGTGGAATAAGGATGGACCCATGAGGCCAAGTATGAAATCACTGATTCATATAATAATTTAGGCAGGAGGGCACCTCTGGAAATCAGCTAGTCCAACATCCTGCTCGAAGCAGGTCCAACTAGGTCAGGTTGCTCAGGGCCTTGTTCAGTCAAGCTGTGAGTATCTTCAAAGACAGAACCCGCAACCTTTGTGAGCAATGTGTCCTTGTGTTCGACCACCCTCAGGGTGATTCTTTTTTTCTTTTTCCTTTTATCTTGTCATATTTCCCTGTTTATAGAGGTAGAGGCAGGATGTAATCTGAGTGTTTTTCTATTGCAGCGACCCTTACGCTGCAAGAACCCAATGTGAGATCCTGGAATTTGGAAAAAAAAGCAACGAGTAAGAAAGGAAACAATCATCTGCATCCATGAAAAGATGACAAAAGTACTGCTTCTCAGCTGACTTCTTTAATTCATCTTTATTTTCAGTTAATGAATCAGATATTCATTACTCCATTCAAATTTTTCTACAATAATATGCAGTGAGTGCTTTATTAAAAAACAGGTTAAAAATGTTTACAAATATAATATGACCATTCATTTTATATTGCAAAAGCTTTTATATTTATATTTATGTATATATATATATGAATTTTATATATATATATATATATATATATATATCTCATACATATATATATGATTAGACAGTGTTTCCTATCCTTTAGGGCACACTGCAGTCTAAAATTCCTGGTGTTAAAAAGAATTTCGTACACTATAAGGTCAGGCCATTTGTGTTTGTTCAGAAAATTGGATTGTTATTTTTCTTGTACTTTTCGTTTTTTTTCTCTTTATTGTTATCTGAGAGAAGAGACCAGAGTAGATGTGCTAGTTATAAGATCTAATGTGGTTACCCTTACTTTTCTGATTAAAGACAAAGATACAGTTTCAGCCAAACATTAACTGTGTCTGAGATTAAAAAACAGAAAAGACTAATAGTTTCAAAAAAACATTCCTATACAAACCTTTAACCATGTTGTTGAAGAGCCGAGCAGGTAAAAACACCATAACAAAATGGACATGGAAATAAAAGTGCAATAAGAGAAATGTGTATAGTGTAGGGTTTTTATTTTTAACTAATGCTACCAATGATTTATATTTACTATGCTTTAAGCCATACTTGACTGACAAAGTTGACCATGGAACATTTATGAACAAAAGTTCTTGACATTGTTGAGAAGTGCTTGATACTGATGAGCTGGAATTTACCTTCCCTTTGTTTGCTTTCCTGTGAGATCTATTACAGTTTTTTTGTTTTCCAAACAAAAATGTGTCTGTCCTAAGGCTTGATTTGTATGAATCTTCATTGCAAAGGAGTACACCTCACTAGGTCAATCTTCACATGTTTTCCTCCCTCTTGGAATGTAAATTCAAACTGTATGCTGTTATAACCATGGACCCAATTATTGACACCATTTCCTGTACAGCAACGCAGTAATGAACATCAGGAGTAATGCCGGATATTGTGCTTACTATAATAAGTTGACAATCAATCATAAGACATCTGTATTCACTGTACATATGCTCTGAGACCAATTTCATTACATCATGTTTCATGTGGAAAAAAAAAGGGCAGCCAAGACACCAAGACAGGGGGTCACTTTGTGACCCAGTCATGAATACAAAACGCTTATACAACATCCTTCACAGAAAGTCATAGGATGATTTATGGCTCTAACTAAATTAAAAACAACATCAATCAAAAGGATTTTAATTTTTAATTTTTGAACTGCTACACATTCAGTTTCTGATTATTAAGAGGAAGTCAGTCTCCTAAATTTGATGCATAAAGGCAAAACACTTACTTTAAAACAGTATGTAAAACCCATCAGTCATCACAACTCCATGCAAAGTACCTTCAGCATATTAACTTTTGGAACCAAGTTGCAAAGGACATACTTTTGAGAACACCAAATTTTAGTTAAAGAGAGTCTTACCTTCTGTATGAAATCAGAAGGTCCTCCCTAATAACTGTTGCTTTTTCCTACAGATTTTCTTCTAATGCCACTTTCTAGTAGAATCACTGTTAATAAGAGATTTGTTTACTAGCTTAACTATATTTCAGGGAATTATAGAAAAGCCTCTGCTTTATTAGGTGAAGCAAAATACAAAAAACTTTTTGGAGACCACCTCCCTGTGTTATGAAGCCTGCACCAATGAAAAGGGCTGGTATGTTTAAGCCCATTGAGTTATAAATGTGCATCACTCACAATTTCAACTTCAGAAAAATAATTCTAGCTGAATTTAATTATTCAGGGTTTGTTTTTTTGGGAGGTTTTTTATAGGTTTTTTTTTTTTTTTTTTTGTTATTTGTTTGTTTTACAGTAGATGCTGCAAGAAAGGCAGGAGTGTTCCTTACAGGTTGCACACTTCCCGAGTGTTGGCAGTTCAGTAGTGCAGCAGGGCTCCTCTGTGAGAAAAGATAAGGAGTTGCTCCATGTCCAATCCAGCCAGTTCCAGTCAGCTCCAACATAACACAGAGCACAGTGGAGCCCTCAGTTCGCATGGTGATGCCTCTGGGCAAGCATATTTAAGGGTAAAAAACATTGCACATCAGCTGTGAGATACACGAAAGAGATTAGGTGTGAGAGAAACAGCCCTGCAGACACCAAGGTCAGTGGAGAAGGAAGGGGAGGTAGTGCTCCAAGTGCCAGAGAAGATATTCTCCTTCAGCCCATGGAGAACATTATGGTGACACAGGTTGTCCCTTGCAAGCCCATGGAGGACCACACTGTAACAGACATCCCACTATAGCTCATGCAGGAGCCCACAACCCAACAAACTAACATAGGTTTATAGGAGCTGCAGCCCATGCAGAGCCGGCTCAGGAGCAGGCTCCTGGCAGGAGATGTGATCACATAAGAGAAGATCTCACAGAAGAGGTTTTCTGATGGGACGTATGTCCTGTGAGGGACTCACACTGAAGCAGCCTGTCTATGAAGGCATGTGCCAGCTGGAGAGGAACTGTGCTGGAGCAGTTTGTGCAGGACTGCAGCCTGTGGGATAGACTCCCACTGGAGCAGGGAAGAAAAAGCATGAGAAGGAAGGAAGATCTACTGTGGACTGTACCATAGCCCTCATTCCCCAGAAAACTGCTCTGCTTGGATGAGCGAAGAAGGTAAAGGAGTTGTGATTGAAGGAGTAAAGTTGAACCTGGTATGAAGCAGAGTGTGGGGGTTTGTCTCTGTTTCTCAGTCTGATTTTAACTGGCAATAAATTAAATTAATTTTCTTCTAGTTCAGTCTGTTTTCCCTTGACTGTAATTGGCATGGAATTTCCCTATCTTTATTTCAGCCCATGAGCTTTTTGATTGCATTTTTTCCCTGCTATCCCACTGCGGATGGGGAATGAGAAAGCAGCTGGGCTGGCACCTGACAGCCAGCCAGGGTCAATGCACTACAGTCGTAGAACAATTTTAGTAGTATTTTTTTGCCACTGAAAAATGTTGATATTTCATTTGTAGTTCATACATTAAGGTTTTTAAAGTGGCTTTTAGACAAGAATGTCATTAAATATCTGAGATGAATTCCCAGCTGGTGTTTGTGTTTTCAGCTTCATCAAAATCCATGGATCTGCAGCCGTTCCCATCAGTACAAAAGTTGACTCCTGTATTTAAAATTCTTTTTCCTTAGATGCAACTACTAACAAACTTAGAGCTTTTATATCTCTCAAACAGGGTAAAGCCTTCAAAAAGAAATCTGGAAACCTACAATATAATCAGCTTCTATTGAAGACAACTTCTTCACACAGGAAAAATTTTACAGGACAACTTATAATTTATATAGTTTTTCTAAATCATTAAATGGTAGAATTACCTGGGTTTGAAGGTACCTTAAATATCTTCTTGTTCCAACCCCCGTGCCATGGACAGGGACATCTTTCATTAGAGAAGTTATTTTTAATAAAATTTTTACTTTTTTGAGCACAAATCCTCAGTCTTGGTTTGAAGTAGAAATTACCTACGTTTATATGGCATAGGCATAAATCACAAAGCCATGGTCATTTCTAGCCTTTACCACAAATTGATCTGGAACTGGATAATATGACAGACACACACAATAGCAACACTGGTACAAATTGATTTCTATTTAGTTGAAAACGGCAATTTTAAATTGGAATAAATGCATTCTTGATTACAATTCTCTATGCACATATGACATTGTGCATAGACTTTCAGAGCATGAAGAAAGTTTTTTGTCAAAAAAACACAGTAATAGCTGATACACAGATTTGGCATTAATTTTCTATGTAATAAAATTTTAAGTTCAAGAGCAGGTCAAAACCTTGTTTAAGCTTTTTAGTATCATTTATTACTTCTCTTGTGTTGTACAGTCATACATTCAAGATGATGCTATTTATAAAAGACCTCAATATTTATAATGTATATATTTATAAATTATACAGCAGGGAAGAGGCACAGAAGTAAAAAAAGCCAAAAATCTAGACAATTGGCAATTCTCCACATGCTCTTTGATCAGTCTAGAAATGGCACAATAATATTACATACCTGTAATGCAACTGCAAACTACACGATAACTCAAAGCCGCCTGTTTGATCAAGTAGTTTCTTGACTGGTGTCCTCTTCCCTAGATAACATGTTCTTCCCAAGTCAATAAAATTGTAACATCATCTAATTGGCATTTAAAAGACCCTGCTGCAAAGGTTCCAGCCAGGACAGAGTCAGCTTTTGCAGTTACCAGGAGTAGGCATGGCTAGTACCCAGAGCTTATTCTACACCACCTCACATAATTTTCCTGGAATGGGGAAAGTGGTCCCTTCCAGATCTAGTGTAGCAGTGGTTGGGTGTTGCTGGGTTCTGAGGGGGGTAGTGGTGAGCATTTGGATGTGAATTATTCCCCTCTCTTGTAATATTCTGTTGTTAATAATGTTGTTATTAGTGTTTATTTTCTTATCTCATAGCTGTTTTCAGTAATATTTTCTTATCTCAACCAGTGATCTTTACCTTTTGTGCCTCTAATTCTCCTCTCCAGCAGAACCCAGGGGAGAGTGAGGAGGAGGGGGAGTGAATGATGGAATACATGCTTTGCAGTGGTTTTAGTGAGAGCACTAAACTGTAGAATACTATTCCTGAACAATGATATTTGCAGCGAGCAGGAACACAATCATTTTTTCAGTGGTCTTCATGCTTGCAGACACATGCATGGGCATTGAAAGAAAACCAGATTCAGAAAGATATTGTATAATCTTTAGCACATCTTAAGAAGGAATTATATACTGAATGTCTGCGTATTATTAAAAGATTCCTGAACTGGATTATCTTGTTCACATTTGGTCTAAAGTCTCAGAAATAGAATTCAGTAAAACAACACTCTGATGAAGCAGCAGGCAGGCGTTCTGGGTACCCTTGCCCAGAAAAAAAGGAGGGGAAAAAAGGAAGAACTTCACAGAAGTTGCCTTCCAAAATACACTGGAGGCTTTATTTTCTATTCGTCCTTTACTGAGAATTTGTTACTTTGTAAACTATATCTGGGTAAAATATTGAAATGTGATTGAAACACATTTTACCTGTTTAACTAATTGAAATATATTGTGGTGATGAATAATATTTTAATATACTAATTGAATGTATTTTTCTGACTTATTATGATAAGGAACATTTACTATCTTAAATGTCTGAACGTTCCCTTTAGGCCATGTAGGTTTTAATTATACTACTGAAATTGATTTGTCTCAGCCAATCACAGAGCACAGATAAAGCATAGAGACTGAGGGACACCATAAAATTTTTTTTTTGCTCATTTATGCAAATCCCTCTCTGCTGATTAGCTAATGGCAGCTAATTTACGTTCTCTCTATACATTTATTTCTCAAGAAGTACAGCGAATTTGCAGATTTCTGTTTCATGTGCTGTAGTCTATTTGATCCTACAGGGTCTTCCCGACATATTTTCAGTAACTGAAACACATGCAGTTACAGGAGATTATATATGTATAATAATATCAATATAACATGAAATCCCTGTCTAATAGAAAAGAAATATATAAATAGAAAGAAACATTAAATAATTTGAGAAAGTGCTACAAGGTTGTTTTTGATAAAATTAGTATTGGGTTCTTTTAGGACTTGTTTTTCTTTCTTTCCCTTTCTACCTGATCTAGATAACAAACTCCCTATCTTGACTATATTTTTATTACCAAAAGATCAAAATTTTGAAAAGAAATGTTAATACACAAAGAAAAATCATATTGAATTAAATATTTTGCAAACAATTTTTTTTTGTTTGTTTTGTGTGTGTTTCTTTTTCACTAAAATTATCTTTCACTCATAATTGACAAGCAAGGGTTTTTTGCATTTTAATAATGCCAAATTAAGATGGTTTGACATTCTAAAATTATTGAAACTTGATAATTCCTGTGATATAACAAATACGTATTTTAAATAGTGTTCTTGAAATGTAATGCACGCTAATGAAAATAAAACCTATTTGGATCTAATATTTTTGAATCTTTAGCCACCTGTTATCAGTCCCACGTGTATGTACATTTACATTTAACTCCTAATTCCCCAGATGATTGAGCAGCCAAGATATGGATATGCAAGGACCATCTCTGAAATATTACATTGTTCTATCTCCTTGTGTGTACCTTTAGCTGAATAAATAAATAAACTAAAGGCTTAAACTTTTCTGTTTAAGAATGTTGTGACAGTTGCTCATGTCATCCATGGTCATATCAACTTGAATTATTATTTATAGTAAGGCAAGGCCTCTATCTGAGATGGAGGTCCGTGACCCCTTGGAGCAGAGACAATAACTGAAATGGATGCTTTCAGAAGGGAAGGAAAAGGAAGTATTATGTACCAGAGACCAGCACGATGTGCTATGATCTTAGTAAAAAAACAGCGTACCTGCTATTTGTTCTACCTATTTTGTTATATTATTTTATTTCATTCCTCTGGCTATGTCACAGAGAAGAAATTTGGAAAATTCAGAAGACAAGAGAGATGTGGCTTTTCTGGGGCTCACAGTGAAATTCACAAGTCTGAGTGGCTGCCTGAGGAAACATACAGAAGGATTCATTACAGTGCACCTTGAGAAGGCCATAAAGGCTGTCAGCAGTGATAGAAATAGAAGTCAAATCTTTAGCAGCAGAGGATGGGTTCTGAAAGAGAAGAGAAGGGTCTTCACAAGTAGTCAGGGACTGCTCTGTAAATTTAGCCTTATGGATGTCTGAATCCCAGGCCCAAAATATTCCTTGGGTTCTGCTGATGCAGTGGAACAGATAAAGCCCAAGACATCTTTTGGGTCATTTCCATGGAGATGGTAAATTTCTACATGCAGATGTGACTGGCTGGGAAAGGCAGGACAACCAGGACAGGTCAGAGAGCAATTCTGAGCTGCCATTAGAAATAAAGTAATGGAAAAAAAAAAAAAAAAAACCAAACAAACTATGCATAATCAAGTTTAAAGATTCAAAAGAGGTAGAAAAAGTATGTCTAACATACTATTATCCAAAACCAGCAAAACACAGCATGCAACTATTGCAGCTTGCAAGCTTAAGCTACTAATGTGACAGTTATTAAAGATGTTAGTAAAATTGGGATTTCTTTTTATTTTTATCAGTTTATAGGGTGAAAATCCCACATGTGTGAGTACCAGGATCCTTTACAAGAAGGATGTACTTAAAAGTATACAGCCCAAGACTAACTCCATGCAGGGAAGCAACTGCATTAAATTTCAGTGGATTTGGGTGGAATTTTTAGCCTGAATATTTTGAAGCTGTGTGCTCACTTTCCAGTGTTCTCCAATGTCACCTTGAGCAAATATGCCCAGAGGAAGCAGATCATTCAGTGAGCCTAAATTAAGGTTGGGGGCAGGGGGAACTCACTTAAGAGCTGTCATTATTTCTTTTCTAAATTGAATGGCCTCCCCATGGAAATGGTGGCAGCCATGTTGAATGGAGCTTTTAAACCAAAATTGAACAAAAGACTAAAAAACATTACAATGAGCAGTTCTGAACTGGTGGATTAGATAACTGTTAGTTTATTTCCTCTCCAATTTTTTCAAATTGCTATGTTTTGTGGAGAGACTAATGTTCTTGACAAAGAACCATTTGTTATTTACTTCTCAGCGAAATATTGGGTTGTGTGACTGCAATGAAATATAACTGAAGTGACACACCTCCATATTTGCATTAAATTACTGACTCAGCCTTGAGAGGGTGCAGGCTTTAAGCAGTTTACACAGTAATTTTAGTCACAATTCTAAACATACTATTAAAGAAAGCTACAATGCTATACAAACAAATTAACATCTTTTCTGAGTGGATCAGCATGATATGGTGTCCACTTGTTTTCTTCTTTGGTTGCCAAACCGAGTGAAGATAATGGGTGACCATAATGGGAGACTTGCAATCACATAATTATCTGTCTAATCCATCCATCTGTTGTACACGCACTTCATTGATTATATACACACACATAACATACATCTGCAATATGCATATATGTTTGTAAAATGCTTGACAAATCATCCACGGATTGGAAGATTTATCCTACTTGTCACAGCTTGGACTAGACACCCTTGGACTAGAGTGAATAGCTTTCTTTTTCCATTGCTTTATATTCTGGATTATTCAACAATTAAATGCAGGAGTGCCACCATGAGTGGTGGTTTTCAGTTACTTGCACTAGGAAACACAATTAATATTAGGAAAAGATTGATACCTAAAAACTAGCTCCCGTTATTGGTGATATGTTGGAGAATATGCCTTCAAATTTTTCCCATTAGATCTGGAAAGAAAATGCTAGTGCTGGAGGAAAAAAAACTGCAGGTGATACTGAATAATTTTGTCTCACATATAAAGAAAATATCAGGACCACAAAGTTATACAAAACATTAACTAATTTTAGATGTACATAAAAGTTACCCAAAACATTAATTAATTTAGATGTTTATAACTAAAAATCACATAATTTTCATTTTTTCTTTTCATTAGAAAACAATACCTTGCATATGAAATACTTTTGTAATGTTTACAGATTTCTCTCCAAGCTAGTAAACCAGAATTGAACACCCTAAGGAAAAATTAGGTTAACCTGTGAGAGGAAAACAAGTTTCCTGTGAAAGGAAAATCAGGGCCAAAGGCAGTACTAGGAATAATGCAGAAAATTATGTCTAGGTGAGAATAAAAAAAACCCCAAACATATGGAAGATTAGAAAGTCTATATGGATTCTTTTCAACAATGTATGTGCAAAATCTTATGGGGAAAAGAAAATCAGATAAAAAACTAAAGGTTTAAAAATGCAGAGAATAAGTTCTATGTATTTTCCTCAAACCCCAGAAGGAACAAAGCCAGCATTAAGTGTGTGAATCACTATAAAAAACTCACTACTGTATGTTTAAACCAATTTTCTCTGTTTATAAACATCCAGTTAATTTCTGCATCTGATTCCTTTTATGTCACTGCTGTTAGTAGATTCCTGTGCAGTTCTGAGTCTCTTATGTGCATCTTCCTCTGAACCATTTTTTTGCTTCCTAGAATCTACAGTAATTAGCTGCTTATGCTTATATCTTTTTTTATGGTAAAATATTTCTCCTTTCAAGTAATTCTTCTCTCCCATTTATTTAAGAAGTTGACATGACTTCTAGCTTTGATCTCTGTAGACTGCAATTGGACATAAAATGCTTCATATTGCCATCTCTTTTTTTTTTTGCAATTTATAAAAATATAGCCTGAAAAAAGTCTTGAAAAAGAAGGGTTTTATGTAGCCTAACAGCTACATTTAATATCTTAAAAGACCCACCAGCAAAAATTCTTAAACTCAATTTTCTTAAAATACTCAGTTTTGGTTTTATGACTTTTCACTTACTTTCTAGACATAGTAGCCCAAGTTGTAAAACTAATTCACAAATAGTGATCATAATGCTCTCATTTCTGTGAAAAAGATAACATTGTCTTTTATGACATGCTGTAGTTCTCAAAATAAGACTCAAGTGTTTCCTACAGGTGAAAAAAATCCTGCCATTTTGGGAGAGTGTTTCATTTACAGAGGGGATAGCTAGAGGTGTAAAGGAGTGCTATCTTCTGGTCCAGAAAGTACCACTCTGAGATTTTCCATACACTAAAGAACCTGACTATTCTTTACTCAGGGGTAAAAGTTTACTTATTTCCTGTTCCGAAGCTGGAGTCAGGAGCAGGCAGGCTTTTTTATTTCTTGTTTGCTCTTCCTAAGGAAGACATTGAATCAGGGGAAACACCTGGGATAGGTGCCTGCAATCTCTGCTGTCTTCGGGGGTCACCCTGGTTGTCATATTCATTGATGGTTGCTGACTTTCAGTAATGAATCACTTAACAATTTCAAGGAGCTTCTCTGAACTTCTGGTAATATTGCCCCAATGTGCAATTTCAGGCAAACATTTTCAAGGCAAAAAGTAATACTCCCAGGCAACTTTAGAAACAGGAAAGAAATAAATTCTTTACAAAGTTCTACAACCTCAACTGCCATTGGGAAGTATTTTCAAATATTTTTAAAGAAAAAAGAAGAAAAAGACAAAACCCCAACATAAGGGCTTAAATAAATTCATATTAACTATTCACTAAGGAAATTTGAATTACTTTCCAAATAATTATTGGAGCCAAAAATCTTCATTTTCAAAGGAAGAATAACAACTATTTAATGTTCACCTTATATGCAGTGCTTTATAAAGCTTTATTAATCTGACACTTAAGATAAAAAACCAAAGTAGAAAGTAAAATAAGTTTAAATTCTCTGCTGGCTGTCCTCTAAACCTCACAAACCCTTATACTCTATGCATTAACTGAAGATTTGTTCTGCCAAAAGCAGTGCTAACGTAACAGCTGCAGGCTGACAGTTCACATTAACTGTTGCAACTCGGAAGAGCGTGACCCCTGTCTCAGACGTCGCTTGTTCTATCTTATCAGACATAATGCAGACGAAAAAATTGTGCTACCAAGAAAATCCCAAGGACCAAAAAAGTCAGCAACAGCAAAAGTGCTAACCTACATTTTCAGTCAGCTTTACAGGAGGGGCTGAAACGTAATATTCAACAACCATACAGAACCCAGTTACTTCTGTGAACTACTTACTCAGCTGGAGATTTGCTGAAGTGACTGTCTTGCTACCAGGAACTTGCCACAGTTTTGCTTTCTGTTGGTCAATTCTCTCCCAAGTGATACTTGATCAAGAGCTCACAATGTAGTCCAGCAAACACTACCTGACATGACTAGTGGAAGGCTGCAGGCTTTGCACTGCCCCAGCAGCACAGGGTCTCAAGGCTCTTTTGGGCTTGCTGGCCACAGTTGGGCTCAGGCTGGTTTATCAGCTGTTGACAGGAGCAGTGCCCATGAACTGCCTTGGTGTACCTTTTCCCTGTGAGTCCTAGGTCAGCACCTGTCAGACTGTGGTTGGGAAGCAGAGGGTGAAAAACAGCAGTCCTTCACAGCAATGACAACAAAAAAACCCCTGACAACAAAAGGAAACTGATGGGAAGACAGTGTGTTATATTGCAAGGAGGCTTAAAAGTGACATAAGCCCAAGAAAGAGGAGACTCCTACCTATAAGTATCTCAGGATGACAATACTTTGTCAGAAACACCAACAATTCTTATGCCAAAGCCACCCAGTACCTTCCTCTCTTCTTCCTAAGACTGAAACCATCAGTCTTGAGACCCACAGGGAAAATTAACAGGTGAGCATCACACAAAAGAAAAAGACTCATAAATGTTATTTTATAATGTATTTAAGGGTATTTCTAATAAGGCTTTTCTGTATTAATTTGTACTTTAAGTAATAGCTCTGTCATAGCTGGACTAACAATAACTTGTATTTTGATTGTATTATAAAGATTTTTAAACTTACAGTAAGTTCTTAGTTCTGTGTAATAGTTCCCTCTTTCCTATAACAGGATTTGCCTCAAATATATCACATAAGAAAAGACAGTCAATATGCCCTTGGGTTTAGAGGTAACATTTATAATGCTGTGTTTATTATGCTTGTAGAGGAAGTTGGGCAACAAAGGCAACTATGAAATATATTTAAGGCGTGATGTTAATGATTGTCCTATGGGATAGGGGCTAAAAATCTGAAGAATTGTTATCATTAGTACAAATTTTGAAAACTATCACTAAATATGCAAGAACCAGATGTTTGGAATCACGATAAACTTGACTCCATGAACTGGCATGTGTCTTTCACCTGAAAAATAAGAGTGACATGGATCACTATAAAAAGGACCTTTCTAATACAAATCATTCTTGTCTTTGCCTTGTCTCAATGGTTGTTTTTGATAAAAACAAGACATTGAAGGAGGGGAGGAATTAACTTGACATCTATATTCACAAAAAATTTAAGGTGACATCTGAGCATCACATAGACACAACAGAAGCATCCCCTTGATAAAGTGGTTAAACTGTGTCGTCCTTTTGTCTGACAAATATCCTTCCTCATCTTGCCTTGCCTTGACTGTCTGGGTCCTGCCCTGAGGATCAGGAGGTTTGGAAAGGAAAAAATGGATTGGGCGAACAGTTACTCTGCATGAAGAGTCTCCTTTTACTATGGAGTAAAACAGATACAGTACTGTTCACCACCTAGTAGCAACCTCATTAATGCTGCTCATTTTTCCATATGATTTTTTTTTTCTCCACCCACTCATGCCAAAGACATTATTATCTTCTTTTTTGACCACAAATTTTCTCCTTGGTCCACCTCACCCATTTCATAGATGTATTCAAACCACAGCGCCCCACATCAATCTTCCTCCCTACATTTTGTTCACCTGAGAAGGCAGAGTTCATCTGCAAAGTACAGAATAATGTCTCAATCAGAAACACTTCTGTTTCCTTGATAAAATTAAGGGGTTTATTGTTGTTGTGATGGTGTAGTTTTTTTGATGTTAGGGGTTGTTTTATTGTTGTTGGTGGAATTTTTTCTCCCAGATTTGATTTTGTTTGGCACAAAAGGTGGATGAAGACATAAATAGTGATGGAAACTGTGTTGGTTGAAAAATGGATTTTTTAAGGAGCTGAAGCAGCTTGAAAAATTGATTGGATGCAACAGTACTCTGAAATAAACAGGAAATAAGCTAAGCTCACAGACCTAAAACATGGCGTTACTTGCCACTTTTCTCCCTTGGCAACATAGCACAAATATTTGAAGACATGTAATTCACTTTTAAGAGTGTTCTATGCTACTCTGAGAAAGCTTGTCCTCAATTTTTTTCTGTTCCTGTTTCTAAAAAGAATTCTAGAATTACTTACTGGATTGGAAGGAAGGATGTAAATATCCTACACACTAGGTAAATGCTTAAACTTTTAGTCCCTGGCTATATTCATTTATCCAATACAAAACAAAAATACTGGAAGAGATTTATCAGAGAAGACAAAGTAACCCCCAGTAATATTACTTAAAGCCTTGACGTTAGTTTTACTAGGAAATAGAAGATGGAGGTTCAGGTGTCTGAAAATAGCAAGGAACAAAGTTTATCTTCCTTATACTGCATGAGTATTGTATTCATGCTATTATTGACTGAATTAAATGACTGGATATGCTGGATTGATCCTAACTGGAGAGTTTAATCCATGTCTTATATTGCTATTTTGTTGTTTTCTCTCAAGGTGTTTGAAAATGAAAGAAATGTTCCTTTATTGTCAAGTAAAAATTGGGTTCATCCAAAGCACTTATGCTCTTCCATTACACCAATGAAAAATGAGTACAAAATTTTTCATAGGAAAGGAAAGGATCATGCCATAAATATGGTAGAGAACATGCAAAGTGCTACCAACTCAGGAAGCATTTAGCAACTTCTTTGCTCTTATTTTTATGTGGGAGTAGCTACATGAAATGCAAACTACTAGAAAAGCAAGTTTTATGTGTCAGTTGTCTCAAGCAGTTATAACCTACAAAGGACATACAGCAATCATGTCGACAGGAGGGGTACCAGAGAGCTAACCAGGATGCTGTATTAAATAGCCTGTCATCTCAGCCTATTTCTGCCTGACAATGTCTCCAACAGCATCAAGGCCGCCTTCATCATCGATGTGAATTTTCACAAAGGCTGGAAGTATTAGTGTGTAAGAGAAAGATTGAATGGCCAGGCTGTGCTACCTTCTTAACCTGGGAGAATATTAATAAAGGATGACAGAAATGCCTGTAAAGATGTTATATTTCAAGCATGTATTCTGTGATGCATCTTAAGACTTTCTTTGATGGTCAATCTGAACTGTTTGCTGGAAGTTGCGCAAAAGTGCTAAATATATTTATCCTGCTGCGCTTAGCAGGAGTTTCTTGGTGTTTTGGTGTCACTTTAAACACAGGGAGTTGATACCTTCAATCACCTAAAGCAAAGTTTGAGAAATATGCTTTGTATTAGTACTGATGTAGAAAAGTTTTTGTAAGAAGTTGTCTGTTTCCTGCTCTGGCTGCATTTTATATCACCTAAACAAAATCAGATAGTTCATTCTGAGAGCAACCTGATCTAGCTGAAGGTGTTCCTGTGCATTGCAGGGTTTTGGAGTAGAGGACCTTAAAAGGTCCTTCCAATCCCAACTATTCTATGATTCTATTTTGGATAATGATAGTAGACTGCAACAGCAGAAAAGCATTTTTAACCTTAAATTACCAGCTATGAAGAAAAAAAATGGAGATGCCGAGCACAGTTAATAAAGGAATAATTGTATTAGGCTAAGGGGAGCAAGAAGGCATATCTTTATCAGCTTTATTAATACTTATTCGGCTTATTAGGTAAGGTTTATTAGTATTTTTTTTTTGCACAAATGCAAACAAAGCCTTTCAGTGAGAAAAGAAGAAATCTTTATCACTTTGAATTGTTCTGGGGCAACTTGCGTGAACTAGAACATATGAAAAATATCAACAAAGAAAGTGAGTTGAAAGAACACAAAAAGTGAAGGATTTGACTGTTGTGTAGAATGATAGTTAATCAAGTATGTGCTGCTATTCAAGTAATTCTTACCTGGTTATCCATTAGTACTTTAATAAATACACTCTCTTTTACTAGCGCCCTAGAAGCAATTTCCCTCTATCATTTATTTCATACCTCTTCTTTAAATCTTCATGTCCATTTAAGATTTTTTTCTTTTTGGCGAAGGTACAAGTATTCATGCAGTTCATTGACTATCCTTCTCATAATCTGTCACTCTAAGACACGTAGGAAAAGAATAAATTAATGGAAGCATCACTTTGCTTGCCAGCAAATTGGAGGGAGAAACTAAAAAAAGAAATATTCCAATTTGTTCAAAATCTTGTAGCAATTTTCATTTCCATTATTTACAAAGGAAGAGGGCTCCAGAGACATAACTCAGAAGTTAAAACAGTGAAGCATTAAGGAATATGAAGTTGGAAGTAAATGTCCTTGAAAGTAGTTCTTTTATTTTGACAACAATTGATACTTGACTGGGAGAAATATGTCTAATCCAGAAAAATACTTTCAAACTAAACTAGAGAAAATAGGTACTCTTCTAAGAACATATTCAGAAATTAGATGCACTGATGCAAAAGGAAAATTTTATCATATTAAGCCTGGAACAAAATATATGGATGCATTTCTGCCAAACAGAACAAAAGAAATTTGCAATATGGGAACTGAGCCCCACATAATTACTTCCTCTCAACCTAACTATAAGTGCATTTTTTTTAACTGGTTATAACACGGTTATATAAAAAAAGGTTAGGTTAGCATCCAAACTGAAACTGCCAGCACCGGAGGAATTACTGTTTAAAGACACATTAGAAAACAATCTCTGTCACAAGAGTGTTTTAAATAGCACTGTTTATAAAGGGTAATATAACACTGTTTCTTTTCTACTTTCCTCATTGTGCCTCATCCTTTTATTTGCATCACATATCTGCATTTTCTGCCTTTCCAAAGATTCTGATTTTGCCTCTACTCAGATGGCTTAGTGTTGAATAAAGATCTTGGGCCCCTGAGAATGCTTTAAATATTGTATTACCCTGTAGAAGGCGCATTCTCCACAAAGCCTCCTTACATATCTGTGGCTAGTGAAAGTTAAGCACCTACAAAAGAGAGGCCAGGCTACTGGTCTTTAACTCAGGATTATGGAAAAAAGTTATAGAACATGATAAGAAATGGTCTTACCTGTTCCTCCTTCACGACTGCTCATGAAAATTTTCCTGTCTACTCTCAATGTATAGTGATTGATGGAGAATTTTCCTTGTTCTCAGGTTGATTATTCCAGTTATTGTCTAAAAGTTATTTTATGATATGAAACCTAAATTTTATGTCTGGATTTTTTCTTCTTCTGGTTTATTTTGTTCATTTCACAACTGCTAAACTTAAAATGATTGTTAAGATCACTACAAACTGAGACAAATCTATCCATGCGCTAAGTTGCTTTTCATCACTTAAACAAAGGGAAACCTTTGAGAGAATTGCTCATGGCTTCTCTCCCATGAACTACCACTTTTTGTGAACTTTAATCCTTTTTGGTCCGGGGACCGATTTACTTGATATATTTAGCACAGAATATTGAAAAAGTAAATGTTAACCTTCCCATAGGAGCACTTTAGTTACATCTCTTTAATGCATGTAGTGTATAGGAAGGGGGCTAAAAGTTAAAAACACTCTTATCCTAGGCATCCTCTTACCAGGTGGTAAAAGAAAACTGACAACCCTACCTCTTTTGGGTCCTCTGAGGTTGTAGACGATAATTCTGTCCTTCTTAAATTCATATATGTGTACTTTGCCATTCTCCCACAATGGAAATACTACATGCTCAAATAGTCAATCTGCTATATTTTCTCCAATTCAACAAGCACCAAAATCTGACTAATTCAGAATGCATCAGATTAATTTATCTTTTCTGCAGGGCAGTCTTAATGCAAGACTACTTTTATTCTTTATGGCTTGATGGTTTTCTTCCTCAGGGATTTGGTTAATATTAGTGATCCTCCAGAAATATTTTTTGAAATTGCCATATTTTTTAATTTTATGAGAATGCAGTCTAGAATCTAATATAAAGTGATGCTTTTTTTATTTTCTTTTTACTATCTTTGAAACATACTAGGACAGTATCTACGCACAGAAAATAAGAGAAGTTTCTAAGTTTGGGTTTAGGAACTAGAGGAAGAAAATAATTCTCTAGTCAATTCCATACATTATTTGAGGAGTAATTCTGTAGAAGCATATAAAAACTATCCTTCTTTAAGCCCTTGTTAAATTCTATGGAGTAGGAAGATAGCGGAATACTCTAGGTGGTTTATAACAGGCTTCAGCATTTTCATGGGTGCAAGTCTACTTGTAAAAACATATGAAGCTTGAAACTGTTAGAAGTCTTCCAGGTACCTAAATGTCCTCAGTTTGTAAGATGTTTTAAAGTCTTTATTAGGAAGAAGTATATACTTTGTAATTACAAACAAATCCAATGAGTAAGACTGTTAACAGAAACAATGACTGCGGTATCTGCACTCCCACTCATGAGAGGGTTAAACCTTCATGACAGTAGAAATGGGACAACATTGAGTTCTCCAGTGCTGAAAAAAACCCTAGGCTCCTGCATCTCCCACTTTCATCTGCTACAGTTAAAACAAAACAAAACAAAACCAAATAAAACAAAACCAAAAAACAACCGAAACAACAGCAGCAAATTTACAACAGATGCAGAATGATTCCTACTTTTATTAAATGGGTTCATTGGGAAATTTCAGCTCAAATGCCTCCATTAATTCAGCAACTAAAAGGAAAAGGATCTTCTGGAAAAGAAATGTCTTAGAGTGTGTCTGTGATGATGCTGTCTCAACGCTGCTGTTCTTACTGGGCAATTTGTTTTGATTACCTGAATTCTCTCTCAAAAGACAGGTGTCCTTCCTTTCCTCCAGTCCTAAACCGATTAAATCTGTTTACCTTTAGGATACCGACAGAATACATAGAAAGGAAGTGTTGCTGTGGAAGGAAATTTTACAGAGATATTTTTCTAGTTTAGGTATAACTAGATAATGATATTACATTATTGGTTTTACTAGATAATGACCAATAACTAGATAATGCAGTCTGTCACTGAGGCTCAGGCTTACTTTGGCATTGACCACGCCAAAAAATAATTGACAAACAAATTTACAGAAAGACGTTTAAAACTCTTTAGACTAAATAAATAAACTAGGACTAAAGAATTTACTTGAAAATTGCAATTTTTTTAAATGAGTTAATAATATTAAAATAGAAATAAAACAAAATCCCAGTTGTCATATTTCAATTTGGTTTTTTTTTTCATAAGCTTGAAGACAGTAACTGCTGGTTTTCAATACGATGTGGCATTGGGCCTTAGTTAATTAAATACCTAACATAGAGAAATAGAAAAAAAAAATATCAAAAGTGAAGATATAATGCCAGTTTTTTTCACTAGGTTTCCACATGTATTCAGCTGGTTAATACATACCACCAACATAGATTTTTTGCTGTCTTAAATATCACAAGAAAAGCACTAGTTTGTGTATCCTCAACAGAGCCCTACATAAAATTATGGAGTAAGACATAAACACTGACTGAAATGCATGCAAACACTGTAAGAAGAAATCTAAAATAAAAAGGCTTTTTCCTCCTGTTTCTGATATAGGCCACCTGTGCTTATCTTTAGGGCAGGCCAAGAACAACTGTCACTTTTACCTCTGAATGTGTGTTAATTCTTCATGCGATGTACTTGTGACCTTCAAACTATTGCTTTGAGTAGCTGACAGAGAGCCTTAGTGCAGAATATTCAATGTATCCTTAGATTTGTGTTTCTATCAGAACAACACCTACCACTAAAAGCAGTCAGATTATATGCTTATAACACTTATTTATGCTTATTTTTTAAAGGTAATGACTGAAACGAATTCAGAAGTAATTTAAAATAAAGTATAGTGTCTTTTATACTTTCTGAAATATCTCTCTATAAATTACCATTTTTGAGTGGAGTTTGAATGAGAAAATACATTTTTTATTGCAACTATTGTGAACCTTTAATTAGTCTTAAGAAGGTTTGTAGGGTTTTTTGTTCATACTTAAGTAAATCAAAATATATACTGCCATGAAATATCAGAATATTAAATTCATATGCATATTTACTTGAGGTGGAAGTGAGATTCTCTGCTTCATCTGAGTAACTCAGGGTTTAAATCCATTATCAGTACTAAATGTTACTGTGATTCATTCAATAGCCTACTCATTAGACAATCTTCTCTCTCAAAGCAAATCCCAGATAATCTCTTCACATCATATTGCCAAAGGGCCAGTCTTAATCAAATCATTTAAGTATAGAATGATCTGTGCTTTCCAAGGCGAGATCAGACAGAAAATACTGATGCCTGTTTGACTCTGAACTTGCACCATGTGATATTGGTGATGGCCTTTCTCTTTCATGGTCAGTACATACAAATAAGAGAATCCTCAAGCAAGATGCTACAAGATCCAAATGCATGGATTCCTTGACTATAAGATGAAGATTAATTTATACTTCAAAACCCATGAGCTGGTTCTTTTCCATTTACATTTTTTTCTTTTTGAATGAAATGAGATTGACAGATGCATTAAGAATTTTTCTGTAGTCTTGTCCATACAGATTTAATTAGCCCTACAAAATAATGTTCTCACATGAAATTCATGCTGTTTTTTTGTCTACCAATACTTATCCTTAAGCCTCTTCAGTCTTCTATATGCTTCTAAAAAGTATTTATTATTTAATGTATTTCACATTACTTAGAAATCATCTACAATTGCATCAAGGTTACAATCTTCATTGTGAACCACTGATAAACATTTATAAAACCCACAAAATATCAACATTATGGTCCTGCCAGATTGTATGTACCATGTTTATATTAAAATAAAGGGAAAAAAAGCCCCAAAACAAAACCTCCTACCCCAGCATTCCCACCCCCTTAATAAAAAGATGATGGTTATAGGCTGGGTATTTGCTACCAAAAATTGTTAGTTGCTTTCTGCTGTCATGTAATTTCTAGTGATATTTCTAAAATGCGTGATTAAAAAAAAAGTTACTTTGATTTATCCTTGCTGCTTGCTTGCATGCTCAAGGAGTAGCACTTCATGCAGCTCTGCCTATGCTGTAATGCTCTATCAGAAAAAAAACCAAGACAGAAATTTTCTCTACAAATCTGATTTACCTGGAGATGGAGGGAAGGATGAGTGAATAAGAGTGTAGTTCTTCCAGTTGCTCTCACCAGAATGACACTCACTCCTTGTTATGCAGTCCAAGGCAGGATGTAACTTCATACCACCTCTCTTTCATCCATCAGTGAATCCTTTCCAGAAGATGCACAAACAAATTTGCAATTGAAACATTCCAGATGAGTATGGATTACCTGGCAGTTCAGGTGTCAGAGGCAGTTGCTGATGGTACTTCTGTCATATTTTGAAAGCTAGAGAACAGAAATTTCACCACTAAAGGACAATTGATTCTCTGTATTCTATTTTCCAGGTATGTTTCTGCAAGAGAGAGAGGACTATTGATTTAGGCTTTTTTTTTTTTTTTTTTTTTTTTTTTTTTTTAGTGTATTTATCAAAAGCTTTTTCTTTGCAGCATCAATAATATTTTACACAGTGAAATTGAAGGGAACTAATACCAAGGATGAACCAAATCCAATTTCTAACATTTTGCTACCTGTGAGGAAAGCACTTAGTGCTTGGGAGACTTAGGATCATGTGTTTGATGATTTCTCTTGCTACATCTTGAGTCACTGACTGAGAGCATCTCTGAAAAGGTCATTTGTGGAAGTTTTATCTTAAGTTGTTGTGTCTAAAGAAGAACCAAAGTGTCTGGCATTGATTTTTCTTGCACTGCAACATTACTCCCAGGAGTAAACTATCAAAGAGCCTATTGGTAGAAACATGCCACAAGTCTGTGACTACATAGAATAGAATTACAGGCAATTTCATTTTTTAATATTTCCTGTCCTTAAGACACAAGAAAACTAGACAAAACCTTAAAGTGATTTTCTGAGATGTGATAATAGAAGTTTAAGATGTTCAGTGCTCTTTATGGACCAAGACTCCATCAATTGAATCAAATACATAAGGTTAGCAATCAGATATAGGTTCTGTACTTTAGACATATCCTGTGTGGATACTCCTTGGAGGAGGCTGGGAGAGGAAGAGGAGAGAAAATCAGAATGCTACTCCTACGGTTATTATATAATATTGAAATATAAAAAAAAGTCATACTCTTTCTAACATATTTTTGAACTCTTCAGTGATCTGTACTGTTCCAGTATTTGAACCATAATGGAAGCTATACCTTGCAGAGGGAAAACCACTTCCACCTGCTCTAGACTCACCCTCCTAAGCCTTATGATTATCCCTCTGCTCCATTCTAACTTATTGAAGGAGAGAGTTTGCCAAGTAAGCAACTATATCAGTTAGGAAAGTCTCGGTGCAATGTAAGTTGTGCAGTAGATATACACAGACAAACACAACAGTGAATTTACACTTTCTGACACCTTAAAGGCTTTTCAGAAGCCATAGCAGCTTCAAAAGTGTCAGCTTTCTAGCAGTACGTATACTTGTATAACTTTCTGTCGTTTTTTTCCCTTTGTAGTTTTGCTGACTGCTACAGCTTTTATTCCTGAGACATATCAAAGAATATAGATAACAGAAGTCAAAAGAAGGTAAATTCATAATCTCATTCAAATGTAGTGTATAACACATATTTTAAATTATTTTTTTATAGAAGATTCATATTTTCTCTTGCAGTAGCTTATATTTCTTTAAATTGATAGCCTAGCTGTAGATGAGAGTCAAGAAGGAACAAATCAGTGTCTCAGTGGGAAAAAAAAAAAGAAACTTTCCTGCTGCTTCTGCAGAAGGAATTTGAGTATATGGATTAATCCATTTTATCTTTCCATGTATAATGTTATATAGGAAATCCAAGCAGGATGGATTAATCCATTCTTTTTCTCTCAACATCTTCTATATTTTAAATTTATTTATGGACATTACAGGAGGAGAGGGGAGTGTTGTCACTAGATGTTGACAGAATAGGTTCCTAGCATGGATTACTAATAAAGACTTTCCCTTCTTGAAAGACAACCTGAAAAATGAGCACATATGAGAGAATTGCTGTCATTAGTGCAAAATGCTAAATCCTTCCTCATTTGTTTCCTTTAGTACTTTACCACATTTTATGTGACCTCCAGAATGATCTTTTGAAAGCCAGGTTTATGCCTGAATCTCCTTGTGAATGATGCACTGCAGAAAAGGGAGCCCTTTCCGAGCATGATTTCTGTATTTTGCCATTTTTAATACATCAATCAGTCATAGCAAACAGTCAATCTCCCCTGCTAGCAGTCCTGGTGAGTAAGGCAGGGATTTTCAGTGTCAGGTCAAAAACCCTCTCTGGCTCACACGTATTAATGTTGCTCTCAGCAGGAGCAGCACACACACCTCGGGCTAACGTTCCCTTCTGCCAGCACCCGGCCTGAGCTCAGGGTCATTAATTCAGCCCATGGTGTTCATCCCAAACCAGCTTGACAACCTGGTTACAGGGACAAGTCCTTCATGGAGGTCAGGGCTGCCCACTGGGGAGAGAGGCTGAGGCTTATAAATTAATCTCTCTTCACCACGTGTTGGTCAGAAAGAAAAACACACGGAATGATACAGGCAAGAGTGTGATTGACATATTGACAATTCTATTGAGTTACAGTTATTCTGGGCAATCCTGCCTGGGAACCTCAGAGACTGTGATCTTCTGATCACATTGGAACTGCTCTGCATTACCATTTTAATAATCTTTGAGCTACCAGTTTAGAAAATTTTCTGAAGAAGGAATAAACTTCATTCTTATGACTTTCCAGATACAAAGGGAGAAATTACATCCACCCTTTCTTGAATTGTTTTAGTAGCACTTGCCAGAGTTGATTTAGTTCCAGTAAAAATATAAGCAAGAAAATTGTCATTTCCCAACTTCTCTGGATTACCTTTGAATTGTTTCTAAAGGTTATATATCAAATTATTTTAAAAGAAAATAAACTTTCATATAGAAAGGAACATTTTCCATTATAAAGAATTAGATCTGTTTTTTTTTTTTTTTTCCCTTTTTCTTTTTAATGTGGAGATGTAGGTCCCCAAGCATCTGTAAAACAAAAGAGAGAGGAAACATCAAGGGATTTATAGTTTGCTACCTACAAGTTTGAGATCTCTTCCTTTGAACATATTTCATTCCATTCCCTGTAGGATTTATTTGATATTTCCTAGGCCTTTAGGGACAGTAAGGTTGAAAGGAAGTTGGACTACAGTATGAAGCCATCAGGGCAGGAGACATGAGCTCTTTTGCTTATTTCAATATAGGATCTGAAGTTGTCAGAAAAAAAACCCCAAATTTTGTATTACCAAAGGCAGATATAAGAGGTTATTTAGAAATAGAGGAGAAAAAGTGCATCAGAACACTCATTAAAAAGTTTATGTAAAGGGCATTTGCTGTGGCAGATATATTCCAAGCAGATTTATATCTATGCTTCAGTGTTTTCCTGTATGAACAAAACACAAAAGAATTATGAATTTTTTTCAAATTTATTAAATATATATCTGGATGGATCATCATGGTTGTATTATGGTTTCTCTAAAATTGTAAAAAATAATTTTCATTTTGGTGAAAAATTTCAGATTCCATTATCTCTTAGATGAGGAACTAGAGTGTTAATAAACATGTACAGTGGTCCCATGCTTACAAACTCTAGTTGTAGTTCAGAAAATTTCAGCTATCCCACCTTGTTCTACTTGCTCAACTACTCTAGGATGCCATATAAACATAAATAGGATTTAATTTCATCTGTTACAGCTTTTCTGTTTTGGGACAGAAAGGAGGAAAAAACTTAGAAATTCTATCCTCAGTGGTTAAATTCTAATAATAACTACTCACCACTTAAGAGTTACAATGAAAACAGTGAAATAAAATAGAAAATTTGACCCAGTATTTTCAAAGATCTGAAATAAACAGTTGCCAGGCAGCTCTTATTACATTCTTGTGAAGTAACTGTTTACTAATATTTTGATTTCACTGATGAAAATCAGACTCTGGAAGAATATATGAATCCCATAAACTCCAAAAGAGAGTCAGTAACAGATCTATAATTATCTTCAGTCAGCAAATAGTAGTTCTTATATCCACTTGAGCCCTAACTTCCTAATGCTTTTATTTAAGGAAACCAATATTTTGAATAAGTACATGGTGTGTAAAACTCTACAAAGCCGATGTATAATTTGCTTAGGAATTTGTCAGCACAACACATCCATATTCCCCTCTTTTTGTTGTTGTTATTGTTGTTGTTGTTTTTGTTTCAAACTTAATGTGTGTCCATCTCTCAGTGTCCTGTATGCTCTGAAGTCTGCACAACACATTCTCTGCTTTTATGCAAGTATAATCCCATGATATTGTGGAAAGAAAATAGAAGTATCATTTCAAGACACAGCCCGTTGAACGCATTTTAATTAAAACTTTTTGAAATAGATTTTATAAACTTCCTAATCTTAGCTGCAGATTAGCTGCCTGTTTATCGGATGAATGCACTAGGCACATTTTGGTTTGCATACTTAGAGATTACAGCCCTATTTTGTCCTGAAGGTATTTTATTTGATGAGGTCCATTTTAAGCAGCCTAATTCATGAATTAGCTGCCAGTGTAGGGCATAAACCCAATCTAATTTGAGGGACCCACATAATTTATTCTGCGTGATGAATTCTCCCAAGGAAGCAGCAGAGCAGAAATGCCTTTCACCAGTAAAGAGAAAGCCATGAATTTAGAATGGCAAAAAAAACCAAACCCCAACAACAACAACAAACAAAAAAGCAAAAAAACCCTCAACAATTTACTAGTACAGAATTCTTAGCACAAAATGTTTAATCCAAAAAAAGCATATGCATAAGAATGATTAAATTTTTTTTCAAGGACACCTTAGAAGTGAATAATATATGGCTAGAGTAACATTAGTGTAAATCATTAACACAATTTCTAAAACTTTGCTGTAATATATAGGCAAGGAGGAATTTTGGAAACAGCATTAATCCAAGACATTCCAATCTGGACATATAGGTAATTCTTCACTCTTTCTGCCAAGCAGAGCTAACCAAATTTCATGTGCCATCTGATTGTTACAGCCTCTTCAGCTGTACTTGTTCCCCACTGAGTTCAAATACAATAAATGCAGATGCATAATTGTACATCAATTTTCTGATTTACTTGTTTTGCAATTCATCTATGGCCTTCAGTATCTTTTAAAAGCCCTTGAGTCAAAATGGTCTGAGTCTGAGCATTAAAGCTTACAGAGTTCCAGGCAATCTCCCCTCTCTTTTTGAAACTTCAGAATTTAAAGTAGAATACAGCCTGCTACTTACCGGTACCTTCTTTGAGAAAGATCAAAATTAAAGTATTGCAAGAAACAAATAACTCTACTCAGTTGTGTGCATCTGAATATTTAGCAGTGCTATGCTTTCAAATCTTGCCCTAACAGATCGGTGCAATATTTTTCATTTGTATATAAATAAACTTTAACCCCTTGTAGATTCAGTAATGCTTGAGACAGTGGATGATATCTTTTTTACTTTTTAATTTTTTAATTTTTTTTTTTTTTTTTTAAGGATAAACTTCGTACACAGGACCTGCCAAACTGGGTGAGATTCAGATTTCCATCTAGACGGAGAACCTGCAGTAGTCGACACACAGGGATGGAGCTGATGAACAAAGCAAGGACACTCCCTTGAACTGTCCTTAAAGATTTTGCCAATTACAAGTTCATGAACTGGCTGTTACATGCAGACTACAATGTCCTAAAGCTGTGCTCGTGTAGGTTTCTTCATGAAGCCTTTCAGAAAAAATGTAGAAATCACTGCCACAGAATGAGCAAGAAAAATCTTAATCTTAGCTTACTCTAAAAAGACTTGTTGTTTCAGTAAGTATTGTCTACATCTTGAACTTTCAAAATACAGAAAAATCATTATCTAATATGCTTTGCTTTTTTCCATAGTGCTTTTAATGTACCAGTTTTGTTGCTGCACAGACCATTTTGTATCCCTTTCTGTATATTTCCTATTTCTATTCCACCCTTTATTTTGAGGGGCTAGAGGTGACTCTATGACCAAGGTAAGAGTAGTTTCATCTTTATTCACAAATATTTCAGTATCTTTTTCCTGAGAGGTAATAAGTAATTTGGAACTCATCACTGTGTTTCCATGTAGAGCTGAAATGTTTTCTCCGGTGGGCATTACTTTGCATTAATTGTCTTCAGGTTCCATCTGCCCTTTTATTGCCTAACCTCTCAGTAACATGGCAGATTTTTGCACCTCTTTGAGGTTAATATTGAGTGACAAGCCTAAATACATTCATTTCAATGAATTCTGTCCCCTCACTTGTAATGTGTTCTCTGCAATAATTAGCTATGTCCTACATGTCAGAGAACCTATAAAGATCATTAGGGCAACTGGCTGGGAACTGCCCTTTGTGAAAATTGCTACCTTTTCTTTAGCATGTTATTGATTTATGACAGTGTCAACTCCACAAAGCTGGCCTACACTACAGTTTCATGGAAAAGTGTATAACTCTCAGTATTAAATCTGCCTCTAATTCTTACAATTAATGTAACTGTGGATGTGATTAAAAAAAGACACAGGACTGCAGAAAGGCAACCTATATATTAAATAGGAACTTTGAGAGAGGATTTGTCCTTTGGAAGTAAATAAATTTTCCCTCTGCAAAGACTTAAAGAGCACAGTTGCATGTTTCAGATATGTCAAGGCCACAGAAGCAAGTTGCCATTAGAGAAGCAGAAACTTTAGATAAGCTCAGAAGGGAGGAGTTACAATAGGAAATTGCTAATTCTGTGCCTGTCAGAGGTGAGATCTGGTTAGCACATCCTGCTTAATGTATCTGGACAAAAATTCCCACTATGGCAAACTGTGTAGAAGGAAACAACTGTTCATACACATATCACCCCAAGTTATAGGACAGATGGCACCTGCAACCACCAACAACCCCTGAAGCATCCCCAGACTAATTCCTCATTTCCCCCACACTTGAAGGACCAAGACTTTTGACCATCACTTTGACCAACAGACACCAAACAACAATCAAATATCATCAACAGATCCACATAACTTTCCACTACTTTCTTTTTCTCTCTTTCCCTTATTTCCTTAAGTGATATTTTCATACTCTTAAAATGTCATATTACTATAGATAACCACTCAGTTATACCTACTTAACACTGCAACCAAATTTCTCAAAAAATTTTATATTTATTTCTATTTCTATTTCTATTTCTATTTCTATTTCTATTTCTATTTCTATTTCTATTTCTATTTCTATTTCTATTTCTATTTATATTTATATTTATATTTATATTGGGAGATAATTTTTTTTTTTAAATAAAACTGAACATTCTGTGTCATTTCACTCTAATCCACCCCAAGGGACCTATCAACAAAAACCCTAGTCCATGTAGCCTTGCATTCAGGGTTGGTTGCAGCACCCTCTTAGAGAAAACTACCAGAACCTGCTACCAGACCACATCAAGTTCATTAAGTAGCTGAGGGATGATAATGCTGAAATTTTAACAAGCATATGGATCCAATGACAAAGAGTGAACTGTTATTGTATCATGCTTGGCTCTGAGAAACTGGAGGAGGAGCAACGGAACAAGTATTACCTAAGGAGTCAGATAGCAAGTCACAATTTGATTTGTTGCTGTGAATGAGAGACAATCACATAACTGGGGGGTTATTTAAAAATATTATGGAATTAATCATATTATGATTTCCAAGGAGTTCCTTTCTTTAATAAGATGAGGTACAGGACATTTCAGAGCAAATGCTATTCAATAATTGCTCAGTACCCAGCCCTTCATAACACAAAACACTGTTTCAAACTTTTTTATCTATTATTAGTGCATAGATGAAAAATAATCAAGATGATGAAAAGTATTGAATTTCTGGTTATGCAATAAAATATTAACAAATCCAAAATGAATGGATAATCTGAAAACACAATTTATATATATATATATATATAAAAAATATAACTTTAAGGTTAAAAACCTTAAGAAATTAAGAACTTACGTCTTAACTGAGAAAAAAAATAATTACTTCCTCCTACTCTCCCAGTGCACTAAGTAAAATAGGTTGGAATACACCCACATATTTTTTTTCAGAAATTGATTCTTATGTCTAGTGTCAAAATATAAGCCAAAACCTGCAAATTTTGCTCAGAATGAACTGGAAGAAAACCTTCCTTTTTGTGAGATCTGAAATATAACACTTTTTAGTAACTTTGGGCATAGGCAAAGGATTAGGAAATTTATAAATTTTGCATATTTCTTATTGATTGAAGTGTTGCTAGAGACAAATAATTCTATTTACCTTATTGCCTTCTTGGTTGAAAACCTGGGCATAAAATAGATATATATCTGCAAACAGGTGACTGTATTAAAAATAACCAGATAATAACAAACAAATAATAAAAAAAAACCCACCAAAGAACCTAAAAACACGGGAAAGAAGCAACTGGAGCATCTAAAATCTACCATTTCATTGTAGGGAATTTTGCATATTCCTGAGCAATAGACAGTGTGGATTTAAACCTCCTTGGACAAAGAAAAGGAAATTAATCATGTAATGCAACCATTGGTTGGTGCTCTGAGATATTAAGTTCTGAGGAAGCACAGGATCTGCTACAATCTCCAGCTTAATGAAAAACATGAAGTTCACATCCTCATTTTCCTAATTTCCCCTTCTCTGCTGACAGATGAAATTAAGTAAAAATGTTGTGCATTGGGCCAGACTGAGATCTTGTTTGAAATAAGTGTGAGCAAAAGCATTAAAAGAGTTTTGTTGCTGTTCAGAAATTAAAACATTATTTGTTCACCACTAACTGTGGCATAAAATAGGACCACAGTTAAGTGTCTCCCAGCTGTGGGATTAACACTAAAACAGAGAAAGGTTTACAAGGAGAATTCATAATTATCCTGAACTTGAAGAGAAAAGAAAATACAGTCAAATATGAATGTGATCTCACATATTTCTCAACTCACAGATGCACAGATGCTATTTGTACCAGGTGAGTTTTCTGTTGTAAAAGTTCATTTTTCAGTTTCACAGCTCAGCAAAACGAGGGACTAAGGCAGATTAAGTGTCACTGGTAAATTGAACTTTTAGTAAAGGATAAACTCAGAAACTGTGCTTCTGTTCCTGACTTGCAGGTTGGAAAGCAAATTTTACAAGGAAAAACCTGGTCCTTGCCCACAGACATTTAACATAAGGCTGGGTTAGGGTCTATGCATCTGGCAAAATCCCCTTGTTGCCATCTCCGGGCGCAGTGCTCAGAGTAGGGTGACACGTTGTGACAGATGCAGTTGGCAGTGGCCCTTTAAGCAACTAAACCCACTCATTCATGGCACATGTGCACTGCCAGGGGCTGAAACTTCTTCTGCTGGCAATGCCAGACTTGCCCATCCCTTTATGTCCAGGGTTTGGTGATGCTCCACAGCTGCACTCTGGCCAGCGAGCCACTGGGGCCACGTCAATCCTGACCTGCAGCGCAGGTGAAAGAGATTGGTGCTGTCGGAGCAGAAGGGGCATTGTTTATGGCTCAATGCAAAAAAGCAATAAAGCAATAGAAAATATGGACTAAATGAAGTCTGCTTTGAACCTTAATTGTCTGAGGGAAACAAACAAAAAATCCTTCTCAGCTGCTGCCACTGGGGATTTTTTATTCACAACCACAACTCACAATTTGCTGTTCAAATATATCATAATCCTCTAAAGTCTTTTTTCTTGAAATAGGGAGGCACATTTTAAGTATCTGAAAGAATTTCTGGAAAGAAAAGAAATGCAATAGAGTAATTACTGGTTATTATTAATTCTTCAACAGATTAGTATATCAGAAAAGAAATGTACCATCTTGGTTTGCTACAGTAATATACAGTTCCTAATAGGATGAAACCACAGAAATTGTAATATTAAGTAAAAAATGAGCTCAGGATGACACATGCTGACTTCTTCAATCTGATGTGTGAACTGAAGGCCGAAAAGATGAGTTCTCTAATAAGACAGACTAAGAAAGAATTAAATATTAAATAATAAGTTATCTAAAAGGGAGCAGGAAGAGGGTTGTGATTTTTTGTTTAATTTTTGAGTTTAGATATTTTTCCTTTGAAAGCAAATGAGTGTTTATGTGGCATATACCTAATTTTAATTCTAAGTTTTCTGATCTCCATGTGCAGGTCCCTGTACTGAAAAGAACTGAATGTTGCAGGCACTTAATTCACATGGTGTTAAGCCAAACCAAAGCCATGAAAATGCCATGGTGCCATTTAGTGAAAATTTATCTTTCACTGGGAATAGTTGAATTACAGCTGAAATGAGATTGGAAATAGTCTTTTCTTCTGTAAACCTTGCACCTGGAAGACAATACATCTGTTTAATATCTTGCCACTTCTATCATTCTGTTTTGTACCTGAAACTGTAGTCACATGGGGCTTCTCTTCTATCTCTTGTGTTAAATTAGCCCAGTTACTATGAATGTCACCTATTTATTTCTGTGACTATTTCCAACACAGAGATGTATGTATCATGCTTAGTCTACCCCATGCTTGAATACATTTAAGAGCAAGAGAAATTCAGTTCTAGTTAATTTGATACTAAGAAGAAGATGTTATTTTTCTTTAACAAACTGTTCTACCCACTGTTCCTAAACATTCTCAGATTGTGATGGCTATCATTATTTTAGTAACAAAGCAAGAGCTAATTTGGGAGAATTAAAAAAATTCCATGAAAAGAAATCTGTGAAAAGGTTTGGTTGAGAGATTTTTTTGCAAACAATAAATATACCCTTCTTTTTATTTCAGTACATAATTACCTGTTAATTAGTATTTCATATAAATTATTACTATGATCATACTTTACTGGTACTGTAAGTAAATATAAAACCTTTAACTAATTATTTTCTCATTTCCATTGGGCAATCAGCAACTCTATGTCAACATACAAATTAGTGAATATGAATGACTGCATCTGCTGCACCTCAAGGGATAACACTCCACTATTCTTAAGTGAGCATTTATTTTGTTCCAATTTTCACTGTCTTCTTTGTTTGATCCACTTTCTCTAAGACATCTTTAGTGAAAGAAATATATCCAAGTTCCTAAGGGTTTATCAAAAGACCAGATGCAGTTTATTTTCAGAGACTTCAGTGTTCCCTGTACAGAACCTAAAGTATGGGCCAGTGTCAACAACAATTTCTTAACTGTTGGGTACTAGAAATGTATGTGAAGCAAAACAGCTGAATTGTGAACTGGAGCAATTTCATCATCTCTCCATGTGGACTACTATTCTATTTTTATTAAAAAAGACCCTAGAATCAGAAAAAAAATTATGCTAGCTCTGAATACAAATTATTAGGTCAGTTAATTTTAAAAAGAAACATCAAGAAAAATGTCATTTTAGAAGAAGAAAAATTTGTAGAAATATAAGGAATACATATTTTTTATCAAATATATAGTTTAGTACCAATAGTGTACAATTTTTTCCCTCCACTGTTAATCAAATATATTTTGCTTGTAATAAATAAGAGTAATGAGTTTTGGAACTTTGCTTTGTTTCAAATGTATTTTTAAGACAAAGCCCCTTTCTGGTTCAGTTTACTGCTTGTTATCATTGGTAGGTCAGTGCAGGCACTTGGCTGGATCCATTGGTATAACCCCAGGGTGCCTCATCAACCTCTAGCACATCAACTCCTTACCGTAGGAGCCTGGGTTCAGGTCCGCATAGGAGAGCCACACTTAACAGCAGTAGAATGGATATAAAAAGGAATAATGTTCTCAGGTAGCTTTTTAAAAAATTGTTAATTTTAAATTTAATTTTAACTACTACCTTTCTAATTTTAACTATCTTTAACGATCTTGCCTTTTCAAGATGCAAAACATATATTTTTTTTCAGGTCTCACGTGCTGTTACAGAACATACACAGTGTGTGCACACAGATATTTACATACATCCCATTGATGTATTTATTGTGATTATATGTGATGTGATTATATGTAATTATATATGATAATTATTCACTAATTGTGATTGATAGTTGCATGAAAACTTGAAAGAATTGCCAAGATATTAACCTCTTTAACTGCAAAAAAAAAGGCCAAATTTTAATTTACCTAATTAACTTTCATCTTTAAATGTCCTTGAAATTTCAGTTAATGAAATACTAAAGAGATGATCCCGTCACTCTCTCTTCTTATTTTTTTATTTTTTTTTTCCTTTGGCAGAGGGTGGGGATAATTTGGTTTCTTTTAATTTCGCCTAATTTTTTTACGTCAGATTCAAAGGCCATTTATTTGCATTCACATGACATGAGGTTGAACACGTATTTATTTCAAGAACTGATTTGTTGTTCCATGTGTGTGTTAATACCCAGGAGAAAAGCTACAAATGATAACGTTTTCATGGCTATTACTCAGTTCTCAAAAAAATCTCACAGGTTTTAAACTGTTTTCTAAAACGTAGTTGTTACTCCACCCTTCATCTTCTGACAACGAGAAAGAACTCCTTTTTCTGCAGTGGCTGCCCCATCCCTGGAAGTGTTCAAGGTCAGGTTGGGTGGGGCTATAAAAAACCTGTTTTAGTGGAAGTATACCTGCCCATTTCAGTGGGGTTGGAAGTAAAATGATTTTTAAGCTCTCTTCCAACCCAAGCCATTTTATGATTTTATGAACTCCAGTGCCCTCGGGAAGGAAAGCAGCCTCTGCAGAACTCTGCAAGGGCAGAATTACACAATATAAAAACCTGCACACTAAAATAGAGAAATAATAAACCACAGAGAGTACATTAAGAACACAAGCTGTAGTTACAAACAGATCTCTTCTTCTGCTTCTTTTGCAGAAAGGCACCCAAGAAAACCTAGATCTTAATTCCATGTGTCTTTCCACAGGGAAGAGAATATTCAAGCAATAAAAATGCATCCACTACTCTGGTGTAGACAGAGTACTCTGTGTCATCAGCTCTCACTGAAAGTGAAACAACTGTTGCAAATTCCACTGGACACACCTAGTCCACGTTTTCCTCTTCATCATATTTGTTTTGGCATTGTGGGATCATTCTTCCTTGCTCTTGATTTACATATGCAGAAAATGAGAAATGTGCTTGAACTACTTTGCACATGATTAATTTATTCCACTGCTGTATAGTGCTACACTTGTCGTGGAGGAACAAAAATGCCTCATTCCATATTTCCCTAGGTATGGTGACAATCCAAACAAAGTAATATTTATAACTATTGAGCTATGCCATGCAACCAAAATAAGGCTAAAAGCTGTACAATTTCTTTCCATGACTGATCAGAGTAATTTTCAATTTACCTAATTAGGTGAAGTAGTCTGCATATTTTAGCAATTAGACTTCAGCTGTGACTATTTTGGAGCAAAACCCCACTAAACTTTGTGATTACTGCAATTCCCTTCCCTCTTGTTCTGTTATCAGGATGAAATTTTGAATCCCTATTTTGTTTATTTAGTCTACTTTGATGACACTATTGCTGCTGCAACCAGCTAGTCAGGTATAGGCTATTTCTATTCTTTCAATGATGTTTTCAGACATTCTGTTCGACATATCTATGTAAACCAACTGCTCTTGTCAAGCTGTTTTGACAGGAGTAGCTGGCTACTTCAGGAACAGCATGTACAAATTAGATCTACTAATTGCATTCACATTAGAAAAAGATATTGGCGCACTCTTTGTCAAACAGCATTTTTCAGGATATATAAAATATTTCTAGGTACTAATGCCAGCTGATAAGACAACTGATAAAAAAAGAGACTTCAGTGGATCCAGGAACTAAGTATCTGAATGTGCTTCAGAAGAAAAAATAATTTACTATTGTCCACAATATGAAATAAACTTAATTTTTTTTTTCTTTAAATCAGAATGCAAGTAGTTGCAAAACTTTTAAAACCCAGTTACATTATGTACAGAATACTTGAACATCCCAGTGGTAAGTTTCAAAACTTGTCAAAATGGGTTAAAATCATCTTATTTGGTGTGGTTGGTATATGTTTTATAAAACAAAACAATTGTTAGCAAAGCACTCTAAAGTTAAACAACCTGAAAAATTATACAGCATTAGTGAAATGTACACAGTGTTGTCTTGTTAAAGCCTTCAGGTTTTCATGTGACATAAAGCAAGTTCAATTGCTTCCAGAGCTGGTAATTTTACTTGAGGATCAGTAACCAGGCTAAATAGCATTTCTCAGGCCACACTTATCAAAACAGATTTACAACTACAGGAAAGTCAAAGAAAAAAGCATCGATGCTGACATACAAAGGTGCCTTGTTGAAATGGCTCTCTGGGAAAATACCTGATAACTGCAGTCCTTATTTAAGACATAGTATTCAGTGAAATTTTCCTGTCATGTTTTCCTTCTCTACTTTTTTTTCTGAAATTGTGGAAGATTTGATAAAAGTTTCAAAACCCCATATCACTTACTACAGTAAATTTTTCTCCAGAATGTATCTAATCTGTCTTTGGAATTAATAATTTATAAATGATTCTATCTTTCAGTACGTAAGTAGAATACACTTTGAAACAGCTTTCAAAAAGACAAGGATTATTATGTTTCTTGCATTTGATTCTATCATCCAATTTTTCAGATTTGTTTCCAAGAATCCTTCACACACCGTGGAAACATGTTTAGCTTTGCCCTTTGATATCCTTCATACTATTTCTCTGTGATTTCCTCTTTTCTGTTACATTTTTATTTCTTAGAGTTCTTCATCATCCCTTACTATTTCCCAGAGAGTGTTATTTACTTCACCTATTTTGTTTTCTTTTTTTCATTGAGCATTGTCTTTCCTCAGGAAACAACACTTATTTTATTATGGTTATGTACTCCAATATATAAACCTAGAAACATTCTCCACACCCACCTACTTGCCATGATATTTCAGTAACTTTATGAGTATATCTCTAGTGAAAACTGGCCATATTTCACAGTGAATATTTCTGACACAAACAACATATTTGTTTTCATTGAGCCACATGGCTCTTAGTTCTGAAATTGAGGGTGTTTGGAGCACAGGGTCATGTAGCCTGGTTTTTGCACCTGTCTGAATCTGGTTGTATTCAATGCCAGATGAAGAATTCTACAGAAGGCAAGCAAAATTTCCAAAACGAACAGCAGCAGCTGAAAGCTTAAAGTTACAAATCATCATCCAATCGACATACAACTTAAACCTTCTCTTTCTTTTTTATCTCCTGGATATTCTTTCCAAATACATAAGGATTCTCTTCACAGCCTTTTCCCCTTCCTCTGAAATGGAGATGTGATTTTTAGGGGTATTGTTGTGCTACCTGCTTGACAAATGGGACTGAGAACTAATATTGTAAATAACAGATCATCAAGGAAAATTTCATTTATACAAACTGAAATGAGGCTAAAAGTACTAGGATTAGACTGGCAATTTCTCTCACACTGACCAGAATAAAATATTTCTTGATGATTTATACTTTTGTAAATTGCATCCATAGCAAAATTAAAACAACATAAGACTCACATTCTGGACTATCATTTTCATTATCAAGAGTAATTATCAAGAAACATGTTTTTAACACATTTTGGTTCATCCTAATTATAGGAAGGTTTATAACACTTGTTGTGATAGATTTAATTCATCGTGACAAATATTAATCATTATCATAATAAGGAATTATAAACCAGACAGTAGATTTTCTCTGTACTGTATTTTAAGATTCTAATTCATATCTTTATACCTTCTAATTTTCTTAGGAAAAAGTAATAACAAGTAATTATGGAAGTATTACTAGAATAAAGGAGCTGATTTAAAACATGATGGAAATCACAGCCTTTTTAGAAAATATTCTTAATTTTAACTAATATTAAATATATTCTCCTGAATATATTAAAATAAATGTTTATGGATATATGAGGTTGCTAGGATTTTATTCACTCATAAGCATATATGCTTGCTTTTTGTTTCATTTTAAAACTATCTAAAGTCATCATTTCAATAAGTCTAGTTAATTAGGACATACATCTAAGCTTTTCCTTCACTGTAACCTAATTCTACAGTCTCAGTACAGGTACATTTTAGATCATAGTCAACTGAGTAAAAACATCTGCTTAACAACATTAATAATTAACATGATTTATTTTAAAATTGGACTATTACAGGCAAGACTGGACTATGCCTATTATCTATAAGAATATAAATTTGTAAAAATATGAGATACAATTCTGAACTTTAATTTTTATCCCTGTAATGGATTTGACTCAGAAATTTGACTCCTGAGCCTGAACAACTTGACCTGATTTCTCAGAAATGCAGTCTAATAATTTTACTCTTTAAAATATACTAAATATCCTATTGTGGGGAGCAATATCGCTAGAGGAAAATTGCAGATGATCAGAGTGCTACAATGGAAAGGACAAGTGAAACCATTGAGCTACTTGTTCAGTGTGTGGTTAGTACAGTACCTAACACCCTTGTTGTGGAAATTTGATAACATGAAAATTTATTCTTACGTATATTATACATATATTATACATATAGAACTATTAAGCATAGGAAAAATAGCAGGCAAAGGAAGCGTTCTCAGACATAAACAGATACAAAAATATATTTTTAAAAATTGCTTAATGTGTAATGTTCTGAGGTGTCATAAAATTTTACTGGACAAGTTTTCTGGAAATAAATAGGAATTTCACACTAGACAGTTGGTCCAGCATTAATGATAAATGCTCTATTTTTTTAATAGAAGCATTATTATTTGAATGATTTTGTTTATATATGGAATCTCAGACTCTTTCTTGCAGTATTGAAGTGACCTGGTCTTCACAGAGTGTAGTACAGGATTTAATTTAATTGTGAATCCCAGTTTGACAAAGGAGCAGATTTGCAGGGTGGGCATGTTGTTCAACTTCAGGTAGCTTTTAGTGATACCTGTTTTTAGTATGGTTCAACTCAGCTTCTCTAAGTAACTGTGTCCCTCTAATGCTCTGATGCTGCTATACAAACGCCTATAAATGTGCAAATTTATGAGCACAGAGCTGCAGATATCAGCAAAAATTACAGAAGTGCCAAAATACGGATGAGAAATAATTTGATCCACAAAGGTCTGATTGTTCTTACATTAAAACAACAGGCTTATTGTTTGTCCTTTCCATTCCTGGAGGATTAGGCTGTGAATGCCTCAGTGCTGCTTGCACAGCCTTCTGCATGCAAATAGTTTTAGCAGCAACACCTGTCCCTGTCAAGCTGTGCTGGGAAGTGTGCATTGGGGTGTTTAAAAATGACACCATGACAGTTGAAATCATCTAACATGCTCAAGGTAACAGGCTCCTGCCTTAATCACAAGGGGCTGGAGCCAGGGCATAATCAGTGATGGGTTCTTAACTGCAGGATTTGTTCCTCGCCTCGGTTCATCGGAGCCCGAATCTTGCTGATTTCTCAGGCATGCTGCAAGACCCATTTGTTCTCTGAGGCTTTTTCCAGAGGGAAGAAATAAAATGAGGAGAGTTTTCAGGTGGTTTGACAGCTGATCTGGAAAGTCATTGCCAGGTTTTCTTTAAAAGCAGTGCATAAGCCTCTGTAAATACGCAAGGAGTGGGAAGGCAGGAGCACGGTTTTCAGCACGAAGAAACAGCTTACTGCAGACTGAATTAAACTCAATGCATAATATTTTATAAGGTTCTAGGGACACAAGACTTTTCCAAAACTTTAGAAAAACTCTCCTGGTAATGCTTATTTCAGCTACTTATCTCTTACATCTGAGTAACTAATACTGCAGTATATGGACATCTTATAAGCAAAATGTTCTGGAAGATAGGCTTGCATGACTAACTGAATAACTTAGTTTGTCTAAGATTGAAAATTGAGCATTTAATTTACCTGCACAAGTAACAGTCTATTTTTTGAGGAGTGTGGTGTTTCTTTCTTTACTTGTTCACTACTTTTAAATATATCTAAATAAATATTGGCTTTTTTTGTTTTGGTAAAAACTTTGAAATTCTCTTTTTGTGCCCAAAAGCACCCACAATCAGCAATGCTTTGTAGAAATGAAGGAGCAATCAATTTTTATTCTATACAATGAGAATACTTAAAAAAAAAACCTGAGTGGAGAATTGTGAGGACAGTGGGCCTTACAGCCTGTGTATTACAGAAATATAGCTATTCACTTTTTAATTACCAGATATTTCTAATTGAAAGCTTGACTTACTGCCTAATCTTGCAATACAAGGTAGTGAATTTTTATTTAAATTTCTACGAGAGTGCTGAGCATAAACACAGTATAGAAGATGCAACATTATTAAGGTCTGTAGGATTCAGGTTTTCTAAATGGATCTGTCAGAGGAATAATATCTTAACCTCAGAGTTGTCCTGCTTATGACAAGGCCTCTAAAAAACCTTAACCCCCCCCAAACAAAACACCCTGCACACTTAATAGCTGAATTTGGCTGCAGGGTATTTTGTTTACTTAGCCTGATTATAGCTAGTAAAAATTTATCACGCTTTCCAATAATATGGGTACTGAATTGCTTGCAGAGTACATGATAAAAATCAGAGGTGTTTATTTTAAGAGTTATTCTCCACTAGCTGCTGTTATTCTCAAGTGAGGCTGTATTTAAAAATGTTAGTGAAGACAAAAAGCCCAACTTTGTCATTTTTCAGAAGTTTGCTAGTTTTATGTCTGAGTATATTAGGAACCAGGGCACACAGAGCCATACTGCACACCACTGATTTCATTTTTCTCTTTGCATTGCTCTGACAGCAAGGTCATTTATCTTTCAGATAAAGAATAAGAAGCAAAATACAGAAAAAAGGCAAGCTATTTCATTTGAGAATTTTGTTGTGTGCTCTTGAGAACATTTTGCCACTGTCTACTACTAATTCTTATTCCATCACAAGTAAGCACACTCCTCATCAATAAGTTGACTTGGTGGTAGGTTTGGCAGTGAAGCGAAAATGTTAGTGGGCATGATCTAGTAGGTTAGGATTACTTGCATTGGAGCTGCTTATTTTTAGTTCATATAGGACTAAAAAGTAACAAAAATTAAAAAGTTTTCTTTTATTTGTACATTGTTGGGTAGACCCAAAGGCAGCAGTTGAGGGGGAGAAGGGACATCTTATCACTCTCCACAACTGCCTGAAAGGGAGTTGTAGCAGAATGCTCTACTTGGAATATGGTCAAGCAACAGGAACAATGCCTTATTTGCAAGGCCATCACCAGTGGGCTGAGAGAGGCATCATGGGCTGGTTCTTGATGTTGAATTAAAATAAAACTCAAGTGGCACATCAACCTCAAATTAACATCAACAGGATGAGGCAGAGATTTTGCAGCTAAGGTGCTAAACTGACCTGGAGGCATATGACTGGCAGTCAACCCCTTTACACTGTCCTCTTAACAAAGTCCACTTTCCACAGCGTTCATTTTTCTAACATATTTCTCCTTGGGGTGTGTGGAGATTCCTCCCTTGGGTTTTGGGAATGCCCAACAAGAATAGTCCTCAAAGTTAAGAGAAAGAGACTTTTCCATGACCATTTGTATGGGTGAGTTATATCAGTCTCTATTAATTGTTTCTTTTTCTAGTTTTAATATAATTGCTTTTATATAATTCGCTATCCTGTCTTATACTATAATAGTAGCTTTAGCTTTTATGTTGTATAGTAAATAATTGTGATAAAGTTCTTTTTTACTAATAATTTATCGTACTAAATAAATATTTTTTTTGTAAATAGATCTGATGTCATTGTAACCTGCTGGACAAAGTTGTAAAACTTAAACTGTTGACAGAATCTGAGGCTAGGACTGGATCCAGCCAGACCCAGGCTCATCTCTATGTGGAGGAGTTTAGAGAGCAAAAGAGTCCTTTTGTGCACCTCGTGACTCAACAGGAGGGCTTCTCTAATAAACTTAGTCTGGAGCTCCCACTCTACCTGCAACAGAGGTTGTACCCAGCTGGATGTCAGAAAACAAGCGACAGAATGAGAGCACAGGGCCTCAAGCTGCACCGGGAGAGGTTCAGGTTAGACATTAGGTAGAATTACTGCATGGAAAGAGTGGTCAAGCATTGGAACACACTGCCCAGGAGGTGGGGGGAACACAATCCCCAGAAGTGCTCAAGAAATGACATGGCACTTCTCGGGTTTTTTATATGCAATGGTCAATTAGTGAGGTGCTTTGCAACCAAAGGTTGGACTTGATGCTCTTAGAGGCCTTTTCCAGCCTTAACTGTGGTTCTGTGTAAAGCTCTCCCTTTTCTCTAAAAAGCATAACTTTCTTGAAGGTAATATTTGTTACAATTTGACATATCACAAATATTAGAAGTGAGTGCATTAGAATGAATGGAATGAATTAAAATGTGCATAAAAAGAAGGAAAAATAGAAAAAAAATTAGATTTAAATTAAATAATAGAACAAGAAGTGAAATATATAATTTCAAGTCTTGCTTCCAAATACCTTAGAGATTTTCTCAAATAAAGTAAAATTATTCTACCAGGTTGCTGCTGTTTTCTTTCAGAGAAAGTCCTTGAGCTTTGATACTCCAAACCAGGACTATGAGTTGGAAAGTGTACACTTCTATCCATTCCAAATATGTCTTCTCCACAACAGCTCTCCAGCCACTTCTTTTTTGAAAGCAGAAATTAACATGAAAACAATCCCCTTTTAGGGTAAGAAAAACAGAAAGGTGTTTCATGAAATATTTTAAAGTTTCAAATTTGATCTCCTTCAACTCCTCTCTTTTTTACTTTTTTGCTGAGGAGTGGGAGCTATTACATTCACCTCTGTTTTTTTTTTTTTTTTTTTTTTTTTGTTACTACTTTAACAAGTACTTCTAAAAATTCAAACAAATAAATAAAGCATATTTTCTATTTTATTTTAAAATAGCTTTCATGCACATAGGTGGATAACAGGGAAATTATAACTCCTTTTCAGACAGTGATTTCCTTTGCATCCAGCATCCAGTCTCCATCTTGAGTTGCCTCCCCTTCTCTGTAAGTTTTTTTCTCATTCTATTTCATGTCACTCAGCTTGGACTTGATATCTGTCTCAGATATCATTATCTCTATCACTGATTTCTGGACAAGAAACTTTGACCCTTTCATTTATCTCCATCAACTCATTGTCCTTCCCACAGCAGTCTCTGTTTTCTGCATTAGTGTAGAAACACATTCATGCAACCATTGAAGACTAAAAATAAGCTACAAACACTAAACTTAGGCACTTTTGAAAATATTTCCCATGACATACCATGGCTGTCAAAAATCTGAAGTGTTTGAATCACTAAAGCTGAATTTGGAGGGATTACCTGTAATTCTAAAGCATTTAAATGAAGAACTGATGACTTGCACTCTACCTAGCAATGTAAAACTCAAGTAGGGCTAGATGATGACTGACATAGCTCTTTGCTCATCATCCTTCCTACCTTGCACTTGTGCTATTCCACAAGTGCTATTCTGCCATTTGAAATTGTTTTTCCAGCAGCTTTTAAACCAGTCATGAAGAAAAAATTATTTTCTAACAGAACTTTTGAAATTACCTTTTACATTCTGAATCAGTGGGATTCAATGAAATGATTTCAAAGTTTGACTGATTTAAGAACCTGTTCAATCAGCAGCTCCTTTGTTGAATATTCATCTTTTGCTTTTCTTAAAATTGGATTTCAAAGCTATCTGTTGCCTGCAACTTACAATCATTCAAGCACTTGGCATAGACTTGTTTGAGGCTTGTAATTTTTTGGGGGTAGATTCAGCCTCTACTTTTTGGCTACAGAGTGTTTTGCCAGAGTCCAAAGCTCCAATAGTTATCTGCTTCAAGAGAAAGATGCAAATTCTCTGCATGAGATAGTGAGCACTGAAGAAGGACTTTTTGAAGGTATATCAGTCATATGTAATAACTGGATGCAGCATAACTGTAGGCTGTATGAATCTGCCAGGTGCCTTCCAAATACAATGAGAAGCGAGATGTAAAAGTCCATGGGTAGAACAGTCTCACCTCAGGCTTTGTAACAGCTAGAGAAAAGCTTTGCATACATCTAATGACTCTGCACCCTCTATCTACTGTGTGAAAATCTAAAATTATTTGATATTTGTGGTTGGGCTGTTCCTCTAAAAGAGAGTATGAGAAAAGTTTTGCCTTAGAAAGGGGGGGTGGGGGAGAGAGAAAGAGAGAGAGAGAAAATAAGAGCGATCCAGTGGTGTATATTGAATTTTAAAACCATGTTAAAGGGGCACAAATAGCATAGGCATTAACACAATAGAGCAAGTCATATAACTAGGTGATGTTAGTAACATTTACCTAACCAAATACAACAGCTAGATTGAATTTTGTATTGCTGTTTCATGGTTGTTAAGTGGTGACCCTGTGAAAAATTATACTGTCTTAGAGGATATGCTTCTTTAGGTTATACTTTCATAATTTACCAAAACCAGCTACCACTGAAATCCACTCAAATCCATTAATTAAAACCACAAGGGGACTTATCCTACTTTCAGTTCCTTCTTCATAATTATTTCCCCAGTAGAGATGTTAAAACAGGTAAAAAATCTTGATGTGCATTTTTGCAGAGCTAAAATAACTATTGTCTTGTGTCTGAATATTAGTGTTAATTACCCAATCTGATAATTCAGATTTTAAATTGATTTTGAGGAGTCAGATTTTAAAAATTCTGATTAGCAGATTTTCAGTTAAGGACGAACAAATAAAAATTACTTTTTAATTTGAAGCATAAAATACCCTCATGACAACATCCTTATTCAGGAAAATTATTGAATACCCATGTAGGAGACCCATCCATCCAAAAAACACTACTAATCTAGATTTATGGCTTTGGGACTATGTGGGTCCTTATTTTCCTTCCACGAGAACAGTATTTTACTCCCATGTATATCACATGTCTCAGTCCTGTACGAGATTCAGAACTTGCATTAGATCTGCCAATAACACAGAAAGCCTGAGACTGGATAGGAAGGAAAAAAAAAAAAAAATTGAGTTGGCATTAAAGCTAGATAACTGTGCTATTCACATTTAAGATTTGTCTCATAGATGGCTGACCACCAGGATTTTAAAACAGGGCTCATCACAGTTCTCTCCTGGACTTTATGACCATTTTAATGTATTTTACTATTATTCCAAATGTATGCTGCCATCTATATTCTCGTAATATGTGAAAGCTGAAAAATATTTTATACCCTGGTATCTAAGAGACCTTCAGATCAAGAAACATTTTATTTATTGATTTATTGGGAAGCAATATAGAATACATTCTGCAAACAGAAGCAACTGTAGTGGCATGGCCATGAAACTGGTTGCCAGGTTGCAGCAGATTTAGGTCCCTTCTCACTATAAAAGTTAGGTTTCTTCTGGGTATATACAAAGGTGCAATCTCATCAACCCTGAAGTCTATACATGAATTCAAGTTAATTTAAGGTTATTTTTAGAGGCAGAGAGAAATTAGATGTCCCAGGCCCTGATGAATTTCAGTGTCAAAACACCTACTTCTATCACAGCTAGTGGTGAGGATTGTCTGATTTATTCTAAAATAGAAAGCTTTCAATCACAATATATTGCAATGTATTATTTGTTTCATTTCATGTAAATTTTTAAAAAGAAACCCAGCACAGTCCCCCTGCTCCCAAAATATTTAGTGGGACATGTCTATGTAATTGGATTGGGTTTGCATGGCCAGGTTTTTGTAGCTGGGGGGCTACAGGGGTGGCTTCTGTGAGAAGGTGCCAGAAGCTTCCTTCATGTCCAGCCAGCAGAGCCAATGCCAGCTGGCTCCAAGACGAATGTGCTGCTACCCATGGCTGGGCCCATTAGAAATGATGGTGACAACTCTGTGACAGCATATTTAAGAAGAAGAAGAAAAAGGTATTGCACAGATGTAATTTGGGCCAGAGAAGAGCAGAGTGAGTACATGGGAGAGGAACAACCCTGCAGACACCGAGGTCACTAGAGAAGGAGGGGGAGGAGGTACCTCGGACAGAGGTTCCCCTGCAGCCCCTGGTGCCTATGGTGAGGAAACTGTGCCCCTGCAGCCCATGGAGGACCGCAGGGGAGCAGAGATCCACCTGCAGACTGTGGAGGAGACCCACAACAGAGCAGGTGGATAACTGGGAAGAGGTTGAAATTGTGGGAGGCCCATGCTGGAGCAGGATCCTGGCAGCAACCCATGGAGAGAGATCTTGTGCTGGAGAAGGTTTCCTGGTAGGACTTGTGACCCTGTGGGGGACCCAAACTGGAGCATGCTGTGCCTGAAAGGCTGCACCCCATAGAAGAGTGACTCATATTCCAGTAGTTCATGGAGAACTGTTACCTGTGGAATGAACTCATACTGGAGAAATTCATGACAAATTGTCTCCTTTGGGAGGGACCCAAATCTGGAGCTGGGAAAAGAGTTCTCTTCCCGGGCAGCAGCAGGGACAGCATGTAATGAACTGATCATAACCCACATTTTCTGTTATCCTGTGCTGTTGGGGGAGGTGGGGGGAGGAGGTAGAGCTTGAAAATGAGGAAAGGGTTGGGGGGAAGATATTTTTATTTTAGTCATGATTATCTTGCTCTGATATTATTAGTAATAAATTCAGTTAATATCCCTAAGCTGAGTCTGCTTTGCCCATGATGATATTTGATGAGGAATCTCTCCCAGTCTTTATCTCAACCCATGAGACTTTTGTTATATTTTCTCTACCCTGTTCTGTTGCAGAGGGGAGTGATAAAGTGGCTTTGGTGGATGCCTGGTATCCAACCAGGGTCAACTCACTACAGTAATTCAGATTTTCAAAAGACAGGCAGGGGACCTTTAACCTGAAATGCACTTTTTTCTACTAGGTATAGGCTGAATGCTTTTAAGACAATACTAACTCCAAAGCCTAGTTGGATGGGGCTTGGAGCAACCTGAGCTCTGAGCTCAGGAAGGTGGAAGGAGTCTCTACCCAAGGTACAGGAGGTGGGACTAAATGATCTTTAAGGTACTTCCCTATCCTAGCCACTCCATGATTCTATGATTTTGATTGTATTAAAATCACATTAAACATTTGTCATTTTAAGCATGAGAAATATCAAAAAACAGTAACAATCCTAAAAAGAACTTAGTCATAATGGCTGTTATTGATGCTCACAGTATGAATAAATAGAAAAAGCCCAAAGCTTTCTTTCAGAGTGATCAGTATGAAAAATGGTTCCAGTTAGCTTTGATGATCCATCTTCACAACTTTTTGACTTGGAAACACTTTACATGCTCAAAACTGCTCAATGACTCACTCCACAGTCATTAAACAAACATCAGTATTTGTAGAGATCTTTGCTCCTGTAAGAAAACTAATTTTCAATTGCATCAAAATGTAACAGAGATAAAAGAGCAAATTTATATCACATTAAAATAATGTCTTCATATTCAGTGACATGCTGTAATTCTAGACTATTGACAACTTTCATGGAGCACTTTTTGATACTGTCCACCTTTCTACTGCATTAATTTTGCAATACAAAAACTTCAATAAAGCACTTGAAAACATTCTCCTGAATGTCATACAGAGATGGCACACATTACTAGCATTATCTAGCTAATCTTTGATGCAAAAATATTATTTTGCATAAGCATAATTTCTGCCTTTTTGTATCATAGGTGTTTGTTTCTGTGGCCATGATCAGTGATCAGGAGTGACTATAGTCAACTATGACAGACAGTAAACATCAATCATTATTCAATATAGAGCTAAATGTGTGATATAAGTAATTTGTAGAAAATATATCCACTTTTTTAACATGTATAAACATGAGATTTTTAACAGATCCCTTCCTCTGACATAAAAGACACCACCACCTGCATTCTTTTCAGCTTACTGTGTAAAAGTGCTTGAGATGTGAAGACAAAATACCCATACCTGAGAAATGCAAGCAAAAATGGTGTAAATTGTTATATTTATACTGAAAAATATGACCTTTCTTGACAATGATTGCACTTTTACATAGCCCAGAAGAGAGGAGAAAGTGGAGTAATATAAAAAAGTGGTTGTATTTTCCTCAAGCTGTATTTCAACCTATTCCACTCACATATGACCTGAAAATGAATTGCCCAAGCACAGCATCTGGATTTTTATAAGATGGTAATTTCTGTTCTTACAGGTAAAGTTGGATTAGTAAGTTCCACTTTAAAGTACAAAATATCCACTTCTGGCTCTCAAACTCTACATAAATTTGCTGTAAACTGTACAAATATTACATAAATGCTGTGTCATCTCTATGTGTGTTTTGCTGCTTGGCAGAAAGACATAGACCTGTACCTGTCCAAGGAAATTTTTCTCCACTGGTACAGAATACATGTTTTATCAGTATGGAAAAACTTAAACTTTGGCAAAAACATTAAGCATCCTTCTGATTGGACACAAGATATTGGAAAGATTATATTTCTGAAAAGATAATAGCTGCTGTTATTTGCTTTGTCTGCAAAAGTGACCGAGCAGAGGAACAGATTTCCCAGAGAGGTGGTGGAGTCTCCCTCAATGGAGATGCTTAAAAACCATCTGGATGCAACCCTGTGCAGTGTGCTCTGAGATGACCCTGCTTGAGCAGGGAGGTTGGGTCAGATGACCCACTGTGCTCCCTTCCAACCTGATCCATTCTATGTGGAAATGATTATATTGATCAAGTGAAAAACTGTCCTTGAAATCAGCAAATTTTTCATGTTCTGTACCTGCATGTTAGGTATAAAAGACAGTAGAATAATACTATTTTAACTTATAGCAAAAAAAATATAAATCTGTCTATTCAATTTTGCATGATCTTTTATTTGTCCTTAGATTGTAATATAATGATACCAACTGAGAAAGTATTTGTATTCTGTTTTTTTAAAAATAGCTTTTTCAGTACAAAGGTTCTCTTGGACACACTTTATATTAAAAATACATTTTTAAGTAGGTTATCAATTTTCAACAATTGTTATTGCCACTGGTTAATTGCATGTTACAGCATTTGACTGGAGAAAGTTTGGTTATAAAACAGATTGATAAGCAGTTGCAACACATTTTGCAGCTGAGCTTATATGTAATTAAAGCACATGAGCTGCACTCCACAGTATGGCTATTACAATCTATGTTAATTATTTATTAATAATAACTTTTTCAAATTAACTGTTATAATGAAGTACAAATTAAAACATTAGTCACAGATAGTGCAATGACTATAAGTGCAAATTTATTTGCAACTCTTAGTTTTTTATGAGTGTAAGGGTCTGTCAATTATAAAAAAGTTATTAATAAGAAAATGTCTAACCTTAGTGATTTTATAGTAGCATAGAATATCTGCTTCCAACATGAAAGCAATGAGACTGTGTACTACAAATTTCAGCGATTTATATTAAGGCCATCCAGGACTGTATATGAAAATCAAAGAGGGGACAGCACATTTCATGGCCAGTACTTAGATTATTGTTGCAAGCAGTGGGATTGTGGCATTGAAATATTTGAACCAGAAACACTTTCATCCCATGAGCTTCTGCACTTCATGTAAATATGTTTACTTTTCAAGATATTCTAGTACATAAATTTTCATTTTGAAGGGTACCAATACTGCTCATCTATTTTTCTGTTCAATCAAATCATCTCAGTGGAATATACTTTTGTCAAAAACCTCTGAGAAAACTCATTTTATACCTGTGAAGAAAGAAAATGGAGCTGCAATGTTATTCCTTGCTCTGAGGAGAAAATTCATCTTTTCAGCCATTTTTTTTTTTTTTTTTTTTTTTGGAAGTTCTAGTCACTTCCTTGACAAATACACTTACTATAGCTTATATTGTAGGAGCCTATCAAAAAGTCCACTCAACCTGTGTTACTGCCTTTCCAGCAGCACAAACACAGGGTGCTGAAGTTCAGGGGAAAAGCTCATACTTTTCAGTGGATCTTTGTGTATAATCTTTCAAATTCCTTCACAATCAGTTGGTGTTGATCATGGTCAAAAATTACACTCAAAGTTTTGTGTGGCACCTGAGGTCTATATTGCCATAAAGTCTGAGGTAAGTCTCATCCTATCTTCTTTCATAACTCATTTGATGATTTAAATAACTTCACAAGAATTAAAGACAGCTGTTAAATTCTTTAAGAGAAGAAGTTAATTCTGAAAATGTCTGAGTTTGTTCACATGTGGATTATTGTTGTAGGTCCACCTCTAGTCATATTTTAATTCACTTTTCAAACTGAGATGGAGAAAAGGGAAACATTTGTTTAGATAACACAGTCAAGAGAAAACAAGCAGACATTCCCAAGAAAACTTCACCCCCCTTCACATCTTAATCCAGATCCCAAAATCATATGAGGATATAGTTTACACAAAAAAAACATAAGAAATTTCCCACATTCAGAGCATAATGAAAGTCAAAGTGACCTCAGATGACTTAGATCAAACAGGTCTAACACTAGATTTCTTGGAGCAGAAAAAGTACAGTCATCCCAAACACTTTCATTTTCCCCCTCACTCTCCTTCCAGAAAACAATTATTTTGATAGTAAGAATGATTCCCCAAAAAGACTTTATACATAACCTTAACATCACAGTAGTCATGGTAACCTGATCTTAACAGTAGGACATCTTGATAAAAAAAGATAGACATAACAGGAGGAAAGCTACAAAGATGGTCTTTTGAGCTGTACTGAAATAACTTTGCTGAGGTAAATGGTGATGAAGTCTTTGTTCCTGTCGCATGGTTTGAGCTGTTTCCCTCTCTGTGGGAGAGCATGTGTTTGCTCTAAACCCATTTCAAAGTGTTTATTTTAGCTACATAATTTTTTTTTTCCTTACAGGGTAAATGTTGAAAAACTCTGAGTACAACTCACTGGAAGAACCTTGATTTTCCACCTTCCTGCTTACCTCTTTACATCTCTGGGTTTCCCTATAAGGAAGAAAAAACCCCCAACATATGTGAATTGGTGATTACTAGGAGTATTTCTACTTCTTTCTAAGGTGGCCAATTAGATGTAAAAATCCAAATTTCCTAGGTTACCTCATTTTCAACAAAATGACTGGAATTTGATATTCAGCTATCTTTGAGTCTCTGGGCTGAATTACTTATTTCAGAAAGTGTAATTCCTAAAAAGATTTGGCTTAATGGATGTTGAGATAAGAACCTTGTCACCTCAGCTGTCTGTAGGTTACCCAAAAAGGACCCAGAAACTTTCAGTTCAATGAGGTTAAAAAGTAACCTTCTCTTGATCCCTTAGAGTTGACTTTTTGTTTCATCCTCTAGCTTATGAATTAATTATAAGTGATTTTTTTTTCACTAAACAGATCACTTTCTCTAAGGTTTGTGAGAATCATAAAAAGACATTCAGATATTATTGAAATAGTTAATACAGTATTAAGCAAATACTCTTCTTTAAAACTCGTACATTATTGGAAAACCAATTGAAACATATAAACCTAAAGGTTTATCACAGTATTGATTTGTTTTTCTTTTCTGTATTTACAAAACTCATTTTCAATCAGAAAAAGTTGAGAATTATTTACTTTGCTACCTAGATTCTACATCTAGTTAATATGTAAAATATATTCCCTCACACTCAAAGAAAAATGGGCTGCTGTACATCATACTCAACATTGTTCAAATTTATTGGACTGTGAAGACATGCACGAAATTTGGTGAAGCATTTTAAGTGGTTAATTTTCTTACATAGATACCAGGAAACACAGAGACCAGTCCTCAGCTGGTATAAATTGCAGTAGACTGGGGAGTCTATGGCAATGTGACAATCAATACCTGCTGGGCTCTGTCCCTGGAAAGTCATCATATCAGAAATTACTATTCCTCTGCTGTCAGTATAAAGAAATTATTTTCTATTTCCTACTATTCAAAAGATCCCAGCAACCTCTTTAGTCAAACGAATGTGTCTTAACTTTTTTCTTCACCTCATATAAAAAAAGTATTATATGAAAATAAACTCTCTAATCTGGGTGGAGATTGTTTTGCTTTGCATTGTTTTATCAATTTTTAAAGGATTTTCTAAACCTCCTTTTATTTTTTTTTCTTTTCTTTAATGTGTTGTTATTTTTCTTTTGTTTTGTTTGGGGGTTTTTTGCTTGTTTGGCTTGTTTATAGCTTGTTTTTCTTGTTTTATGCATATTTGTTTGCTAGCTTAAACTAAGTATTTTTGGGGCCATGATTTTCACAAGTGTTTCACATATTTTTACTATCCACCTAATATTTTCTGAGAGGATTGCTGACATAACATTATGACAAGGGGCAGTGGTTTTAAACTGAGAGAGGATGGATTAAATTAGATGTAAGAAAGAATTTTTATTGCAATGAGGGTGGTAAAGCACAAGAATATGTTTCCTAAAGAAGTGGTAAATGCCCCTCTTTGGGAAAACCCTGGAAACATTCAAGGTCAGAAACCTGATCTAGTTGAATATGTCCCTGCTCATTTTAGGGGGATTGGACTACATGACTTTTAGAGGTCCCTTTCAACTCAAACTATTCTATACTGTTCATAGAAACAGATTCTTTGTCAAAGTTTTCGATTATAAGCAATACAACCAACAGAAGAACTGCCACAAATTAAGAAAAAAAATCCATGTGTTTTATAATTAGTAAGGAAATAAAAAAAGTTAGCAATCCCAAAAATCCACTTGTATACACTAATTTGTTAACTTCTTTTTGAGATTCAGAATGACCAACAGCAATGTATATACACCACTGAGAATGCAAATGAAAAAGAGAGTGCTGAAGATATTGCTTCCTTTGCACAACAAGATTCCAGTTTAAAACCTGAGTTTTCATTCCTAGCAACCCTGGTATTGCAGATTTTTTATAGTCTGAATATATGTTGAAAAGTACTGTACTTATTCAGAGTGCTGTGATCACAGCACTAGACTAATGTAGAATGTACAGTTATGACAACTTTTATAATTGGGCCTTTGCTCCAACGTATTTTCTGTCCTTGCTAATTATAGAATTATATCTTTATTATATCTCTGGAACGATTTTGCACATTCTTTCCAAAATATAACTAAGATATTAACAATTCTCTCTCCCTTTTCATGCTCTTTGGGCTATTTCTCTGGGTAACACAGAAGTACTTGCCAAGCAGTTAAATAAACAACACCTTTAGCTGACCTAATTTTCAGAACTTAATTCATTTATGGTATTTTTAATGGTGTGTGAGGCAGAAGAGGATCCTTTATAGATTGTAACAGTTGTCTTGAGAATTATACCAATCTCACCCTGGTTTACAGCCATTGAAATTTCATTAAAAGCAAGGCTACTCCTCCCCCCATTGCTAAGCAGTTCTTTAAGCTTCATTCTTGACATTACTCATTGTAAGCAGAATTTTGAAACACCAGCAAAGTGCCAAAATCTATAAATCTTTGTATGAGTTTGATGAAATTATCATGAGACAGAGTAAATAACTTAAGCCTCACAACAGACTGGAATTCCAAAGAAGTTTGTTTGCTCTGTCTGAAAGCAGATCATTGCAGAACAACAACTTAGCAGAAGAAAGAAAAGGCATCACTGGCTCTGCAATGTGTACTGACTGGATTATTTGACTGAAGTCAGGCTTCATTGCCAACAGGTAAATAAACAAACCTTAGTTTTAGTGATCACTTACTTGTCTCTCACAAATTTCTGACAAGCATGAAGCCAAACATAACAGGTTCTTTTGTACTCTATCAGAACATAATTTCTCTGATATTTAAATGTTTTATTATCTGTGTTTGGGAGGTGTGCATGTGTTCCTTGTAATCCAAAGACTGTTTCTCACAATTACTCATTTCTTTCCCCCTTGCTAATTGAGCTGTCATTGCTCATGTTACCAAAAATTCTTTGTCCCATTTTAAATTTTCTGCAAAATGTTATTTTATTTTCACTTGATTTAAACAAGGTTCAAATTGCAAGTAGAATTTACATTAGTCTCCAGAATAGCATGGCAGACAACTAAACCAAATTTACTTTATTTAATTCTCACAGGAATTTATATTTTTCAAGTAGCTGATGCTTGAAAATACCCTCATGTATCAGCCGAAGAACTTGAAAAAGCTGAATAATAATTTTCTTTGGGATAGCAAAGAACAAAGTAAAACAACATGTTTGCAAGATTAAATTGCAGAGTACACACACTTGGACTAATGATAATGTTTTGGTGTTTTGCCATGACAGCCTATTTACCACTTCCTCTGCAATGGAAAATATTAAGTCGGTATGAGCTGATAAACAATTTATTTATATGAGAGTGCATATGTGTGTGTCTATACAGTCATAAAAACAAACATGTTTTCTTCTACCAAAAGGAGAAATGCCAACAATTAAAAAACCCCACACAAACATTTTTAAAGAAGCTGCATCTACCCAATCTTCTACCAGTTGAGGGGTAAGAAAAAACAAGAAAAAAATTTCCCACTGTCAATATCACATCTGAGGTCAAACAAGCAAACACAAAATTCTAGAAGCATCAACACCTAGAAATTACTCTTTTACAGCCATCACTGTGTTTCTATACCTGTGGCTCTGATTTATACCCAAAGTCCCAGTAGTTCCAATGAAAGAAGAATGTGAGGCCAAAGGACTGCAGAATACCTTATTTAAATATTGGTCCACCAACAGCATCTTCTGATAAAGCAACAGGAAGAATGTAAAGGCATTCCTAGCATCAGCATAATTTTCTTTACTCCTTGGATACATTTGCTTGTATGGCTACCATCCACTTCTGTTAGAGATGCTTTGGACACTGAAAAGGACCTCCCTGCCTATCAGGTTGAAGCACCTTTATGCATGGTAAACATGTAGTTACAGCCAGGGGTTACTCTCTCATTTATTGCAGCTCATATAAATTTTTACCAGAGAAGTACAGAAATAAAAACTCCAGATGCAATTTTTTTTCCCCCTGTTCACCTTTTGCTGGTCTTGAAATCTACAAATGATTTTTCAATAATAACTTTATAGGTGTGCTTAGTAACAGGCTCTGTGATTCTGCTTCTGTGAATGAAGATACTCTTTGAAGTCAAGTATTTGCAGAATCTCCAGCTTAGATAATAAAACCTTCAGAGTCTTTCTCTGTTTGATGTGATTAACAAGAAAAGACCAATGAATTGAATTTACTTTTCTTACAATCTAATGTTCTTGTCCAGAAAATGGCTTTGTGCAGGCAGACCTCTTGTACCTTTACCTGAACCCTTTTGGCTCCCACTGAATGTATAAGTAGGCTTTAAAAATCTGTTTCAAAACAGGAAGGAAAATAGGAAAAAAATGTTTACTTCTTGGCATCTCTGACCATTCAATGTTGACACTGATTGTCATTAGAAGAGCACTGTAATTTTCCTGTTTTAGAACAATTAAATGTCAAATCCTAATATTTGACAAAACTGTTTATGGGTATAATTTCAATTTCCGTTTCTTCTTTAAAGGAAAGAAAACTTTTAACAATTTAAATTTAAACAATTTAATCTTTCTCTTATTATTTTTCAAAAAGCTCATTTAAGACAAAGAATTAATTTCCTTTGAGTGGAAAAAAAACTGTGGGAAATGATTTTTCCATTAGGAGAAATTTGTATAATAAATTCTTTTCAGTTACAGTAGTGGTTTACTTTAGATACTGGATCTAAATACTATGTAGCCTTCCTCTTCATCTTTCATCTGGTCTGACTCACAAATACATGAAAACAATTTTGTCTTGCTATATGGCTATTTAAATAAAGTGGTATCTAAAAGTTCAACTGAAATCCAAAATGCTTAACATGGAAAATCTTCTTCACAGCTAAATTTTCCCAGGGTACGGTACAATGCATTTAATTTGAAATAACATATAACATGGAGAGCAAACTTAGAATAAACAAACAAATAAATGTATGTAAAAAAGAGTCTCTTGAGAGATTTTTTTCCACAGACTTTGAGGAAAATAGCATAGTTTCATGCTTTTTAACCATGGGGTTTTTTTTTTGTTTTTTTTTTTTAATTACTGAAGGTTTCTCAAGGCAGAAGATAAAAAGGGTACTTCAGCTTCTAGCTTTGCAATTCTTTGCAGGGAAAAACTTTGCCTATACATGTTTATGTAATGTATCTCCTCATACAGACATGCAGTTGTGGTGCAATGTGACAGTGCAGAGGAACGGGGCAATGTGCTGTCAGGAAGTGTATTAGCAGCATTTGGAAGCAAGATAAAGAGTGAGAGTACTGTTTCACTGATCTCCTAGGTAAACATACTGATTTCATTCTCGTATAAGGAAGGTGAAAGTTTTCATAGGGTGAAAGATGCACCCAGCATTGATACGGTTGTATTACATCTCAGGGAGCTGTTAGACAATTCTGCCAAAGAAAAAAATGCTTGTCTGACTCCAAAAGATAATCAATCACTGATTTCAGCACACAGAGCTATGGGTAGTTTCCATGGTCATTATTGAAAATTAGCATGTTTTGTCCAAATACCTTGAAATATCTTCCCTTTTAGACAAAGAGACAACTGACGATATGTAAGTAAAGGCTGTACGAGGTGATGAGGTGTACAATGTACAAGGCTAGAGTTCCTTTTATGCTTTGCATTACAAAAAGGTTGGAATATGACTTCTTTTCATTTTTAATGAGTCAAACACATATTTAAACATTTTTTGGGGGGTTGGGGGGGGGGGTGAGGCAGGGGGCAGAAATTTGGCTCCAACAACTGATTACTCCATTTTACAAATGGAAGACAAATTGTCCTGAGCTTTCTCCCTAAAATACTTGTATATGGGAAACTGAAGTCACACTCAGATTTTTCTGTGTTCCATAAATCTACTGAAGCAAAATGCACTGTAAATCAAACTGTAAATGCAGTGTAAATCAAATTCACAAAATAATTAAACAGTCGTTCCGATTTTCTCTTTCTTTAAGTCTGATTGAAGCCTTATAACATCTAGAGAAGATCTGCAGTAGGATGTCATCTCATTTAAATGGAGAGAGAAGCAACAAGGGTAAAAATATCATTGTTTCTCCTGTCTAGGAATATCTGGTAACATAGGGAACTAGTCTGAATATTATCCAAGATTTTGTCTTAGACCTAAGTGTTCCTAGACCGTAGGATATCTCTGTATTTCTACAATCCATTCATCATCACCAGCAAGAACTACTTCTAAGGAGTTGCAAACATGCTGAGAGTCTGAAATTAGTTTTCTTCGTGACGATATATGATGCAAGAACATGACAACTTGATTGCCATAATAATGAAACTTCCAAGCTTTTCCAAGGGGGGAGGCAGAAAAGGGGGGAAACATGAAACACATTGCAATTTAATTCTGGTGTTGGTCCAAGATTGCTTTAATTTTACTTATCGACACTGAGAACCAGAAAAATAAATTTTTTTTAAAGCCTTCTGATGCCAAATGGCTCTTGGGGGATGTGAAATTATTATCTCACTCACAAATTTATTTGTATCCTGTATCTATGTTTTACTATGCAAGTTTTATTTGTTGTGGTCTCATTATTTTTATCTTGAGAATATATTCTTATTTTAGCCTAATTGGTTTTTCCAGTAGAAATAACAGAAAATAAAAATGTGACACTTTCCTGTAACTTGACAAATACTTAAAGAATTTTGATGGGGAAATATAAAACAAGGTATATTACAATTGTTTTTCTTGGGTAACTCTCATATTCATAGCTCTTGGCTGTAAAAGTAAAGATAAAAGAGAGATTATATTTATATGGAACACATTTCAGCATAAAAGGATCCTTGTGTGTCCTGTAGTATTCATATATATAATACATAGGAATATTGATTGTATATATTTATAAACAACAGAATTTTGTATACCTGTCAAATGTACTTGATAGTATAAGAAAGGTGAAAAGCAGTTCCTGTGCAAGTCAAACTACAGGTAAAATCCTAAGTAAGCAGAACACAATTTTAGTGCTGGAATTCCACATAAACATCAAGGTCAATATTCCCCTGTGAAATGTTACACTGTCTCATTACTAAACTCCCTGAAACCTCCACTTCATGGAGTGATATTAAGGTTCAAAAAACATGTAGCAGAGCTGATTTAGCTAAACTGTAATCATACCCCTCACCGAGTTTCACAGTGATTGACGGTCAGCCACTTTATCCAGTTATCTCCTGCTGGTGCTGCTGAGGTGTGATCCTGCTTCCTTATCTAGATGAGATCCCAGGCAAGTGTTAATAGTGGCACCCCAGTGCCTTATCTCCCAGACTGAATGCCAATACACCTATACTAACCTTCTTATTTAAGAAGTCAGCACATGAACGGATATTTGAATTTGGATATCATGACAAAATAATGTATTTTATTTTCTTTAAGGCATCTCCGTAAGGATTCATAGGGATTGTGAATGCCCTGTATTTCTGCTTCTGTTGCTTCAGCAAACAGTAATATGTCTATACAGCATTGCAGTCTGCATAAATGCCAGGGAATGTTAATGTGTCACTGTCCTTAAGTAGCAAACAGCGGGTTAATGCCATCACCAGCAATTGCAAACAACATGGTCTTGCTCTCCCCATTGTAATGGAAGCTTTTTTGAATAGAAAAAAAAAAAAAAAACCAAAAAAACCCAAAACCTTGATTAATTAACTACTAATTAATATATGGTGGTCAAGCCTGTCGATAGTCGCTGACAAGGTTATCATCAAGATGTCAATGAGAGGCAGGGTGAATATCTTAAGTAGTTCAATGGATTCCAGCCAAGAAATAATACAGGGGAGAGTGGCAGGGATAGATAGTAAGATATTGTACCACTGAGGAAAAGCAGAAGAGAATGGGGAAAAATGTCTGAGCGTCATGTTTGCTCTAAAGAAAATTTGTTTTGTCTCAGCAAGGACTGATAATTAAATAGGAAGCAGCTTGTGTTCCCAGTGTTCCTTCTATGGAAGTTTAAAGAAAGTTATGTCATTAAATCCATAAGCAGTAGAGCTGGATACATAGAAGCTAGAGTGGCTCTCAAAGAAACAAATAAACAAAAATCTCTTCATAGTTTGTATATAGGTTAATATTTTAAGAGAGGATTGTAACAGTCTTTAAGCACTCTGCTTAATAAAAATCTGTTAACAATGCCTGTCCTCAAGTTCATAGGAATCTCTCAATGCCTGTGATAGGTAGAGAACTGCTACTACTTCTTATTTAGAAAAAGTACAATGCATCATAGAGACTAAAGACAGATTTTTAAAGATATGAATTTTTAAATTCTAAATTAAATTTTAAATTAAGTGTTTAAAGATGAAAATGTTACAGATGTCAAAAACAGGTGAAAGCTAAGAATGTAACTCAAAGACATTTCAATGATTATAAAACAATGGAAATTAAATGTATAGACACTTTTAAAAAATAACATTAGTTGTAATATTAGTCACAGGCATATGTTTCAAAAACTAGTTGTTGTGTGGCTTTCTAGTGTTACAGAGAAATTTTTGATTATAAATAGCAGCTGAGACTCCTCTCTGAAAACCTTGCCTCTGAAAAGGCATTTGAAACCTTTCTTGGAGCCTATGGCAATATAACTAATTAAAGCCAAAGCCAGTGTAATAATATTGCACCACTAATTCATGGAAAGATATTTAGCTGAGAACCTTATGGTCATAAAAAGTCTTTGCCAGAAATATGTTCCACTTCTCCATGTGCTGTTACCAACTCTTACGGGTTTGTGCTACATGAGGATTTGGCAGATTTAGCATTAAGGATTTAACATTAAAAATGCCTCATAAATGAACAGAAACTCTCATGGAATATTTTGTTCTAAATGTTCCAGAAGTAAAGAAATCCTGAATTCAGAGAACTATCATTTTTTCTTCATAGCATATTTTTACTCTTAATCATTCATTCACGTGTTCTTGAGCTACTTCTCACAAATCTCGTCACCTGAACTACTCTGCTTCTTAATATTCTTTCATACTGTAATCTATTTCTCTCTCCTATACTCTTACTACTTCTTTCCTATTCCCTCTACCATTTCATTTTCTGCATGTTTCATGATTTGCTTTTGGCCTCACAGTGATTCTTCTTCCCTGTTCCTTATATTAGTAATGTTTGCTACAAGCCATGAATGACAAGGATATCTGAGCAAATCCAGCATGCCTCTTTTATTCTCCACAAAATACATGTGAAAAAAAAAGTGGCTGTCTGTATTTCACAAGGACAAGGAACAAAATGCCCTGTACTCAGAGGAATAGGTTATGGTTTATTCTACTTGGAGTAAAGAACTTCATTGAGAGTGGCAGGAACTAAAGCACCTTAGAGATTACTGTTTGTTCCAGCTGAATTGTCATTGTCACTCTGCAATCCGTGACCTGTCTGCACTTCTTTACTGCAGTTGTCTCATAATTAACAAAGCTGCTGTGTTCTGAACCTTGTGAATACTGTCATAAAGGGCATTACTTGGATTGTCCAGCTGGCAAATAGAGTTTGGCCCTTACAGAAGCCTTGGGCATCCTGTTCTGCAGGTGACATTGATTAGATGTGCTGTAAGGAAGAGATGACATTTTAAAGGTTTGAATATGCAAATGATTTTTTTCCCCACAGAAGGGATAGCATTATGAAATGTTGTAGAAATGACTCCTACTGCTCATTAAAAAAAAAAACAAAAAGAAAACAAACAAAAAAAGGAAAAGGTTCATACCTCCTCACATACTTTGAGAGAAGAAGCAAATGGAGTTAAAACTGGAATGGTCTGAGATAAATTTGTGTGTTGAAAACTATCTTGACCACTTATATTTTCTATGCCCTTAAATGTGTGGACACTGAATGGTTTTCATGCCTTACTTGTGTGACTGAATAAGTTTGCTGTACAGGTCAGCAAGCTCTCTGCCCTCCCTCTGTCTGGTGTCATAGATGTAGCAACTCCAGACCTTGTTCCCACAAGTCCAAGAGGCTCCTGAGGCTTATGATCTCTCTCACTCCCTCTTCCTCTCACATCCTCCTGCCAGCAGCAGGGGTGATAAGAAAACCTTCCCTCTACACTGAAGTTCATCTCACTATTCCCTTTCCTCTTAGCTGAACATAACTTCAAACCTATCAAGTTTTGTTTGGTAGCAGACTCGCAAAAGTATTTCAGGAGTTTCCCTGCTGTCAGTTGTTCTTCAAGTTTTTAAATGGTCAAACCACAGATATTCCCCCGATAGGAGAAGCCCACAGGCTTCCTCTGCAGAGGCAACCTGCTGGATCTGTTACCTGCACTTACTGCTTTGTGTTTAGCAACGTGTACAAAGCAGCTGCTCTGTCCTTCAAGTAGGGGTGCATATTATAGTCAGATCCTCCATACAAAAGATTTTCCTCCTGCAGGGTACAGTCCCTAGTGGCAGCATAGAGTAAGGATTCCCATGCCTGGACTTAAACCAGATAAACGGTTCTATGCTCCTGCATGATCAGAATAAAGCCAATATGTGAGAAGACAGTAGAAAAACCGAACAAAATCCAAAGATATAAATTAAATACGTTTTTATCTCTTTGCAACAACTTTAAAACCTTTTTAATCAAAATATTTTTGTGTAGGTATAGGTGTGGGCATTACGTGATCTACTCCCTTTTGAACCAGATTAATCATTGTTTTCCACTGCAGAAATAGTTAGCAGATGTAATATAAGAATAGAGATGTGCAAGCAGAGACAGAGAAAACTGAAACCTCATAAAACACAGCTTCAAGAAATAAACATTCACATAACCCATATAACCATGAGCCAATAGGCACATATTTTTCAACAAGACACTTTCCCAGTCGTTCAATTAATATAATTTCCCTTTTAGTAGTAGCCATCCTGAAGATATTTTTTGAATTTTGCTGAGCATCAGCCATGTAACTTTATTTTGTTCTTTCTTAGCTAGCTGTTCAGTCATTTATCTTCAGCACTGTGATTCCAAGAAAGCATCAAAGCATTGCAGAAGTGATGAGCTACGAACAGTGCCCAAACCAGGCATTGCCAATCTTCTATTTCAAAATAATTGAATGAGGGATACTGACATTAAAAAACAAGCTTTGAACTATTGTTAAATAAACAGTTTAGCTCTTATATAATTCTGAAAAGAACTCTAGAAAAACAAAACAGAAGTGAATCAAAAACTTTTCTGCCTGTGAAGTTTAATGGGGCCCTGTCATTGCAACTTTACAGGAACAGTCCTCACCAGATGTTAGGATACTGTCTTATTAATGTTAGATCATTATTATCATATTTTATTTAGTGATGTCAAACATAAAATGTGATAAGATGTCAAAATGTGAGTCTTGTACATTGAGAGATGGTCTTTGAAGCAGGCATTGATTTTGCATTGTTGGATGGCCCATTTTGGTGTCTGAATCCACATTTTTTGCCATGTGTCCTACGTGGATATCTGGATTGGCAAACACTGAATCTGAAACCATGCAGAAGAATTTGGCTCAAAGCAAATATGGGTGCTGAGGGCCAAAATGTTTTTCAAATCAGGATTTCAGCTTGATTGCAAATATTAATGAACAACCCTGAAAATACAGGCTTAAATGATCAAAAGAGCAGATGTGACCAACACACAAAATTTCCCTGAGCCACTTTGGAGGCCTCTCTCTCCTGTTGTAACTTGTGACATCAAATGGAGACATAAAGATTTGCCCTTTCTTGTGATATAGTGACCAAAGTCATCAGGGTGTTTACATTATCATGCTTATTCTTTTTCACCTTCATAGCACTATCTAGATGAAATAAGTATTAAAGACGATTTGTGCATACATCTATATATAGGTTGCATATATAGCTACATTTCAATTCCAACATATTTAAAATAATGAATTCAGTGTACATTTAAGAGTTCATTTCAGCAATGTAAAGGGGTGCTTTCCATGTGCAAAATGGAAACATATGATCTTAAATGAAATAGAAAGAGGAAATTTATGCACATTCATTCTCCAGAAGGAAATAGAATATAGTAATCTTTGTACAAATTTTAAGACTTTACTTTTAACTAAAGTTCATTGTATGGTAATGAGCTGTTGATTTTTGTCTTCAGAAAATGTTTACATCCAGTAGAGAGGTTTTAGACATCTGGCATATGTGAGCATGGTAAAGGGTTATTGCCAAAGGGATAATAAATGAAGGGAAAAGCATCCTTCCAAATGCACTCAAAATAAAATATGAGGTTGGTATCTTTGCAGTTGTAAATTGTCTGTCATATCTTAAGGTTATCTCAAGTCACCCCAATTATAAAGCACTTTATAAATTGTCTTTAAAATAATATATTTGAGCAAATATTTTGCTCATTTTTGTAAGAAAAATATACCGTGACTTAAATTCTCTATGTGTATCAATTCTATACACACTTCAGTTAAAATCAAGAAGATTTAATCCAACTTGAAAAAAATTTATTGTGTGACCCTGAAAAACCAACAGAAACATGTTTTAAATCTTGCTAAATAATCACCAAATGCCTCAGACAGAATGCTACAGCACCATAAAATATATATAATCACTTTTTATAATGCTCCTGGGTAATGAAATATGACTTCCTGTTTTTAGGTCAGTGGATCAATGTATTTGTCTTTCCAAAACAGAAGTGGTTTTGTATAACAAGATGCCATGTCCTAAGAGAAAGGGGAGTAAGAATGGAGGTCTCTAGAGCATACCCCATTGTAAATCACTCTAAGCAAATCTCTTTGCAGCCAAAGCATTTCAAATCACAGCCCATCAGTCCAACCTGCAGGGGCTAACACAGGTTTGACAGTACTGACTGTTAGCATTTGCACTTTAAAATCCAATGATATAATAACAAGCATATATTTTATGGGGAGAATAAATATTCAAGCTTGATTGTTAGATTTTGCTTGTGTTGCGTTTTTGTTTTGATTTAGTTTGTGGGCTTGTGTGTAGAGCAGAGAACAGCAGGGAGAGAAGATACAGGAAGTGATTTTGAAGAGAGTGCAAACTTCTCACTGGTTCATGGCCGATCTCAAATCCGACATTTTTAACCAATTTCTTTCCCAAAGGATCATCCTGAAATATGTTAAAAGAGCACAGAGGGGGAAAAACTTTCCTGTTTAGGAGAAGAATTTTTTACTGATTTAGTCATTTTGAGAAAAAAGTCATTTTGATTAAGTGTCATGAGTGCTGTCATCTTTAGTTAGCTTTAACTCAGTTAGCATCATGTCTCACTCCAGTTCTATTTTATAAACTTAGGAAAGTAGGTAAAGCCAAAATCCATCAGGGCTGTTAGAGCAGTGGTTACAGAAATTTTTTCTAGAATTCATTTCCACTTGCTTTTTTTAAAGGTCTTCCTTTATGTACACTTTTAAAATGATTCTACATTACAGATATATTTTCTTCAAAAGTACTGAAAAGTAAACTTAGCTTTCTGTAAGTTTGATCTGCATGACTAAATCTGAGCTGTGCACTAATGTTGTTTCGACAGTTGTTTTTCTTTGTCTTACAACACACCAGTATCACTACAGGAAGATAAAAATTAATGAAAATATTAGAAGCGTGCCTTTGAAGTTGTTCTAAGCATCAGGACCTGAATATCATCCAGGAAAAAAAGATTGTGCTAATAAATGATGAACAATAGCAAATATTCAGTAACATCACACACTGAAAAATTAATTAAGAGACTGAAAAATGCTTGTACTGGCTGATGTGTAAAGAAAAATCAGACAGTAGGGGCAATGTCAGCTGTTCTTGTATTGAGGTACAGGGACAGGCTTCTATACTCATATGAATTATTAACCTAGTAAGCCATTTCTAGCTTGAGGAAAGTAAGCTTCTTTTTATGTCTGCTTAACTCTGAGACTTTTTCTGATAGCATAAGAAAACATCTTGTGTCATTCAGGATGTTTGCCATTCCAAAGTAGGTTTATGAAAAGAACATTTTTTCTCCTGTTGTTAATAAGGTAATGGTCAAATTGACAAATAAAAAAATATATATGTAAAAAACTGGCAGTTCTCAAGAAACAGCAGAGTTATCCTTGTTTGGTTTTTCTAACTCCTATGTGAGATCCTGGTCTTGAAAAATGTTCTACAGGAGGTCAGCATCATTTGAACACTGGGATTGCCAAATAATGAATTGTGAAATACCAGTGCTGTTCAAGAGATATGAAAAATATTCAAGTAAAAATTCTGAGGTTTGAAAAAACTAAGATTTTATTACAGATGTGCCAGCCAGCCTAAAACAATACGGGAAATCAATTATAATTAGGTTGTTCATCTCATAACTTTTCTATTCTCCAGACAACTCAAATACATTTTTTCAGAGGGTAATGATTCCTTAAGAGGTGACTCATTGTGAAACTCAGCTGTTTCTTGACAAATTTAAACTACTTGCATTTTCTTCCCAACCATGCGAGAAAAAACTTTTTTTTTGTAGTAAACTAGTCACAGGTATATAATGCATAAACCCATAGGAGTTTTCAGAATATGAGAAAAGCAAGAGCTAACACCTAGTAAGAACATAGTAGTCCAAAACTGATGACTGTTTGCTACCCATACTGGCTGTGGATTTTAAGGTATTGACAATGATTAGAACAAGTGAACACAGCTAGTCAGAATGTCCTGTCGAAACACATGCTCTTTTTTCTCCACCTCACTATGTAACAACTGGGAGGAAGATTGCAGATTTTCACTGCACAAGAGGTTCTTCCTAATGTTGAGAACTTTCAACACAGAGAATTAGGAAGGAACTAGGTGGAAGATATATTGTGGTGTGTCTGAAGATGGAAGAATGAAAGCTGAAAAGCTGTGAGTAGGTTCTAGGCAATAAGAAAAGGAAGGGGGCAAGTGGGGCAAGATGTTGATATGATGAGGGGGAAGTGTTTGAAACAAATCTCCACATGGAAGAGATGCTTTAAAATGATGCTTTCACATCTGATCTATTCAGGGTCTGCAGGGTCCAACCAAGTTCAGGTTCAGCCCTGAGCTTTTCTCATGGATGTTTATGCACTGTGTGCGTGTATGGGGGAATTTGTTATATCAAACACCTGGTTTGATGCCTGGCCCATAGAATTACATTGGCAATTTATATAGGGTTTTTTTTTTTTTCATATTTTCATTCACTGAAAGAGTGTTTTTACTGAGTCAACTTATCACAGAATGTGTTTAATTAACAGCCTATTAAAGATGATCTGTAGTAGTAAGCAACAATAAAAAACACAAACCAGATTTCCATCATATATAATGTTACAATAATTACTAACATCTCTATATAGGTGCTAGGGGATATAATATTTTCTGTGTTGGCTGAACACCACTGTATTCAGCTTTTTAATCCTCTTCACCAAAGTATCTTTGGGAAATAGTTGTGGGAGATTTTTCTATGAAATTTAATCTTTAAACTTTCTTTTCTCTGCAGGTAAAAAAATGTCATTTTCACATTTTTTAAAAATATTTTTTTATTAAACAGTTCCCTTTAAATGTATTAAAGGATTGTTTATTATTAATTGATAGCATCCTGCCCTTTGGCAAAAGAAGAGCTTCTAGACATGTTCTAGCTGAAATGCTATAAATAGAATCAGTGATCTCATGCAGCATCCATTTCTCTGAAGTCTCTGATATTCATATAAAAATAAATTTAAATGCAGTTTCCTTTGATATAAAGAGTATAACAAAATGTATTTTAGCTAATGCTTCTGCAATGGTAATGGTAGGTAGATTGAGGAAAATCCTGGCTAAAATACAGTATTAACACTCCTTTTAACAACCAATGTATTAGTTATATCAGCAAGCTGGAGATCAAATGTGGCCTCCTAGGGTTCTGCAGGAAATCTACAAAATACAGTTGGAAAATATAAATTTCCCGTTCTCACACAATGGTGATTAATATTTCTGTAAACTTGTAACTACCCTATAAACAGATATTTCACTGCCACTTAGGGCCATTTCTTGATCAGAGATGGAGGACAAGTCCACAAAAGTCTTGCTGAGGACAAATTTCAGTTGGTGAACTCAGATAACAGAATGTTGTCCTGGTACATAACATCACAAAGCCATAAAATATGCTGAGATGTAGCAGGGCTGCTGGCTCTAGCTCCCACATTAGGTCATGAATCCCCCATCATCACAATTCTTAAAGAAATTTCTAATGGTTGACCTTTCCCAGGGCAGAAGAAAACAGAGAAGAAATAGAAGTAAGCAAATATCTTTTTTTTATCCATGGTTTAATTATCTTATTTCTCCTCTAATTGCTGAACAGTGGACACAGATACTTACAGTCATATCTGTAGCCCTGATGTCTGCATCTGTTTCTTGAGGAGCCTGATAATAACTAGAAAGTGGTGCCCAGCTACTAAAGGTGTGTTAGCAAAAGGAACTCAACCAGTACCACATGTAAAGAAATGTCACGGTCCTCTGGGAGAGCATCTGCATCTAGAAACTTTTAGATGCCAGCTAGGGAGGAAAAAGGATAAATATAAACTAAATATGTCTTATTATTTGGCATTTGAAATAGAAGTAGCTGAGTCAGGATTACAATGCTGAAACTCAGAAGGGAGAAACAGTTTCTTCTGCAGCAGATGAAGGTAGAGTGATCATAGGAATCAATGTGCTCCTGGGATTTCTCCTGTAAAGCTTTGGAGTCAATTAAATTGAAAATGTAAAATCTAGGAATACTGAAAATTCAGTAGCATTCAAATATCCGAATAGAGATGACATTTTGGAAACCAAATGGGGTTTCCTTGAAAACTGCAAGCAAAAAATATTTTAGTTTAGACCTGAACCCCTGCTGTTTGTAGTTATAACATAATAGGAAACAGGTAATTTTTCACTTCTTTCTCAATGTGCCTTGATGGATGTCACTCAAAAACATATCACTGTTTGGACTGGATTCAGTCTGCATTTCATGTTTGCATTTGAATTTAGGTCTGTCACAACTGATAAATAGTGATAAATGTGACATTACTACGTCTAAAGATCATTAAATGTCAGCTCATGCACTGGCAGCAAAATGGCTGGCAGAAAGTCAATGATGCAGGAACTGTGTGGAGTGTGAAGAGCTGAGATGGATCTAGGGCAGCAGGGAGTCGAGCAAGCTGTGAGCAATCAATCAATCATTTTATGCTGAGGGAGAACAAAATGAGATGTAAAGGGAGTTCACTGTGTACAGGTAGAGAGAAAAACTTCTTGTTTGCAAGTGTTTTGTTTCATGTCTGTGTGCATTTAGTAACCATGAAGAAAAATAATAGGTCAGTAAAAAGAATTAATTTTACTACAGCCAATTGCTTTTGATAATTCATCTAAAAATTTATATTCTTCTGTGGGTTTCAAAAATTATTTATTTATCTTATTTATCTATTGCTAGAGCTTAGATAGTTAATGATTTCCTAATTTTGTGTAGTATCATAACCTGCAAAAACTTTTGTAAATAGCATATTTGGCTTCTGATTTAGACAGAAAAGAGTAAAGAACTCCAACAAAACAAAAAACAGCTAACTCGAAATCCTTTTATGTAAGAGCATCTTTAAGTACATTTATGCAAATTGAGTTAATTTTTCTTTCATAAACAATATAAATATACAATATAAAAAATGGCAAAATTTTAACTTTCCTGTTTTTGAGGAATAACTCAAGAGTGGATCCATTTTGATTTCTGGGGTATGCCAACACGAAGGTGCACAAACTTAATGTAATAACTTTTGTCCATGATTACCTAGCTGGGTTCCAAAAGTTACTCTTTGAGTAACACAATGCTAATATTCTTCTAAAAGAAAGCTATTTCTCTCTTCAAGCCAGTTTCTACAATCCAATCAAGACTGAGACTCTTTTGAGAATTCTAGGGAATACCTTTTCAATTGGAAAACGTTTTAAAAAATAAAACAAATAACAAGCAGTCCTTTAAAATCATTGTAAACTCTCTGTAGCATTTAGTCTTACAGAATTTCTTTGTTGGCCTATAAGCACACACTATTAACCTATATAGTTACAATCACAAATGCAGAAGTTCAATTCCATGTATTTGCCTCATGCAAAAATGAGAAAAAAAATCTTAGCTATGTTTTCACCACAAAAAAGAGGTGATCTGAGTTCAAGCTCAGTATTTAAGCAATACTAGAAGTGTGCTAAATGGACAAGACTGTCTATGTGTGTGTGGTAAATATGGCTCTGATTGAGTACTTCTCTTCTTACAAGCCATTCGGACCTTGCACTTTATTAAAAATCTTTTACCAACACTCCAAGAATATTTAGATCTAAGACAATGCTGAGAGTGTATATTATGGATTTCTTTTAACATTGTTAAGGGGAAGATGCCCAGGGCATTGCCCCTTGCATGTGTGGGGAGCTGTGCAGTGACAGCGCAGTCTGCCTCCTAGCCAAAGCAGTCTCAAAGTCCTGCTTGTTCGGTGCCTGCTTTACACAGACTGTAACATTTGAAATGTCACATTTTTCAGTCACTTTTCAGTAACATCCTGTTACACAGACGTTTTCCCAGAATTCATGCCTCTTTTTCATCAGAGTCATCCCTGTTGTAAAATTAGAAATATTTGAGTACATTGAAAAAGTGACAAGGGATGTGGTCATAGACAGTAATTACTGAAAATGAAGCTGGCCCTAGTTCTTCTCAGTTAAGACAGATATCAGCTACACAGTTAAGCTCCCATCTTTCTTATGTCAGTGAACTACAAGAAAACAATGAAATGAAAAGAACAAAGAGTAAGAATCTGGAGACTGATTTCTCTTTCAATACTTTTCATTAAATAGTTTGAAAAATGAAGCAGAACCTTTGTCATGCGCAAAGGTAAATTAAACAATAACCAAAAGTGAACAATCTGTATTTGTGATCATTTTGTCTGGAGTAGAAATAATTTTCTTCATGTTAGATGGTATAGGGCTATGGTTTTGATTTGTGCTGAAAGCAATGTTGATTACACAGGAAAGTTTTTGTTTCCACAGAGTTCTTGCAGAGTCAAGGCCTTTTCTGTGTCTCACACCACCCCACCCTACCAGTAAGGCACAAGGAGTTGGGAGAGGAGAGGATACAGCCAGGACAGCTGGCAAAGGGACATTCCATTCCATATGGTGTCATGCTCAGTATTTAGATGTGGGCAAAGAAGAAGGCAGAGGGAAACAATAGTAGTTGTTGTGACTGGGATAGCTGTTAATATGGTTGATGGTAAAGAGAGGCAGGAATGGCTTTTGTCTTGGTTTACAGAGATGTTTATTCCAACCACATGTGCAGACTGTCCAGGGTCAAAGGCAAGGCTCATGGGAAAGAGTCAGGTTCATGTATATGAATGCTGGGGGCTGGGAGAGCTTCAGGGACCAATTGTCAAGGGGCATGGGGCTACAAAGATGGGGTTGGAGTATGGGAGCCAATGGGGAAATTGGGAAGGAGTGATTGAGGGACACAATCACTCATGGATGGAGAGGGGATTAAGAGGGTTGACTGAGGGAACAGTACAGGGGTACACTGGCATAACAGAACAGGGTATCCTATGAGAGAAGCCTCTTATGTCTCCTTAACATAGGGAAAGCCTCTCATGGTCCATTGACATCCACAAGTAGTGATGGTGTTTGTCTTCTTCCCAAGTCATCACTATGCATGACAGAGCCCACCTGAGGTTGGCTGAACACCTGCTTGCCCATGGGAATTGCTGACTAGATTCCTTGTGTTGCTTTACTTTATCTATTAAACTGTCTTCTTCTCAACCCATGTGTTTTCTCAATTTTTTTCTTCAGATTCTCTCCCTCTTCCACCAGGGCAGAGTAAGCAAGAGGCTGTGTGTAGCTTAGTTCCTGGCTGGGCAACTAATATTGATAACCCCAACAATATATATATATATATATATGAAGCATCTAGCAGGTATGAAGTACCAAACTGGGACTTTCCTTTACATTTAATGTATAATTATATGTCACAATATGAAGATAAGGAATAACCAATAATAAACTCCTGAAGTCTTTATTAATGTGACATCCTTTCATGAAATGCACACAGAAGGGAACTGTGTACATTAATAAAGGCTATATTACAATACAGAAAAGCAAAAGAAGGATGATGCAAATATGCAGAAATAAAAATGAGAAAAGCCAAGGCACAAAAGAAAACATTATAACATATGGACATAGCAGATACTGAGTCTTAAGATGGTACCAGGATAGCCAGGATTCCATATTTGAAAAAGATGCTGACTTTCTCCAGCTTATCCACAGGAAAGTCAAGAGAGTTTGAAAAGCAAAGAAAATATATTCTTTTTTATGAAGAAAGAAGTTTTTTATGAAGAAAGAGTCAATGAATTGAGTTGATTTAATCCTGAAAAGTTGGAAGGGAAAATATAGTAAGAGTTTTCAAATGCATGGAAATTGCTTTAAAGATAATAGAAATACTTTCAAAGATGTTGCAAAAAGATTTGGGGTAGAAATCACAAAAAAAACTTAACTGATAGTTAAACCTGGAAAGAGATAGCCCAGGAGAGTCCAGAAACTCCAGTCATGTGAGTTTTGTGGAACAGTTGGATAGAAATTGAAAGAATGTCTCAGATATAGTCAATATTGTTCATGGCCAGGGAATGGACTAAATTGACTCTTGGAAAAATACTTAAACTGTGGCTAAATGTAGTTAAAATCTGCATCACATATATACAGGAGACATACTAAAAGGTAATTTTTTCCCCTACTATCTAAAATGGATGAACGATATCATTACCTTCCTTACATGCTAAAGGAAAATCTTTGCTTATCCACCATGAGTTGTAATCTTCCATTTTCATTATTTGAATGAAAAAGCCAAAAGGTAATTTTCAATTCTCAACTATGATGTCAATAGACTTTTACTCTGCTAATAGAATATTAAATATTTTACACAAAGGAAGGAAAAACTCCAGCACTTGGAGCTATAATATATTGAATGAATAACAGAAGCAGGACACTTGTCCATTAGAAAACTATAATTAGGGTTAAATCAGAAACTTACAAAAAACCCCATCTATCTTCTATGAAGAAATCAAGACTCAATTCTTACTTACAACTCAAGTCCTGTAGAAAAGTACAGAATAAAGAGGTAATATTTGTTCTCTCACTTTATGCTTTTATTAATATGAATTAGGCGAATGGAAAGGGATGGTAAAGTAAAAGGAAAATGTAACTTAGCAGTTAACTGGTTTTGACTAGATAAATATGTTCATAGTGATATTTTCATTTTTGTGGAGCAACAGAACTGTTGACCTTCACAACTGTGAAAAGGTAATTGTAAAAGTTTTCATAAACTTCAGCATTTGCTCCCTCTGTTGTCACAACATCTATATGTAACACAATGTATTTTACCCAGAAATTTTCTTTTAGATTTTCCTTCTTGGAAATGAACATCTGTTCAAGATAACTCATTGGGGAATAGGAATGCCTGTTTCTGTGTTCTCATACCAAAAGGATTTGTTTAATTCATTGACATCATTCAATGTTTTGCTAAAAAGCCCAAAGAGTTGTCCACCTCTCCTCCATTAATTTTTTTCTGCTGCAAAATTATTTTGTTGATGATAGGAGTTTATTTCTTCTTTGTGCTATCAAGCCTGGTTATGCACAGAAGGCATTAATCATGAGCTTTGTTGCTAAAACAATGCTCTGCCCATGAACCTCAGTTCATCTGCACAAGCTGACACCTTTGAGTGTCAAATCCTCCTCCCAAACCAATCGGTACTCTAATTTGCAAAACTTGTACCATAAGATTTCTTCGTTTTTATTGATTTTGCCGTTATTCAGTTGTCAGTGTACATTGTTGATCACAGAACTGCCAAGAGAGAAGGCTGTTGGCTGAAGGAAGGAAAAAAGAATGGCCATTTTATGCATGCTACCCAAGTTATATTTAGGGAGTGAGGATTTTCCTCTCTCAGGTACTTGAAAAGAGTTGCACTGCAGCCTGTATAAGACTTGTTCTCTGTGTTTTACAGCTACCCAGATGAATATTAATATGAGACATTGGGGGGAAAGTTAAGAAAGTTTCTTATAAGCCTTGGATAGTAATTCTTTTCAATACCTAAACAACAAAAAAAAAGGATCACTGGTTTTCATTTTAAAGAGAACATATCACTTCTGCTCAGTGTAGCAAGGAGAAAGTTTCAAAGAAAACATGCACTTCTTGACAAGCACAAACTGTGAAATGTATTAGAAAATAAAGGTTTTAATGTCAATTATCATTAAAAACCTTATTTTCAAAAACACTTCACAGTTTAGTCATGCTGAGAAGTGCTTCTCATCTTTGAAATTTTCAGCCTGCTACACTGAGCAAAATGGGTGCAATTTTCTTTTAATTGTTTTGAACACCATGTGTGAGAGAACATGACAGAATGCAAATTGCTTCTACAAGATGTAAGAGGCAAATAAGTTGTCGAATTTTGTGGCATCTCTCTGTGAGCTGAAAGCATGAGATACACTATGTTTTTAGCAATAGGTCAGGAAGGAATATCTCGGTCCCTTGTTTGCGCTTTCTCTGGTTTTAGTTTGCAATTCAAGACAAGAAAGCAAGAGGTTTCATGTTCATAGTGCAGTAACAGTTCTGTCCTCAGCAGCAATAGTGGAGACCCTGGGTCAGAACTAAACCAGACTCACAGCATTTGGGGTCTTTCAAAGTCATCTGTCTGCCTCCCAGCTATGCATATCATAAACACAAACAGTAAAGCAATCTTTTTTCTTTAGTCTTTCTAGCTGGCCAGGCTGAACTAGGGTAATAAATTATTATGGACTAAAGCTCCACCATGCCTTAGTCATAATGTGGTACCACTCTTTTACACAACAGGCCAGCATCTCATGCTGATCCTTGTCCTGTGAACATTATATACTGAGAACTAAAAAATAATAATGAAATATACTGACCACACAGGGTTCTTTTTTCCCCAGGATCTCTGCAGAGCTAGCTATTTCTATTTTTCCCAGCTATTAGGAACCTCCACATACACACATACAGCAATATCAAAATAGAAAGAAAGCAAAACTCAGACTGTCTACGAAAGGAGGCAATTAGCAAAAATGAAACAAACACTTCGATTCTATCTCATATGACCAATTAGGCACTATTGATGAGACTAGCAGAAGATGTTTCCCTCTGCAGTATTTCTCTGGCTTTGCCTAGCTAGTTTGCTTTCTGCAGCATTGTGTTATAAGGCACAGTGGTCATATTTCTCTTTGAAAGCCTCTAATGATCTGACAAAAGTTTTCAGTAGAGTTGCAACAGAAATTCCCCCAGGATAATTTGACATTGCGTTATTATTGCAATAGTTTCTACAGATATTCCAAAGTCAAATTAATATAATTTTTTAAGGCGTAAGTACCTTCTGCAATGTGGTTTCTTTGTGCAACATGACAGAACTGTCACACTATTTTTATCAAACTTCTTGTGGTTTCAGAACAAATTTTATCTTTTTCTATCTTCATCTAGGAAACACAGGTACTCTGGACATCATCTTGATTTTCAGCTGCCCAGGAGAACTTTAATTTTATGATTTTCAATTCAATTTCTGAGCCTTACTATGGAGGTTCTATGTTAATTTCCATACCTGATCTCACTCTTCAAAATCTTATTGAAATGAAATAAATAACAGGATAAACTTATGAAAAAAAAATCACTGGGCCATTACATAGAGCAGATCTACATATAGCTGGAAATATGTGCAAGGACTGCTGGAGACATTCAGAGTCCATCATTACTATCATTTGAAAGGGTTTTCTTTGTATAGCACAGTAGCAGGAGGCTGTTTTGAAACAAATTAAGGGATAGGTCAGCAAAGGGCTGATTAATCCTTTCCCCTTCTTTCTCTCCTTCCTCTCAAAGATAAAGAAATGAAATCTATACTTTTTCTTGTACTGTGTACATGAAAGTAGTTTTATCCTATTATTAATTTAGTCTATTTGTTTTGCTTAACCACGACCATTATTCTTTTAATTAATTTATTCTCAAGGCACGTCTAGATTACAAACATTTGAAATCAGGATAGAAGTCTTGCACATTAAACATGAAAAGCAACTCTATTCAGTTTAAGTGTAAATGACAAAGCTCAAGTTTTCTCCTTAACACTCAAAAGCAAAACTGTTGAAGAACTTTTTCTACTATGATTGTGTGTGAGCAAGCCATGTTTAAGAAAGAGCATAGGGAAGTCCACATGGCATAGACATTTTATAATATTCTGTATAGCAAGAGTGAGTGAAAAATTTTTGCATTGCATGAGCTATCATAAAAATAACTGCTTTAAAAAAAAAAAAAAAAAAAAAAAAACGGGACAGAAAAAGCAACCAGGTATCAAACACACACATTGATGGCTATTTTCCTCCCTCAGCAGTGTAAAATGGAACAATATGTTTTTGTATACCTTGTGTTTTTTTCCATTTTAAGTCTCAGTATTTGTAGAAATTCTTCTGATTTTTCACCATATCAAACATAAATAAAATTTTAGCACTTTTTAATAAAGGTCAAGTTTTCTTATTTGAGTCATAATAAAGGTGTTCCTTGGTTCAGACCACAAAACATTAATTTCTTCCTTTAATCTCACATTTTTTATTACAGTCCAGAAAACTGTTCATTTCTGTCTGTGGTCTGTCTTTTAAGTCTTCTAAGGAGAAGTAGGGGAATATTTTATTTTAAATAAAGTCTTGTGTTCAAGCTAATCAGAAAGGGACACAAGTCCTGGAGGCACATCAAGACAGAAAATACAGGAAAGTGTACTGTGAATGAAACATTGCTGAGAAGAAAAAAACAAAACATTGCAGAGCTTTTTAAGCTCTCTATAACCTTGTGTAAGAGGGCTGTTATGTGCCTTAGGTGTTCTTGACATGGCCTTTTTATTGCCTTTTCATACTGCACCCTTGCTGATTCCGAGTACAGAAAGAAAGCAGGAAATTTAAGTTTTCTGTATGTTTTATATTGGACTCTTCATTTTGGCATTTGGTGACTTATTGAGACTGTTGCGTTTAATAAGAAAAGAGAAAATGTATAAGACCTCAAAGAAATAGGCAAAATTTGTTCCAAATAAAGTCAGATATTAATAGATCACATAATTTTAATTTTTCCATAGAAGCATTAACAGATTTTATCACCTTTGTTTAGAAATGATTAGTCATAAATAGTGACATAACATCATATAATCATGGTGTTAATCATATCACCATATAATTTGAAGGTCTTTTTATTATGGGTTTGTTTGCGTGACAATAGTCCTGCTAGTGACAGACGGGGCACACCTGTCTCAAAGGGGGAATATTAACACGGCTCATTGAAAGAGCTTTAAACTAATTTGAAGGGGCAAAAGCATATAACCAGGCTCACCAGAGAGTGTTGATCTAGGGAAGAGTGTTTGGAAAGCTGCCTGGTAGAGAAGAACCTGGGGATATTGGCCACAGATGACTGAACGTGAGCCAGCATGTGCCCAGGTGGCCAAGGAGGCCAATGGCATTCTGGCCTGTATCAGAAAGTGTGGCCAGCAGGAGCAGAGCAGTGATTGTCCCCCCAGTACTCAGCACTGGTGAGGCTGCACCTTGTATTCTAGGTCCAGTTTTTGGCCCCTCAGCAGCAGAAAGACATTGAGGTGCTGGAGCAGGTCCAGAGAAGGACAATGAGATTGGTGAAGGGTCTGGAGCAAAAGTCTTACAAGAAGCAGCTGAGGAAGTTGAGGTTGTTTAACCTGCAGAGAAGGGGGGACCTTATCACTCTCTACAACTGCTTGCAATGATGTTGCAGTGAGGTGAGGGTTGGTGTCTCTTCCCAGGTAGGAACAGGCTTCTCAGGGAGGTGTTTGAGCCACCATTCCTGGAAGTATTTAAAATATGAGCAGAAGTGTTGCTTAGGGACATAGTTTAGTGGTGAACATGGCAATTCTGGGTTAGTGGTTGGACCCAATCATCTTAGAGATCTTTTCCAATCTAAATGACTTTATGATTTTATGGTCTACATATAATTAATTTTAATCACTCACATGAGCATTGGTCGTATTACATGTACAGCCAGAAACCAACAACAATTTTTGCCCATCCTGATACGCAAGTATGAAAAAGTCTTACATTGGATAGATGTAAATACCAGTCTCGACGAATACAGAGAAAATAGATATGCTGTGTGTCCTAGGCGTGGCAACTAAATGCAAGGCTTGGGTTTCTGGAACACTGAGAAATGAGGACCTAGTGAGTACCTAGAGATGTACAAATCCTAAGGCAGTACTAAAATAAATGATGTGTGATGTAAACCCTCTGTGACAGAAACTTGCATGTATATCATTCTCTCCAAAACCAGCATTCTTATCCATTATCAACATATATATGAAGAAGCCTTACAGTGGCCCCAAACGCCTTTTATATGGTGAACAAATCATAACTGTTTCAGCTTTTATAAAGTATGAATTTATATTAAAATTATATGTGTTATTCCTCTAAAGCATATTTGAGAATGTGTGCTTTAAGAAGAGTGATGACTCAGCAAAATTTCAAGATTAAAAAAATGCCCTTGGTGGTAAGAAGCTGAGCAGTGCTCAATGTTTCAATTGCTTTGCACATCTTAGAGTGTCCTTCAGTTCAAACACCTCCTTAGATCAGCAAAGGTCTATGCTGTAAGTGACAGCACTGTGCTTCCTATACATGCATGAATTATTCATTTCCTAAATAGATACATTAAAAAGAGAGCTATTTAGAATTTAATGAATATTAATAAGACCATTCACCAACATACCACATATATCTATGCTAAAGAAATCAATACAGAGGTATATTTATTACTAGCGTGCCTGGAAACATACAGCACTTTTCCACTAATATCAGGAAAAAAATTCACTTTCAAGACTAGAGTTACTTAATCTTCAGCATTCTGAAAGCACGCAGGGATTTTACTGAATTGAAAGCAGAATATTACAGAGAAAGGGACGATTAATAAAGGCCCTATTTGCTTAAACCTTGTGCAAAAATTGGTCTCTAAAGGAAAAGTTAATTTCCTACTAAGTCACATTCATGAAAAGATAAACATTCTAAACTACAGACTGCAAATACAAATATCTACACCACATAGTCAGATCTAGAGTTTTAGTTTATTTTAACACAATCCTGCATCCCTTACTCTGAAATTGTCTGTCAATCACACTACACAAACAGCAAATTATTTAGCAGTAGACTGATACACTGAAACCCACAGTGACCAAATTTTAATAGCAATCCCAAATAAAACCTTCAATTTTGTAATCTCCTCTTTTAAAATACTTAGTGGATTTGAAATTCACATTTGAATTTGTGCACGTATTTGTGACAACATGTCTTCTAGTCTTCATTCAACACTTTAGAATTCTTAAAAAACAAGGTGCAGAAATCCACATTGTAGCACTTTTACTTTTTCCTCCATCAGGCACCATATTTTGAGACACTTCTGCATCCAAGCTAAATTATTACACTAATTAACACTGGCACAACTTCTCGCAATCACAGGTTTTTGACCATAAGATAACATCAACGCAGTTGCACAAGCTTGCTGGAAATTCGGTAGTTGCTCCTTTGCAGGTAATTGATTTGCCTTTCAAGAAAAATTTGTGCTTAGGAGGTCTTCTTCCTTGAGCCCTCCCTCCATACCATCCTTATGTTTTTTTAAATGGAGTTCCCACTCCATTTAAAGCCGGTGACATTATTTTGTCTTTGGGATGGATGTACTTTACACTTCTACCTCAGATCCACCTTTGGGTTTTCAGGCACCATCAGAACTCACTGAGTCAATGTCATGATGATAAGGAATCCTTCAGGTGGACTGGATTCCTTTATTACCATAGCATAAATTAAAATGAATGTTTTTCTTGATAGCGACCATTAGACATGTCAAAATTAGCATTAAGGTACCTCAGACACAATGTGCTAAATAGAGTAATTCAATTGATACATACACATTAGGAAGTCAGTTTGGTTATGATCTCTGTGATCTGAATGAAGCTGAGTCACCTAGTAAAGAGTTGAAATAGATGGCTGCAATAAAAGTAACTATGATTCATGTAAGTGGTTTTCATAAAATGACTCACCTGTCAATCAAGGCTCAGAACTCAGCAAGAAAAGATCACTGAATTAATGATTTTTTTTTTTTTTTCCCCCAGATTTCTAAATCTGTTACAAAGAGGAGAAAAGATATCAAACAGAAAAACTAGTATTGCATCAAGGTCAGAGGTATAAGTCTTTCTCAACAAAATATTCTGTCAAAGACCCTGTTGAAATTACACATCATAAGTGTGAGAAGGCTTTTGATGGGATCAAGAGCATTCCAAACATTATCTAGAAGAGTGTGTTCATGCCTTTATTGAAGAAAATTTAAGCCTTTTTTGAAAAATAAGTTCTTAGTTTTAATAATGTCAAGAATAACGTAGAGTAGGCGTCCTGCAATTAGAACTCAGTTGTTTCCTAAATCTACCCACTTATAACCCTTTTTATCTTTGTGCAAACCTCTTTACTCTAAGTTATAGTCCTGCAATTGTCCCCCTGTCAAAAAAGTGCTGTTTAAGCATCTGCAGTTTAAAATCCCTCTCCCCTTTGCCTCATTTCTGATAAGAAGAAAAAACAAATCTCTACTTTTCTGCTTAGGGGGGGTGGTGTTACAATTCGACACGATCGAACAGACACACACACAACACCTTTCTCCAAGCAAGGCAGAAGCAAAAGAGGAAGTTTATTATAAAACTCTGATTTATATAGGTTACACACACTGTCCCCTTGATTGGTCAAACAACTGACCTCCTTTGAGACCACACTGGTCAAACCATAGGTCCATCAACTCTCACTTCCTTTTAGAAAGGAATGTAAGTAATCGTTGTTTACAAAAATGTGTGTGTGATATCTGGCTCCAGAAGTGCAAAACATCAGAAGGCTAGACGAAACATGCAAAAGCAAGGGCAACAGGGTGGGGGGTATTTCATTGCTCTACCAGCTCAGTTGTAGCTGAATGCAAGGACTGATGCAGCTTCAAAGTTATCTACCATATTCAGATCTGACAAGAGCGGTGACAGTCCCTTAAACCCTACTTCCTTCTATTCTCCCAGGTTTGGTGACATGAACTAAAGTGGACTCTTCCTTGGCCAGTTATGTCAGTCTTTGCTTCCTCAAAGTCTAGCATTAGCTATATGTCGAAGAGGTGTAGCAACACAGCTCTGGCCATCTGAAGTCCTCAAGGTGTTGTAGGGTTATGAATATAAAGTGTTAATTACATTTCTTTTATAATAATAAAACATTCAAGTATGGAGTTAAAAAATACCCCAGGGAAAACATTACTGTTTCATTTAACCCAGAGTGCCCAGAGAAGATTCCATTTGCTGCTCTTAGTTACATTAAACAGTTATTCTAGAAATCCATGGGGAATTTCTGTTGCACAGAATGTTGAAGTATGCAGAGTTTTTCCAAATATAGTGGATGAAATGAAGCATGAAAATATATGAATGATTTATACTAATATATATGAGAACTGTTCATTTAATAGGCAGACATATGTTTTTCTGTCACTAAAGGATTTAAAAGCTCTCAGTTTATGCACATCTAATGCAAAACTAAAAAAAATGTTTATTAAAGTTAGTGTCTTTTCTTTGACAGAAGTTCTGTTTTCCCTGTATGTAGTGGTTGAAGTAGTATGAATACATATTCTTGTCTTGCAATGTCAACTTAAGAAACATCCTATATTGACTGTTATGCAGGAGCCATCAACAAGTTAATTTTCCTTGGCTTAAAACATTTCCATCATTTTCATTTCCATCTATTCAAAAACTTACTCTAGCTATAATCAAGAAAACTGGGTCCTTGTTAACATATTCCCACCAACACTTACATTTCATCCCAAGAAAATCATCAATGACTCTGTGACTACAGTTGGATTCTTACCACACTAGTCTGGTAATTGGTGTCCTTTTGGAAAATCATGGATAGCTCATACTCTCTGCTTATAACTTCCATGTTGTTTTGCATCTTTCTTTAGAGATATTTTGTGTATTCCATTAAAAAAAAATAAATCTATGAGTTTCCTAGATCTAATGGTAGTTGTGGTGCTTCTACTTCAACTACATTTTCGTATACAGGGATCAAGGCAAGTAAATCATAAAATCATATATTACATTCTAGGTAAGATATTGCAAAGTCTTCTAATTAGGTGTATATATAATACAGAAGATTTTGTGCCTGGTTCCTTCATGTGGAATTCAAACTCATCTGTTAGATGCTCATGTTCATGCATTACTGGATCCCTAACTAACAGAAAACAATTTCCCTCCATTACAAATCTATTTGGATACTTAAAAATTTGAAAATTTATAGACTCTAAACAAGAGACAGAAGTACCATTAGGGAAACAAGTATACCATGCCTCTGAATTTTAAAAAGGGGAGGGGTCTTTAAGAAACCGGTTGAAAAGCATTGAAGTTGATGTGTGGGGTCTTGCCCCAGTATGATCTTGGTATCATCTTGTTATTTGTCATGTTGATCAAGAGCCTTGCCAAGGCATGCTGTTTCTCTGAGGTGGCTCTTGTGATAAAGTTTCCTTTCCAGGCACACCAGTATGGAGGAAATAGTATCCAGTAGGTCAGACCTTTAAATACAACTAGGATTTTGCAGGGTCCATGGTTTTGAAACCTCAGAAGTGTTCCTAGGCCTTATAATTCTGCTTTGCCCCTGGTTTCTTCTCCGCTGCTAAATAACTTAAACAGGACCTAAGTCACTATGGACTCCATAAAATATTTTCTTTAAAGTTTCCAGAAATGGTCATTCCACCATCTCTCCAAATAGCCTAGAGAATTCTACTGCGGTGTCAGAAATAACTAAAACCCTGTGACATGTCTGTTTCTTATGCATCTGAAGAAATATGAAAGTGATGTTATTTAAGCAACAGTTGCAATTCAACAGGAATGGTGTTTCCTGTAGAGTGAATAGGGCTGCTCAGAAATATGGAGAGCATTGCTTCCAGCCTTGTAAGTACATGTAAAGGACATGGGATCCCAGTTAGGCTTTGGGATCTATTCAAACAGGCATATTTGCAACCTTTAAGCAAACTGCTGTGAAAGAAAAAAATTGTTGATAGAATTTGTATTTTGTGGAAGAAGAGAAACAGACTGCCAGAGTCCATGTTTAAGATAAATTAGGATATGAAGAACAGAAAAATACAATAGAGACTTTTCATTCAATAACCCTCAGTAGCAGCCTCAATACAGTAAAGCTCCTCTTTTAGCTAACACTGTCCCCAAAAGGCTGAAAATCAACCCTTTAAAACCCAAGTACTCTCAACTTTAATTGATAAAAATTTTATCTTTGTTTGGTGAAAATGGTAATAAACATCACAAATGGAAAAACAGTGCTCTGTAATGCACTTTACACTGCAAGAACCCTCCTTGTGTGAGACCATTTCTATGATGGCATCACCCATGCTTCGGTCCTCTCAGTCAGGTCAAGCAATGTTGACTGAAAATCTGAGCTATATCACACTGTCATAAAAGGAGTAGTGATCAGTTTGAGCACACTTTGTACGTGTGCTTGGATTGTATTCATTTGGTGTACAGATCCATACGTGTCCTGCTAAAGTACAATGTGAGGAAGTATGGAAATGTGGAAGTGCTTGCCACGCAGCAGTGAAGTTCAGCAAGCTCCTTGTGCATGATAAGGATCTAGACTAGCACTTATGTGACTCACAAGGTGGATTTAATTCATACTGCTTCTACTTTGTACTTTTTTCTGGAGGAAAATGTGACGTTTTAATATATTTTGCAGAAATAAAATATCTATACCTGGCAGTTATTAAAATATACATTTTACAGAATAAACACTAACCTCCTTGTTAATGTGGTTTAAAGCTTTCAAATCTTACTGAAAAAAAAAAATCTTGAACAAATCAAATATTAATGCTTAATAAGAGGTAAGAAAATACCGAAAATTACAAAGTTTAATTTTTAAAAAATATGAAGTGTTAAAATCTAATTGCTATAAAATATTCATGGTTGAATTATTAAAATCATTATTAAACCCCAAATGCCTAAGTCATCAATTCACAAGCTCTGTGTAACAGAACTTCACGAACCATATTTTTTTTTTCTGAAGGCCCAGTGATTGCCTACCCCTGTTGGCTCAGTTCATGCACCTGCTACAGGACATGGATCAGGCTGGTCTCAAAATATCTATGCTTAATTCATACAAAGTTACATCCAGACTCACATCCTGCCTGTCACAAACAGCACAGATATGACTTTAACGTACCAGAGAATCCATATTTCTTTCCTGAGTAGTTTCACAAGAAGCAGTGTATGGAGCATAAATGAATCCCATTTATCTGGTCAGGGCTTCTGACAGCTGCTTCCACTTTCTAGTAATCTATATTACTTTTGAAATTGCTGCAATGAACCATTATCCCACAGATTGACAACACTTTGTTTTCTGAAAGTGATATAAAAAAGCAGCAGGAAGGTTACCTTCTGAATCCAGCTCTCTGACTGAATAATAGCAATAGCTTATAAAGCAAATTCCAAAAATACATGCAGAACTCCCAACATAGCTTTCTATCGATTTTTGGGTATTGTCCAGTTCAATTTAATGCAAACATAAGGGACCTGTGGATGTCATTTTTATGTTTTGGTAGCATGAATCTTTTCCAGTGACAATGCAATGCATTACTGGCTACATCAAGCATCAGCATTCGTATCCAGCAGACAGATACATCATTCAGCCATGTAAGAATTGGAGGTTATTAACAGGATAAGGAGAGTTAATAAAGGTATGAATATCTTTCCCTTGCTTATCATAATGAAAGCTTGTGCTGAAAAAGCAGTGGGGGAATGGAGTGGAATTTCTTTTTCTAGCCCCCAGATTTTTAGAGGGAAAAAAAAAGATGGAAAGAAACATTATCTCTCAGCATCATTATCTTCGAGATGTCTGTCACATGACAAATTTTACAGTGACACATTAGCACAGAGCAGTATTTGCAGTCTTCCTGCATAGTGCTCATTAAACTTTAATGAAATACTATTTCCAAAATTCACTGCCAAATGCACTTATCCTACAAATGTCACTATCAGCAATTTTACATGCACTTCTGGCAGAGGAAAAAAAAATTGTAGGTCCCCTACTTTTACCTTTTTAATACCTAAGAAAGGTCAGTCACAATATGGCATTTCTCTGAGTACTCCAGGTCACTTGGACTTGATTCTGCCTTTTCTGCCCTTGTTTCTGTCAAAATACTTCTATCACTTAAGATTGTTTTATCAAATTGAAAATGAGCTGGTGTAACTTTCATGGACATCCCTACCATGGGGTTCAGTAAATACTTCAGCACCATTAGTATTGGAAGGGATGGATTACATGTGGCTTTTTTTAGCAAAATAACAAACAACTTGATGCATAACACCATGATAACATTTAAAAAATATATTTTGAAGTGATTCTGTAGCTTTTCATACATGTGCATGAAGAAATTAGAGGAAGGAAATTTAACAGATAATATTAGTACAAATATAGACAGAAAAAACCAGGGTTTCTCATGAAAAAGGGTAGAGTAATTATGCTGAATTGTGAATAAACATTAGCCTATCCTCTGTGATAACCTAAAGCACTGAAGATTCATAAATTCCCATTCGCTGAAAGAAACTACAAAAGTCAGATGGTCTGCAAATAATCAGAAAAAGTTATTAGCAAATTACAAACTGCATAGAAATTGGTTTAGTAGTTCTTGACCAACTATATAATCACATGGCAGTGGGTTTTGGATAAAGGGGTAGAGTGAAAGGGAAGAAAGAAATTAAGAGATAGAAATAAATCAAAGAACAAAAAAAAATTAATAAACAAGAAAGAGGAAAAGAGAAAAGAGAGGAAAATGAGAAAGTGATCACCAGTCCTGGTTCCAGTGTAAATCCAGCTGAGGGGATATAGGTCCTGGTTTCACCTTCAATCCAGCTGCAAAGCATTGGCCCATCTGCATGAGTCCACCTGATGAGATGCCCAGAATCCAGGGGGTACCATCCAGGCTTGGGAGGATGTACTTTTATGTGGGCAGATTTCTATGTAAATAGGTTGTCATTTGCAGTCCATTCTTTCAGACCTTTCTGGAAATGGGTTAAAGGGCTTCTTGGGTCTTTGGTGTTCTTAATCTCCCTCAGTAGTCCATGATCACTTCCTGCCACTCATTCCTGCACTTTTGCTGTGCTGTAACTCATTTCTGCATTATCTTTATATCCAGATGGGATCTACAGAGAACTCTACCAGTTCAATAACACATTGATACTAATCTTTGCATTTGTTCAAATTTACTTGCAGATATAAAAATGTGTGGATATCCCGCTGTGTTAGGAATGGTAGTTTTGGAACAAAAATCAGTTGTGTTCAGTGGTATTTTTGGAAATTTTATTTGGTTCTGTACCTTCAGTATGTTGCACCTGAGCAGGGGAAATAGCTACAAATTTTTCTCAGATCAGAAAGACCAGTGTAAATGATAGTCCCCATGAACACTCAACAAATGCAGGATATCACCATTCAAATAGTCACATTTTGTTACTTAGGAACAATGACATATGGATTTCTTTTCTTCTTTTACTGTGTCTGTTTGAAGCGCAAAACTGTGTGCTGTTAGTTCAAGTTGTACACTAGCTAATGATTTTTTTCTATATCTTCCTGCTTCCAATGAGTTGCAAGCAGAATTTTCTCACTGGAACCTAACATCCTTCTTAATTCAATTCTTTTGTTTTGTTCAGTGTCATTTCCTTGACAGTTTTTGGGTTTGGCCTCATTACCTTGTGAGTTTTGAATATTGAAGTGCACTGAAGGCATTAAATGTGCTAGCTTTCCTAATTTTCCTTCATTTTCTTCATTTAAATATCATCTGCATTAGAAAAGATGCTTATGATTCTTCAGCAGTTTTCTACCTTCAGTACGTTTCATTACCTTGATCAGCATAAATTAACAGCAGAAGCAGCATCATTTTGATGAAGTCCCTGATGCCACACAAGCTGCAGTAACAATTGTTTTGCTGACTCCTTGGACAAATAAATGGAACAATCTCTCAATATATTCTGACATTCCTTTGTAGAGCAGAATGTCTCCTATTATTGCTACTAGATCTGCTGTTCTAATCCACTTAATCACTATGAATTTCATGACTTAAATTTAGTCCTTCATGTACATTTCCATGTTTTAGAAATACAGATTGATATAAGAAAAATTTCTAATGTACGAAATCTTTTTTCAGAAGCAAGATGTGGGAAGAGATTACAGCTTCTTACCATCTCACAGTGTTTAAAAATGGTGCCAATGAAACCATAGCAGGTTACATTGTTGCTCAAAAATTAAATGTGTAATTGCACACTGTATTGTGTAGGATAAAATGAAATGATAAAATTTCAAATAAGATTCTAATGTCTACCAACCATATGTATATTTTTAAAAAATCTTGCTACTTTTCATTTGTATGTTGTAAAATATCCCACTACCACATTTCTTCTATAACAAAAAAATTAAACACCTCTATCACTTAGCATATGTTCTTCAAACTGAACATTTATTTAAAAGAATAAATACCAAAATGAAGTAGAAATTTATGCTGATACTTTGGCAAGGAAGGCTAGCAAGTAAATGTCAACACAAGCATCATTATTTACATTCATCCTTAGCTCCATGATTGTGTACAACTTAGGTTTACCTCTACTTTAATATAATTCATTAATACACTCATTTAAACTGTCCAGACAAAACTGAGAGATGCCCTCTAAGGAAGCAATGGAATATAGATGCAATTAGATAGACAAAATTATACTGAAAATAAAGTCTCATCCTTAGGTACAAGCACAGGCTTACTCTTTGATTGGTATAGTCCAAACAGCAATAAAAGAAATTACATTAAGAGAAACAACTCGCTCCTGTCTTCACTGTAGTGTGCTATATTCACACAGAACTCTTACTGAGTTTATTCTTGTAATTAGCATCACTGTACTTTGTACAGTGCACTCTGAATTTCTACCAAAAGCAAGAAAATAAAATCAGGAAAAAGTATATCTACTTTTGCAGTCTCAAAAGTTGAATGGTGAAGCCAAACTACCTAAGTATCACTTTTTTCCTCAGTGGTGTGTTTATTCATCATTCTCTAGACTTTCTCTGATGAATTTCCAGTATTACAGCACAAGTCTTCAGAGATTCATGAATTTTGTCCTGATTATTTTACTTCTACGCTGAATTGGCTAGTAGTTTTTCAGTCTGTCTTTTACCTGCCTAGTGTAATAAGAAATACTTTTATGTATCACTTAGGAATTTGGCAACACAGATATAAATTCCAGCCAGGATTTTCTTTTTAAATTCCTTGAAGCATTTCCTAGGTGACAGACTACTCCACCTGATGAATTAATATGGTGGGCTGTAGTTCCCTTAGTATTGCTAAACTTCATAAGATCAGCAAATGTACCTTTACATTGGTATTCCTAGTTTTCTCAGGTAGAAGACAAACCTTTCTCTATTCTTTTTTTATTTATTCATGTTCTTCTTGAAGTACTATTTTTTTGTATATTTAATAACTACATAGAGAAGAAAACTGCAGAATTATCTCATTAATTTTCAAATTGGAATAGATAAAGAGAAACAGTCAAGTTGTTTGCAATCCTTATGTATTTTTCTGAAGTGATTATACTGCCTAAGTTTTGTTTGTTCTGTCCCTTCAGAAATAAAACTTGTTATTCAACCTGGAGCCTTAAGTCACAGGTTTCCATAAAAAAGTTGATATGAAGCCATCTGCATCCTTCTACAGCTACAGAAGCTTGTCATATTAAAAGCTGCATTAATTATTAATTTATTTTGTCATATATCCTTAATAAAAAGAAAACCCAGGTTTCTCCTTTTAATTTTCTCTTCATATTGCAAATTTTTAAATGGTCTGAAAGGAAGAGAAAAAGGCTAACCACATGAAGGAAAATATATGGGATATTTTTTCAGATCAAAATAATAATTAAGGGCAGAATTCACTCTATGTGAACAATTAATAAATTGGGCCCAACATTCAGCAGGATGTAAACTGACAGAGCTGAACTGAAATCCGTGGAATAAGAGTGATTTGTACTTAGAAGGCAGCAGTTTTTTATTTCTTTCAGGGATATTTTTAGATGGTTGGTTGGTTTTTCATTTGTTTGTTTGTTTGTTTGTTTTGGAGGGGAAAATGCAAACAGATGGGAATATAAGGTGTTGAAATACACTTCCCACCTTAACAGTGGAAGCAAAGCTATATAACAATCCTTTCATTACTATAATCCTGGATTTGCTTATACTTTTATCTAAGAGAAAACCTGAAGGCTAAAAAAGAATTTGAGGGATTAATACGAAACAAAGCATGTATAAAACTTCAGACTTTCATTTTTTCTTCAAATGCATGACAGTAGCAATTATATTACAGTGATATGCATTATAAAATTTCATAGAAACTGTTGAAAATGCAGGTTTCGTTTTGGACAGGAAACTTACAAATGTTGAATTATCCTTCCTCTTAGGCCAACAGGTAACTCACAATTTTGGGTGGCTCATGCTGTGTCTGAAACGTTTGATGAGGTATAAGGCAAATTTACTTATGGATACAATTTTATAGTGGCATTTTTGACATGCCTTTCATCTCAGAGGATTTTAATTTTCTTGTTTCACCTTTGACAAAAACACTGCAGTTAAAACTACCAACTATTATTATATCGAGGTGAGAATTTGGCAGCTACTAGATTCATAAGTATGCAGATCGACCATTAATGGTCACACAGTAGCTGTTTTGAAGATAACATTTATAGATTTATTCTGCAAGGAGAAGAAGAGAAAAGATTACAAAATGGCATTTCTCATTAAGGCAGTCTCTTTTTTTCATAGCTGAGTAAAAAGGATGTAGGTTATTCAGAATTCAGAGCAAGTGAAGCAGAGCAAAATCCTTTGCAATTATTTCTTGTGACATGAAATATTATATCTAATGGGTGTTGCTGATACTGGCAGCAACATTCAGGATGTATCTCTTCCTAAACTGTGAAAGGAAACTAAAAGGAATAGTAAGATACCTTGGGTTGAAACATTTGCTTTATCGCTGCTGCAGCAAGCCAGTCTGACAAGCTGACATGCGTAGAAGTACTACTTTAGGAGAAGAGGTGCAGATAGGGAGGAAAAATTATTTTTGCACAAAGGTGCACTCCTCTGAGTACAGCCTTGAATCCAAGGGAGAAAAAAAGTAGAACCAGAGGACCTATGAGACACAGTCCATAAACGTGTTTCTCAGAAAAACTTTGATACCAGGACTCCTCATGCATTGAATTATCCAAAACATCCTAAGAGTCGACCCTCCTAGAATGCTATTACAATGACTACGCAGTAATCTCTTCCTTCTAGTGGAATTTCTAGACTACATTGGTTGGAAAAAAATCATAAACAGCAATTTACTTCCAATTATATTTTATTATTTGTTGCATTAGTGCATGAAACCAAACTAAAAACAGACCCAAATGGAGTAAACCCAAATATTTTCTCTGAAAGTTTTAGGAATTTGAAATATAAACTCAGTGCTAGTGCGAGTTGATAAATAATGTCTCTCAAAGTCAATAATGGTAGGACTGCCTTCTTTGTTTTGACAATGTGGAACAGAAAAGGAATTCAAGCAAGTACTTCTTAATCTTCTCTGAAGCAATTTAAAATAAATCTATTTATTCCATTCCTTAGCTGTGATAAGACCTTAAATTGAAAAATAATTTTAACTATAATTTAAAACTGCTTAAACCTTCAAATATAATTTCAATTTTCTTGCTATAAAAAAAAGAAAATAGCTGTCTTTGGGACATATAAATTTCACTGTGAGGTGATGGCTCATCGACATAGTCAGAGTAAGCAAATGAAAGGTGAGTTTTCAATGTGTTCTCAAACTTGTCAGCTTGTCTTTTCAGCATTGATCAACAGGATTTATATGGTCTAGGGATGGAAAAGTCAATTTTAACAAAGCTCCTTATCTCAAATTCTCCCAGCTTCTTCACAGAATTTCCAGTTCTAATTTGAGAACTTCGTATCTCTTAACTTTTTCATCACCTAAGAAATCCTATCCTCCAAACTACAATTCTGAATGTCGGCAACAACGTGTAAAATATTTTATAGTCATGATTGATAAATTCTTAAAATTCTATTGGTTATGTGCTGGTACAGCTCATTATTAGAAAAAAAAATGCAAATAAACTAGTGGTTTATTATTTTTCCTGAATTCATACCAATTTTTCAGCTCAGAGGAAATACCTTTGGCCAATTTATAAATTCAATAGAGATGCATAATAAAATTTATGAAAAAGATGTTCAACTGGTGATATGATCTATGATCAATAAATTACTTTGTTGCTGTAGGCAGTATAGGTTCTTCTACTGAAAGTTCCTAATGCAGTCTTAGGCCTAATCTTATTAATACCTTAAAATCTATCCTTTCTAATGTAAAATGAGAAAAAAATGGGTTTTGACAAAGTCTTTGCAAATTATGAAAACATTGAAGTTTTCTGATATTTGATCTTCTCACTGGACAACTGTTCCAATTCCAACATTTGCATGATCTGCCACTACTTAACAAGAAGAATTCAATTACTTCATATGGTCTGAGGCAAATGCTTGACACTTTCAGATGTGAGGAAAAGGTTTTACTGGCTTAAATGTCTGAAACGTGGAAGACTCAGGAATACATCTCAGCGAGCAGCTAGCAGAAGTTCCCTCCTGCAGAGCTGAGGAGGGCTGGGGAGGTGTTTCAGAAAATGTTTTAACCCAGTGGTCATTAAGACCATGGGGAAAAGGCAGGGGTGACTGTGGTGAACAGACTGTAGGATACTCTTGCTGAGTAGATCCCATGCCATGGTCAGCACACTGACCGGAATTTCATTAGGCTGTAGCGTGAGGAGTTTTTTAATCAACCTAATATTTGAAATGTTTGTATCTTACCATAAACCCTTCCCTGGAATTGCTACTTTGTGCAAAAGGGAAAAAGATCCAGAGCCCCATGGAACTGTGATCCCACTTCCACATGTATCCTCCTTTAACTATATTCCTGAGATTACAAAAAAAGTGGTTAAATTATGTAATATCAGCAGAATTATATCTAACTTACAGGGTTTTCATGAAGGAAAACTGACAGGAAACCTGAGCAGACATAGTGGTGTCATTTGCAATCTTGTCTCCAAATATCATGACGAGTTCTCTTCATGTTGCACCACCTGATGCCTGCAGGAGTATATGACTGTCTGGTTCTGCTCACTTCTTTCTACCTTTAAATACCTTCTCCATGAAGAAATGTCCTGTATTCTGTATTGAACTGATAAAATAATTATAGGAATAGATAAAATTTTTATAAATTTTTCTTTACTGGAATTTTTAAGCATTATGGACAACATTTTAAAGTGGCTCAGGAAATAGCCTACCCTTTGGTAAATCCCAGATGTAATGTTTTTGTGTCATGCAAAACAACACAAGAATTAGGCCTTTTATGTCTTTTAAATATATATCTTTAGCTATATCTATATCTATATCTATATCATCTATATCTGTATCTATATCTATATCTATATCTATATCTATATCTATATCTATATCT
>CM031858.1:99070204-99224585 GCA_018697195.1 Certhia americana | reverse complement strand
CCAGACATTGGGGGGGGGGGGGGTGTTGTCTCACTCTGTACAGGGATTGAGAATTTCAGGCTTTTGTCGGTGGTTACAAAAGGGCCCCTATTTGTGCATATGAGTGGTGTAGAAAAATAAAGAAACTAAACCCAAACAAAAAGAGCAGAGAGTAAAGGATACAGTCAATTCTAACTAAATTAGACTGTGAAAACAAATTGAAAAGAACCCTAATGCCCGAGATACATCATGGTAAACCAACCATCAGTACTTTCAAATTCTTTCTCAGTTTTGTAGCTGTAGAAGTTGTCCTGTCATGTACTCCTACTGTGTCAACATGTAAACGAAATAAAATCCAACAACAATATCCTTATTTGATTTATCAAGGCTAGCCTATTACCATTTTGAGGGTTTTTATTTTTCTAGTAGGCATTAAGACTCCTTTATTTTTATTTAGGAGTTTAGACTAGGGAATGGTAAATATGCTTGGGGTTTTTTTCCATCTCTGCAAATAAGAGTTGACATTTGATTTAATTTTAATATTTACCATATCCTTCGGAAGTTTTGTGGTTTTCTCCCAGTACACTCTGTGATGCGAATGATAGTATTTGCAAGAACTCTGAAGACAATTAACTAGCAGCTTGTTGAGATTTTTAAATTAAATACTGCAGTTTTTAAAGAAGTGCTGTGATCCCACAGACAGGAAAAGAAACTAAAGCTCTACCTGATGGAGCACAAGTGCCAGTTAGTGGGTGCTGATCAGCTTGTGTCATCTTGTGATGGAGCTGTATGTGCTTCATTTTATTCCATGCCTTCTTTTTATGGCATGGAAGAAAGATCAAACCTATCACGATTAATATGGACAAGTATTGCCACAACTGTTATTGTGGAAAATGTGAAGAGGGTAGAAAAATTCTATGGTCTTAAACAAATCCTTTCTCTCTTTATGTGTATTGTATTCTAGGATGCTCAATAACTATCACTGCAAAAAAATTGTTGGTAAAGAAACATCAAAAGTAAAATGTGCTGTTAGATTTATGTTTTGATAATAATTTCCTGTGCTAACTCTGCTTTTGAGAGACCAAATATTCATACCAATTCTTTCTCACATAAGCCTTTTCTAGGCAAAATACTACTGACTTTTACATTTTTGATGATCTCTTTACTGAGAGTGAGCAAGTAATTTTTATGTCAGTGTTAGTAAATGTTTATGCAATTTTGCATGACTGCTTCATGTGACGTTTTGTTTCTGCTTTTTCTGTCATTAGAGGATTTCAGAGAAATTCGGTCAGCAACAATTTCTTTGACAGTAATAGCAGGAAAACAGGATGATACTAACATATTATAGGAAACCTGTCAAAATAAGATTTCAGGTCAGGAAAAAAAAAGGCCAGTGGCAGTTCCTGGAACAGACTGGCATAACCTTCATATCAAAATGGATTATTTAACATCAGGGTAGAATATTGCACTGAAAGATGCACACCCTCCCATATACATCCAATATCAAGCTTATACTAAAGAAGTGAATGAGAATAGATTCAAGAGAAGTTCCAGGGTCTTTGTGAAGAAAAGCAAGTCCAAAAAAGTGGACTCTTCTATCTGTAGCCTCAAATTCAGTGATTTTAATTCCGATAAATCTCCAGTTATGCTTCTCTTTCAAAACTCAGCAAAATTAGGCTTCTCAGGTGAGGATACACACAAGAGTGAATTTTTTTTTTTAGAAACTGTACGACTTAAGCAACCAATTTAAAACATAAAAACCTAACTATAGAGCTACAGTTTCTTTCCTGATAGGAAGATGTTAGATTGAGAACACTGAAGACATGGACGTAAAATTGGAAGAAAGAGATTTTTAAGCACTTAGTCTCACTAAGATGTTGTCCTCTTGCAGCTATGTCAGGATTTGATTTCTTTGAGAGTTATCCTTTCAGTTATCTCAGGAAATTGTTTGTCTTATTTTATTATACTTCTATAGTAGGATCATACAAAGGCTGTGATACACTCCTTAAAAGTTGTCTTTAAAAGATTGTGGTGAGTTGACCTTGGTCAGCAGCCAAACTCCCACCTTGCCTTTCACTCCCCTCTCCTATGACACCAGGAAGACATAGGAAAGAGACTGACACAGTATTTCAATCAGTATTGTCTGGGGCCATCTGGATGGTGCTTTCACTGGAAGTTTAAGCTCATTTTATTCCATTTGAACATTATCTGCTTGATGCCTGCTCTGAACTTTGTACATAATGATGATCTACTTCTATTTGTCATCTCTTCATTTGTTTCAAATATGAACAAAGTGACAAGTTCCATGTTTATGCTGGGTTGCTTACACTGACCTCAGGAGTTTTTACAATTTGTCCGAAACCATTACAACACATAATGAACATTAATAACAGTTTTTAATAGGTTATGTGCCTTTGTTGGGTGAAAATTTACACTCTCACACAAAACAGACATTAGATGAGATCTAAGAAGAGAGTCCTGTAAGCCAAAACTCTTTTCTCTCAGTAAGCCTTGAATGGAAGATATTTTATCTTTCATTTTTGTAAAAATTACTGTCTGTTCAAGTATCCTGTGAAAGAACAGATTTTAGAGAGCCAAAGAGAAAATCTTACTGAGTTCCAAGAGAAACAAGTTCACAAAAGAAAATCACATGGAATGAAATGCATAAATTCAAGATAAAAGAAATGTAAAAAAATGTTGTGCTTTTAAATATTAGTTGCAGATTCTACATGTCAATGAAATAGAAGTTATTTACTGTAAAAGAAAATAGAAGAAAAAGAAGAAAAAAGGAAGTAAGAGAAGTGTTGCAAGAAAACCCAAAAATATATTTCTTAAGACTAGTTTCTTTTTTGGTGAGAACGATAATATTAAAGTTTCTGCACAACACAATAATTGAGCTGTCATATACCAAGCCTGACCATATATTTTAACATTAAAATGCATCTTGTAAAAGTACAGAGAGAGTAATTGATTAGATTATTATGTACTATTTAAAAGTACATTTCACAAAAAAAGTGAAAGCTTTAAAATAACACGACTGCCAAAGAAATAATAATTATAAAAACTATTATTGATAATAATAATAACAGCAGCAATAACAATAACAATAATAATAATAATAATAATAATAATAATAGTAAATAATCACTAGTCAAGGAATTTTAATTAGAAAACACATGATCCAGAAAAAAATTATGACATTATATAAAACCTTAAATAGATAATATTTACTCTTAAGAATTTCATTTCTTCTCATATCACAGGAGACTCTGGACAAAAATCAAAATTACTGGCTGTCAGGTGAATAGCAACTGAAGAAGTATTTTCATATATTTCACCACTGGATTTTGGAACTGCTGCAAAATTATTCAAAGGCAGAAAATATTATCTCTTTAACAAAGTGTAAAGAGGGTAAAAGATTATTTGTTTCAGAAATGTCATGTACAACAGATCACATACAAACTTGTGCTCCAAGATGCCAAGTGGGTGCGTGTTACTGTGTTAGGTTTAGTCAGGTCTGGACAGAAGACACTAGGCACAAAGGTATCTCATTTGAACTTGGTTGTTTATTATATCTTATCTATGGTACAGTCTCACACAATGTGAGCTCTGCTCTTCACAGCAAGAAAATATCTGCTTCTACTTAGCTTCAAGGATTTGTAAACAATAAGCAAAACCAATTAAAACCTGACACCCAAGATATTTTTATTTATAACCCAATTAAAGAACACTCAATGTCAGTCTCAATGTGACTTTTACTAACCAATTAGAAAAGCTCACCTGAGCCTGAGAAGAAGGCGGAAGAAGAAAATGAAGAAGGACTCAGACAACGCCTAAATCCCTCCATATTGTCTCATATATAATTCTATATCTTAAATCCCCAAACCTTAAATATTTCACCCTGTGACATTGCACACTTCTATGCAACTACACACACCCTCAGTCCTCAGTGCTATCACTCAGTCTTGGAAGCCATTCCCATGGCCTCAGATCAAAGGCAGTACCCATCTGAGTATCACTACCTGTCAAAGCAGAAAGCCTGATGCTTTCAGCATTGAGGGTTCCAACAGGTGTGCAAGTAGAGTTATTTTAAATGCTAAGGCAACAGTATGGCAGTGCTGAGAAGTCTAAATCAGGCAAGAATTTCAGTGAGACCCTTTATCCTTTGTCATATATTTTAAACACTTCAATATTATTCCTGAAATAGCTATGCAAGTAATAATCAGTGCAAAATTCCTGTTGTTCACAACTAACAGGAATTTGTGAATTTCTTATCTTTCTTACAGCTGCCTACCTGCCTAATAGAGAAACTCTGCAGAATCAATAAAAGAGGCTCAATTCCTGCATGGAAGACAGAGTACAGCTCTGTCAGGCTATGTTGATTTTTGTAGGAACAACAGCTTCATGTCAGTTAATTCCATGATCAATCTTAAAGAAAACAACACATTTTAGAGAAGGCAGAAGAATCAACAGTGCAAATAAACAGAGTTTAAAAAGGAGAGGGCAATTCAAGGAAAAAGCACTAGAAAATCTTACTTTTCCTTGTTTGGTCCCATCTTTTATCTCTGATTTTTATAGACTCGTAAATACTTGAACTCTGAAAGCTAATGGGCCACTTTCAAGTAAAAATGTTAGGGATTTAAAATTAAAAATAGTTAAGTTTTTAGGGGTTGTTTTGCAATTTTAATCTTCAAGACTCAATCTTATACCAGATTTGATTGCATCTTTTACAAGAATATTGTGTGCAGATGCACAATTATTTTGGGCTTTATAATAATTGACAATCTATCAACATCTCATGCATTAAAATAAAAAAATAGAAAGTATTTCAGTCAGGACTGGTTCTTGCCCACAGTTTTTAGTGCATGTCAATATAAGATATGTTCACAGAGATTCAATGCACATTGGTATAAGTCTCTGGGCTGTGTCTCTTTGAGAAAGAAGCAGAAACCAAGAAAACAGGCTTTAGGGTTCATATTACATTTTAAGGAGGAAGGGAGGAAGGGAGTAAGAGAGGGAGGAAGGGAGGAAGAGAGGAAGGTGCAGAAGGAAGGTGCGGAAGGAAGGTGTGGAAGGTGCGGAAGGAAGGTGTGGAAGGTACAGAAGGAAGGAAGGAAAATATTCCCTTTAGAAATGGTCCAATACTTAACAGAGAAAAAGAAATGCTCCAAACAAGGTGACAGTATTACAGTATTAAACCAAAATAGTGGTGGTGTGTTCCCTGCCCTCCTCCCCCCAGCATTAAGCCATAACCACCAGTGATGTGATGGCTTCATCCAGATTCTGTGGTATGGATGGCAATATGGTAGCCAAGAGCTGTCTGAAACAATGATCCAGAGGTGTTTCTGGTGTGCAAATATGACTGTCAGTCAATTATTTTACTCCATACATAGTGGGCAGACTAGGACCCATTGACCTCTCCTGCCCAAGGAAGGATTTTCCCTCTAATAGTAACAAAGTTACTACTTCATGATGGGAGATACCTTGATAGGTGGTTCTTGATTAGTGTTTAATATCATGTTAAACTTTGAAATCTTAGCTAAGTTATATAAAGGATTGGTTGAGCACATATAATCCTTTAGCTAGAAAACAATCAAGTCTGCGAGCAGGATTGGTTGCAGCTGCACTAAAGAGTCCTCTCTGAGGACTAAAGGACCCTTCTGAACCTGTGGTTCAGTGGCAAGGTCCCCCTGATAAGCTTTGTCTGACCTTGTCCCCTATGCAGTTAATAATCAACTCTACTTTGCCATTCAATCTTGTTAAACCACTGTTGGATTTAGCACTGAATTTTATTTGTTTACTGATTTATATCAATAAAGTGTATTATTGTTTCTCTTTTGAAGGTGAAGTTCATCACTCCCTTCATTACAACTCACTCCTGAATTTGGCCATTCAGGAGAAGTAAATAACATGAAAGTGTTCAAACGCACATAAAATTTCACTGTTGACTCCACATACAGGGCTCAGTAATTGGTATAATACCAAAGTGACCCTCTTACATCTCTTACTGAAATATGCAGTTGAGATCCTTGATCTCCCTGGGGGCTATTTGCTCTTCAATTTTCCTTAGTCAGTTGTTATAAATGACAGGAAGGTTAGTTATGCAAGCAGTATGGTCTGTTAGATTAAAATGGATTACAGCCTGGATTTAAAAGTCACAAATTCTTGAGTCCTAGCTGATTTTTATCGAGAAAATACCCAGCAGAATTTGAAAGAATGCACTTACACAGGATTTTCTAAAATGTGTGGGTATGAGAATTTATAATCTTTTTGCTGAACTTTGGAAAAAGCATATAAAATTCATTACAGTGACATTGTTGTAAAGTTTAGAAGGTGATTATTTTATGCTAAATAATACAGGAACTTAACCTAGCGGAGTTAAAGACTCATATTACCAGATTACTTGGTTACAAAATCCATTGAAGTCAAAAAGAGTATTGTGATGGCATTTCAAGATAGGCAGACTATGTGTCACTCTGATAGGGAGATTTATCATACTTGAATTCTGTTAGAATGCTTACTAACACACATAATGCATATGCAATTTTTAAACATTAAATTTAGGGGGTTTTTTCCTCAGTATGCTGAAGTATTCATTATCTTGGTTTTAACAGATGATCACCTTTCACTCTTTTGCATTTACTCATATTTCAAATTACTAATGCTGTCCTAAAAATCATAGATAACAGCACTTGGATTCCTCACTTTTTAGAATTTTCCTAATAGGTCGTCTTGGTTGTCTACACTAGAAATCAAAATGCTCCAATCAGCAAGGAAATATGTGGGGTGCACTGAGTAAAAATTGTTTCTTTCCAGCATTTCAGCCTGGTATTAATAAAGGATTAGAAATTACTATCATTCCTAGAATTATTTCAAAAGTGTGTTTCTTAAAGCTAGAATGAGAAGTTTGCCATGGCACAGAGGCCAAACACATAGATGTTATCCACATGTATTTTTGCATGGGAAAGCCAACTACTGCCTTTTTCCTGGTAATGATGTCATGTAACCAAGTTTAATCTCTAGAAGTTAGGTTTTCTAATGGATGGAGGCCATTAGGATTTAATAATGATTTATATCCCTTCTGAAGTAATTACATTAGGTTTGAACTTATGTTACAATTCTCTGCTTCATTTCTCAGGGTTTTTCTATCCTGAACATCAGCAAAAGGTACTTCAGTCATGGAGTGGTCAGTCACTGGAACAGACACTCCAGGGCACTTAAGTAGTCATGGTGCCAAGAGTGTCAGAGATCAAGGAGTGTCTGGACAATGCTCTTAGTCATATGGCTTAGTTTTACCTAGTCCTTCAAGGAGCAGAAAGTTTTACTTGATGATCCACACAAGTCCTTTCCAGCTTAAGAAAATCCATAGTTCTGCAAAAGACATGAAATTTTCAATATTTTGTTTAATACTAGTCTTAATAAAAATTCTTAATGCACATCCGTACAGACTAACCGGGAGCAGAAAAAGAGGAAAAAAACTCCAAAAACAAACAAACAAACAAACAAAAAAACAAAACAGAAAGCAGATAAAAGCCTCTTGTTACCCACTTCCTCACTACAGTTTTGTAATCTATAAAATGTGCAATTTTCTTGCTATTGGCTGTAAGTTTCTGTCTCCCATCTTGTAGGCTTTCTTATCCTATGGTGACTAAGACTGATAGGAGAATTAAGCAGAAGGGACATTAGAACACATGTAGGGTAGCCTAGGGCTGGAAAAAGTAAACTTCTAATTCTTTAATTTGGATGGAAATGACACCTCAGCTAAGCCAGGAGCAAAATTCACTTGATAAATGGGAAGTGAACAAGCAGTTAGGTTTTTGTATTTGTAATACACAATGGATGTTTACAAAAGGTACCAGGGATTTTTCTTCAGTAGTTTTTCTTCATGCCGTAGGTTCTACTAAAGCCTTTGAAAATCTTCATTATGATTCATTTTAAATACATTTTCAAAAAGGCCAGATTGAAGAGGTCATACTTTTGCATTCTGAATGTGCTTTATTTTGTGTTTGACAGTGACAATGCATGCTATGGGCAATGATAGATATGTCTTGCATTTCTGCAAGAGACTAAATCCTTTTGTTTAAATCGATAGGGCAAATTCATTCTTCCATCCAACATGTTTGCACTGGGGGTGAATTTCACTTTGGTGTTTTGCACATAAAACATAGTAGAAAATTACTGTTCAATATCTAAAAAGCAGAATATTAAAATGTGATTTTGATTCATGTACTTTTTTTCAGCTTGTATGATCCAGGGCTTTAAAAAAGTCACTGATTAAAAAAAAAGGTTTAATAAAGTATTATTCCATTAAAATAGTATGGTAAATGGTTGCATAAAAAATTGAGAAGGGATCAATAAAAATGAAAGCAGCTGAATGGTAGTCATTTAATTTATTTGCTCTGTTAATATGAAGGGAATCCAGTAACTATTATTCACTTCAAGAACATAAACACTAGAAAAATGATAGCATGATATGACTTTACAGGTATGATTTTGGTAGAAAATTAGATATTCTGCTGAGTGATTGAACTATATATCTATGTCATTTTGTTTTGTATAGCTTCTTATATTAATTACATGTTTGGTGCATTTTGGAAAAACAATTATTTTTCCCATTTTTTTTCCACTAAATGTGTTATTGATTTCCATGTAAATTTTTCTACTTTTATGCACACTATTTAGTAGAAACTTGCTTTGTTCTCTTTTTGGAAACAACCAGTCAGTTGTCAAAATAAAATTGTTTTCAGTAATGTTGGCAGGGCTAAGAAGACAAAGACATACTCTTCTATACTCATGCACTGCCTTTCTTTTAACATTCAGTTTTATCACAATTTAAGTAGTTGAGTGTTGACTAAATAACATCTTGTAAGGCAGTTAGACAAAGTAATTTAAAATTATAATTATAATTTAAATTTATAATTTAAATTATAATTTAAATTTGCAATTTTTAATAAAAATGAGATCTCAGGGTTTTGAAAAGTTATATTTTGTCATTGGAGGAATTGGCTGAAATAGCTGTTGTTCTATTGCAGTTGGTGTGATGGGCTCAAAATTTCTATCTTAAGCTGTGGTGTGAATCAAGTGTGTGCAGGTGCATTACAATGAAAACAGGCAAAGCAAAGTTAGAGGAAGGAGTAGCTCAATCTCTCATTATTTCTTGCAGATTTTTGTGTTTCTAATCGATGTATGTAAGCCTGTAATTCTCTCATATACTCTTTAATCATACACAGTTACTCCTGTGAGGTAGTGACATAGAACAACTCATTTACTCAAACCTACAAAGAGATTAGTGGCCTTACTCTTTTTATGTATTTAAATCCTTTTTGTGCTACTTCACCTGAAAGACTTGCTTAAAGTCATAGAGGAAATCAAAGCTGGAAACTGATTCTGCATTTACCAAGTTAGTTCCACGACCTTTGAAAGGACTTCCCTTTTCCTCTGATCTGTAGACTAATCTCCAGCTGATAGAACCACCTATATTTGCATCACATGAGGCTAAAGATCAAAGCATTAGACACTTGCTTCTCATTCAGAGCTGTGTTAACAGAATTCAAATGCCTAGTCAAAGCAATTCAAATGTGTTGCTAATATTGTTGGATATAATTTTGCCTCTTAACTTGAACAAATAGCCGTGGTCACCTTGCTGAAGCAGTGGACAGTAGTAAGTGGTCTTCTATACCATTAGACAACGCTTGTTCTTAAAATTTGTCACTGCCTCCAGAGGTTTTACATTCAAGTTTGGTCACAGCCAGTGAGGTGGCACTACAGACTGCCCTAATACTGCCTAGGCAAAAGCACAAAATTAGAACTGATGAAGGTGTGTCTTTGTTGTGATTATAAATACTGTGCATGGGCACCCTGTGATGGCAAGATAGCATAAACATCCCCAAACTTATTTAAAGTATGCTTCTTTCAAACCACATCTCAGAAGAAATTGTGAGAATGTACGACTGAAAATATGAAAGGATGAATTTCCACGTCACCTGACTAAACCAAAAAAATCCTTATGCATCATATAGTTCTTTTTCTGTATTTGATGAAATGTTAGATGATCACTGAACCTCTGCTATACAAGAAGTACAACCCTTTTGAAAGTTTGTAGTGCTACTTCTAGTATGGCTTTTAAAGCAGACGGTAAGAGTGTCATATATATTTCTTTTTTATTCATTAGACTTAAAACAAAAATGGTCACATAAGCCACAGATAATCAGAGAAGCATATTATACACCATAATTTCTCATTAAGCAAGTCCATATGGCTCCAATTTTGTTTTGCTTTTCTTCCAAAAAATAATTGTGACTAGGAATTTGTTCCTCCATTAGTACTGTTTGTTAACTCATATGGATGCGTGCTGTGAACTGGACAAGTGTCAGAATTCTGTTTTTCAAAAACTGTTTTCCAGATTTCATTAATAAAACTCCTCAAAAGTTTCTTTTTTCTCCTTGCTAATAGAAGGCTCTATGCTAATTGAAAACAGATCTCTCATAGACACTTAGGTGTATATCAAAATAGATTTTGAGGTCTGCACAGTTTATAAGGTAACAATTAAGAGACTAGGCTGGGTTTTTTTCTATTTTCAATATAATCTTACAAGTGGTGACTGTTTGTATAACCTCTAATAAAGACTGTTAATCAGCTGGGGTGAAACCCTGTCTCTTTTAAGTCAAAGCAAAATTCCCACTAAGTTAAGAAAAACCAGGACCTCACTCAGTTTTCATCCCTGTTGCCTTTAAATGTATAGAAGTTTTTCTTCTTGCTAAATAAATATTGCACAGAGTACAACAAATAGAGTTCTAAGTTATGTGAGACTTAGGAATGTGCAACAATGGCCACTCTTTCATGCTGAATATGTATGTAAACTATTGCCTCAGCTGTTCATAAAATATTCTGTTGTGAGAAGATGGCTGCAGAGGTAGCTTGGACATCTTATCCAGTTTTTCTGAGCTAGACATTGTCCCAGCAGCAGTTGTTATTTTGTTTTCCTCTTTCTGTGTTATTCCCACTTCAAATGTTTATCACTGCAAATGGCCTACCCAGGGAAGCAACACAGAGGATGAAAGAAAGCAACAAAGAAGACCAGTGGTATTGCATAATTCCATTTTGATTTATGCAGAGAACCTTTCATTGATCTTTGATTGTACTGGGTGAAAGGATGCTTTTAATTTTGCCCTTGAAGCAGTGATAAGTATTTTTGTCAATATGCTGCTGTTGTCAAACATTTCAGAGATGCAGAGTTTGTATCAACTCTAAGAACTTTTAAAATTGCAATGACACAATTCTTTGTTTCATATAGTCTTTTGCATTTCTCAGGTGTTGTGCTTTATGAGAAGCATTTAATTTCTATTTCTACTCATGTAAAGCCAATAATTCTACAACACTTCATAAAATATTGCATTGATTTGAACTGAACACCTAGTGATCTGCCTCAGTTTAGTATTGCACAACAGTTTATCCATATGTCTTTAAACAATATCCTTGTCTCAAAGTCAATTTGTCAACATGTTAATTTTATTGCTCTTTAACATTTCTTTTTTCAGAAATAAATGAACTTGAATTTCTGCAACATTTTTAGAAAACGTGCTTTCAGTAAGATAAATGTGGTAAAAACAAAAATGTTGTTGGTGATGCTTTACTGTTATTTGTTTTTGTACAAAACTCATTTTATTATAATAAGTAAATTATTTTCTATTTTACTGTAAATGCTGCTGCTATTGTTATTGTTATTGCTATCATTATGGAAGTGAGGATGAATAAAAGAGAGGATGCTCTAAGTCTTTTTCCTGTGTGCAATTTTTGAGCCTGGATTTTTGTGACTACTTTCAAACAACCAGTACACCTTTTGTGTGATAACTCATAACAATTAAGTTTAACCTCAAGGTAGAGACTGGAGGAATGAAGTCACTGCCATCATAAGAGAAGATCATGTTTAACATGGCCTGAGGAACCAAAAGAGGTGCAACTCTGGGTCCTGAGGAAGTTGGCTGATGTAGTTTCTGAGTCACTCTCCCTCACATTTGAAAAGACCTGGCAGTCAGATGAAATCACCAGTGACTGGATAAAAGGGAATATCACGGCCATCCTTAATAAGAAGGAGCCTGGGAACTACCAACCAGTCAGCCTTGCCTAAGTGCCTGTCAATATCACAGCAGAGATAGTCCTGGAAGATGTATCAAAAAGTGTGAAAGGTAGGGAGGTGACTGTGCGCAGTCAATGTGGCTTCACCATGGGCAAATCATACCTGACCACCCCAGCAGCTTTCTGTGGAAGCATGGGGAGACTTAATCAGCAGACAAGGAAAGAGCCATTGATGTCATCTACCTGGACTTCTTTAAGGCCTTTGGTACAATTCCTTACAATGTCCTGAACACTAAATTGGAGAGAGAGAGGTTTTATGGACAGACTGTTAGATGCATAAAGGATAAGCTAAATCCTTTGGCCATGACCAAATCCTTTGTCAATGCCTTGTTGTCCAGGGGCATACAAGTAGGAAAAGGACTTGGGGATCCTGGTATCCACCAGCTGACAATGTGTGTCTGCAGGACTGAAAGCAACCCACATCCTCTGTTGCACAAAAAAAGCATACCTAGAAGGTCAAGGGACATGCTTCTGCCTTTCTGTTCTGTTCTCCTGAGAGCCCACCTTGAGTATTGTGTCCAGACCACGAAAAACTTGGGCCTGTTGGAGTAGGTCCAGAGGAGCAGAACAAAAGTTTCAGGTTCCGTTTAATACTATGTCTATGGCAAAAGAATGCAATCTGAATTCACATATAAAAGTGATATATGGTATTTAGAAAGGTCTGTATCTTAATAAAGATTTTCCGAGAGGCCCATTTGCATAATTGTTCTGTAAAATGTGTTTTAGTTATTAAATCTGTAAAGAAACAGGGAACTCAGCTTACTTCTTAGCTGCAAAGATTTTTTCAGGAATAAAATATTTTCCTAAAATAAGAATAAAGTAAGGAAAAAAACTGGCAAAGCACATTATCTTTCCAGTCACTGTCAATATGAGATAAATTGTGTTTGAAAAATTAAAGCGAAATACAATGAAGATCCACTCTCTGCATTCTTGGCTATGAAGTGTGCCTTTGTGCACTGCAGTCACATCCCTCTGGCATATTGGAATGGAGCCCCCAGTGGAGACAGAGCCAGAAGACATGTAAATCACAGGAAACAGACAAGTTTGTAATTACCTTCTGAAAATGATTATCTCAGATATTCAAAATCACTTGCTACTCCTGCTTTGTAATGAGAGGTGAATGGTGAAATTTGAATAAATGAAAAAAGCCTCTCTGGAAAAACTGAAAAACATGAGAGAGCTCTCAGCAAGCTCTCAGCAAACTTCTGTGGATGACAACAAAGAAGCCTACCTAGATTTTCAAAAGGGTTTTAGCAAGGTCTCTCATCAAAGGACTGATACTGTAGAATTTACCATGGCATAGTCTCCACATGAATTGAATAAAACTTCAGCTAATTAAATCATGTACCTTGCATCTTTATTTTCTTACTATACATCTGAGGCAATTTATACCTGGATATTATTTTACATTGTAGGCACAGTATCCTAAGCAATATTTAATTTCATCTGAAAGGTGAAAAATAATACTTCAGGACATATTTTAGGAAACAGAGGTACATCTACTTCTCTTTCTAACTTTTTCATTCACTTCAATAGCAAAAAACATAAATCAGAAAGTTTGCTAGGGTGATGATTGCACTACAGGTTCAGAGATTTATATCTCTGTGAAATGCTAAAATATGTAGACAAAAATAGCAAAGTGAGAAAAGCACAGAAGGTATGTTGTATTGAAACTTTGCTCAGAGTGTGGGTGGTTCTGTAGAGCTAGCAGATATAGTTGAGAGATCATTGTAAGAATGTTCCATGTTACTGGGACTGAGGTGAAACCAGAAGAACAATTCATGGCAGATAAAAACCCCAACCAGATATACCCTAAAGACTGATGAGAATATTTCTATTGCATCTTGGGCAGATAATTAGATAGAAAGAGCTGTGGTCAGGAATCCTCTATTGGAAGGTTATTTGCATACTCTTCCGAAAAGAATTACCAGCAATGTCTAGCAGGTGACTTTAGCTTCCAGTTGTTCATCAGCATAACTCAGCAGTGTTTATTAACTTCCCTTTGTTGTAGACTTTTGTTCAAATAAGAAATGATGGATAGGATCCTTTAGCATTGTCCTAAATATTGAGAACATCAATAAAAATAATTTTTTTTTCAAAAATTATTTAAAAATATTTTCTTAAACAAGTATATAAATTTCTATTAAAATAATACCAGGAATTTTGTTCTCTCATAAATTAAAAACATCTGACATTCACAAAAAGAAGAAACTTTTTAAATAGAAATCCAACTAATATGAAAGCCACACTATTTTATATCAGCATATGGTTTATTCAATCACAATCTTATAAATCTCTAGTGATAAGAATTGGACCCAGATGAAAATTTGAATCAAAGCAGGTTAATAACATTACAAAACTTTTTTGCAAAAGAGTGAAATAGAATCTGAAAATCATGGTTTCATCCAAACAGAATTAGTGGGACTCTTGCAGTAGATATTTCAGTTGGAAGAAAACCTGCAGGGGTAGATGATGAATTGTGAGTAAGAGTAGACAATGAGTTTGCTTGGCATGCATAAGGGTTCAGATGTGTGGTGGTACATTTAGCTTGGCTTTGATTCTGACATCAGCATTATCTGCAGTCCTAAGACAGGCACATATTGCACTGTTGGTCCTTTTTTTCATTATAAAGATATTAATACTTTTTTATTGTGCTTCATAGATAGAATATGTCCTTTTTAGAACTAAGATAAATACGTAGTGACTTGCATAACTTTTCAATACCAAACAAGCCTAGTTATTAACTTCAAAGAATGAAACATTCAGGGACTCACTTTATTAAAAATACAATAAATAAAAAGAAAGACCCCCTGAGACAATTCAAATGCCCATACAAATTAAAGTGCAACACCTGATGTTCCATGAGTGCGAAAACAAAAATCTCAAGTCTGAAGGATCCAAACTTATTAGTAATCTCAGAATTAATAAGTTTTTTAATGCCTGAAAGTCCCTGCTCTAATTCCTGCAGTAAGATGTTTGACTTACTGATGGGTGAACAGAATCATATTATTTATTAAGGTTCTACAAAGTCTTACTCCTCTCTGTATCACGACATCATTATGAAGTAACAGAATAAGATGTGACACTCAGACTTTTCTTGTTGCTGTTGTTTGGGGTGGGGTTTTTATGCAATTTAATGCAAAATTTAAAAACTTGCAAGAATTTTGGGAACATTATCAAATAATACAAAGGTACAAATTTCATGGAGGTGTATCATAGTCTTGCTGCTGAGTTTATGTATTATATAAAGAACACTCCTAACAATTTCTTTTTAATTATAAAAAATGTATTTTTAATGCATTTATTTTTAAAATAAATTGGTATCATAAACACAATACAGTACAGTATTTGTGAAACAGTCAAGAAAGAATTGCTATTTGAGAGAAAAAAAATCCAGTTGCAAAATAGTTACAGTGTTTGAAATAAACATTGTCTACATGACACCACCTTGGAAGAAATGTTTGCTATTGAATGTGTTAAAATATCATAGTTAAAAAGCAAAACTTTTTTGCAGCAGAGGTATGATAAGACCCTGTTCATCTCTTTCACAAGTTACAACAGGCTGCAAAATACAATGAAGAAGTAAAAGTATTTTGACACATAAAACTGTGTTATCCTTCCTGATAATTTATGATTTAAAGCCTCCTTAAATCTTCAGTCCTTTGAGCTCCTCTAGAAGAGATGCATGCAGTTCAGACATTTCTACAGTCTTTTCCTGGCTTCCAGCATCCCAGTCATATCTGGAATGAAGCCCACTTGTGGTCTAAGTGTCCCATGCAGACCTCCCTGGGGTCCCTGAGATCATGGAGCCTTGGTGCCTTGAAAATCTTCACCCACTGCTGCAACAAGAGCACAACAGCTCTTCCAATATCACACAGAAAACCTGCTGGAAGACTAGAAAGAAAGTTTGTTTCCAGGAATTAAGTAGAGAAAATTAAATATATGACCAGGACATCAGTTTTCCCAAAGCATGGATGTGAAATCATTAATGACTGTGAGTGGTAGAATCCTGAGTTATGCTCATTTTGTGAGAATAATAAAGTCCACTTAACAGCATGTTTCATCTAAATGCCATGCACTGGAATTTTACTAGTACAAATCAAAATAAAAATGTTATCTACTGAGTCACAAACATCAGCAGTGCCTGATGTTTTTCTAAGGGGTTTTAATTTACCTGAATCTTAGAGGGCTTTTAAACTCATTAATTTTAAACTCATATTGTGAAATATGAAAAGATCTAATAACCGCAATAGATCAGAAGATGGAAATAGTCTTTGTCATACTGAGTTCAGTGGTTAAGTCATTTTACAGAATAAAAAAGAGGATTTTCAATTCAAAATAAATAACAGTAACACTCAAAATGGCAGAATTTAGTGGGTATAGGACTTGCATTGTAGTTAATGTTACTTAAAAATTATATCTGTTTTTTGAAACCTCGTATTAGGAGGTGATGGAAGTTACTTTGCTCTAGTAACACCACTTTTATTTAGACAAGATGGAGGAGAAAAAACTGTTCAGAGTATGCAAATTATTAATTTTATGCATGTGAATTTCAGCAGGATTAAATTCTACTTTTATTGTTTTCCTGAACTTGGCTAGAGGCAACTTCTTACAGAGAGTATTATTTAGATATGTCAGAAATATTTGATAAACTTTATACGCCATGTTTCTATAAACATTTTAACTAATATCTTTACTTCTGTTTACATGGCTCAAAGGTTTAATTAATACAAGAAATTTAATCTGGATTTGCACAAAAAAGCATGAATGTTAAGCAACAGCAAAATAATCATGTATTTACTTGCTTGCTTGTTTGCTTGTCTTCTTTTCTGTCTCTTGTTCATTTGTGCTTTTTTTTTTTTTTTGTTTTGTTTTGTTTGTTTTTTAAATATATTATGACTACATGAACTTTTATTTTTCTGTTTAATGAGACTGGAATTAAAGGACTATGTACCAACAGTTTTTTGCTTAGCTATCATTATAAAGATCTATACATATATTTCATGTTCTCTAAAAAAAGATTGATAAGCAACTAAAAGCCAAGAGATGGGGCAAGGTTAAGACTTATAAAGAGTTTCAGTAATTTGTATAAAGTCTCTGTGGTTTGATGCCCCCTTAAAGTCCAAGGGCTTCCAAGTCAGTTCTCTCCAAGAATGTGATAAAATCCACCATATGTCTATTGCATATCTGTCAGCTGTCTGGTATTTTGTATTGAAAAAAAAATGCTATGGCAAATATGTTGCAATCAATGAAGCCTCTCTGGAGAGCTGCAAGTCCCTCACCTGACTAAGTCCTTATTTGAAAGAACTCACACATTTGTTAAAATACCAACAATGATGTGATGAAATGTAATTTGCATGCATTTTTCTAACCTTCTGGAAAGAAAAAAATTATATAGAACTGTACTATGACAATAGTGTCATAGTACCATGATACGTAAAAAACCACAAACTAAGATTACTTTGTAAAAGTTATGAGGGCTTCTTTGACCTGGGAAATAATGAATCAAGGCTAAGAATGAATATGTTTTAACTCACAGACTGGTAAATTTGTTAGCAAATAAGCTGGTTTAGATCCGTCTGTATAAATGAAGCCGCAGGAGTTGCACATGGAGTTCACCTTTTCTCTCATACTTAGATGCCACCTTTTGATTCATATCCATCACTGCTAAACTACATCATCATGCCTAATGAACAGTGACCTACTGACCTGTAGAAACTGTGCTATTGATTACTCTCAGAAATGAATGGACAATATTTGTGGGAACGTATTGATAAGAAAAATTACTCCAATATCAGCCTTCTAAGCAATTAATGATTTGTTTTTCTGAAGGTTGTGATTTGCCACTTTGGAATCAGAGAACAGGTCTGCTGCAGAGAAAAGGAAAACAGATATTTTATGAATGTACTCTTAAGTCAGTGAATGCTGGTAGTCAGGACACAAATTATATTTGCATCACCATCAGCTGAGGGGTTTTTATCCGCTTAAAAAAACCTACCAGATAATTTCGTTACCTCACATTTTTGATGTCACTCACCCTTGTCATGGTCTGGTTTTGAAGGCTTCTAGTTTTGATTTTTGTTCTTTGCAGATCCAGTACTGTGATCCAGAAGAGCTGGTACTAATGACAGTGATGGAAAGTGAATAGAACTTTTCAGTAATAAAGAACAACACCTTGAACCTACATGCCTTGGTAGATCCCTGTTTCTCTTCTCTGTACATCCTTGTCTGCAAGCGTCAAAACAACCCAGTCAAGTATCACAAGTTATTGCACATTTATGATATCCTGCCTCTTGAAGTTAGTTTTATTGCTTTTCTAAATACTTGTTTTCCATGAACGACAAAAAGATTTGCTTGTGACAATCCTGACATCCTCAGCACTTATTGCGTGCAAGTGATGGGTGATGCGGTGAATGAATCTGAATTGCAATGCTCTTCCTGACTGTTTTGCTCCGTTAAAGTAGAGAGCACAGCACACATTTGCATTAAGCACAGTCTCTTTCAGAAGAAGAAATGAGCACTTGGAATTTGAAGACTGTCAAAAGCATATTTTGTTGAAAGTGAAGCCTTTTGATTTTGGCATGTTTCACTAATGGATTTTCCTGACAGAATTTCTCTGAGCATCCATTTTCTCCTTTTTAATATCTTGTCTCTTGGACTTTAAATTTTGCATATTGTCCTTTTCCCAGAAAAGAGAGATTTCAGCTACTGTTGGCTTTGCTGTTAAATTTTACACCTCAGTGATAATGAAATATCAAAGAAAACATTTCATAGCCTTTTAGCAATGTAGATGGATGGATTCAGATCAGAGAAATTAATTTGGCCATAGAACTCATCCAACATATGCCCTTATTTAATTAATGATAGATCTATTAAATACAAAATAAAGGACTGGAAAGCAGTGTTAAACTTTAATTCCAGTTATGTGTCTTTTTTGTTTGTTTGGGTTTTTGTTGTTGCTGGTTGGTTTGTTTGTTGGTTGGTTAGTTTTTTTTGCAGGTCACTGAAACAAGATGCTGAGGTTTAAATCACTGGTGCCCATAGTTATTAGGAAAGACTTGAAAAGCAGAGGTGTGATGAACCACCAGTGCAAAGCACGAATAACATGCTAATCCCCTTGAGACAGGATATTACTCGAAACATGCCCAGTCTTGATTTATTGCAATATATATGGCTTTTCTATTTTCTATCCTTTTTGTGTGTGCATGTCTAGGACAAGTTTTATATTCAGTGTTGTGGACTATAGAAGGTAACAAGGAAAGATGTTGAAATAAATATATTTGTCAGAATAAAGCCTTTGTCACACTCTTCCTTCAGTGCTTTGTGACCAGGTTTTATGTATCAATTCAACAGCATAACCCAAAAAGAAGGCAATTACTGCTCTGATCATTTGACTGAAATGACAGAAATAAGGTTAACAATGGTAGCACTAGATCTAGGGCCCAAGTCCCTTGGTACAGCTTTCCTGGAGAAACTGTGTTTCCAACTATAGAAATACAGTAAACATCATCACCTGAAATTATTAAAATTCACACTTCAGCTTCCAAATATATGCAGCAGAATTTTAAAGAGGCAATTAAGAAATCATTTATTTTATGTCTTACCTTTGAAGTATTAGGACATTAGCACAGATAAATGTTCTACTTTTATGGAATCATTTTTGACTTCAAAATTAAGTGAGGTAATAAATAATAGCATAAATAAAACAACTTGGAATTGCCTTATCTCTGACATCTTCATAAAGACATGCTTGCCAATCCTACTTGTATTTCCCTCCTAACATCTTCTAACAAAATATTATGTATTGATTTCTTTTGGAACAATGCCTAGTAATTTCACCTTTGACGAACTGACAACTTCCAAATGAAAACGTATTTCACTGCAGAAGTACACAGATCTTCACAGCAGGTAAAATGTAATTTAAGGCACACTATTTGTAAGGCAGCATTCTTCATATGAGTGAATGAATATGCCACAGGCACAGTACATAGTTCTTTTTGTGATTCAGTGAGTGAAGTTAAGCTGACCTCTTCATTATGTATTAATGTACAATGTTTTGTGGACTTGTAAAATTCCTTGGTAAAGCAGAAAATAATAGCTAAAAAGTGTAACATTAATAAATACCAATACCTCTTTGGGCTTCACAAAAAAAAAAAAAAAAAAAAATGCTGACACTTTGGCTTTTCGCAATTTATTATCAAATAAAGTTAGACTTTTTAGGTGTTAAGCAGGTTCCCTTACATGATGATTGCTGTATTTGAAACCTGGGAGAACCAGGGTAGATGTGTGAACAATTGCTAGATGTGTGAGAAAGAGGGAGGACAGACAAGAAAAGGAACTTTCATGGGTTTTTTTGTTGCCTTACATTTTAGCAGTTTGTAAACAGACTTTTGTCTACAGCTTCTCTCTTTTTAAAATTAATTACTTTTGTGTCTCTGACCACAGCCAAAGTAACTAAGTAATCTTCTATTCTTTTGGACTCCTAAGATCCAACATGAGATAAAAAGGATGTAAATCAACATATCATTGATTAATATTTTGCACTATATTGCTCCCACAAAAAAAAAAAAAAAAAATCAGAAGCTTTCTCCCTATATTGCAAACAGAGCGTACGACCTGGCTTACTTACTGGAGAGGAGTCAGTAGACAAGACACACAAAGTGGTTCTTAAAATACAATAGTATGTAAAAAGGTAGGTCATTAACATGCAAAGAAAATTTGCTCTTCAGTAAAAGCTTCAGTAAGTGCTTTAATTTCAGAGGTGGTTTCGCCAAACTTTCAGTGACTTGAAAAAGATCCATTTCCATAGTTCGAGAATTCATCTATTCAAAAGAGAACAAAATGGACAAAGTATAGCATTTAGAATTATAGGTAGCTTCTCAGTGTTGCGGCCAGTATCTATTTCTATTTGTTATTTCATGTTTAATGTTCATATTGTTAAGTGGTTCATTCTATGTTCCCCCGTTTTTCCCCAGTTGGTTTGTTCTTACATTGTATCATCCCCAGTTTGTACCCTATATGGACTTTCCCCACCTCCTATTCCAGCACCTTCCTTATCAATCATCCTAGCCCTACCCCTTGTTCTGGTACCTTCCCTGTCAGTCCTTCCTCCATCCAATCCCGGATGTGTTCCACCCCCTGGGCGTTCCTGGGTGTCACCCTTTACTCGATGCTCCATTGGGGCATGTGACCTCCCTTCTCCTTCCCCCTTACCCCATTAGCCCAGGGACCCTGGGGTGATCCCTCTACTCCTCCCCTGTGTTTCTGTCATTGGTCAAACAATTGTACCACCCCCCCGTGTAACCCTGTATAAAAACCTGTGCACAGCAGTGCTCGGGGTCTCTTCCTCTGGTGTACCCTTCGGCTGCGTCGCCCTCAAAGAAGGAACTGCTGGAATTTCACCGAGGAGTGTCCCCCCTTGCTCTTTTGCCTTGACCCTGTCGCGGTGGGTAGACCTGTTTGCCGTCAAGCACGCGGCTCGTCAGGTTCTGCTATCGGCGCAGACGTGGCCGTGGCGGTTCCCCACACCAGACGTGGCACCGGGGAGGTCCAATCTCCCCCGAGCTAGCCGAACTCCGGCGACCTGTGTCACTCAGTATTTTGGCCCTTATGTATAATGTATAGGTTTATGACAGGGAATGTTTGTGTTTGAATTCTATGGCATTTTGATAAAAGAAAGCTGTGGTTAATTCTAATACGCTTTCATTATGTCCCGTCACATCTTAATCTCAATGTTTTTTACTCAAAAGTTTGCTAGGGGCATACCATGGTATCAAACCAATAATTCACCACTCATCTGAATTGTTTAATGACCACAGGAAATACGAATACAGTTAAAATGATCATACATAAAAATTTCCCAGCTTATCCTTTCCTCTGGTGTATGTCCACATTCCACAATATTTGACTGCATTTTGTCCCTCTTTCATGAACGAGAGGCAGTATTCTGCCAAGTTATAAGCATCCTCAGTATCTCCTTCTGAAATATAAATATCAAGTTCAATATGAAGTATTCTTCCTCCCTTTCTTGGGTCTCCTTTGGTCTATTTTTATATGTGTGGGAGTTTTTCATTGGGTTTTTTCTTTTGGTTTGTGTTTCTTTCCCTCTTTTTCTCACAGTCCAAGCTCCCCTCTCAGAGACTTTGTGCAAAAGCCAAAGACTCACACAGTTGTCTCCTACCCCCACGTCCCTTCAAGGGCTGCCATTTGTTACCTCCTAAGTCCCCAGCCCGGGCAGGCCTTAACCACACAGGGGATTGTGTGACCTAAGCTAGAAGAAGAGAGACCACTGTCACTCTTTGGCTGCTGTTAGCACTTTCTACTGGGCTACATAAGGCCATAACTACAGATTAATTAGTTTTATCAAGACTTAGTTTTGCTCTCCTGTAGAACAAAGTTTGCATGTGAAATGTAGAAATTTCCATACCATGAAATTCCACAAGAGATTTCTTGTTTTCTGAATCGTATTTTAGAAAACTGCAAAGCAAATCAAATTGATGTTTTGACAGATGTGCTCTTTTAATTATCTGTTTCTTGACTTATTTTCTACACTTTTATACCTAAAATTACAATTTAGTTCACAAGCATATAAAACTGTCCAAGTAATAAGGAAATAACTCTGAACCGTTTTTTCTGCCTACCACTTAAAAGTGTTGTCTAGATCAATATTTCAAACTTTTGGATGGTTCATTCAATCATTTTATGCTTTAAATTTCTGTATTTCCTATTCTTGACAAGTTTTTGAAAAACAGATAGAAAAAGAATCATCTTCTTGACTAAATAAGGCAATCAAACATTCAGTTTGAGGATTTCAGAAATCAAAAGAATAAATACGGAAGTCAGTCAGTAGTTTCAGAAACAGTAGTCAGGAAGAAATCTTTGCTTTGCAATTGGTACCAAATGAATTTTAAAAAGCGTTGTAAGCACATTACTTTTTGTGTCAGTCCAAATCTGTGTCTTTGCTGAAGTTTCTCTGCTGCTGTTTTGCAGAAAGCAGAATCCTGTGGATCCCAATTACTGGCCTTTTCTGTAGGCTAACATCACAGAAGCTGAAAATTTGGAGTCACCTACTTTATCTCTGAGTCTTGTCTTTGAACTACAGTAATAAAGGCCAATTTCTGTCATTATTTCTTAACAAGTATCTACAGAATGCAGGAAATTTTTGAAGACAAGTCAGTTTCCTGTAGAGTTAAATAAAATTATTCAGCTGCAGAGACTATATTGTGAATAGAGATATATGCACTTTTTCATTGGTGGAGCATGGTGAGGAATGACTCAAACCCAAAACCTACTAACCTCAGGTTTGACAAGCACTGTGGGTTTCCTACTGTGGGGTGTTTAAATTAATGAAATGAAATTCAGGAAAATTGTGTTGAAGACAGCAAAATATTCAACCTTGGTGGATCTTCATCGTCCTAACCACATGGGTCCTTGCCAACATCTCAAAGACTAATAATCTTTCTCACAAATGCACTTAAGCCACAGTAATTTAGTACTGCTATGCATCTGTAACTTTTAATTATCTGTTTAATCAGGCTGTGAATAAACTAAAGTAGGTTAATTTGAAAAATCCTGTTTGGATGAAGTGTTTTGACTGGCTCTGAAACATAGCCAGCACCCAGTGAGATTATAGTAATGAGGAAAGATGGATTTTTTTCCTGGAATTTGTGCCATTAATTTGGATATCCCCACAACATCACTTCACATATTTCAGCAGACTGACATTTATTATTTTCAATCAATGTGTCACATGGTAGCAAAAAAGCAATGACTGATGAAAGTCTATATGTGATGGATAAATATTTATGGTTATGGATTATATCTTTCCAGTCTTGTCTTTTGAAACTTTCCTCTTCAAAACAGCCTGCTAGGTAAAAATGTGCTGGCTATCTATGTGAATCTATGTGATGTGAAAAAGTGCTGTACTTGCCTTATCCAGTTTATAACCTGAAGAAATCTGTTATAACACAGCATCTTTTGACTTCTTGAAGACTGTTGGTTTGCATGTTATTAATGTGCAATAATAGACTCGTGTCTGTAATGTGTATTGTTAATCTTGATGTTCATTATCACCACTGCACACCTCCAGGGACTGCTATTTACACTGCTGTGGGAATGCTAATTAATTTCTGTTTTCAAAGTGTCAGCATCTAGCTTCTCATTTCCAAAAAAGTATTGTGCTACTTATATTGTCTTGGAAGAAAACTGGATGAGGAAGACTTTTTTGAACTGCAGGGTGGAGGGAAAATTGAAGTTTAAATCACTCTGATATCTACACTATACTAAGAATTCACTACATCACAAAATGCAGTGAAGCTTTACTTTCAGACTGAAGACCATTGTGTTTTCTAGTCACTGTTCAAGTTGCAGGAATTGAATATGTTTCACTGAATATATCTGTGTGTGACTGTAGATTTATGGATATAAGGAAAAGACTGGGAACGTATATCAGCTAAATGCCTTCTTCCGGTTTCAGACACTGTTGCTGTATTTCCTCAGCTACCACTGGGTATATCAAATAATGATAAAAATCCACCTCAGGTCTGAGATAAATAATTCACTGAAATTATTGGTGTATGCAGGTATTTGGGGAATGGAGTTTTGCTGTTTTCTGTTATATGTATGAGTAACTTCATTGAGCAATTATACAAAAAAAACCCAAACCAAAACAAAACTTGAAAAGGATGAGAATTTGTCATTTCTAACATCCCTACAGTTATACCTCATAGCTATTTCAGAAGAAAGGTGAGAGTGAGAAACCCAGGTAGCATACAGATATTTAAAATTCTAGGCTGAAAGGAGAAAAAGGTCTTAGAAAGGAAGGGACAATTTTCTTTGATGTTATACTATCACATTTTAGGAGAGGATGATCAGAAACCTTAAAAACCTTCACATGTGTTGCAAGGTAATAACTTAACAGCCAATTTGCTGGGGTATTTTACTTGTACTAGACATGTGAAAGTATACAGTATATATAGAAAAAATAAAAAATATATATAAAAGAAATACTGTAGCCTACTATATTTACTGTATTTACTATTTTTACTATATATTTACTATATTTACTATATTTTTCTAATCAGCAAATATTTTAATCACCATGCATCTTTTACTCAATGTAATGAAATTTGTTTTGTAAATGGAACATGTAAGTAATAGTGAATGCTTCTGATAAAGCTTTAATCCAACCCAAAACTTACCAGCAATGTTTCAAGCTAGTATAAAACAAGACAAATATAATTGTTTTGATTTGCCTTACCAGAACTGACTTGGGTTTCTTGCTGGTCAGCCATCCACTTTGTTTCTTCTGAAAATTAAATACTTTTAGGAGATGGGATGTCAGACAAGGTAAATATAATTATAATTTACTGTCTTCTTAAATATTCCAGTCTCATTTATGTGTAAGTACTCATGAAAAAAAAAAACCCCACCAAAATAACAAACACCTCCCCCCCCCCAACTTGATAACTACTTTTTCTAGCTCACAAAAGGTCTCAGTAATAGAAAGGGCTTGATGGAAGGTAAATACCAGGCATTTCTGAAGTTGCAATTCTGTATCATGAAACAGAGAGGGAAGGCTCTTTAGAGTATAAAACAGAAAACAAATTTTGAGAGCAAACTCTGATGCTAGTTCACAAGCCTTTTAAAATGTGACTGAAAAATATTAGCATAAACAGGGCCATAATCATATATGCATGATTTTCAAAAGCACAGAAATGGAGGTTGGCATTCATTTGATATGGTTTTTCACTAAAAATGCCTCTGGACAGTGCAACAAAATACAAAAACTTATGCAATTCAGCACTAAGAGACAAATTCTCTTCAGATACTGCTAGTCTTGAGATACTATCGTAGTATAGAACAACATGCTTTGTTATGATCTTATCTATGCAGGGAAAAAAATATATGTGTGATGTTGTGAAAAATCATAAAAAGCGACAGCATGTTATACAACAGATATGGACCAGATTTGAGTTCTTTACACACAGAAGGTGCCTAATAAAGTTTAAAAGCTCACAAAACACAAACCACCAAAATACAACAGAGAATCAACCTATAATTATGTAAGTTAAATCTTATTAGCATATACTTTAAATGCAGATTGGCTACTAAGTGGTTCTTCTCTCTAGGATATGGAATACTGTAACTATTTTCCTGAGAACTCCTGAATTGTACATTTTAACTTAGTCCCATTTTCTTATGTATTAGTCTATAATAGAAGGATTTTGCAATTGAATTGATGAACCTAACTGAGAGACCTTTGTGAAGAGGATTTGTGGAACAAAAGCGTGACTAAAACCAATCTGTAGCTTGATATACTCTTTGCCTGAAGTGGTGCAATAACAGTGATTTCTGAAGAGAAAGATTTTCCACAGATAAGGTTAGAGGTAGATTGTGATCATTAGTTGTGCTAAATTGGTTTGTTGTGCATCTGAGTGCTTTCCTTATCTTTGCATGGTGGTGTGTTATGACAAACCAATAGGACAAGAACATCAGGAAAATTAAATTTCAAATAGTCATGTAATCCTCCAGGGCTCATGAGCCGTCAGAAGCTAAGGTTGGTTGAAAATCATCTTAAGTTGTGGCTTTCAAGAGGATGTGTAAACGTGGAGTTTAAAGATACAGTTTTTGTAAGATTAACTGTCTGGATCATTTGATGTAAAGCTTCTGCTTTACATAAATTCTTTTCCCTGACAATTTGCGGTAACTTCTCTGATATTAAACTGCCACAGAATTTAAGTATTTCCTATTGAATCATGCAGCTACATTTGCTTTAAAATTTCAGACCTTTTCTTTGAAAAGAATCGAGTGCTCTGGGCAAAACTTAAAAGATCGAGCTTATAGCCTCAAGGGAACCTGTGGCAGTTGTTTTCATCTTGTCATTTAACTTTCCAGGTTACAATGTAAGACAAAGATTTGAGTGCTCACTACACTAGAATTGTATGCCTCCAGATCACATTCAGTAGTTGTGGTCACATATGCAGAGCTCAAGAAATACAAATGTTTGTGATGAGATTCACATGGGAATGACTTGGCAGGACCCTGGAGGAGCTCAGGAACTGGTCTGAAGATGGCAGGAGGAGCTCAGGAACTGGTCTGAAGATGGCAGAGTCATAGCTCCCCAAGCCAGAGGACAAAATGAAGAAAATGTTTGGAATTCAGAGGGATGTTTGAGGTGACCCTGAAACAAATAAATATTAGAAAGACAGTCCTGCCTACAAATACAATACCTAAGAATATAAGGCATAACCACTGCTCTTCCTAGTCTCAATTCTGCCTTGGACATTTGCAATGGAAAATGCTATTTAGGGAGGACATGCAAGCCTGAGCTTTTTTAGGCACATGTCCAAATATTTCTCTAGTCCCTTCTTGTATCTGAAGATACTGTGTGTCTCTGCAGCCTTCCATGGCATAAAACTCCAGAAATCTCTTATTATGTAGAGAAATATTTTCTTTTATTAATATTTTTTCTTTTACTAATTAGTAAATTAATCTCCAAATAGCCTTTAAGTGATTCTTAGCTCTTCTATGTTAGGATATGAGGAACAATCCTCCTTTTGGATTTATTGCGGTTTAACCCAGCCATCAACCAAGCCTCATTCAACCCCTTGCTTACTTCCCCACCAGCAGGACTGGGGAAAAAATTGGAAGGGAAAAAGCTGGAAATTTCATGGATTGAGGCACAGACAGTTTAATAGGGAAAGCAAAAACCAAGCATACAAGCAAATCAAAACAAGGAATAAATTCCCTGCGTCCCATGGACATGCAGGTATTCAGCCATCCCCAGGAGAACAGTGTCCATACCTCCAAACTTGTCTCCCTTCCTGCTTCTTCCTCTCATTTTATATCCTAAAAATGATGCCATATGGTCTGGAGTATCCCTTCAGTCAGTTTGGGTCTCCTGTCCTGGCTGTACCTCCCATGCACCCCTAGGTTCCTCACCAGTGGGACACTACAAAACCCAGAAAAGACCTTGTCTCTCTGTAAGCCCTTCTCAGCAAAACCAAAAATATCTCTATATTATCAACCCTGTGTTCAACACAAATCCAAAACATAGCCCCCTCCCAACCACTGTGAAGAAAATTAACTTTACCCCTAGCTATAATCAGCACCAGATTATATACTGTATCCTCGATTTTGTAAATCTGAGTAAATCCTAACCCTTCTGTCTCCCCATTCTCCACTCTGCACAGAGTCCTGGGTTTGTAAGTCTCCCTCCACAGGACTGCTGCTTCATTATTACGGCTGCTCTAGTTGCCCATCACTGTTCCACCCTTGCCTTCATGGCAGAATGAGTTCACTCTGAAAGAGATCATTCTTCCTGAGATGTGCTCTTGAAAGAACTCTAACTCTGTTTCCATGCATTGTTTTTAGTTGATTTGCTTTCATAAGTCAGATATTTATGAAATACATCCATGGGGCTCTTATCATTGGTGATGTTATTTTAATCTTTAATACCTGAGGTAAGGGAGTACCAATATCCCCATTTAGGAGATAGGACGCTTAGACAGAGCGAAATTAGTAGCATCTGGCATTGTTATTAATTTAATATAAGTCTCTTAAGCCTATGCCATCAACGGAGAACATGCTGCTCTAGTGAGGAAAATATGATTTTGCTCTTACTAGCAGAAGGCTATTGGTCTATTAACCTGGTCTTGCAATGTCTCAAGGATTTTCTGTACTTATTTTGCCTTAGCTGGGTCTCATTTGGTTTTGCCATTAAGTTATCAAATGCCTATTTACTAACCTGATTTTACTGAACCTCTCTAATCTAAGAGCCTTTAATAGGCATTTGGTTTATGATAAAATAATACTGGAGGACAGGTGGAATTAGAAATATCTGTCTGGTAACCCATAAGAAGGATGGAGACTGCTAAGAGGAAAAAAAAAAGTCCTAACCAGATCCAATGCTGAGAAAGAAGATGGTACTGTCATGAACATCATGCTACTATCCGAAAAGACACTTGTTTGAATACTTACTTCCTTCTTTTCTGAGAAAGACTGAACCTGTTGGCTGGGGATAAGGGAATGATGGGCAGAACACCAGAGAAAAGGCAGAAGCACTAGAAACTTTTTGTATAGAAATTTTAATATTTTTATTAGAATTTTCCATATTAATTAGGTAAGTTAGATAAAATAAATAAGACATTAACGTGAATAATAAGGCATTCTCCAAACATATGGTTCATCCATAGGAAACTTTAGTATGTAATATTGACTTCTCCATGTGGATTCCAACATCCAAGAACTTTTAGCTTTAATTGTCCCAGAGTGTTAAGTCCATCTAGATCCATATATCTGAAAGGTATGTCTAGTTTGATGAAAAATTCTAAATGAGTGTGATTGTAGTTAACATGAAATATAAGTGGCATGTGACTCATGTGGCCATCTCCAGTATGTGATATAACTTTCACAAGCATTATTTGTTGTATTTTTCAATTAATTTTTCAGATGCAATATTTGGAAATTGAGTATTTCCTAAAAATCAATTGAATAAGGTATAAATTCTGTTAATATGATTATCCTGTTAAATAGAGGGATCAAATTTGTGACTAATTAAAGTCATATGGCTTAAAGTTTCACATTTTGAACAGCTCTTCCCAAGATGAAATTTTATAAAGCTATCAATTTTTCAGCTACATTGCAATGCCAGCTCTGTGATGAGTTAAATTAACAAATTGACAGTTATATGAATAAATTGTCTCCTGAAACAGCAGAGCTGATGTATCTCAAGCTTTCTAATTACAGATGCTTCCTGTGCTTATCTGTTACTCTGACAAGAGCAATATATGTCCGTAGGTCATAGTCAAAAATTAAGAAAAGAGAAAGGAAAAAAAGTATTTAACTTAACATTTCTCTTATTTCTGGTGGGACAAACTTGATACAACAGTGTTCCTTTTCTGAATTAATATTACTGGTAGAAGAATCATATGAAACAGTAGAAAAAAATACCTTTTGGAATCTCTTACTTCATCAAGCATCTTTTCATAATAGCTTTACAACTTGTTTTAAAGCTTGTTTTAAAACTTGTTTAAAACTTGTCAAACACATATACTGTCTTCATGGACATTAAGTGCTGTGACCCATTTTGAGATGATGTTTTCTGTTAATTGTAAATAAATCCTAGAATTATGTAGATCTATTTTCTAGTAATCTAGCAGAAACAATAAATGTTTTCTGCAGAAGTATAGGTTACTAGGGTGGTCAGGGAGAAACTGAGCATTCTGTTACTTAGCAGAGCTGTGCAGTTTGAGTTGTGTAGGTACAAACAAAAGAGCTTTACAAAAACACTCAAGAAAATTTTCTTGTTAATAACAGGGAGCAGGACTGCAGTATCACTCCTATCTTGTAACCTTGTTGTCAATGAAACTCCTCATTGGTCACTCCTCTGAGATCCTCTGCACTTAAACACAGTTTCTGATTAGATTTTGGCAGGTTATTTTGACTTAAAGAAGTACTTGACCTACTTTGACTAAGTGGTAAGGAACCCTACTGGGCAAACTCAGCAAATTCAAATTCAGTTTACAATGAAAGATCGTGGCATTTATGACCAAAATATTTATGCACTCATTTATTATTTATTGTTTTATAGCATTCATATGCTATAATTATTACTGCACTCTGAACAATATCATGGATTATCCGTCTTAAACTAACAGAAATTCTGTCCTAGTTCATACAAAGTCCATTAGACATGTACGATATGGCAGAACTATGCTTTCACATTAGATAGATTTATATCTGATTTACTACCCTATTGAACATGCCATTCTTTTAACATGTGGTGTGTACATAACAGATGGATTTACCTACATTGATTTCACAGCAGTCAAGGTTATATCTTTAACAAGCTTTTTGTTTGGTTGTTTTAACTAACTATTCACAAAATATAGTACTATCGTACTGGCTAAAAAGCCAGTTTATGTCTGAAACACTATTTAGATTAATATAGCACTTTTCCCTTTTAAGATTTAGAAGCTGATCTCTGTGTGTTTACTTCGGTACAGGTACATTGATCAAGTTGTTAAACTCACTGTTTTTGCAGGCTAAGAATTTTTGTTTGCATCAAACATGATTTATGATGGTGTATAAAACTTCCTGGTTTGGAGTGCTCAGATTTATATGTAAATAGATATGCTAAATCTTGCACAGCCTACATTGTTTCATCTTTCCATTCCTAAATTGGATATAGAAGTATATAGAGAGGTTAATTTTACCTGAGTTAACCTTTCATGAAGCTCAAGTTTTGAACAGATCTTTTTCTCTGAATTAAATAAAGAGATATATTCTAGGATCATAACAACTGTTACAGCAACCAACAAGGAAACAGTATTTGTTTTTGAAATCTCATTTTCAGTATTAAAAGTTTTTGCATTTATTAGTGTTTAATAGGGAGATTATATAAATATAAATTGAAGAACAAAGAGGTTATTGTTATTCACAATAATTTTATATGAAAATAAAACTTTTTAATATTTCCAAAAAAAATCTATTGTGAGTGCACTGAAATAATAAAATACAAGAGAGTTTTCAGGTTTCACAATTTATTTGTGTTGCACAGGCATTCACAGAGTGAATGCAAAAAAAGCATATGTGCTCACGTGAGCAACTAAATTTCTCAAATAGGATGTACATCATAATGGGGGGTTCCCCATTTCAAGTGTTGTTTACATGACATCTTTGGATCAGGTGTGATTTCTTGAACTGATATTCTGGTGATTTTATATAACTGAGCAGTCTACTTGTCCTATGTGACAAATCCAGCATATGCATGAGCATTTGTTATATATTATTTTAAACCATGTTCAAAGCATCTTCTACATGGAAAAGACTGAACTGTAAGAAGGTTCCTATGTTGTCCTGGTTACCCACACCAGATGTTAACCAACAGTGCATTCAAGCTTGCAAATAGCATCATTCAGTTGGCCTTTGCACAGTAGGAACCTGTTGGGGGAAATCTATAGGTCTGTCCCATGCATATAGGTACAGCCTGGACAGACAGATGTACCACAATTTTAAATACAGATAAGTCTAGAATTTCTCCTTTATACAGTAAAAGTGGCTTAAATTTCCTAGATCTTGCAACCCTGGGAAATGATAACTGACAAATTTTCAGAATAAAAGAATACTATTACATTCAAGTGAAGTATTTATCTTAAAGCTCAGGTGCTTTTTTTTTTTTTTTTTTTTCCTAAAAGCAAATCAAGACTAGGAATTACTTTTTTAATATGACTAAAATAAGACATGTTCCTGGAAGTCTAAGACATCTAATGATATAACTTTGCAGGTTTATCTTGTTGCATCCTTCTATAATAAGAGATCTACTCCTCTTGCATCTCTCATGACATGGAGTACTAGACAGCCTGAGTATTTGCCCACTAACAAAACCTCCTAAGTCCTAACCAAATCCAGAATATTAGGATATTAGCTTGTTAATTCAACAAAATTACATTAGACAACAAGAACATTTTTGTTCTCTTTATTTCTTATTTGAGGAAACTGTTCCTGGATATTCCACTACTTTACTCAACTGCAGTTTGTTTCTTGTAAAATAATAATGATAACAATCATAATCATAATTGTGGGAAGTTGACTGGTGGTAAAAATATAATGGTATGGAAATTACAGGGGAAAATATGATTACTACTACCTAAATGGAATGCATGTCTAACCTCCCAAAGAGAATACAATCTAAGGGGGACTAAAAGGAAGGTGGAGAAGACTGGAGGTACCTCAGCCAGGCTCTGTTGAAACCCTTGCAAAGAAGGAAACTCAGGGGTACTTTATAGTTGATAAAATCAACAGCAATCCCTGAATCCTATCCTGTCACAATTTTCCTTATAAAGAATATTACTTTGTAAACCATGAATGTGACTCCTTCAAGGGCACTGGCTGTTGCTGGCAGCAGGTAAAGGTGTGGAGACCCAGGAGGGGTCACTCTGTTCAGCAAGTGACCCTGAACAGTCAGTCACACCACCCACCAGCCCAGTGAACTGCTCTGTAAAGGGTCCCCACAACAGGACACTGACAGACTGGTCAGGAGCAAGGGTCTTGGCTTTCTTGGGGTGCTGACAAACTAAGCAAACACCAAGGGTCTGAGTATATCTTCTGTTTTCACATGACACTAGGACACTGGATATTAGGTTTGGGGAGTGCAAACTCTGTTGAGAATGATCTCTGTTTTATACTTACAGAGAGGTTCCTTGCCTGTGAAGCCACAAGTCTGAAAGGAATATGAGAATGTGGCATTTAATTGTGTGAGTACTCTAACAACAAATAAAAATGGTATTTAAAGAAATATTTCCAATATAATCAAACCAGCTACATCACAGCGGACACAGAAAGAGATGAATGCAACATAATAGTTACATATTAAACAGGCTTAGATTTTCTTATGCAAGCCATAAGTGTATTTATTTCACATAAATGTTCGTATTAGAATTTCATAAATAACTGCATTATTAAAGCACATGCAAAGTCTCCATAGGAACTGCTTCTGTTTTGGGTGTATTATAAATGTCAGTGCGTTTTCTCACAGTCCCAACTGATTTCTATGTATGGTGACCTTTTTTGTTTTTATAGACCCCTACATGAAGCAATCATTGCTAGTGGGAGTTCGTGTTTACTTGAAGTCAACATTGCCAGGAAAAAAAAAAAAAGAGATTTAAAAACTACTCCTTCTAAAAATGTTAACTTGGAAATGACTAAGACAGTCAGTAAATATATCACAAAGATGTATATCTCTTTCTCCCCTTCTTTTCAGTAGAAAATCTGAAAACTAAATGCTAACTTTGGTGTGAACTGATTGCAGATGTTAGCATCTCAGAATGAATGTAAAAAAGGGGTAATGAATCTATTTTCTTCATGTAATTTATCTTCCGGTCTTATTTCTAGTGAGCTTTTTTAATAAGTGAGAAACATATACACTGCTATAACTAATATATATATATATATATATATTTGTACATGATGTATGTATGTATGTATTTTATGCTGCAAAGGAATACATAATAGGGCATCCTAGAATATGGACCAGCAATCATGCTGGATATTATAATCAAAAAGTCTTGTTAATATGTGCAGCATTGAGTATCTAGCATTTTAATACATAGCAATTGTGTCTCTATTTGGAGGGCTCATTTGAGATTTGGAGGTGTGACTTGCAACAATACTCCCAGGGAGCAGTGGGAACAGATTTTCAGCACTGACTCCTTATTTTTCCAGTAGTCCCTGGGGTACAAAGAGAGGAGAAGGAGGGGAGGGAGTATTAGTTTTCTACCCTGTTGTTCCACCTGGTTTAGCTTGAATATTTTTTGAGGAGGCAAACCTAACATCCTAACTATACTAAGCAGAGATTAGAGGCTTCAAGGAACAAAATTTCCCTTTCTCATTTACCCTAATACCCACAAGTTTGGCGCTCCTGTCATTGCCCTTTGTGAAAGCCTGATTCAAATGTGGAGACAGTCAAAGGTGATGAATACATGATAATCATACTGTGACTGCCCAATTGGAAGAAATTCAGAATCAGTTAATTCAATATTTTTGATGGTAGGAAACATTTCACTACAGATTGCTGATACCAGCTACAGTGCTGTTTAAGACTGTCATAACAGAGACCTTGGCAGGACTCCAGTCCCATGAAACAATAAATGTAATGCTTGTGTCAGAAAATTAAAAAAATTTATAAGAATATTAAACCAATATTGTAATTCCCCTTCCTAAATCTGTCAGTAATCATTATAGTAACAAATTAGTCATGTTTCTGTTCTGGACAGCTATGAACATGTGAATTTCCTTTTTAAATTCTAACTCTGAGCCATTTTATAATTGCACTAAGACACTCCAAGGCATATGTCACCATGCCTCTGAGATGAGCATTATCTCACAGCAACACACACCTTGTCATGTATTATTTATCACACTAAAGTGTCTTGTAATTTTCATTAACGGTTATGTCTAGCTTTAAGAAATAGGGACATACTTCATTTTAACTGTTTCAGTGATAAAATACTTTTCAAACTTTGTATGCAGATATGAAACTTTGGATACTGACAACAAAGAGTGCCATTTTCACTAACCTTCTGCAAAAGACATTAAAAAGGAAAAAATAATAACAAATCTTTTTTTTTTTTTTTTTTTTTTCCCCACCTGGGAATGACAACAAACATCCTCTTTCTCTAGGTGATTCCTAGTAACCTTTCCACTGACTTCACACACTGTGTTGTCCCCTGGGTCTCATTGTCATCTTTTCCTTGTGACATGACAGATGCAGCACATGATAGATAACTGTTGTCTAGATTCACTTGGAGGAAAGCAGATCGGTGAAGGTACCTAAGGGGATAAATCTGTCCCATTATTTGAGACCAGACTTTTGTCCTTAAGTAATTGCAAAAGACAATCTAAGGTTCCCCTGCCTATAAACTAGGCAGTGCTGGGACATATACCTCACCATTTAAGGTCAGTTATTTCTACCAGTCATTTGTACTTCGAGGCTGTTAGAAAGATTCCTGGCCTCATGTTGGCTGGGATTTCACTCCAAAAGAGTAGCTAGTCATTATCTGAGAGTTTGCAGGACCTGGGGAACATTTACAAAGAGCTGTTTTTCCACCCCACTGGGAACCAGCAAAAACATAGTTGTATAGGTAAAGACTGTAACATGCCAGTGGGTATGAGTGAATGGTCTCAATCTGTAGGTTTTTCTTTTCTTTCTGATTTTCACTCATTTACTCAGTCACAAGCAAATAGTAGGAATCATATATAGAGAAATGTTAATCAATGTTTAGGATTTATGAAACGTTGATTACATTTCAAAAAAGCTATGTAAAATATTTTTTACCTATGTTAGTAGTAAAATTCATTGAAGCTCCTCTAATGCTATAGAGGGCTTTCAAAATTTCTGAGTTTAAACCAAATGAACAAATTAATAAAAAGCAACAATTCCATCTCACCACCTCCCCCCCCCAGCACAATTTTTAGTTTCTTTACCTGCTGTATAGTCTTACCTTTTTAGCTTCCTTACCTGCTATACATTCTTATTTTGGGAAATGGCAGTTGTACTTCATTAACGTTAATCTGCACATCATGAAGTTAAAAATATCTGAGATTATAATTTTGTTTGAACTTCTCCCAGTTTTCTTTGGCTAAATTGTGTGAGCAGAGCTAAAACAGACCCACAAGAGAATTTTATTTCTGTTAGTTCTGTTTCATATAAACTTACTTCCCATGGCTAATAGGTGATGGTAACAAATTTTGGCATATCTCTGATATAACAGCTTTACATATTCTTCATTTTAACTAAAAATTCAGTGTAACAGACATACTGACTAGGCATCTCCCATATATCCTGAAAGACATGTAAAAAAAAAAACCAAACCAAAAAAACTTAAGGGAAAGAAGATGACAACTGAACCAAAACACTTCACAGCAATTAGGGATTTTAGGTGACTTGAGAGGGAATTTCAGTGTTTTAATCAAGGAATGAAAGAAAATGTTCCTCAAACTTTACTTCAGCTGAAATCGAATAGATTATTTGGGTTGTAGCCTAGGTATGAAGTGAATTAAGACCACAGCTCTTTAGCATTAGTTGGGATATTGTTTGTTTGTTTTAATATTTTAAGATAGCCTTAATTTCACTGCCATAAAATACTCTGCATATTCAAAGGTAATGGTTACGTCGTCTAAGTAATAAAAGGAACCTTTTAAGCTTAGCAGTTGTTGCTTCAGGGACTGTAGTCACTGTTGTATAAAAGTTTCCACATGACAAAGTAACTTAATAACTTTAGCTGCTTATTTATGTCACCACTGTATGGAAAAGCCTCCTATACAGGTAAATTGTACAGCATTACTTTAGTTTCCAGGGCAGAAGAGCTTCCATCTTGTGTGCAATTACACAGATTTGTTCTCAGCCGTGCAACAAAAGCATGAAACCATATTCCTCTTTCCAGCAACAGATGTTGTTTGAAAGAGTTACAGTAAGAAAACCATTCTTGGAATAACTATTGGTCTGTGATATCACACTACTAGCCATTTAACTGCTAAACAAATAGAATTTAAAGTGTGCCCTCAGAGATGCAGTCAAGATCTATTTCATAACAAGACTTATCTCAATAACCTAAATATTATAAAATGGTTAGAAAATAAACTGATTTAAGTAATTCATGTTTGAAGAATTCTTCATTGATAATTTTATCGTGGTGACAGAACGGTCATGATATTTTGCAGCAGAATCTAGAACTAATTGTTGATCCAGGAAATTTTACCTGTGCTTATCATGCAAAGTATCCATTCCATCTTCAGAAATATTTAAAAAAATGAGTAGATGTGGCACTTTGTGATATGGTTTAGTGGACATGATGTTATTCGGTCAAGGTTGGATTTGATGTTCTTGGAGGTAATTTACAACCTTAATGACTCTATCCTATGATTCAAATAAAAATTAAATAAATGTAATCTTTCATTTTTAAATTTTTATTTTAGTAATAACATAACGGTATGCTTGGTACCTGTAAAACCTCCATTATATTTTACCAGCTCTCAAAAAGCTGCATTAAAGGATCAAATATTAGTGACACATACTACCATTCACACTCTTAAATGTCTTTTCTCTTGAAGATTTAAATTCACACAATCGGCATAATTTTGATTTTAAATGGCTCAGCTATTTGCTATTAAATATATAGATTGTGTTGGGCTTTCTCCCTTCCCCAGTTAAACATACTGGAATTCAACAGTTCAATGTAAGCAACCAGGAGGCTGATATTTTCTCTTTAAAACATGGTGACAAAGGTACCAACATGCAAGTTTTCCCCTGCCGCTCACTCAGCTTGGTGCTGTCGTTAGAACCTCTTATGACAAAAATTACTTAAAGGGTGAAGATTTTTCTGAAGAATGGTTTTCCTGAAGACATTGGGAAAACTTGTTTGTTTCAAGTAGGACAGATTTCTGAGTATGGAGCCATAGAGGAAACTTGCTATTTATGAAGTTTCCCATTATTATGCTGATATTTTAGAAAGCCAGACTTCGTTTCCAACACTCTGTCATGGTCTCCCTTCTGGATTAGCTAGAGCTCATTATGAAAAATGTGTGATATATAAGGAGTCAGGTGAAAGGACAGAATGCTCATTAAGCTTCTGAACTAAAAGTCCTTAAGGAGAGACAAAACCAATTAAAGGTTTGGTGGGGTTCACATACCACAATTCATTTCAGTTCATTAATGAAGAATACTTCAGTATGTTATGAATCAATAAAAAAAATAGAATGTCAATTTTATTTTTTTAGTCTTTCAGTGTTATAGAGAATGAAATTTCCATTAAAAAAAAAAAAAACAAAAAAAAAAAAAACAAAAAAAAAAAAACAAAAAACAATTTGGATGAAGAAAAAAGAGGACAAATGCCTAAACTTCCCAGCAAGACATAGAATGAAATCAATTTCTATGATTTGGTGTAGATCGTTCCCTGAAATATGTCTAGGAGCCCAATGTATGATCTTTCTTTTTTAGAGTTATTTTTACATGTAAGTACTAAATTTATCTTATTAAAGATGTAAATTATATTTTTATAAATTTTGTGTATGAGACAAACTTCTACTTGCTAGAAGTTTCCTAACATCTTTTCCTAGCATTTTCTAGAATGCTACTTTCCATAGACAGCATCTTGAGTGATACAGATAAACCAACCAGACAAAAAAGCCCCACACCCCAAACCAATTCTCTCATTCAATCTTCTTGATTTTACAAAAAGATTCAGTGTGCAGCAAGCATTTAAATATTTTTTTTTTTTTTTGTCTCTATGGCCTGTGTCTGATGGAAGAAAGAAAATGTGCTTTACTTAGACAGATATATGAAGATTTTGAGGAATTTGAGAATGGCCTCAGGAAGAATACAACTTCTTAGTCTTCATATAAAACAAGTGGCTTATATTATTATTGCTAAATATACCCTGTAAAAGTGCTAGAATTAACTGTGTATTATACAAATATGACAGATATGTAACTAAGGGGGCTGTGTAAGACTCATTTTAATGTTGTGTTAAGGAAAAATATAACAGAAATATTATAAAATGTGTTGAAATTAAAAAAATAAAAAAGGTAACTATTTACCTCTGATTTATGGAGTTGATTTATTCCTATGAAAATGGGATTTCTTGGTCTTAATGAAAGCTTTAAAACTGAGAGGAGAATTTAAAGATGATTAAAAATGATAATATGAGTGCACTTGAACTGATATTTTCCATGTATGCTGCAGATTTTTATGGAAGTCAGGATGCTGGATATTACTGGAGAAACTATAGTGCCTTGTATAAATGAACCAAGAAATGCTGTTTTATAATCTTAATTTACAGTCGTTCAGAAGGCTATGTGCTATGTACAAGATAAAATAAATTATCTCCCCTTCCAATACATATATTTAAGCCCTGAAATGTGTGATAAAATATAGTATCATGAGATGAAGATTTGCAGGAAATTATGTCTTGCTATAACACTTTCTAGAGGGTTTTCAAACATCATTCACTCTATCTAGTAGACAGATTATTGCATTTCCCTAAAGATGGAAAACAAAATTCCAATTTGAGAGAAAGTATGCAGACTAAAACTATTCATTATTGACAAATGTGAAGAGCCGTGTCTCCTCCTAGAATTACACATGAGGAGATGATGACATTTGTGACCTTTCTACATTTTGATGTAATGAAAGTTTGAGTTCATAACAGCGTGACTGGAGCCACTTGACAATTGTAATGCACTTTGTGAGTGAAAGGTAGTTAAGAAATATATCTGGAGAAAAAGAATTTAGTTGGCCTTTTGTTCAGTCTGAAATCACCAAAGTTTCTGCCAAGCTTTTATCTATAAAGAGGAGGGCATCCAGTTATATAATTTCTCAAAAGTAAAGTTTTTCCTCAGGGATGCTTTTCTGATATTGTAGTTTGAGGTCTCGATAGCAGAATCTTTTGAAGAACCCTGTGGCATATTTTGGAGAGATAATGAGGAAAAATGTTTTCCTTTTTAAGCTTGAGAGCTATAGCAGAAAAACAGTCAAACTTGTTTCAGCTCTGTTACCTTTTATTGATTTATAGATAACATAATTGTCAAAGAAAGATCTTTAATGTTATCCTTTCCACATCTCTCTCCTTCATGTTTTCAGCCAAACAATCAGAACATTATCCTTTAAGAAAATATGCCCTCTGGTCATGGTATTTCAGGGATCAGCTTATTAAAGCCTCCTTTTGAACATAACCTCAGAGATCAACAGGTAAGGAAGTTCCTCAGACCTGACAATCTTATTAATTTGATTTTGTAAAATCATGTAGCTTGCCTACCAGCAGTACACAACCTTTTTGTATCACAGTTAAGCCCACATGATACAGGCTTAAAAATGTGTTTTGAAGCAAATACCTTAAAAAAAAAAAAAAAAAAAAAAATCCTTCCTGGCACAGTGAAATAAAATTTGTATTTAAAATACTTGCTCTAAAATAATAAGGGTCTGAATTTGAAAAATAAATCATCTTACTGCTAAAGGAAATTATTTAGGCAACTCTAAATTTTTAGACAATTCTTCATTCTAAAGAGGAATTTAATAGAGCAGTGAATAGGCTAGTACATATGACAGGATTAACATGGGAAATAGTATGTTCCTGTATAGCAGGTAAATTACTGGGGAATTTACTATAAGAACTATAAGAACATACTGCACAGTTGTGTAGAAAGGTCTTGAAGGGGATACAGAGAAATACCTCCCAATTATCTTGGTAGGCTAAAATAAGCCTGCCCTGAAAAAAATGCCTTCAGGGACTAAGAGATATAATTTCTTGTGGCAGTCTGCCTTGGTCAGTTGCCAGATGTCCATGCAGTCGCTCTCACTCCTGCTCAACAGGATTGGCAAAAAATAAGATGTAAAAAATCCCTCATGGGTCAAGATAAAACCAGTTTAGTAAGAAAAACATAGCTTGCATTACAAGGAAGGAAGAAAGAGAAATTAATTCACGATTTTCCATTGTTTGGCAGATGTCCTGCCACTTTCTGGAATTTGGGAAGCTGTGTGTGTAGCCTGGTAGACAACTAAGCCTTACAAATCTCACACCACACCATGTAATGGGGAAAAGAATTGAAAGTATAAAAGTGAGTAAACTTGTGGTTTGAGATAAACACAGCCTAATAGGGAAAAAAACCTGCATTTGCAATCAGATCAAAATAAAGGATCCATTCAGTACCTGCATTTGCATGGCAGACAGATGTTTTGCCATTTCTAGGAAAGCAGGGCTCCTTCACGTGTAACAGCTGCTTGGGAAGACACACATCATTATTCTGAATATTCTGTAGATAACATGAGACTCTGAAATTGGGAGAGAAACAGACACTGAATTTGTTTCTAAGCATTTGTTACTAAAACCATCAGCATCTCTTGCAAGTGTGCCTGAACCAGTGAATTCCAGTGTCACAGAAGAAAAATTTGGTTTGGATCTACAGCATGAATCTCATCCTTTATTTTTTTGCCACTTTCATGATGCAAAAGGCCCATTTCCTCAGAAACAGAGTATCACAGAATCATTGAGATCAAAAAGAACATCTGGAGGTCATCTTGTCCAACCCTACTCTTCAAGCAAGGACACCTAGTTATTAAGGATGATGTCCAAGCTGCTTTTGAATATCTCCAAAACTTCATAACCTCTCTGGCAACCTATGGCAGTGCTTGGTCACACTCATAGTTAAAATTTGTCTCCTGATATTCAGAGGAAATCTCCTGTGTTCCAGTGTGTGGTCATTGACTCTGGTCCTGTCATTAGTCACCACTGTAAAGAACCTGGCTGTGTCTTCTTTGCACCCTCCCTTCAGGTATTTTATATATGCATATGTATATTGATATATGCACCCTCCTGAGCCGTCTCTTCTCCAGACCGAATAGTCCCAGCTCTCTCAGCTTTTGGTTTTACCAGAGATGCTCCTATCTCCTCATCATCCTGGACCTTCACAGGAGTCTCTGCAGTTGGTCTGTGTCTCTCGTACTAGAGAGCCCAGAATGGGTCCCAGCACTGTAGGTGTGGCTTCACCAGAGTTGAGTAGAAGGGAGGGAATATTTTACTGCTGGCAATATTTTGTCTAAAGCAGACCAGGATATCAATTACTTTTGCAGGAATGGCACAGTGCTGGCTCATGTTCAATTTGGTGTTCAAAAAGCCACACAGGTCCTTTTCAGTGATGCTGCTTTTCAGATGGGGGATTTGCAGCATATGCTGGTGTGTGGAATTGTTTCTTCCTAGGTGCAACACCTAGCACTTTCCATTGTTGAATTTCACAAGGTTCCTGTTTTCATGATAGGTAGAAGAATTATAAAAGAAAGGCCTCATAAAATCAGGCCTTGCTCTGCTAAATTAATAGTTGGCTTGTCACTTAATTCTAAGTGCAGTTAAGTGGTTTGCAAGTTCCAATGTGAAAACAATTTTGGGAATTAGAGTTTGTTAACAAAACAAACTATTCCTGGGTGAAAAACAACTGCATCTGCAGTAAACAAGAAATGTGTCTTATGGGAATCAGTGAATAAAATATGTAAACTAACCAAGAGTGATTTGATGGACAAGTAAAATACCTTTTAGAAACCAACAGAGTAATTGGCAAGAAAACTATTAACCAATTGGAGTTCAACATGAGGTCTGTGAAAACTATAAAAATGAGTTATGTGAATTAGGAGTGGGCTTTTCTGCATGAAGAAAATAGAATCTTGACTGATTTATTACCACACCTGTCAGCCCATTTGTTCAGCTTGTGGAGGTCCCTCTGGATGGCAGCGCTACACTGTGCTACGTTAACCACTCCTCCAAATTTTGTGTCATCAGTAGATTTGATGAGCGTGCACACTCTGTCCCATCATCCAGAACATTATAGAAGACCTTGAACAGGGTTAGTCACTGTATTGCCCTCTGGGGTGCACCACAAGTTATTGGCCTCCAGCTAGACTTGTGCCACTGAACACCACACTCTGGGGCCAAACACTCAGAAAATTTTCAACCTACTTTGCTAATTGCTCCTCCAGTCTGTACTTTATCAGCTTGTCTATCAAGCTCTTATGGGGGGAAAATGTCAAAAGCCTTATGAAATGCAAAGCAGAAAATGACCAATGCTCTCTCTTCACCTATCAAGCTAGTCATTTCATCATGGAATGGTAACAGCAGGCTGGTCAAGCATGACTTCTCTTGGTGGATCCATGCTTAGTTCTTCTGGCTGTTTCCTGGTATTTTTTTTTTTTTTCCTGGTAAATTAATTGAAATTTTTTTTCCAGGAATTAGTTGTTTCATCACCATCCCAGGCATTGAGATATATCTGACAGGCCCCTTCTCACCCTTCCTGAAAAGAAAGCGACATTTTCTTTCCTCCCATCTTCAGGCACTTCTCCTAGTAATCATGATCATTCAAGGATTTCCAACAATTTCTTCACAATGGCATTTTTCAGCTCCTTCAGGACTCATGGGTGCATCCTGTCAGGGTCCTCCGACTTGCATACACTCAATTTGCTTAAGTATTTCCTGATTGTCTTCCACCAAGGGTGCTCCAGGGTCTTATTCCATGGGAGTCTACTGAGAAAATCATTGAAGAGACAAAAAACTGACCCTCTTAAGCCCAGCAATGTGATCTTGCTTTTTGTCCTGCTCCATCCTCTCAGGATTCTCAACTCCGTGATCTCATAGCCACTGTAGTAAAGTCTGCCCTCAACCTTCACATTTCCAACAAGCCCTTCCTTATTTGTGAGCATGAGAACCTCCAGAGCACTTCTCTTTTTTGGCCCATCAGGAAGTTGTCTCTGATGTGTTCCAAAAATCTCCTGGATGGCTTAAATCATGCTGTGCTGCTCTCCCTGCAGATGTGGTGGTTGAAGTTCCCCACAGGGACAAAGACCTGAAAGTACAAAGCTGCTTTTAGCTTCCTCTAAAAGGCCTCAACCACTTGTTTTCTTGAGTAGATGGTCTATTACACTGCAGTGTCACTCATACCTGCCCTCTCTTTAATCTTTACCTATTAGCTCTCAGTTGTGTTATCAGCCACACCACGACAGAGCAATATGCATTCCAGCTGAGAAAATGGACATTTCACCTCCTTGGTGGTTGTTTCTTGGGTTTCTTTTTTTGTTTGCCTGTTTGTGGGAGTCTTTTGGTAAATAAGTTTTATTTGATTGGTTAACCTAATATAAAGAGACTCTTACAGTAGGAAGAACCTTGAGGCTATGCACAGACACAAATTATGAACACTTAAAATGAAAGCCAAGGATACTAATTTTAGCTGTGCTTGCCATTTGCTTTAAAAACAGCTGTGGGTAGTTAGAAGTTTAGATTTCCAAGATCTATTTTCATGCTGTAATCTCAAAGGTCTTTTTTTCCTGTGCAACTAATCTCCATGTAATTTTTTTCTTTTTAATGACAAATGGAAAATACCAAAGTGTATATTTCTCCTTTGTAGGAAAAATGGTACATATTTTTCATGTAGACATAATTCTCCACATTTACGACAGTAGCAAACTCACAATGCATTTTAATAGAGAAAATAAAGGATTTTGAAAAATTGGGCACAATTTCACCACACAAGAATCACAGTTTCACTTCCATATGAGATCAGAACAGTTTCACCAGTTTAGAAAGCTTCCTCCTCCTTTTTTGAAAAAAGAAAAATAATTCTGTTATTTACTTTCAATTAAATAATTAAATCAAAAGTTGCAATGCCGAGAAAGATCTGAATTATTTCTCTAATCTCAAAGGTTTCTAATTTAAATACTTGTCAAACCATCTATGAAGCTATTTTGAATATTTTCACTGCAATTACCAAAAGTACATAACTCATCTCAAAATTATGATATGCTATGTCTCAAGTAACTGTGTAATTATTAAACTTTTTTTCTATTTATTTTCAGTCAATAAATGCCTTTACTATGTCAGAAAATGTCTATATCTATAAAACAATGTTGTAGCACCAGTACAAACCCTCAGAAAATGATATTAAACAGTCCTTAACTCAATTCAGTTAAAACAATAGTGCTGAATTTATATACAAAAAGATTTGTTTCAGGAATTAATGCAGCAACATCATTTTGCATGATAACAATATGATTAATTTTAATATTGACCATGTATTTTCCAAATGCAGAAACTAAAAATTTTATAGATAACAAGTGTACTACAGAAAACTGGAATCTTAGATAGTGGAGTTAATTGATATACGATTGTATAACCGGAATTTTTTTAAGTGGGATATAGCATTTGAGGTTTGGTTCAGTTGGGTTTTTTGTGTTGGTTGGTTGGGTTTTTTTGTATTTGTGCAAGATAGAAACGTTAGTTTAGTGATTTTATGATGTCTTCTTATTTTGTATATCATACATAAGAGTTTGCTTAGACAGAAAAAATTAAAAATCCATAAAGATACAATTAGTTAATAGACCAAAGCTTTCCAAATAATTCTGTATTTACCAGTTTAGCTATGAGGATAGAACATAAAAGAGCCCTCCTCATCTTGTCTGCCTCAGAAGCAACAGTTCCAACAACAGAGTTATGCAATAAAATAGAGAATGCAATAAAAACTAATTATGCCATTCTAGAAGTGCCAGTGGAAAGCGCAATTCAAAGGCAACACAGCTCAAAATCTTTGAATGTCCACTCTTAAGATCTGAGGGCTCAGCTCCTCATTAGTGAGTTTATACAACTAAATTAATTATCATATTTTCACTCACTTCAAGTAGTAGAATGTGGAAGGTTGAGGTAAAAACTTTTTGGGCTGTATAAAGTTGTCAATTTGACCCTATTTTTAGTTTTAGAAATAAAATTGAACTAAATATTTTTGGACATGCACCCCTGCCATACACATGTGATTACATTCAATTATTGTTGACTGATAGTGCTAATAATTTAAGCTTTTCTATAATTTTAACACCAGCCCTAATTAAATAGATTTGAATTTGAATCAGTACACAGGTGAATTCATCTCCAGTTTTCTGATTGTATCTTCACAATAAACATTGTAATGTAAAAATTAATATCTTAAAATTTCATCTGTTTTTCTTCAGATGATCTTTTTGTGTTGCATTCACTAAAAATGAAAATACTCTGCTTGACATTTTTGCTTTTATTCTATTAGTTACTTAATATGGACTAGGTTTTTGAGAGACCAATTATTATTTACATAAAATACATTAAAAATTTTCATGGCAAATATTTTTTTTTCCATTTTTTTGGTATTTATGTGATCATATATAATAAGAGTAATTGTGTGATAAGTTAATTTAGTAATGCTGCTTTTCTAAAGTGAATAATTTCTTGCATTTCATTGGTTTTGTACTGTCTGAAATAAAAATAGTTCAAGTGAAATAAAATCTCTAATAATTGAGAGTTCTCTGTTTCTTAAAATGTCAATAAAATTATGAAGAATTTAAATGCAATTTAGAACTCCAACATATTTAAATGATTTGCAAAATAAAAAAAAAAATTCAGAATATCACATATTTTATCAACATTTTTATCCACATTTTGCAAGTAAATTAAAATCTTTGGTAGAGTAACATGATTTTGAGATACTAAACTGGTGATTTTTTGATAGCACAGGTATCAGATATAATTTGATTTCTATGATTATCTTTAGAATGATAGTTATAAGTACTACAAACAGCTTTTTTGCACATTTCTGCCCCATGAAATTGTCATAAAATCATTATTTTTCAATGTTTTCCAGCAAGTTCAATATAAAGTATGATTTTGTGTTTGTAGCCCTTTGGTCAAGTTCATAGCTCCTCTTATGCTTTTTTTTTCAGAGGCACTTCTGGTGACTTCAAAATTGATAAAATCTTATTGTAGAAGTAGAGGAAATAGGATCTGAAGTCCAAAACCATCTTCTGGGACTGTATAAAAGAACATGTAGGCTATTAAGGAAAAAAAAAAAACCAAACCTTTGTCTTATTTTCTGTGTGTTGCCACAATCCACAAGTGATTTACTTCCAAAAGAATATTTATTTATATTTTTCACAAGTGTTTACCATGAGATTCATAAACAGAGATCAGTCATTTCAGCAAATGCAATATAGGCCCTAAATTGGAAGTAGGAGTAAAAGAATTGGGAGAATTGGAAAATATCTGTTAAAATGACCCTTGAAGAGGGCAAGCACTATTTTTGCTAGGTGTGTTTGCTAAGTCCCATGCCAGAACATTTAATTTCTCCTCATCACTAGAGTCTTCAAACTGCTTTGTCATTTTAATTTTCACACTTTTTAATTGCTTTTGTTCTGAAATTTGTCCTTTCCACCTTCTCCAGTCCCTTCGTGTGTGCTTTTGGTCTGTGTCAAACTTGGCTTAGAACCTGAGAGTTATAAAAGGGAAAATCATAAAAGAGAAGCTTGGGCAACAACCTCTGGGAGAGATTCTGTTTAAATAGGCTGTAGAGACTTTTTAGATGTCGTAAGATAGAAAAGGAAGTGCACTACTCCTAAAAATATGGCTAGCAGGTAGAACAAATGAATTTTTCTTAATATATAAAGGCAGTTCATAGTGAAAGCAAAGCAAAGAGCCAGGCTATTGAGCTAAATGATCTGCATGAGCAGGCAAAGGAACATTAGAATATTACCAGACAGGTACTAGAAATTATAGAAGCCAGCATTATTTTAAAAGGTTGAAAATGTCAATGTTCCCAATCTTTTTATCACTGTGTCCTTCATTTAAGAAATTATTCTTTAAATTATTTTAAATAATTTTCTCCTTCACTTGTTTATACTGTTTCCAACCTTCTCTATTGTTTCCACTGTAGTACAGACATAAAAGAGGGCACAGCTACTAATGTCCAATTGTGTTTGACATGTAACCCACATCTTAAAATAATTCTTCATTGCTATTTTTACCCATCATCACCTTAATAATTCCATACTTCAGAATCTTTCAGAGACCAAGTATGCTGTATATCCAAAAGTGGCATTGCTGCAGTTTACTGGAACTGCAGTTTGTCTCAAATACTTTTTATCTCAAAATTCTGTAGGGTATGTCAAATAGATGGTTGAAATGCTGTTTAGTGTTCAGGCCTGGAAATACTGATATATATTTTTATGGGTTTAATGAAGTCAATGTTGCTGCACTCCTATGAGTAGAATCAGTCCATATGGATGGGTACAGTTAAAAAAGACTGACTTTTTTGCCTTAATGTTTTCCATCCAAATGATTTCTCTTGAAGAGATTACACAGTGTGCTACAGGTAAGAATTATCAGAGATCATGCACTGCTGTCCTCCACAGAGTTTCCGTAAAGTAGGAACCAAAAAAAAAAAAAGGCTTGGAAGGAAATGAGATTTATAGCTTACAGTTTGGGATCACCAAACACATCGGTTCAAATCATTACAATAAATTTTTTATATGAAGCAGTAGTGATAAAAAAAGTTAAATAGCTTTAGCTAAAAGTAGCTAAATAAAAAAGCTAAAGCAAAATCAACTCTAGAACTGTCTTCCTAAGCATCGTATGAGGATGTTATCTATGTAGCAAAATGGAAAGTTAGCTGGCAGTTTTGCTTTTGTGTTCCCAACTATTTACACCAAGGTTGTTTGGTTTGCTTTTTAGAGAAACATTCCCTGCAGAGTATCAGTGAAAAACATATGTTCAATAAAAGATGTTTTTAGTAGAAATCTGTACTTTTTCACTTAGAAGTTGTTACTAAGGAAATAAATATAAAAAAAAAAGCCCTTCAAAGTTACTCCATGAGCAAATATAAACATGCAATGCCTTCTTTTGAGGAAAGCATTCAAGGATCACTATCATCCTTATAAATAAACACATTTATTTAAACATACTGCAACCAGTCATGAAGAATATCAAAGTGTGATGTTACATTCACTAGCCAGATTTACCAAACTGGCAATGGTGAGTTTAAGGACAGCCTTGGATCATCACTGTTTCATAATCAGCTCTATATAAATTGCTGGGTTTAAGCCTCACAGACATTCCTCTGAGATACATTTCACTTGCTGTATTCCTAAGGCATGAGGACAAGCAGAGGTTGGCATTTCTCTTTCTGTCTGTGTAAATGGATGCATAGATCTAGTAGTCATTACATTGGAAATAAATGAAACAGGTGACAATAAATCTAATTCAGTACCAACACGGGATATGAATCAAGATTAAATTTGAATTTTTGATCTCTATCACCAAGCCCTCTAGTATAGGGCCCTGTATCTCCGCTTCCAATGACACTTTCATGACAACCACTTGAACTTTCTACAACCTAGTGACTTTTATATTTGCGGCTTATTCTCACAGGCAATTCCCATTAAATATAAATAGCTTTAAAAATATTTCCATTCTTTCTATGACTTTTAATTTAAAAGTTTCACAGTCAATTGATATTGCAATGACTTGTTGTTCTGCTGCTGAATTTCAGTAATTTAATTAATTTGCGTAATTTAATCTTGGGTTATACCAAGATCATCATACCTGTCATCATTTTTTAATTTTTTTCAATGTATAAAATGTATAAAGAAGGCTTTACATAGCATATTACTGCATAGTAGGACATTAATCAAATGAGATAATATACAAGATAAAGGATAAAATATTAAAGAAATTCTGTGAATTGGCAAAAATATTTTCACAAAACATTTTTTTTAAAATGTTGTTACTTTCTGCCTTGCAGTATCACTGAGGAACATTAAAGGTGAAAAGGATAGAAAATTATTTCCTAATAATTATATATAGGTAGCCAGAGATTGGTACTTTGTAAATACCTTTTACTATCAAGTGTCTTTGACTCAGGGACTGAAGGTAAAACATAAAATATCGTATGCTTTGGGTACCCTTCTGTAACTTTTCTACTCTTTCTTTTCTACACATAGATGGCTGAGACTCCCAAATCCAGTCAACAGGCTTTATTTTCAGCAGCAGCAGAGCTTGCCTTTATTTTCAGTTCTGATCTAGACAAGGGACTATTTGTATTATTCACTTCCTTGGGAAATATTAAGTTAATGACAATCATTCTGCTTGTTTTCTTTCTCACAAAGCTGGTAATTGAGACCAATGGATTTTGCAGCTCATGTATTTCTAGGAGTGGAGGAAAAGGAGTCTTTGTGCATCTCATTTTCAGTATTAATATTTGCATTTACATATCTGATTGAAAGTGCAAAAACTTCTGATACTGTTGCAGCTGACCGTGATCCAGAATTCTCTTTTTCTTTTCATTGTCTCTTCTTTTTAAACTGACTATAACTAGACTAGATGCAACACATTTAACAGAATCCTGTTACGATTTTGGGTTTGAAAATTGAACACTAGAAGCAGAAAGGTGCAAGCTTATCATTAAGCAATGTACTGAAACTTTTTCTAGGACCTCCTGGCATTAGATGCTGGGATTAACATAACACTGTGAGTTACTTATGTGGTCTCTTTTTCCAATCTTTGTTCACTCTTTAGCATCTCTAATGCAGTTGGACTTTTAGTTATTTGCACAATATCAAACTATTATTGGGATAAAAAGTCATCATCTTATGAATAATTGTAGACTTATGCCTAAATTGTCCGTTTAAAAAATTTAATGAAAACAGGAACTGCTTTTAACTGTAAAGACAAAGGTAGGGTTTCCATAATTTTTCTAATGAGTGTTTTGCCCTAGCTGGGCAAATGGGTATACCATTTTTCTGAACGAAGCAGTGAAATCCTTTTGCACTTTCCTCACCAACAGTACCATCTCTGAAGGGATATAAGAACAGAGTTCCAGTTTTCTGAAAGCAAAACAAAACAGGTGAGAAAAGCAGTCTCTCAGCATATGCTTTTCAAAGAAGTAGTATGGTTTACATCGCCTTTCCAGTTCTTTCTTTTGTGGGTAATAAAGCCTCAAAAAGCACTCTTAAAAGAAATTACATCCAGATAAAAAAATCTATAACCCCTTCAAGTCAGAGACTGTTACAGTAGGATACTTCCCAAGAATAAAAATTGTGGTTTCAAAGCTGGTTTCAATTTTTAGTTGCAAAAAAACTCTCCAGGATTCTACTCAAATAGGAGCAAGTTGAAATTTTCTTACCTGGCACCCATGCTTCTGCATTCACAAAACTCTTTACAACCCTTTATTAATGATCTTGTTTGGTGGGGAGGGGGGAGAAAGGGAGAGACAATATGTTCTTCAAAACGTGTTCCAGAGTACTCATTTTAAAATCACATAATCATAGAGCGGTTTGGGTTGGAAGGCACCATAAAGATGATCTAATTCCAACCTCCCTGCCATAGGCAGGGACACCTTCTACTATACCATTTTGTTCAATATCCTACAAAATCTGTCCCTGTGGTCAACATGGAGCCTTCTCTTCTCCAGGCTGAACAACTCCAGTTGTCTCAGCCTGTCTTCACAGGAAAAGGGCTTCAGCACTCTAATAATTTCTGTGTCCTCTCTCTGAACCCTCCAACAAGTTGACATCTTTCTTGTGTTGAGGACTCCAGACCTGGATACAGTTCTCTAGCTGGAATCTCATGAGAGTAGAGTGAGGGCCAGAATCACCTCCCTCGACCTGCTTCCCAAGCTGCTTTTGATCAGGCCCAGGATGGAGCTGGCTTTCTGGACTGCAAGCACAAATGGCAGGCTCATATCCAGCTTTCCATCCATGAAAAATCAAAATCCTTCTCTTCAGAACTCCTTTCAAGGAGTTTTTCTCCCAGCTTTTACTCATGTCTGGCACCTTACATGAAGCATCTTGTGCTTACTTGCTGAACTTCATGATGTCCACTTCTCAAGCTTGTCCATGTTCCCTGGACAGTATCCCATCTTTCTGCTGTGCCAACTGTACTGCTCAGCTTAATGCCATCTGCAAACTTGATGAGGGTGCACTTGATCCCATTGTCTCTGTCACTGATGATGATATTGAAGAACACCAGTCCCGACAGACGGCTGAGTGACACCACTTGTCACCAGCCTTCACCTGGACATAAAACCATTGACCAAAACTCTCTGGCTATGTCCATCCAGACAATTCCTTATCCATTGAATAATCCACCCTTAGAATTCATATGTCTCCAATTTGCAGATAGGGATGTCATGTGGGATCGTCTGGAAGGGCTTATAAAATCTAGGTAGATGACACCAAGTGATCTTCCCTTGTTGACCATTGCTGTCACATTATCATAGAAAGCTACTGGATTGGACAGGACTGATTTTCCCTTTGTGAATTCCTGTTGGCAGTCTTGGGTCACCTCCTTTGCTTGGACAGGTCTTAACATTGTTTCCATGAGGAACTGCTCCAATATCTTCCCAGGCACAGAGCTGAGGCTTACCAGTCTGTAGTTCCCTGGGTCTTTCTTTTCTCCCTGTCTTAAAAATGGGAATGAAGTTTCCCTTTTTTCAGTGAGCAGGACTTGTAAGATGGCCATGAACCTTCAAATTTGTTGGAGACTGGCCTGGCACAGGACCCTGAGATGCATCTCATCAGATCCCATAGACCTGTGGCTAGTCTAAGACTAAGACTCACAAATGAAACAAGCTCAGATGTGTGGTCTAAAAATCAAAAGAATTATACCAGGTCAAGAAACAGTGGAGAAGCTTAGCCCAATGGCCATTTTTCAGAGCAGGAATACAAGGTTCATCATAAGATTAAAAATTTATCACATATCTGGGAATGAAAGTTGAACTGAATGCAGATAGAAAGATTGAATATATTTTGCATGGAAAACCTGTAAAATATAGCTGTAAAATTGCAAAGGTAATGGATAACTTGGAATGAGAGAAGGAAATGTCTCAGCTTTATCATAGACAGGATATTTGAAAAACCAATGTCCCACAATCATAAAGAATTTTAATGCACTTTTGAGAGTGGACACTGTGATAGACAAGAACTTGAAAGTTACTTAATTCTGGCCATAAATTAAAAATTCTCTGGTTTAAACCTATCTTTGTACATAAGTGATCATTACTGGATTTTTTTGGAATGTATTTGCTTTGCTTCTAGGAATGCCAGGTTTATAAGAGAGCAATTACTGAACTTGAACTAGTTATTCTGGTTCATTCACAGTGAATAGAGGAAATGCATTTCTTTCTATTGTATCAATGTCTTCTAAAGGTGCTGACAAGGACATTATTTTACTGAGTACAGAAATCACAAAGGATGCAAGCTAATAAAAATTACAAAGAGTTAAAAGAATAGCCAGTCACAGCTGCTATTCTACTCAAAGTAATACGAAAAAACCCTTCAGCACTTCAGAACTGCAGGATTTAAAAAGAATGCATGAATATATAAATATCATCCTTAGTCTTCTTCCGTTAATCATGTTCCCGTTAAATAACAAAGGTATATTAAATGAGTTCTGTCTGCATAGGATGAGTCTGTTCTCATTTAGTCTACTGTGCTCTAACTTCTCACACAACGAAAATGAGTATATTTGAGAAGATGCAGGTTACCCCATGTTTTCCCTCATGATTCATGGATTAAGTTACAGGCTTACCTTTCATTTGGTTTTCATGTTGCATGCTCATTTACAGAAGCATACAATGACAGTCAAGCAAATTTGTCTGTTAGCAACGTGCACTCAAATCAGAGAAACAGAATTTCAATAGAATACTAAGTCTGAGAAATGTAATGAAAATTTAATTTACCTGGCAATAAGAAATGGAAAAAATATATTAGCTGATGATAGATAGACATTAAATCAATAGGAAAAATTAATTCCTAAAACAAATTATAGAAAAATACAATTACTTATAGTTTACATTCTAGGTATGATTTCTGTAAGATTTTATCAGATCCCTGAAAAAACTTGACAGTAAGTTTTCTCACTGGCTCTGAAGATTCGTCACAAAAAGAACCAGTATTCAAGCTGACAGACTATCTCACAGGTTCTTGTATGCTCTTTTCAAATATATTCACACTGGCCAGTAGTTCATTCCATAGCTTGAAAAAACTGTTCTTTGTGAGAGCTGCTTGAGATGGCAACAAAGTTTAGATCCCTGCTTTTCTTGTGTTCTAATGAAAACTGTTTAATTGCATCATTATGTAAGCAGTGCAATGAAGAGAAGGGAAATTATATCATACAATGAATCTTTTGAGGATATGTGTTTGACTTTTACTGTTTTATATTTCCTGGCAATTTGCCAGAGTGGCTCATAAATTAACATGACAAAGTTAAAGATAAATACTGTCTATTTTTTAAAGATGCATAATCTTTGCTCAGTCTCTACAAATTTTCTTCTTTCCTCTGAATACTAGGGACTGCCTTTGGGCAAGATATAGCTCTGTGAAACTGGGTGGGTGTGAAAGGACTGCTGAGGACTCCAGTAACCATTATACAGCATAATTTCTACAATATCTTTTTAATGTGTTAAACTTGATAGTCTGTATTTGGTTCTTGTAGAGAAATTCTTCCCTCTGCGCACATATTCTCCCTATTTAAATTGTCTTCAAATCAATGTGTCTCTTTGAAGCCAGTTTGCTTTAGGCATTATTTATCTCAGAGCAGGAGATGGAGGTGGATCAATAGAGCTTTCTCATCGGTCTCCATCTTTTCAGAAAAGCACATTGGATTGCTGTTCGAAAATGAGAAAAGAAAGGGTGAATGCATTATTCCCTTAGAAGTTTGCCTTGTTGTTTTCCTAATGCTAATGATGTAAATGATTGTAACACATAATGCAAAAGTAAATTTTCAATTTTGAAATTTACAAGGCATTTAGCTGTGTACAAAGCCAGAAAAAATAGTCTCCATTACTTTTGTTCTTACAAGGACGCCTGAAATTTAATATTCAATTCATTATTAGTTTACTTTGAAAATTCTAATTCTATTCCTTATTTTAAAAATTCTAAAGATTTAATTGGAATGACTATACAGAAGTGGTAAACCAAAACTGAGACTTTTTTTTCCCTTTCTTCTTGAAACAGACTTAAGGCCCGCAATTTATTTCCTGATTTGAGTGTCATAGAACAGAGTCACTCACAAACAAGCAAGAGTATAGTCAGAGGTACCAGAGATAAATTAGAAGATTATCCAGTTGATAATAATGGATTAATTCTCAAAATTGGCACAGTACAACCAGAATATTATATCTTCAAGTTACTCATAGCAAGAGCATTTCTCCTTCCTCTGCAGCAATATAAAGCATTAATTATCTCTGTATATGAATGAGAAGGACTCAAGAGTTATTTTAGAAACTTCAATACAAATTTTACTTCTGTGATGAGGGGCGAAAAATGTTACCAATCTTTGTTGACTTTCTTTTTGACTTGAAAAAACCTTAGAGAAAAAATTTTATTTACAATGAAAAATTTATTTACAATGAAAAATGAAAAAGACTTGTAGTTATGCTTTAGAAGGTCTGATCTTCTACATAGTTTATGTTTCTTCTTGTCACAGACAAACAATAATATATTACAATTGCTCATATATTGTTACAACTAAATATATATTCATGTATTTCAGTTAGGAGATTAGAGATTGTTCTGACAGGAGTGTTTAGAATATTGATAAATCAAGCTGCTTTCAAACTTCAAGAACAGAACTTTAATAGATTAATTCATTCATTAGCAACACACTGCATGCTAGTGGTTTTCTCCTACACATTAATAGCCATAACCACTATGAACTCACATAGGTTAACAGCTATGTCTGAAGTTAGTGCTGAACACACTGTGTCCTGAGGTGATGTCTTGTAGTTCACAATGAGTGCTATGCTCCTTGGTGATACTGAGCTACCAAGTACTGTACTGTGCTTCAAAGGTCATGGTGACCATCCTGGACAGCCCTTGGGTGTCACAAATGACAGAAGACTCCTGTCTTCTCCTTCCTTCCTCATCACTGTTGGTGTTTTAGCCTTCTTGCTACTCCTTTTCTCACCAAATAGGGTTTATATTGCTTTTGATTTTCCTGTTCATCCTTCTGGGTTATTTGGCAGGAGGTCCTGCCTATTGGCAGTCTCTTCTGCTTGTCTTGTTCTTTATCTTGCAGATTCTTTGTTGTACTCTCCCTTGAGCTCCACCAATACTTCTTAGCCCCATTGGTGGCCACAACAATCCCATGTTTGCATAAAATCCATATGCATGGTGTCTGTCTGTCTTATCACAGCATTACAAACATATTCTGCTGGTAACACTATTTTAGTACACTTATATTTGTTGTGATTGTATCCTGATTAAAACACATAGGTTTTATAGGTGGTACAGTCAGGTCTCTACTTCAAATACTACCAAGGAATTGCAGATTACAAAGCACTTTATGTTCGTGAAACACCCTTAACTTACATTCTGCATTACATTGCTATTACCTATAAAATTGCAAAGATTTAGTGAAATATGTCAGTGTGAAATATGCCATTGTGAAAATGTGTAGCTCTGTTTGTAAACATTCAGCTAGCCAATAATTGGTAATTATAGAACACAGTGGAAATTAGAGTTAATTTATGGCCCTGAGTACTTCCTAGAGAGGTGCCATGATATATTAGACTATCCAAACAGCATGTATATTGACATTTAGATCAAATTATGTAGCAATTACTTATAAGCACAGAAAGGATACCCAGATTTAAAGTATAATCTTGAATAGTTAATATGACTCAAAAATGGCCTAGAGACATTTAAAACTAAAAAGGAAAGGATGATGTTGTATATTGCTACAAGTATAAAAAATGATTGAGATGTGTTTTTTTCCTACACTGACATAATTAAATGTGAAATGTAGAGATTAAATAAAACAATCCAAGTATATTAGCATCTGCTTTTACTATTAATTTGTCACTTCTACATATATTTTATTATTTAGGCTTCACCTTAATTTCTGATTTTCAGGAATATTATATCTGTGATAAAAGATCTTTAAACATGCAGTATTCTTTCATTAACTTGCAAACACAGTGAAAAATGGAAAAGAACTATGGAAATTTTACAAAACTGATACCAGTTGTGGGTTTTTTGTCTGAAGAAGGATTTTATAAAAATATGAAAAATGTAGTTGATTTTCTACAGCATTTTGCATTTGGAACTCACTTTCATGTTTGATATGTTGTGTGTATTTTATTAGTTGCTAATAAATATGGTTCTGTTAATTTCTCACATTTATTTCTGTTCATCTTTCTTCAATATTTCCTAGAAGAAAGAGTAAAAATATACACACACTTAATAAAAGAAAAATAGATATATTATTACACCTCTTTACTTCATCCAGGTAATGAAGAAGACTGCAACTGGCATGACAAAGTATGTCCTACCAGAATTACTGACAAAATTTCAAGAATAAAAATAAAAGAAAAATAATCAGATAAAACATACATATGTAGAATTCTTAATCTAGGCAAGAGAAACAGGAAGTACTATATATATCATATGATGATAAGAAGATTAAAAAAACGTGGTTTTATCTGTTTTCTCAATTCATTTGATTATTTTAAAACAGCTAGCATTAAGTAAAAAATTATTTCTGTTTTCATATATTATTACTACAGACTTTCCTGGAGAAGATCTAAAGTTTACTACTGACTTTCCTGGAGAAGATCTAAAGTACCACTTAAGTAGTGTCGATCATAACTGAAGAAGAATACTGTTTTAAAATACTCCAATAAAAAAGCCAAAAGTAATCATTGGAATTTCTTTAAATGGCATGCACTTTAGACTAACAGTGATTCATAAATAATTTGAGATGCTTCTGTGATCTAAAATTAACTCAATCCCCTGTATATACATATATATATATATATATATATATATAAACCCCTGATGAAGCATGAAGAGTTTAAAGGTATAGAAAACATGGGAGCTGAAAGTATCTCTCTACTCAGTAAAAAAATCTGTTCTGTGGGAAAGGAAGAGCTTCAAGTTCAAAGACTTCAACATCAGCAAATTTCACGAAACGTTAAATTCAGTTCAAATGTATATTTCTGCGAGGAAGAAAAAAATACATTCATAGAACAAACTGCAATGAAATTTTGTTAAACGTAATCTAGGATGGTTTACATAGGAATGCAAAAGAAATGGTACATGGGTTCAAATGTTGTTAGAATTCATATTAGGTAGATACTTCTAACTGAAATATTTCTTATGTGCTGAAAGCAAGCACGGAAAGCTGTTTATATAGGAAAGTTGAGACTTGTGGTAGGTACCTTGGATGTTATCCCAAAATGATACTTCTATTAAAGAGCATCGCAGCACTAAGATGCAGAAATTGCCACATGCTGAGACATTGCTACAGCAAGTACAGGGGCAGTAATTATGGGAATTATAGAAAATAAATGTGGAAGTCCCGCTGTTTCCAAACACCTGCTGATAGGTAGAATTCCTGCTCAGATTTTCCTTTAAACATAACTTTTGCTTTTGCCTGAATCCTTAGAAGTAAGTAAACGTTGTGTATAGCTGAAGTCCTGCTGAAGTGGCAGACAAGATCAGGAAGTGTGTGGCCACATGTGCTCTGATCCTTATCACATGAGTTTGAAATAACCACGGCTTTGAAGACAAGCACACAGTGAAGTGCTATTCAGACAGTGTAACTTCCCAGACTCAGAGAAGTTGAATACCAGTGAAACTTACCAAGATGTGAATTAATGAAGTTTCATACAAATAAGTAAATTCGTGCTGATAGAGCAAGGTTTCTAGTTTGTGATGTAATTTAAGTGATACCTATGGTAGTCTTTCAGAGCAGAGGTCCAAAGCAAGACAGCTGGAAAGTAGCAACATCCACTTCTCATTTTAAATTTTTTTTTCAGTTATATATACTTAAAATGAACTTATGGATTCAGTTTCTTATTCAATTCACACAACTAGTGAAGGGTGCTCAGTGCTTTACAAGGTTAAAGGTTTTTCCTATTAAATTAGAATGGGAATGAATAGACTCAGGAATTTGGTAAGTAGTATAGCTCAACCAAATGGCAGGGCTTTTTGGGGAGAGGCAAAAACACATTGGGTTGTTGCATTCTTTTAAAAAACGAAAACATATCACATCTAGTAATTTCTGGTATTTCTAGATGCAAGTGACATTGTACATGAAGCAATGCACTTTAATTCCTTAACGGTAGCAATAAAATTCAGAAATTGTGGAAAATTTGTTTAACGACAAAATACAAATTAAATATGTTATAATTAGAAATGTTATGTTTGCATGACAAGGTTTTGGTAGTGGAGGGATTACAGAGATTTTTCTGTGAGGAGCTCACAGAATCTTCCCTCATATCTGACAGAGCCCACTCCAGTGCGCTCCAAGATGGACCTACTGCTGGCCAAGGCAATGGTAATGCCTCAGGTTTAACATATATAAGAACTGGGGAGAAAAAGTTCTGGCACAATTGTAGCCAGAGAGACCAGTGAGAGCAACAAACTGGCAGACACCAAGGTCACTGGAGAAATAGAGGGAGGAGGTGCTCCAGACACAGGAGCTGAGACAAGCCAACAGCCTGTGATGCAGACCATGCTGAAGGAGCTGTGTCCCTGCAGCCCATGGACGTCCAGAGAGAAACAGAGATCCACCTGCAGCCTGTGGAGGACCCCATGCCAGACCAGGTGGATGCCAGGAGGATGCTGTGACCCCATGGGAAGCCTGTGCTGGCAGTCTGTTTCTGAAAAGTGGCACCCTGTGAGATGGACCTATGCTGGAGCAGTTCATGAAGAGGGGCAGCTTGTGGGGAGCACTCACACAGAAATTTTAGAGGACTGTCTCCTGTGGAAGGGACACCATGAAGGAGCACTGGAAGACAGTGAGGAGTTCTCCCATTGAGGAAGAAGCCATGACTGAGATGTGTTATGAACTGACCCCAACTCCCACTTCTCATTCACCCATGCCTCTGGGAGAAAGAGGTGGAAAATTCAGGCAAAATAAAGCCTCAGAGAAGAGAGGAGTAAGGAGGAGGTTTTTAAAGGTTTGTTTTTATTTTCTCATTATCTACCCTGACTTGATTAGTAATAAATTACATTAATCTTCCCCACATTGAGTCTGTTTTGCCCATGACAGTAACTGGTGAGTGACTTCTCTCTGTCCTTAACTTGACTCACAAGCCTTTGTATTTTTGCCCCTGTCCAGCTTTTGAAGGAGTGGCTTTGGTAGAGTGGCTTTTGATAGACTGGGTGTCCATCCAAGGTCAATCCACCTCATCAGACTAGGAACATTTCTCCCTTAATGACTATTTCTTACATAAGAAATAGTTGTCTTCGTAGCTCACCAGAAAAAAATTAGTTTTGTATATTAATTATTAACTTTTAATGTCATTAAAATCTCATTTTAAAATCAAATTAAATAAAATTAATTATTATTACTTGTGGGACTGTTATTAAAAAGCCAAAGCAGTAAGAAAAATGTAAGAAGAAATCAATTAATCAAATATTAATTTTAGAATTTGTGAAATTAGTCAGGAAAAGACAAGGAAGTTATCTCTTGTATATTTTTTAAATATCAGGTGTTGCTTTATATTATCTACTTTGGTTTTGTGTCTCAATACTGGTTTTGTTCTGCTACTATATATTCTTTCTCATCTGTTGACATTTGGACTATACCCCCTCTAACACAGGAAAACATACTATTTGATATTTCTAGCAATGCTAAGTTCTATCATATTCCTGTCTCCTTCTTTCTGGACATACTGAATTAATAATTGCATCAACTTCACCTCTTGCATTTTTCTGGTCTTGATGACTTAATTGCTGTTAACATGCAAACATTTAAGATGCGACATAGATATTAGATGTAAAATATGTCTTAGGTGAGAGTCTTTCTAAAGACCATTCTTACTCTGAGTAAAAAACAGAAAGAAAACAGAAGGAAAAAATACAGGTCTAGTCAATGTTATTGTAAAATTTTAGATTCTGAAAATGGTATGAATTTTTTTTTCTATTTCAGTTCAATTGAATGCAATAAGCAACTATCTTGATGCAGCTACCATTACTTACAATAGGCCTGTCTCCCACCAGCATAGAATTTCATAAAATTACATAAACATCTGTATTGTTTACCACTTAACTGCCAGCCTATTTTTGGAAATCCTTTTTTTGAGAAGTTGCAAAAAGGAAAATTCCATAAAGAGAGGATAAAGCTGAATTTGGAAGGGTGCAGTATCTTAAGTTGCTGCTTACTTCGCATATGATGGACAATTATTTCTTGGAATGCATTTCCAGAGTCTATAGGCATATTGTATTAGGAATTCTAAAATAAGTAGAAATAAAATCTCATTACGAGTGAATTTAAACAAGTACACAAAAGCAATCAACAAGTCAGAAAGCATTTTTAAGTATTTTTCAATGCCTAAAAAATTTCTGGCTTTAATGACAGAGAAATGAGTGTGTTATCTTTTGCTCTCATATGAATAATATTTCATGTTGGTTTCTTCTCTTCCTTCCTACTTAGTTGACAGGTCTATAATTGCCCAATATACCCTATTAGAAAGAAACTTTCAACTTCTATAGACCATTAAGCTTTTGATTTGCCTCTGATGACACATCCTTATTTATCTTCTCCCCAGCTTTTTGTGCAGTGTCCCAACTCTCCTGTAATGACTATGGTAGTATCAACTCATTATCTACTTACTTTGCCCATTCTTTGTTCATTATACTGTTTCTGTCTCCCCATAAATGTCCTTGGAATATTAGCTCTGTGTTTTCCCAGCAGAACATTTTTATGTCTGCAGCTGGTGAGCCTCCTTTAGAAAACCTCAAGCTTCCTCTCTGTTGCTGCACTACTCCAACAGTTTATTCCCTATTTTGACATGAAACAAGTACACACATAAAGGTACTCTGCTGGGGCTGCCTGCTGCCTCTCAACTGGAGATGTAAAAACCCAGCAGGAAAGGAACACCAGCTTCAAATTTCTTTTTGTTGCCCCCAACTGTGCAGGATGTTGCCATGCTGTCAAATCCAGCTGACTTTCTGGAAGATGTAAATTTACCAAGATCTGAGGGGGCTGTGATCATCCAAGTTCCTGATGCTATGTTCCACAGGAAGTCATACCTATTCTTACCACTTGCCAGTTGTCAGTCTCCTCTGGCTTCTTTCCAGCCCTTCTCATTTTTTTCTTTCTGACTATGACCAACACTAGGTACATTTTCTTTCTTTCACTTTCAAAAATCTGTTTGATTGCAATTTGTTCACGTATTTTTCAGAAGGGTATCATATAATCCATAAAAGCATTTCTCTTTTACCAGACCAACTATCTTAGGCAAATTTTTCACCCATATAAAATTTTCCTATTTATTTATCATGGCTTATACTAAGCATTTTCCCCAGGACACATCTGTACATTAAAACTGTTTCTTTAATTTTACTCGCATGTGCTACTTGCAGCTATTGAAAACCAGCATTTAATTTTTGTGAGGTTTTCTTTCTCATTAGCTTGTTATTCATCCTATTATTTCTCCACTAGTTCTTTCCATTTCTGACACCTTATTCTGAAAAAACCTCTTGATGTAGCTTTGTACGACATTTCATGCTGACATATGTATAGCTTTTATTATTATTTAATAATTTTAAAACTGATGCCAAGTAGAACTTAGAAGGGATGGGGTAGAATGCCAATTCATACATCAACCACATCTCAATGGAGCAGACATTAAATGGAGTAAGCAACAACGATATTTATCAAATATTTTCTGACACTAGACACATTTGGAAAAATCTCTACTCTCCTTTTCTTAAGGAGAAAGAGTAAATTCACTTACACTTCATCCACTAATGTTCCAACTTGTTCTGTTGTGCAAGTGTACCCTAAAAAGAAAATTTTTATTTTAATCTATTTTCTTCCATCCTTGATGTGGTTGGACTTTCCCTCTTTGACAAGATATTCCAAAAGTTGTTCTTTAGATAGTATAACTAAATTGAAAGGCCCAAGGAAAGGCACTGTTGATTTGTAGGTATTATAAGCCCAAGTGTAAGAACTGTGGCCAGATCATTCTTTGCAATGGGTTATTTCTATTTTGTGACCCTAAGTGACATAACGGTCATGGTGTCCATTTCACTGGCATACCTATTTACTGGAAAATAAACACAAATATTCTTAGTCCAAATACAATTTTTTCCTCTCTAAGAATCAGAAGGCTAACCAGTGTTCTTTGTCCTAGCCGTAAGCAGTGACATTTTATCTGCTGTTTTAATTTTGAAAAAACTTCCATTTATAACTCTATTTTGTCTAATTTATAGATCTATGTTATCAACTGAGTACTTGCAGGTGTCACTTCACTGAATCAAAGATGGAATTAGCAAGTTTAGTTCCTGCTTTGCTGACAGTAGTAATGCAAACCTATCAGACAGTAGTCAAAAGAGTGACTTTAGAAGACAGCAGGTGGTGCAGAGGACCTGACAGCTGACTGAATGTCCCTGGATCCTCCTTGGGACTTTGTTCTGTTTCCATGGAGGGAATGTTCTTAGGACAAGCAGGCATGCATTGGGAATTTATTTTGTTCCTTAATTTAATTCACAATATATAGAAGTCATGTGCTCTGAACATGATCCAGACAGGGAATGAAAACCGAGAAAGTGGGGATAATTGAGAAATTTTAGACAAAAGCCTGGAAAAGTATATACCTTTACTGATCTTAAAATCCCCCAAAATAACCACAAAACTTAAGAAAATTAAATCAGGTGTATAGTCTTGAACCACTCCCTATAAAAACCTCTCCTCAATTTGAATAAACTGTGTTTTGAAAGTTCCCTAAACTACTGCTGATGTGCTCTAATTTGACTGTTAATAAGACCCCTCCATCAGCACATTCAGGCTGTGTTCTGCACTGAAGTGGTGAGTTTGCCTTTCAGATGGGGCAATGTGACTGAATGCCTCCTTGCTATGTGCCTTCCATAAGCCCCAACTTTAAAGAAACATGTCTTAGCTTAGAGTTCACCTGTGTACTTGCCACAAAATTGTTCTTTGTTTTCCTCACCTGGACAGAAAGGCATTTTTTGTATTTATTATAGTACACGTATTTCAAAGCTATACAACAATACCTCCCCCCCCACCAAATGACAACCTGCTGATATGCAAATTTTTTACATATAGTGATGATGGCACATTACTTTTTATACACTATATTTTCATACACTGAGTAAATTGTTTCTCTGTTCTTTGCAAATATTCAGAACTGTTTACAACTAAATAATGGTATGATTTTCTTTAAGATAAAGGTTATTGAGTCTGCGTGGATTTCACAGTTTTAAAGTAAAAATATTTTGGTGTAAGAATGAATAAAGATTCCACTCATTGGTTAAACCAGATTTTTTTTTCTTTAGGTTGTGGAACAGATTGAAAAAGAAAATTACATCCTAAAGCATTGTTCTTTAATTAGCAAGAAAGTTTTGGGTTGGGTTTTGATGGGTTTGTGTTTGTGAGGTCTTTTAATCGCCTCCTTTTTGATGAGCAGTCATGCCTCTGATTCATATTCTATTCTCAATTCAGTTTAAATCCTATATTAAAATTCATTTAATGTACACATTCAGCATGTTTGATAATGAGATCTTACCCAATAAAGAACAAAATGTGTGACTGAAGTACTACTGTTGTGACAAAATGCTAATTTCATATTAAATGACCTTTACAATGTATCATTTCACTATTTCTCACTCCAACAGCTTTAGCCCAGTTGCCCAAATTTTATGTCAGATGCATCAGAATATTTGCATTCCACTACACTAAAGGCAAGTGAAAAAATCCTTTTTGACTTTGGTGACAATGGAAATTATCCTCTTGCAAACAGGTTGTGTAGCCATTTGAAAAAACTGTAGACTTTTACAAGAATTTCCATTAGCTAGACTAGGTACTGGGCATCAGATTTTTTTTTTTTTTTTTAATAGTTATATCTGTCTTTGCTCTTATATGTGGTATAATTCTTTTTGTCAAATTTTATATGCTCAGTCTGTTTATCTGAAAGCAGCATGTAAAACCTCACCTCAGAGACATCACATAAGGGTTAATTAATGCTTCTATTGTGCTTTGAAATCTATAATGAAAGTCACTGCAGGGGCTGGAATACTGTTATCATCACTACCACTGTTACTATTTACAATAGTTCACACTATTATTTCTCTTTGTCTCTTGGAGTCCTTGATCCCTCCTACAGAACAAGCCTAAAAATCACATACCAGTGATGTGAGCAAGATATATATTTAGTAGCTTTACACCCTATGCATGTGGCTCTTCATCAGTTTGCCACAGGGAAACATCTGTTGCTACATGTCACCTCTCTTGGATCTTACACTGTACAAAGTTTTGTTTTCTGTCTCCTGTATCCTCCAATAATGCTCTTTATTTTCTCTGGTTCTTTATGATTTAATTTCTAATGCCTTGCATGCACTTCATATAGTCACTTGCTCATTTTTATTAGGTTTTTCATTTTCCTGTCATTTTGTCACTGTTTCACCAGCCATCTGGCCTGCTAATTTTCCTCTGACTTTTAGTACTTTCCTCATCGTTGCCTCATGTACATTGGAAAGAAGTGATTACATCCTGCTGTCAGGCTTGGGTTTTTTATTTTTTTTCTTCACCAAGATTACATCTCTTTTTTCTCTTGCTTTGCTATTATTCACGTAATTCTAGCAATCAGGAAGGAAACAATCAAGTTTTGATAGAACACCATGAATTTTAGAATTAAAAGAGGAGAAATTTAAAGTAGAAATTATAATAAAGGTTGCATTTCGCCTCAACTAAAGTTAAAAGTCTATTTTGTAGAAATCATCACCCCAGAAATTCCCTGGGAAGTAACTTTAATATTCAATAGAAATAAACAGTGATTTTAGAGTATGATTTAGAAGATCTATTTCAGACATCAATATAGGCCTGAGCTAACTTCTTTCCACTGACTGTAGAAATTGTGTAGAGTATAAGTTTAGCTGAAAAAACCTGCATTTGACTTGATGAATCACATACTCAGACCCTGTGTTCAGCTGTGGATACTAAATTTTATGGCTGGTAAAGTTTTCAGTAACAAGTTAGGCCCAGAGTGCATAATATTTTTAAGATCAAGACATATGTTTTAGTAATCAAACTGCATTACCATAAGTTTACCATTACTTACTACATTACCAAAATGTTCAGCCTTTCATAGTTTTTCAAGTTACTTATTTGTTTCAGAGATGGCAGCTACTTGGAATGCCTTGGCTTTGGCTCACTCAGGCTTTGGCTTGCTCAAGTGCACTAGTCATGATCTTAAGAAAGCTGAAAAAAGACTGCCTCTGCTGATGTTCTGTACTCCTAGAAATTAACCTGCAGCTACTTCAAAGTGATCTGCTAAATCTGAAGCAAGAAACATGTCAGTTTGTCCATATCCTTGTATGTTAATTGATTCCATTGACAATGGGAACACTGATTCATTCCCTGAGGCTATTTTAACATTTTCACACTAAAATAATGTGGTCTTACCTAATGTATTTCTAGTGGTACTTTCTATTTTTTTTTAATAATGCAAACCATTTTAATTACAGATTGTGATCATGTCTTTGAAGGAATTAGTAATTGGTGTAAATATATTTTTCCTATAAAGGTCAAAACCTACTGTATGGTAGACTGTGGTACACGTGTCAGGTCAGGGACACAAGTCCTAAGTCTATTTCTGAGCTAAATAAATACTAAACAGTTGGTGTTAAAGGGGTGGAAAATGAGGAACTACTGCTCCTTCATAGATGCAGCATCCTGTGCTAAATAACACTAAACATTAATTCTTGACAAAACTGGTTGCAGTATCTCACCTGTACTTCAGCCACACATTTTGTTCTTTTTTGGATATCATTATCAAACATGCTTAATGTGTACATTAAATGAATTTTGATATAGGATTTAAACTGAATTGAGAATAGAATATGAATACATGGATGCCAAGCGTCTAAGCACATTTGCACAGCATAAAATAAAGAGACTGGCATATTTTTTCCAGTTGGATTTGGGTTTTTTGATAGTTATGAATAAGCTCTGTTAATGCAGCAAGCCATTAGGATGCATCCTTACAGCTCAGAGAAAGCATAATCATGGTACTGTGATTGAGCCAGCAAAGTCTACTTAACAGACTAGTTTTCATAGTCACTGTGCTGTACTGACTGCAGTTGCACAACAACCTGGTCAGAGATGTCACTTTTCCCTTTGTTATAGTTTACAATACCTTTCTTCTGCAGCATTGTAGCCCAATTTGTTAGGAAATAGTCACAGGAGTTTTGCTATGAAACACCAGAAAAGTATTGCCAAGCTTTTTACCTTTTCTTTGGGGTGCAGACTGATACAAATGTGAAGAGAGAAACATTCATCTAATCAGTAATGGCTACTCCTATCCTACAGTGAATATGGGAGTACTTACTATAGCTGAAGAGACCAAAAACAGCTTATTCATCTGAGCATATGCTGTGTCTCACAAAAAGGCTGCTCTGCTTCAAAATTAAGAAAGGTTAAATGAGGGGCAGTAACCAGGTTCTTTCTTTAAGCATCCTTTCTTTCACTTTAAAATCCATCACACAGATTTGTTATTGATATCTGTGGTTCCTGGGACAGAAAAAGATATACACTACATGTTTAACTGAAGTAGGTCATGAGGAACAGGGACAGTGCTATTCAGGAGGAATTTGTGGATTGGTTGAAGTTTTTTGGTCATATTACTAAAGTTACTGTTCAGAATTTGCCTTGGCATTAAGACTTTGTTCCTAAGACATTGCTGTGGTTTGAATGCACTATATAACTTGAACAAGTCAGCTTGGTATTTGTGACAAGGATGTAGCTGATGTTCAAAACTTGTATTAGTGATTCTGAACTACGTCTTGCATTGCTGCCACTGATGTTTGTGACAAGGAATGATGCCATTCACTCCTAACTTCAATATAATTGCCTCTAAAACATGTTGCTGCTACTCCAAATGTTCCTACAACTGTATATGTGTATCATGTCACATGCCAGAGGCTGTTTGATTGCTTTCAGTTCATGTGATGATTAGCATTGTTTGATGAGACAGCTCTTTGCTGTTAATGTCTTTGAAGCTGGAATTGTTTTTATCTTGGAATTATCCCATGACCAACATAGATCCTCTAGTGAGTGCTCTTTTTCTCTGGCAATTTCCTTTCTGCTCGCTTCTTTTAAAGAAGTTGAAAAGTGATTTGCTTTTCGTGAAATGTCTCAATAGCTGATTCACTCACTACATTTAAATGAGACAGAAAAATATAAATAAATCAAACTCTAATGTAAACCCAGGGGGCAAGAATGGTATTCAAAGTGTGAAGAGAAACATTTTTGACACAGTAGGTGAGTTCCTAGAGAAGATTGCATTATATATGTGTGTGTGTGTGTATGTATATATATATATATATATATATAACTGAGAATGTCTGTACTGTTTCCTTTATTCATGTATTATCAATTTCTGCAACATTGATGTAAGAACTAGGATTGATTCTGTGAAATTGCTGGGTTTTATTGGTATTTGAAACTCATCTCCTACTATTTACTTATTAATGAAAAATTAACAAGAATTAATTATGATAACATGCAATTCTTTTTAGAATTTGGAATATATTTTCTACCCATGGCTTTAAATAATTCAATGCAATTCTTTATGGATATATTTTTAACTAGTTATGTATGACTCTGAAGGATCTTTTTTCTTAAAGGATACATTTCTTCAAATGATAGACATATTTCTGCTAAGAAAATAATAAAAGTGCATGTCAGATACCGCCAATGTAACTAAAGTATGTTACTCTCTATACTGTCATCTTGATTCCACATCTCATTATATCCAAGTGTCTAAATTAGCTTGCTGCCTTTGTATTTTTTTGTATGATGGCATTTCTGGGGAGTCTAGTGCTGAGCAGAAACTGTGTCAGGAGGAAGTATCTTTAAGAGAGAAGCTAAATTAACACTAAATTTCATTTTTAGGTAATTTTCTAAATCTTAGCAGCTCTGAATCTGAGCTGGGGGTTTGAAAAAAAAATAGAGATAAAATCTCAGTTTTGGGGGATTCGGAGTTTTGTTTGTTTTTTTTAATCTTACTATTTGCTCTTGCTTTATTTTGCAGTAGAATTGGGGGAAAGAAATGGGAAAGGGAAAGGAGGGGGCCATGTGCTGAGTACATCAGTTGCCTGACTGGCAAGCCATCTGGACACATAGGGTGTCTCAGATGTCTTGGTCTCACAGTTGGCTCAAAACCCTCCCTTGAGTTGGAGGGAGGGAAATGCTAAAGCCTTTTGATAGTCAGGGGACATGTGGCTGAGGCCAGGATAAGGAATGCTTCAAGAAGACCTCTTGGAAAGAGCTGCCAAACCCCAGTCTCAGGGTGCAGAGTAGGCTGGACAGTTTGGCCTTTATGACTTGCACCTACAAAAACAATGCACAATGACTGATACTTTATAAGGCAAAGTTAGTTACTTCATATGTTACAGTAAGTTTTCTGCCACTGGATTACACTCAGTGAGTCTGTACTTGCCATTTATATTAGGAAGTATGATAAATAGAGATCAGAAAGAGGAGAAATATTACAGAACAGACTTACACGTAATGCCTGATTGGTACAAGGATCTAACAAGGCTGGTGGCAAGTGCGCAGATGGACCAATGAAAACCGGATGGCTGCTTTCATTAGGCTGGTGGCTGCTGAAGTCCTACATTATAACATAAGACATTCTCACTTTTTAAATCTTATTTTGTTGTTTCTGAATAGTGGCAAGGCAATCTGTGCCTCTGATTCACACCCTACCTTTCTGATACGTCCTTTCTTAAGAAGTCTTTAAGCAAGGATGAGTTATACCTGCTGACCTGCTTTTAAGAAATGTCATATTTCTAAATATTTTTCCTGCTTGAAGATGAGTGTCTTATGAACAACATAAAGAATCAAAAAATGGTAAATAATACTCATAGTAAAAGGCACACTTGTCAGCAATTTGAATATGAATAATGAAATAGATCATCCATATCCAATAATACTATTTCTTGCCAAATGTTTAAACAGCATGTAGGAACTCGATAAAATGATCTAATTGTTAATAAGGCCTGCTAACTATTGATGCAGGTTTTTGAACTAGGTTGAAATACTGTCATGTCTGACCTTAATTATGAATGACCTAAAAATATCAGTCAGTATTATTTTCTAACATTAAGCATCAATTCTGCAAATAAAACATGAATACCTCTTGCACAAATTCTCCACTGGTCTTCTTTACTACACTTTTACTTCTACAGAATTTTTTTTTTATAACATTTCAATGCCTGCTCAAACAGCTGTATGATTTTAATTCAATTTCACAGTAGTTTTTCTATTTTTAAGTGTAGTTCAGTAGTCTGAGAATAATGTGACTATACCAGCAAGAGCATCAGAACACTTCTATCCTGTGTGAAAGAAAATAATATTTTCTTGGGTCTCTATAATTGCATTTTCATTTTCAGGCTCATCTCCCTGGTTAATAACCAAAGTATTGATTCACAAAGAAAAGTAGTTTAAAAACACAGTAAAAATACTTTTGGATAAAATCATAAAATCGTATGTGTCATGAAACTTCAGAAGATACATTCTTATAAGACAGAAGTTTATCTATTTTTAGATGTCTTGAAATGATATTTAGGATTTGCATTTTAGCAAGGAGCATTTAATTTCATTAGGTACTATATTTTTTTTTAAATTTTATGCCATTTTATTTTTTTAAATCACCTTGAAATTAGCTTGCCTGAAGAACTTAAAAGACAATTATATTTGTTATTGTAGAAGCAAAATTTGATGGAAAAAATAGTACTATGTCTATGTAGTTGTCCAATCATTCTATTTACAAGTGGATCTGTTGTAGTTAGTATAATTATGCTTATACGTGTGCTGTCCAAAGCCTTCCTCAACAATACTCTTACAGTCACTTATATATGCCATCTTTGTTAGTAAGGTTGTCATTTCCACACTGAGCATTTGTTGGTAATTTTAAAATGAAGTGATTCAGTGCAACAATTTATGTCTTTTTATGCACAGCAACAAAAGTGCACAAAATAATTTGCAACCATTTCATGAGCTTCACTTAGCTACTTTAACATCCTTTTATATATTTTCATGCATTATCCGTTGTCTTTTTTTCCTTTCCTTAAGTGAAAGCATGAGAAGTACAGTAATTGTTTCAACTCTATTTCTTTTGCTAGTGTTTGATATATATTGATCTAAATGTGTAATGGTAATAATGGTATCACATGCCAGTGTGGAACCCACATCCAGATCCTTACACATAAATCCCTCAGGTTTGTGAAGGCACTTGGAAGCCCTAACCAATATTTTTTTTAAATTTAAGCCCAAATGAAAATAAATCTCCAGGTGTCTCATTACTGAAATACTTCATAATTTTCTTAAAATAATTCTCTATTCTTTTGTGTTCCACAATATTGCCTTGGTTTGGGGGATACTTATTTAGGCAGAACTCTGAGATAACAACCCCATGTGCTTTATCCCTAAAACTGAATGATTCATTTTAGCTACAAACAGGACAACCTGCTCTTTAATATGTCAACACTTTAGTGATCCTTTTACTTGAAATGGGATTAATTTTACCTAGGTAAAATAGATAAAAGACTAAAAAGATAATAAGCATCGAGTGTAACCAATCCCATCAGAATCCCTAATACCTGATTCACAACTATTTTTTGCAGTCAGTTGTGTTTTGACTGTCCGTCTGAAGAGTAAGCAAAGGGTGTACCATGAGGGAGATGTTCTGATATTAGAATGTCTACAAGAAAATAATGCTGAGATGAATGTGTTTTCTACATTCTATAATAACTTTATGGTTAGCTAATATTGTCTCTTTCTATACTTCAATGCTCTTAACTGCTGATTTCTGTTTCTGTTTTAAAATTCTGATGCATTCAATGTAAAGATCTGCCTAGATTTCATGCTGTACTCTATGCTTTCTGAAGTACCCAAAGAGAGATGATAGGCAAAATTTCTTTTTATTTTTTTTCCCTTTTTCCCATGATACTGTACTAAACATGGCTTCTCGGCCACTTAATTTTCCCCATCATCAAATCAGCTCAGGACATTTGTAGCTCAGTTATGCCTGCCAAGCTCAGAACCAGGCTGGAGTAGGTGCAGTCTCAGCGCCCCAAAAAGAAGAGTTGAAGAAATAGACTCTTAGGACAAAGTCTTCCAGAGCTCAGGGATGGACAGAATGAAGGCAAAACAAAAAAGTTATGTGACAGAAATAATGATTAATAATAATTTCTACAAAAAAAGGAAAAAGTTTATCAAGTTAATCTGACTTCAGCTATTCTCAGCAGTGCTGTAAATTATCAACAAGCCTGTAAATAATATTGTTTGTTTGGCTAAGGATGGTTCCAAGATAGATGTTTGGTGGGGAAAAAAAATTGTGTTCAAAAATTTAAGTAAATACTTGGGTTGTTATTTGCTGCAATATTTGAGTGGTGATTTAAACCCAGATGGAAATTAAGCACCACACAGCTGCTCATTCAATCCTTTTCTTCCCTTCAAATCCAGTGGAATGGGGAGCAGGATCAGTAAAACTTGTAGGCTTTGAGATGGGAACAGTTTAATAAGCAAAAATAAAGTAGAAGTACAGTAATAATGTTATATTATAATGATGATAGTAATGAGTAAAAAACAAGTGAGGCACTACGAGCTTTCACCACATGCTGACTGATGCCAGACCCTCCTTCCTGAGTCCTGATCAATCCCCTTTATGGATATTTTTCCCCAGTTTATATGCTGGGCATGGGGTTCTGTGGTGTTAGTATCTTTCCAGTCATTTCTGGTCACCTGTCCCAGCTACGCTACCTCCCAGTTTCATTTGTGCGCCTCTTCACTGTCAGAGTGCAAGAATAGTTAAAAAAGGCATAGACTTATTATTAGACTTTAGACTTAGGCTAAACAACTTAGCAAAAAAACTAAAACGTCAGTGTGCTATCAACAGCTTCCTTATTCTGAATCCAAAACACAGCCCTGTAACAGCTACTGAGAAATTAACTCTACCCCAGCTGAAACCAGGGCACTTTATTACCATCCTATTTAAGATGTCTGTACAAGACTCCTGTATTCTTTGTAGCCTCAACTAATGTAAGATTACTAGATTTAGCTTATTGAGATATACTATTGGTTTCTTAAATTTTCCCTCAGTCTGTCAACTTCGAGGCTTTCTCAAACATTTCTATATCTATATAAGAGAAATACTGTACCAAGATGCATTGAATGTCATTTTTACATTAGCACTGGAAGAGCAATTATGACAGAGATGAGCTTGCTCTGTGAACAGCGTTAACAACAAGAAGGTCCAACTCATTTAATTAGTTACTATTTCCCTAAAGCTTTGAATGTGTGAAATGTTCCATAAGCAGTGAAATATTTTATTATCACTATACTCAAGGTCCTAGCTAGGCATAATGAGGGAAATTTGGATTTTCTCATAGGAAATTGGACCAAAAAAATTGCTGTCAACCAGAAATCCTGGGAATTGAGCAGCTAAAGGGATTAGGAAAACCCCGAGTCCAACAACTTTTACTGTGGAATTAAAGATTTTTTTAAATAGACTTTGGCTCTAAATTCATTAAAACTGTTAATACAAGAAACAATTAAGAGCCAGCAGAAGGAATTGAGCAAACAAAGACATTAATCAAGGGTTCTTCAAAATGAAAAATGTCTTTAAAAATTATATGGAATATCATATGTTATCAAAGTGAAACTCCAAACTGTTCTCAAATGTACTGCAGAATAACAAATGTCCAGATGGAAGAAGAGTTAAAGTACTGTGTTCATTAGGGCTAGTAAATCATGTATTCTTTTGAGATATGCTAAGTGATGTTGGATTACAGTGCTCATTACTTGGTAAACTGAGTCTCTGAGAATATACGTACATAATCGTAACTACAACCTTGGCTACATAAATATTGAAGAACTTCAGCCCAGCACTGCATTTTCTCCTTTTAAAATACATAAGTGAAATGTTGTAAAACAACCCCCATCTTCCATCTTTTCCCCTTCTGATGAAGCTTTTTTAATGAATAGTTCACAGTGTTTTCCACAGAGACAGAGAATGAGAACCACTGATGGAACTGTAACTGTGTACATTTCTACATGTAGTCAGCTTGGGACACTGAAGCAGAACAATGATTTTAACTTCAGCTTCCCTTTTTTATTATAGATATTAAGCAAATCCCTTCTACTCAATATCCCAGTTTGTATTCTATGACTTGGGGAAAAGTGTTCTCAAATTTCAGTTTGGCTGCATTAAACAATGCCTTTATGCCATTTTACAGAATCACTGAGGCTCAATTACTGAATAATTTCAGCCATTTTTTGTTGTAGAAATACAGTGCTTTGTGAACTTTAGTTTTGTGCTTCAGCATTTTTATTACTAAATAAGGAAATTATGCAATGTTCTTATTCTTCTATTTCTTTCCCCTTCATTTCATGACAATTTCTAGTAGCATTGCTATTTTCTGTTTTTTATAATGTTATTGAATTACTCCTCTCTAATCTTAAGGAGTTCCTGAATGATAATTCTGAACTAATCTCCTGCCTAGGAAGGAAGCAAGAACTGTACTTTTTTAGTATGAGCTATACATTATAGCACTATGCTTTTTTGGGTTATTTTACATTTTCACATAAAAATAGTACACCTTCCAAAAATACATCAAAATTATCTTTATTGCTTTCAACTCTCCCAGTAGATATGTATTGTGAAGATCAAAGAAAGGATCATAAATAAGCCACAGTTACATGATTAATGCTATCACAGATGCTGAAAGAAAAAAAAGACTAATTTTTCATTTTAGCTTATCTTCAGGAATGTTGACTTGATTTGATTGTTGTAACCTCAATAATTTGCCAGGAGATTAAGCCCAAGATTCTGATGTTATATCTGAAAATGGGAAAGATCCTGCTCATTCATTATGCATTTTGGAAAAATGAACCCTTTGTATATTTTTCTGCCAACAAAGCTTTGTAGTTCATTATGCACTTATTAGTGTTTTGTTTTGTTGTTTATTGTGTCACATTACTGTTTTCCCTAGCAACACTCACCAAGCTTAAAGGATTTTACTGTAGCAATTTATTTGCAAGGCTCAGCTAAATCCTTCCCCCTTTTAATTTAAGCTTATTTCACTGTAATTTTAAAGTCCCAAAATGCAGCAGTGTATTTTTCAAGAATATGTTGTGTTATTTTGTGGTCAACAGGTGAAATAGATTGCCTGGAGAGTTACTGAGCATATTTGGGAAAGGAAGGGTCAAAAGACTGTAAAAGTAGCCAAGGGGAAGTGATGGGACCTACAGTTATGATAGTGAGGAACAAGGATACTCTAGCTTAAGCAAACTAACTGCAGGGTTGAAGTGAGGTGCAGAAACCTTTATACTTGTGGTCTGTCTTTAGTTGTTTTAATTTTGCTCTACTGTAAAATAAAAATAAAAGTTGAGCATCTTGTTTTCATTCACTTACTTATTTTCCTAATTTCAAAAGCTTCCCATTCCTTTGAAAAAGTTTTTTATAGAAGGAAAATTCTGGACTGAATTTCCTTAAAGTAATTTCCAATTCAGTGACATTTCAGACATCAAGGTAATGGAAAAGACTCCTTTTATCTGTGTGAAGACCTGAAAGCCCCAAATACAAGCAGCTGAAAAAAGACAAGAGAATGCTATAAGATACTGATCGATGAATTTAGCATAAGTGGGGCATGTGTCAATGAAGTCAAAGGGTGTAATGTAAGATGTAACTATTGCTTTGATCATCGTAGGATTTAAGATTTGGTTATTGTTTTTCTTTACGTAATGCAGTGCCAGATCACGTGTAACAATTACAATTATATGGAATGACGTTAGGAACACAAAAGGCCTTGAAGCAGGGCACTGTGAGTAAGGGATCTCCTTCAAAAACTCACTTTCTCAATCATCAGAATAACAAATTCAGAAATTATTTTATCGCTAAATGTGCCGCTTAATGCTGCTCCTCTCTCAGGTCTTCTGCTTGTGAGTACAAGTGATAGGAAAATGGAATCGAGTTCTTTCAAAATATTTGTTTTTAAAATGCAAAGTAATATTGTCCAAGAATTTCCCCAAATATACTTTGAAATCATAAATAAATAAATATCTATAAATACAAATGGAAATATTTGCACTATGTTTAATTAATCTGAATGTAACTGCAAAACTACATAGGAAAGCCAAGACATTGTATACTAAAATTATTAGCAAATAAATCTAATGGACAAATTTATCAAAATCTGGAAAGGTTCTATACTGATCAAAAACTAAAATGGGACAATCATTATCAATACTAGCTGACTAGCTGATCAGTTTTTACAAGGGCAATATTACAGATAAACACTGAAAATTGTATGAACAGATGATTATTAGTCTGAATACGAAATAAACATTGGAAAACCAATTTTCAAAGGCCATTGCTCAATTGCTTTATTGATTAGGATTAAGAAGACCAAATGATCAACAGCCCATTGTATGCTGTTAAAACTCTGGCTGTTGAAACATTTAGGAAGAGAGGACAGCTCAAACACATGATTTTAAACACTGATATTTATGCCTCAGTTCAACTTAATTAAAATTTGTGGCCCTATAGAATTATCTAATCACCATCTGCTGCTCCAAAAGCAGTAAAAAAATGATGAGGATACCAGGCAAATAAACTACTCCTTAATAATGTCCATTTGGAACTCCTGAAAGAGAAAGCACCAGAAATAGAATAAAAATGAACTAAAAAACTCTCACAGAAATCCTAGGTTTGAATCATAAGAAAAATCATTACTGAGCAATTACTTATTAAAACAGTTAATTACAATAAATATAAGAAGAAAACTATCTACCTTTTATTAAATGGTCTTGGTCATAATTAAATGCACATATATGAATTGGAAACAGTAGATACAGACATCTACTTTCATGTCTAGATATAACTTTACCAAAAGAGGAAAATCTGAAAGCTAATAATGCTACAGTTTTGTCTTTGAGTAGGAAGAGAGACACTGGTGCTGGAAACCTGGAAAGTATGTGTCAGGAAACAAGAAAGGTGAAAAATAAAATTTGTTGATAATGGATTTTATTACAACTGTCCGTAAACTCTGGAGACTGCATGAGGACTTCTTGATGGGACTTTTTTATTTCTGACATGTACATCTATCATCTGTCATGCAGTGTACTTGCTGTGGATGAGCTTCTGTTTAGCCTAGCTGATTCCAGAGTAAAATGTATTGGTTTCCTATTCCAGTTTCTTTTTATAAATTGCCTAATCAGTTAAGCTGATAGAAATATTGAATTGATGTATATCTTGATATTGGATAGAATTTTGGGGGATCTTATGCATGTCTTTGAGGGTTATTTCCTCCTTTTCTAGAATACAACATGATAGTGTGGCCTGGTTTGTTTGGGGGTTTTGACAGCTTAACTACTTTGAATTCCTTTTGGAGTTTCAATTTACAATACTCTTGTGACATTAGTACACTATCTGATGTTTCAAATAAATAGTTGAAATTATGGAAATTAATTTAGAAGCATTTAGCCCTATCAACTTGCAATGATCTCATGAAGGTTGGACCTTTTTTCCTCATGTTTTAGGGACAGAGGTCTCTCTAGGAAGAATTTGTGTATGTCAGGACTTAAAGCGTGCAGTTAAAATGTCTCAAAACACTGTCCCCATAAGATAAACTACTATGATAGGCAAACAGGAAGATGTTAATTTCAGGCCTACATGGAGGTGAAAGGCTTGGAATTAGCACACTAGGCAAGATTCCACCATGCAGACTGTGTGAAAAGCACACAATAGGAAGATGCCAGACCTGGTGAAGCAGGTCTGGGTAACCTATTTGTACAGTCTCCCACTTTGGCAAATGGTGGGAAAGGAAGCAAGTGATTGCACACACCCTCACCCAAGTTGTAGAAATTACATGGATACCTCTGGATAGTCGGGTCTTGGACTACATAAAAGTGGTACCACCTCCAAAAAACACCCTGGAGACCCCCACCAATGAGCAGACCAGAAAAGGAAGGGCCAGCAGGATGCCACAGGGAAAAAAAGACACTCTTTCAGTGGAACTTACATTCTTTATGTACAAGCAAATAGGAATAGTAGTATTAGTTTTAATGGATTTTTCATTATATGAACTAAGTGCAAAATTCCTTAAAATATGCAAGGAACAACCTAAAGATCCGCCTATGATTCTCAGTGTACCTGCAGACTACAACCTCATTTTATCCGTCTTTCTTGTTATGTGCATGTAAGTTCTATTTCCCGTAATTCTAGTTGCATATGCATGGTGGTCATTGTGATCTGAATAATTACAAACAAAAACCATGAATACAGAGAGAAAAGGTGACCTTGAAAAAGCTGTAATGAATACACTGTGCAAAGACTCCACTGCACATTAAAACACAAGTTATAACAACCAATGTTTCTTCATCAGTCTTTATTTGGACTCTACAAACAAGCTGTACTAAAATATCCAAGAGGAGGAAAGAGAGATTTACTAGTTGGGTTCCATATATTTAATTTATACTGTATTCAACTTTCTACAATAGCCAACTCATTTATCGATGGAAAATTATCCTTGCCAACCTTATTATACTTCCACAAGAAGTTTGATTTCTAATACTGCAGAAGGTACACTTGAAATAAGTGTAGTAAATTGAGCATTCATTAACTTTTTTTGGAGTTTGATCCCATCTGGAGACAAGCTCTTTCACAGTTCTTTAGATAACTTTCCTTTAAATTATTTGCAAAGGTTCGGAATGATGGTCTCAGTGAGGTAGCTGGTCCCAGTGCTCTTCCAAGGATACACCAGAGAATAAGACATAGTGCCAAGCAAAATTAAAAAAGAAGAAAAATATTGTAGTGGAAGATCATGGATAGTAAATAGAATGGGTTTATAAGATCCTATATGTCTTTCTTCTGAGCTTTTCCACCATGTCCCTGTAAAACACTTCTGAAGCTGTATGAGAACTTCTATTGCAGACTGTCGCAGAAGTATCACCTGTGTACTCTGAGATAATTTGGTGTCAATCTGCTGTGTGCAGGATTTCACTCCACAAAACCAATGAGAAAAGCTAGTGCTCCATTTCCAGTATGACAGTGGAACAAAGAAGTGTGAATGTCTTTTTTTCCTAGATATACCTTGAAAGGTTTAGTGCTACTAAACATTATTGTAAGTGTTGTGGGTCTCACCAGAGTTCTGGAAATAAATCTCCATAGGATTTTGCCCCACTTGAGCCCCAGAGTGGCCAGATGACTGAAAACCCCCACCTGGGTGGGGCTGATTGCAGGAGGCCAGAGCATTTAAAACCCATACCCTGAGGTGCACATGGTCACATCCCTGTTGCCCTTGAACTTTATGGTAGCTGAGACCATATTAGGATCCAAGGATGTTGCTGTTTCTTGCTTTTCTCTCTTTCTCCCCTCTTCTACATCTAATTTCCTCTCTTGAAATATGGGTAACTTAAGGTCGGATGGGTAGAGTTGGAGAAGTCGATGCTCTCTGAGAAGCTTTATTTTGATTGAATGTTTAACTTTTGTCCAATCCCTGATCTTCTAAAGCTTGCCAGTAAGTTCTGTGTTTTAACCTTCTGGGAAATTTTGACAAGTTTTCCTTTGTGCTCACCTCAGGGAAAAATAGCACCTTAATCCTGTTTCAAATAAACTTGTTGGGGCTCAACACTCATATCATAGAAGAATGCCAGAGATTTTTCAGGGGGGGGCATGTAGCAGTAATCACTACAAATAGGTGACTTTTAAAGGGCTGCACAAGATCACTTCCTCCAAGTTCTTCCATTACCCAGGAAACTTTACTTGGTCAGACACTTTGATGTTATACTTCATCACACATAACTCACCCTCTCTATTCAGTGCTATGAAAACATTGTTCTGCAACCATGCAACACAGCCACTGTCTTATTTTAAGTGTTTAGAATTGGACACACACAAAGTGATACTGGGATAGAAGGATATTATTATATAGGGTTCAGTGGAGAATCAGTACCAAGTGTTGTATGTTGTACATGGTGCCAGTCCATGCTCCTTGGCTTAGGATCAGAGAATAATTCCAGGCTTGTTTCTTCTAGTGAATACCTATATTCTATAAGGTTTATGAATGCAACAGTGTTAAAAGATTTAATAGCACATGTAAAATTTAATATTTTATTATCTTAAGTATTATTATTGAAAAAAATATTAATTTCTAGCATTTTGAAAAATTGGCCAATAGTATCACATACTTACTGAGCTCTGAAGGCAATGTAAGGAATGAAACTGAGTAAAAAGCTTTAAATAAGAGAAGCTTAAACCTCATACCATCTTCTAATAAAGCATTTACCCTAGATGAATGATGGAAGCCAAATCTGTTATAGCTGGGAAGAGAAATGGAGCAAAATCATGAGGACTTGAAGAAGATACCTGAAAGAGATTTCTTCATGAAACTTGAATCTCTGTCTCCATATGCTAAATTTTTGATAATATTTACAGATGAAGATTTCCTTTAGCTTCTGAAATTTATGCTTTTTATGTTAAATGTTCGATATATGTTCCATGTGCATAGTGTGGTTCTTTTACAAGATTATTCTAAACTACATGTATCCGAATCTATCCGATTCATTATTTTGCCATTTGATAGTCATTTATTAAGTCCTCCATGCCAAAGCATAAAAAATAGAATAAAATATGATAATATGCAATAAATATAAAGAAATACACAAAGAATCCTTTATAGAAATAATAAAGGAAAGATCCTTATATTTACTCTTTTTAGGCTTAGAATACACATGCATATGCCTTAAAACCTAAATGCTAATTCTGAAAGTCCATTGTGTTTTTTCCAGCTAGTGTATTTATTTAAAAGTAACAGTGTGTTATTTGTAAAAGGCTGTGGAGATACTGCAAACTTCTGAGTAAACACCTAGCATGGTAGTGGCAACTCAGGAGGTGGGAATATCAGCTTCTTTATCATGCTTGTACAGAGGCATTAGAAATTTCATCATAGCAAGACAGTTTGCTATTCACTAAACTGCAGAGCATTTTATGTAGGGACTTTCTTTTAACATGTTTCACTCTATTGTCAAAAGGGTAATAAACTGTGACAAAGGTTTTCATGTTTTTGAGTCAAAAATATTTCAGGATGGAAAATTGTTGCTTGGTAAGTCAACTATGCAACCTCATTCAAAATGAAAAGAAATGTCAAACACTAAGTATTTAGTCCTAAGAATGAGCCTCATTTTTAATGAAGCACTAAGAGAAAGTATAATTGAAAAATTTAACAGAGAGTGAGCTAGAAAACTACAATTACACGGAAGACACTGTTTGCATTCTAGGCATTTTGAATGGTGATCTTTTAGAAAAGTCCCGGCATGATAACTGCTACAATGGATTTCAGGAAAAAAGGTTCTCAAAAAAAAAAAAAAAAAATCTAACAAAAGCAGCAAAAGAAAAAAATCCTGTCAGAAGACAGTACTAAGGTTATTTATCACAGATGTATCATAGATGAGAAGTACAATGCACTAAATTCTTGTGGATGAAACTACATATATAACAAAGTACAGTACATTTTCCCTTACACTCTATAGCTGTGCGTTACCATTGGATCATTATTTATAAGCAGCCATAATGACCATTCTGCGTCCACAGACTTCAAATATCATCATTGAAATTGGAGCCATTGCTCGGTTTTGCTTCTCTAATCTGGTTAATCACTTTCTTGTACATATTCACAGGCTGAACTGTATTCCTATGGAGAATTATACAGATGTGCCTCCCAGTCAGGATCACATAAGAAGCCCTAATGCATTGTGCTGCTTGTGCTGAATTCTAGCTCCTTCCAAGGCCCCAGTTCACTCAAGTGCTTTGCTGCCTCTAGTTCCTATTTATGAGAGTCTTATTTTTACTGTTCTAAGTCACTTTGAGGTTAAGCACATGCTTAAAAATCTGGCTCATTTGAGATCTGAATAACTGACCTGAAATTGCACATTTTATATGGTATAAATAAGAAATTTGCAATCAGTATAGCAACATCTGCCTCACTTTGCAATAACAAACTCAGTAGGAATACATTCAGGAGTGGCTGACGGCAACAGAGGAATTGCTGAACTTTTTTTTTTTTTTATTTTATCAAGCTAAATCCAGTGGTTTTATCACTGGGACAGTAGTGCTCATTTACCAACTACCAGGTTATTATTAGATGTTCTTAGTTCTACATAAATTCTGAGCAGAAACTTCTAAATAAATCAGCATTTTCAAGTGTCACAGATGAAAGGACTTATAATTATTCAGAATATAAGGTTCAATGTTATTTTGAAATCTAGATTTCTTCTTGAAACACACTAAAATATGTATTGCATTATTTGATGAATAATTAACCAAAAAGTTAGGTTAAAGTAATAAAACCACACTAGTGCAAAGCTTAATGGAAAATCTACCCCTGTCCATACTTTCCCCTCTTGGTCCCACTAAACATATCCCACCACCCCTTCACATTTCAGTTTAAAGCGAGTTTTTCAAATTATGTTGATGTAGAAAAGTCAGAGTACGCAGGCACAGGCAAATCAACAAACTGTTATGGTATTGTAGGGTGCCACAGCCAGGGATTCAGCTACTCACACCACAGGCCTCACCTTGAGAAACTTACTCCTCTGGGGGATGGTGGGGTCTGTCTGTAAGAGAAGGGGAAGAACATCCTCAGCAATGGGCTTGCCCAGCTGGTGAAGAGGGCTTTAAAGTTTCTTGAGGAGGGGAACCTCAATCCATCCCAATCCTACCACTTTGATACCAGTGGCAGTGGGACAAGCCCAGAGCCTAGAGATGGAATTCCAGACATTCCAATCAGTAAGCCAGTTTCATTGGGGGCCCAATTAAAAGCCTCTATTCAAGCACATTGCACCCTTGTTTCCAGTCTGGAGAGACATGGATGTGACAGTTGGACCACTTGCTGGATAAAAATGTGTAGCTGGATGGTCACACTCACTTGCATTCCAAGTCCAAGTGTCCAAGTGACAAATGGTGTTTCTTTAGGGTTAATGTTGGAACTAGCACAGTTTAATAAATTTGTTGGTGACATGGACAGTGGGATAGAGTGCATTCTCAGCAAGTTTGCTGACAACACAAAGCTGTGTGGTGTTGCCAGCATTTTGGAGTGGAAGGATGCCATCCACAGGGATCATGACAGGCTTGAGAGGAGTGCCTGTGCGAACGTCATGGAATTCAACAAGGCCAAGATCAAGATCAACAACTTTAGCTGGGGAAATCCCAAGCACAGGTATAGGCTGGGAGGAGGATGGATTGAAAGACTCCCTGAGAAGAAGGACTTGAAGGTGTTGGTTGATGAGAAACTCAACCGGAGCTGGCAATGTGTGCACACAGCCCAGAAACAAATTGTATTCTGGGTTGCAGCAAAAGAACTGCAGAAAGCAGAGGGAGGGAGCTGATTCTGCCCCTCTACTCAGCCCTCAGGACACCCTACATTGTGACATGCATCCGACTCTGGGGCTGAGTCCAAAGGAGAGAAAAAAGATGATCAGACAGCTAGAGCACCTTTCCTATGAAGACAGCCTGACAGTGTTGGGATTTTCAAGTATAAAGAACAGAAGGCTTGGAAACACGTTATAGCAGTCTTCCAGCAGCTAAAGGGGACAAAAAAATCTGGGGAAGGACATCTGACAAGAGTATGTAGTGGTAGAGGAGGTTTAGATTATATATAAAAAAGAAATTCTTTAGCATGAGGGTGGTGAGACACTGGAACAGCTTGCTCAGAGAAGCTGTGGATGTACCATCCCTGGAAGAGTTCAAGACAAGGTTGCATGGGATTCTGGAAAATCTAGTCTAGTGAAAGGTGTTCCTGCCCATGGCAGAGGGCTTGGATCTAGATGAATTTAAGATCCTTTCAAACCCAAATTATCCCATGATTCTATGCATTTAAATGAAGGCGTTTTGATAACGTGAGAGACAGAGTTCTTAAATTAGGTTTCAACACCAGATTCATTTTAGATTGAATTGACATTTCCTTGCTAAATTTGTCCTTTGTCTGTCATGGTGGAACAGAAAAGGTTAATGAGAACCTGAAATTTGCAGTAGAAAGTTCCTCAATATATTGATATTTTTTCCTCTTGTACAAGAGACCATGTGCTGCCTAGCAGAGTCTGTGTTTCTTAAGCACACTTGTTGAAGCTGTCTACCGAGGGAGCATATTTACCAAGGCAGTACCAGCCTCATTTGTAACTACAGGCAGAGTGCTCTTAACTCTGTGGAGATGTGTTGTAGAAGCAGGGTCTCTTGGCTGCTGCTCACTACCTGCAGTCTGCCAGTCCCAATTGTCTCCAAGGAATCACACTCGTAATTCCACACAAAGAAAGGTAATTTGGTAGGAAATTACCCTCAAAAGAGGCAGACCATACTTCCTGCTTGACCAATTCTGAATCATTACTACAGTGGGTTAACAAGGACGGACTAAGACAGTGAAAAATACAAACATATAAATTGTCAAACAAAAGAGAGATTGTAATGATTTTTTTTGATCATTTTTTCTTTTATGATCATTTTAAATACAATCCAAACTGTTGCTAACATGAAGTCATATTTTTGTCTAACTTTACAGACCATATTCAAAAATATGGATTAAATACCAGTGAGGCATGTAATGCTTCTACAAAAGTCCAAACTGTAAAATAAAAATAATATCTTACTTAAAACAGTAATCTCATAGTGAATTGGGATGTAAAGTAAACTTTTGACGGTATGAGAACTGCATTCATAAGTCCCTATTCTACCAGACTCCTCCAGGTTTGTTCAAACAGTGGCATAGCTGTACAAATAGGGCACCACCAAACTGGTCAAGTGTAGACACACCTGGATTTTCAAGTCTAAGTTTTTTCACATTTTAACAGATATTAGTTATAATATTTTGGAACCTGGCAATTAGAATTACTTCAAAACAAGAGAAGCAGCTCAGTTGCCTGTTGAGAATATGACTAAACAAAGTGTTTACAGTATTTTCATTTCAAACATTGGCAAATAAGTGTTTTTTCTAACCAGCTGAGGTTTGGTTGGCTGTTTTTTCCCAGTTTCTTGATCAAAGCCTAAGAAATTGCTCTTCAGTCATTATTGATTACTCAGTCAGATGAGCGATCAATGGCAGTGATTAGAAAAAAAATATAGATATTTACTAGACCCAGACCACCACCTGATTTGAAAATAGCTGTTTGATTATTTTTCATTACAGTCTTTGATGCTAAGGTTTCATCAAGAAAAGCCTCAACTGATCTTTATTTTAAACACACATACACACACACACACACACACACACACACACACACACACACACACACACACACATATATATATACATTTATATATGAGGTGCATCGTTTTATGGGTTGATCTTGCATCTGTCTGTTCTATTCCCAGTTTGCAGTGTTGGGCAATAAAATTTGCAAATTGCTTGGAAAATCAAAGAGATTACAGTAAAGTCAACAGCCATCCAAGTCAGTTTTACATACATATCTTAATTCATCTTGTGGATAAATGCTTGCAGGATCAAGGCTTAAATTGTATCTAGGTTTATGTTCAAGTTCTTTATGTTAATGTAGGCACTCATGACTTCTGGTAACAATTCTGTCAAAGTGTCACTCAACAGATTAAGAACTCAGGAATAGAAAATAAACTAATATAAACAGCAAAATGTGATTGGTTCCAGGACAAAAGCTCTATTAGTTTTATGCTTAATGTGTAATTTTAAATATGAAGAGAGACCTATATTGAAGAGTGTCTTTTCAACTCTACTGATAATCTGCTCATAAACCAAAAAAGTTAATCTACAAATTACAGAGAAAGCATTCTGAAAATCACATGATGTCGTATGATTTGATTATGATTTTAGAGCTTTGTATCCTGCTCTTCACACAGCTCTACATGCTCTGGTTATAATAAGTCTTTGCAAGTCAATGTATCATAGTTCATTTACTCACCCTGGAACAAATACAAAGTATTAAACATCAGCATTGGATGGAAAAGATATGAAATGAGAGAGAAGCACAAGAAAATGGTGCTTACGTCTCTTGTGATTTTTACAAATATGTGGAGAGATAAGGGAAAGATGGAAAATTAAAACTCAAGTTTTGAACTTTGCCTTTCTGCCAGCAACAGTTTTCAGAAACACCAAATAAAAATTAAGTAATAGTAATGTTTAAGGTATGACAAAATGAGGATTTGTTCAAGACACACAAACAGTGCATAACAAGTAGTTCTTCTTGTTCTATGTATTTGATATATATTTGAAATAGGTTTTTAATATTTTTCACCAGTTTTCTGAGGAAATGTAAACTTACTTTCCAAGGAAGTATATTGAACAGGATAGTGGTGTTACTTTGATAAGCATTCGAGAAACTCAAATTCAATTCATTCAGGTCTTACTGTAAATGCATCTTTCACATAGATCCTTCACATTCACTCACAAATACACAAAATACACATGCAAGCAAGGAATTACAGACTTATCACTTAGACTAATTTTATTTGTAAAGAAATGCAAAGTAATAAAAATACAAGAATTAGTGGGACATGAAAAAACCTGAGGAAGGATTTTCTAAAGGAAAATCCCAGTGGTACAGTTTCTCAAAGACCCCAAAGCTGTATAAGTGTGAAGTGCTTACTTAAATGGAATTTGGACTTGATTTTTTTTGTAATTATGATTTAATTGTATGCTCCTGAGATTCTTCAGTAAGAAACATAGCAACAATAAGCATGCTCCATGATCAATTAAAAGACCTTGTGCAGAAGGTGATTCAAATCTTACAGGGGTTGAAGGTGTTTACTAATGTCGATAGATCACATGGAGACCTAGGCCAATTTCATTCCTAAATTAGATTCCTCAGTAGGATGTTTAACTCTTTGTGAGAAAATTCACTATTTTGTGCCAAAGCTCTGTTTAACTCTGAACACACTTCCTTTGCTGCTTAATATTGATATTGGATATTGAAAAAGCAAGCTTGTATTATTTGTCCAACCCCATGGATGGGTACTGCTTAGATACAGTGACTGTAGTAGATACAGTGGATTTTCAGCCTTAAAAAAAGTATCTATTGGGACAATTCCAAAATGCCCCCTTTTATACTCAAAGAGGGGCAGAAATGCAACAATGTGCCACACAGCACAGGTTCTTTCAAAAAAACCCAGCCTTTTCCCATGTGACATGTCAAAGATAGTTCAGCTATTTTCATCTGGTTTGTATTAGAGGAGTCAAGGCGGACTGTATTTCCCACAGGAAAAGGAGGTATGGTATGTATGGGAGCAACTGATGCCTTTGCATTCATGAAACCTGAACTCTCATGAGGTATAGGTTTCAGAGCTACTGTATCTAGGGAAGCAAATTCTGTTAGAAACTCAGAAAGAAACCCTGTTTGACAAGATGGTTATTAGAAAGTACTTTAGCTGCTTGTACATAGTGGACTATGATGGTTTGATAAAAAATATGTCACTAAATAAGAAATAGGTAATTCTATATACATGAATGTTGCATGCTTATCTGGAGAGATGGTCAAACAATATTAATTTAAAAAATTCCAGGGTTTTTGATTAATTTTCTCAGATTCATATATTAATATAGCAACAAAAAAATCAATAATTTCTCTGGAATCAGACTTCAGCAGACAGTTACAAAGTTGGGCATGGCATGATTTGATTTCCACACTTACTGTATTTTAAATTGCTAGGGAAAAAGAAATCCCTTACCAAAAAGTTAGGAACTGAAAAGCATAATATTGAAAGGCCAAATGTTACAATCTAGTTCTCTGAGCCAGATTCTGCTTTAAAAGAAACTTTAAAATGTAACTTAAGAAAAATGTCACCATTTTTTAAATTTTTTTTTTTTAGTTATTTTCCACACCATTGCATCTAATGTTAGGAGGAATTGAAGCACAAAAGTCTGTGATGTTGACTGAGACAGTGACTCATTGGTCACTCAATGATGGCTTTCATTCAGTGAAAGTCTCAGTGATGAGACAGAAGAACAAAGACTTGTATTTGTCACTCTGCAAGGGTGACAGTCAGAGGTGTACCTTTTACTAAATTCCAAGTTGAGGCCTGATTCAGGCTTAAATGCTGCCTTTAGGTATAGTCCTAAGTATGGGAGAAATGAGAATGTGTAAAGCCTCTTGAGGCATTGCTGAGAAGTACCTTTAAAGTCATTTAAAAGAGATGACTTTTCTGCTGCACAGTTCCCTTTTATGCTGGAGTGAGAGTAAGGGTTTTATTCAGCTTATAGCTGCCTAAACCTGGCTGCTTTTAGACTGGTAAAGCTTTCTCACCTTAAAGAAACTCTAAGAGCATGGGTTTAGGAAGGATTTAAGTTATCTGTATATAATGTGAATATATAAAATTATATGTGAGCCTTTTCTGCAAAGGGTCTGTCTGTCTTCAGTGGTGGTGTGAAAGCATGGAGTGTTGCTGCAGGACATAATGTGTATTTTCTGTTCTCCCTCATGTGCTACTTGCTTTCAGGGGAAAAAAGAAAATTAAATTATGAGTGCTAACAAGTAACTACTAATTGAATGCATGTCTGCTGGGGGTCAACATACAAAAGTGACCTTTTGAATTCCCTGACAAAAGCCTTCTACTTCTGTGACCAGGACAGGTTGGTGGTAGATTTTGATAACAGCCAGATTTAAAAATAAAGTGCCACATCCTACAGAGGCACAAGACAGAATCACCTCATACGTTTCACATAGGCTACTGAAGCAAAAAGAGTGGGGCTTTCAGGGGCCTGAAGAGCTGGTGTCCAACTGGACTGTCTCTAAAAAGCAGACTTGGTTTCAGAAAGATGAAGCTCCTGACTGGAGACAGGCTCCTAGAAACAGGGGAACCTCCTGAAGATGGGAGAGATGAGCAGAGACCAGTGCTGGAGCCATGGCCACTAAATCCTGAGGCAGGCCACACTGAGTGCAGCAGGATGGCACACCAACATAATCTTTCTGCCCAACTGACCATGCAGTAGCCACGTCCCCATTGAAAGTCAAGGAAGTGAGTATGTGAAACTACAGTGTAGGCAAAAGACTGCTGTCTTCTTTGTTCTTGAATAAACTGCAGTCAGGCAATCAAGGTGCTAGTATCCAAGATGTGCCAGCCTTCATTATCCCAGCAGTTGTTATTGTAGACAGGAGCGCATGGGACAATAAGGATTATGTGTTTGTTTGGTTTGCCCACCAGAGAGTTGTTTCAGATTCCCTGATATGTGTCTGGAAGAAGCACAGGCCTGTCTTAATCACTGCAGGAGGTTATCTTTGGAATTGTCAGATTCTAAATTAACTATTTTAAAGGATGTGCTGCATTACTTCCTAAACAGGGTAGGAAGGTTTAGGGTATTTTTTTTTGTTTTTTGTTTTTTTCTTTTTTTTTTTTTGCTATTAAAATGTGCATCTTATGCCTGATTTATTGTTGTGCTACTCTTTAGGCTGTTTCCTCTCTGTCAGTTCAATAGTCCATAATAGCCCTTCCTCTTCTGTCGCCAATTTCAATGCACACACACACACACACACACTTCTGTGACTTGAATCCTATGACTTTTCTAATTCATGTACCTCCGCAAAATTAGCCATTCAATATTAATACCTTCATGGAAATATTTCAGGATATTAATTACTTCACTGAAATATTTCAGAATAAAGAATGAAATCTGTATGTCACCCTTCCAGTCCCCTTTCTCTCCAAACCTATTTTTGTGCTTAGTTACATAAGGACAAGGAAGGGGCATAATTTTTAGGGTTGTGATTTTTTTTTTAGTTTTTTCTTTGTTTGTTTGTTTTGGGTTTTTTTGTGGGGGTTTTTGGGTTGGTTTTGGTTTTGTTTGTTGGGGTTTTTTTGTTTGTTTGTTTTTTTTTTTTTTTTTTTTTTGCAAACTACCTGAATTGCTGTGTTATGTGTATTTCTGCATGAAATACCTTCTGAGTCTTAGTCCCCTCTTTTCCTGGCAGAGATGACTTCTCAGAAGATCCAAGCAATATCAGTGTGTTGTTAATATCTCTTCTGTAAATTCTTAAATGAATCTGGCAGTTGGTAGTGATTATTAACCTTGCACTGAACCAGCAATTAATCTGTTCAGGCTGCAGAGGAAGAAAGAATGAGAGAGAAAGAATGAGAGAACACAACCTGCTCTGGCTCAGTGATTCTGGTGAATCTGAGTACCCTGATCTGATATTGTTTAAACTCATTAGTATTCTCTATCTAATCTGCAGATTTAATTCATTACATACATCATTTCCCCATAGCCTATACACCCATTTGTAATTTCTATGACATATTTTTCATCTGCATGCTTTATCCTTGGCAGAGAAAACAGGAGGTTAGGAAACAAAACCTTTGATAAATATGTATTTAGTGGTGTGTGAAGTAATAATAGGAAAAAAACCTATGCTTTTTTCTTCCATGCTGCATTCTGCTGCATCATCCTGACCATAGAGTGAAGAAAAATTTGGCTCTACATGCCTTTAAAATGAACTTATTGCTGTTGGCATTTCATTGAACATTATGGACGATGCATTATCATTTTATTGTCAAGTCAGAAATGAGTAAACATAACTGTATTTTCCAATATTATTGGACTTGCCTTTATGGGGGAACAGTTTACGACTGCATCTTAACCCAGTCTGATGCATTTGTTAGATGCAGGAAATGCAGAGGTCTCATCACCTAAAGGCAAGGGTGCAAACCAATCAAGCATGTAAGAGTGGCTGCATGGAGCCAGTGAGAAAAATGCAGAATTCTGTTTCCAGCTTTTACCAGCACCAGTTGTCCACTGAAGAGCAAAAGGAAAAGACAAGCATATAAAGAAAAATAATTTTCCTGTCTGATTATCCAGCAGTCTGTAGTTCTTGGCTTTCCTGATCCAAAGGATCAAGCTTTCTCTGTTTCTCAATTTTTTAGTATCTACAGTATCCTGTGGCTAGTTGTGAAACTTCTGCCTATATAGGGTTTGAATATTTTAATTTTTTTCAAAAATGGCCCTTTTTTATTTCATTATGGCCTTAAATTCTTTTTCTAAGATGCAAAGAAAAATTATTTTCTCTTTTCTGACTCAATGCCAGTCACAATATTTATACAGCTCCATCATACCACACCTCAGTCATATCTTTGCCTAGATGAGAAGGCTTAATCTATTCAATCTTTGCTTGTTCAGGAGTTGTTCCATAACTTTTATTTTTTTCATTGCTGTCTCTAAGCTTTTTCCTATTCTGCTACATTCTTTTTGAAATGAAGGCACCAGAACCACACATAAGATCGAAGATGCTGACACACACTGAAATTATACAGTGGATGAATGTGTAATTACATCCTTTCCTCTCCACTTACTGCAAGTTTTTCTATCATCCTCAGACACCTCTATGCAACCTCTCCTTGCTCTGTGAAAATAAACACCTTCCAGGGGTAATGATTTAGGTACTCTGTAAGACTGCTAGAGCCATTAGCTACCTCCCAGTCTCACCTCACTTTGGAGGTAGTATATCTTCATAATATGCCACCATGACTACTTGTGTAATTTTATTCTGTATGTCTTGAGATTGCATTTTGCCTTTTGAAAGCATGAGACAGCTTGCAAAATTCTCTTTAGCTGTGCTAAGAAACATTTGCATTCCTTGATCATCTCTGTTCTTCCTGATGTCCCTTTGCTTGTTGATATCCATTATCACATAATCATTTTCCTGATTGGTCTCAACATCCCAGGAGAGACAAAGGAACCATCTTTGCTTCTAGGCTGCTGAGACCCTTTATATTATATTTTGTGGGTTTTTTTGTTTAATGAGATTTTTGCTGTGGCTTTTTTTTGTAATAGACATCTTTAATTCAGAGAACTCCATCTGTAGTAAAGACTTCCACAGACAGGTCTAGTGAGAAATCTTCAAGGTTGATCATTACCTGAAGAAATTGCTAATCATAATTTATCATATTAAAAATATGTATACAAAGCAGATAACTGAAAAATAGTCTCAAAACTCTCAGTTCATTAAAAACTCAGATTATTTCAAAACAACTTCTTATGGTTAACTGTTATATGGGTCTGATTTGCTAAAAAAGACCTCATATGTTTTCAAGAGAAAGCAGATTTCTAGGGAGAGGTAATATTTGTAATTTGACCTATTTCTAAAACACAAATAAACAAAGCAAAAGCAAACAACAACAACAAACCCAAGTAACCCAAACTAGCATCCTCTCTTGCAGTAATAATGACAAAGAGAAATCCCTCTTGGAGGTCTAAAGTTTCTTATAGATATGAGATGGCATCAAGAGATGTGGTACCACTGAAGTTCTTTGTGCCAAATATTTCAGATTGCAAAAGCCATATTGAACTCCAAAGGTTCTTATAGATGGATCCCTGAAAAGGCAAAAACTGGCACAGACATACATGGAAGAATATCTACATATTTATAAAGAACTCTCCCACTGTCAGTTACAACCCTGAAGTAAATATTTGCTTCTGGACTCATACATGGTTCAGTCAGTGATTTTCTAGTAATAAAATTTTTCCTCAGTCTTCTTTGGTCCTTGGGATGCTTCCTAGCTGTTGACTTTTCTTAGCACTTTCATGAGCCATAGTAGCTCAGCTCCTTACAGCACACGAAAGATCAGTCTCTGGAGACAATGCAGTAGCTCTATAGCTGCTACCTGCAAAAGGAATTCCTCAGAACATCTAAATACATAACAGATAAAATGAGTATCATTAACAAAGGTGACAATGGAAACACGGCAGAATCACTGATCAGGGCAAGTGATGGCTTACACAATTTTTGTTGCTTTCAGATCCATACATGAGGTTTTACACACTGACCTCTAGACATGCAGGTATACATGTGCCTGAGCATATGCAAAAACACATCCCTGATCCCAGGGAATAGGCTTTGTTACTTCTCTCTTGTATCTCTTGCTATAACTTGGCTTATCAGGGTATTCTCAGACCTGACAGAGGCATCTCTATTCACGGAGGTCAGGTGTGTGGCAGGAGCTGATGATTTTGGATGTTTTTTCTCTATGGTTATAATGTGGTCAAAATTCTGCAGATGCTGACTCTGATCTCTCCCACAGGAAAGAGGTTATCTTTGTTCCTTCTTTTTTAGTCCCATCCATACAAGATTACTAGGGTAGAGGGCAGAGTTTTTTCCCTCACTGATCTAAATAATCAGATGATATTACAGAATTTAGTGACTCCATGTTGCTGAACACACAGTCCTTCCAGGAGGACATGCAGGCTCTTCCATAGTGTCTCTTCAGACAGTCATTACCTAGACCATTTAACTTCTCAGAATTTTAGTTCTCTAAACTGTAAAATCAAATAATAACACCCATTTTCTCAATCACCTCCAAATGTGCTGTATAGGTAGAAGCACCTGCTACTGTCTGGTGTTAGAGAAACAGCAAGATATTCCATTAGCTATCCATCTACATTTGAACAGTATTCTTAGCACCTTAATTTTTTTTTTTAATGGATTGTGTTCTATATGTCAGTGAGTCTAGCTGCAGAATTATCTGAACCAAATTGCCAGTATGTTACAGGAAAAATTCTTCTGTGAAGACCAGGTGCCTCACACAGAGTTTAACTTGGAACTCTCCAAAGCAGTATTATGTATTTCTGCTGGAAGTGGTAGCTCCTTTTCATGAGAAATGCAGAGCTTCAGTAGTTTCTTTGTTATCAAGGTTGGAGGATGAGATAGCATTAGCTTTGAGTAGAAATAGTATGAGTTTTTATGTGTGGTTCCCTATGAAAGTAAATCATAGGTAATTGTTATCTATTTGAATGTGTTTTTCCCATTCCAATTTGTCTTTATCTGTCAACTAGTTTTCTCCAAAACTACTTGTAAGCCCTTTCATTATCTTCAACCAGATTTGAAGGTGTAGCAAGAAGATCATTATGGAAAATAAAAAATTTGTTAAGTATGCATAATAAAATGAAATTAGCACATCTAATGAGAAAAGAAGTAGGAAGAACTCAGCCTCATATCTTCCACTTGGTAGTAGCCAGATTGCTGTTATGATGAACCTTTCAGAACTATTTCTTTTCAGATGAACCTTTCATGATGAAGCACTGGGTGTAGCACTGAAGCTACACTGTAGCTGTAAAAACAGGTGTGAAACAAGATTTCATTACTTTTTCTTCTTATTGAACAATTTGATAAATAACCTCTCTCATGATGCTATTGTTTTTCCAAAATATTTTTTTACACCTGATGGGAATGTCTGCACAATGATCCATGTTCTAGAATCCAGTCGCTGTCATGAGAAAAGGGAAGTTGTACATTGTTTTCTTACTGTCTCAAGACTCTGTTAAAAACAAAGCCTGATTTTATACTAAAACTTAGCTTCCAAAAGACTTCTAACTTTTCTTGCTCTTTAGAGGCTTTATTAGGAATCATCCTGTCTTCACTGTTGATAACTCAGACCACAGTACAAGGGAGATATATTTATGGCAACTGAATAGTATATGATGAAAGATCTTAGTGCACAATGAATTTTCAGGGAAAAGTAGAATAATTCAAAATCTGCCCACACCTCCATATATCCTGACAAAATTTTTCCACCATAATTAGAATGACATTCAAAATAACAGCTACCATTTTCCCAGTAACATAAACAAACAAACCTTCCCCAATTAGTTTCACAAGATGACTGAGTGAGCAGAGCTAAAGATTCCATTAGGAGCTTACTATGCTAATCTAATTAGCCTGGGAAACACTCACATATTATGGAACTGGAATCAATAAAAATTCTGAAAAGCTAGATTTACATTTCAGTCACAAAAAGGATTATGCAGACATTTCACTATTCTTTTGCTTATAATTTTCATGAGCAATAAGCAGAACAAACACAATTCTTATCTGAAGGGTCACATGTAAATATGCATGACATGGTCTGAATATTCTTTGACATGAAAAAATTAGCAGAATTAATTTACGAGCTTTAATGTAATCCATAAACAATTTACACAGTGCGTTGTTTTTTCAGTGAGGAGAAAATATATTCAGCCTCCTAAAATAATTTTGGAGCATTTAACAAGTAGAAATTCGTCAAAATCTAGATTCTATTTCTACCACTTATATAAGTTTATGTGGAACTTACTCATAAGAATGCTCTCAACAGTTTTCAAAGTAATGGAATCTCATCTTTGTGGGTTTTGCATCATAACTTTTAGTGAAAGAAGATATTACTCTTCCATCAGCAACAGAAATTGCAGAAAGGGGCTTAGTTGTTTTCAAGGACAGAGACTCTTAAGTTGTGTTTCCCACAGTTTGCAAAACATGAGAAATTTCCTTGAACTTTTTCACCTAAAGTGAAATCTGAATTTAGTTTACAGAACAAAATGAAGTAAATCTGCACAAACACGTACTTTCAAACATGCAAACGCTTTTAGACCACAGTGATATTGAAAAAAAATCAACACTGAAGAAGCAGCATGGCAGCGTGATTATTGACAAAGTTTTGTTACAGTGAAATTATGTGTCAATGTGCCCTTCATCATCACTTCAGCCACTCCACATTGCTTGTCTGGACAGCAAATCTACCTCATTCGTAAACTTCTGTCTCCCTCTTGCCAATTATTTTGCTATGCATCAGATAGCTTCTAGGCAGCTTAATTGTTTCTTCACACTATGCAAACCATTTAGCTTCTCTGGCATCCTGCAGAAATTAAGCTCATTATGGACCCAGTGGCCCAAATGACACCACTTTCCCACAAGGTACAGCAGGGAACCGTATTAGTGGTAAAGCTCAATGGAAAGAATATATCACCTGTGACACATGGCTGTAGAGGGACTGTAAGAAGAAAGTGATTTGTCAAATTATATTTGTAGTGGTCAAGTGAGGTTAAAAATGGTCAAGGGTTACAAATACTGATTCCGAATCTTGTCAGAAAAACTGGCAAGGGTTATTCTCTTTCATTATGATGCCACCCTCCTCTTCCTGCCTCCTCCCCCCTGATTTCCCCTCTACACTCTGTCATCCTAAGACATGCGAAATCCTTATCCTTTGACCTAAATTGGAATGAAATTAGTTAAACAGTAGAATAAATGTAAAGGACTAAATGAGAAAGGGGGAGAAATCCAGACATTATTATTCAGAAGGATTTGTTGGTCAAATAAAGATTAAATTGAGTGAAAGTGATAGAATTTTGCCCAGCATTTGTTTGAAAGCTAGTCTTTTTGGGTTAGGAACTGGTGTTGAATCTGAGTGTTCCAAAATGTGATTCAGAACACGATTTTCTCTAAATGTACTTGCCAGAGGTAAATGTAATAATTTATGGAGTGTGCGGAAAATGTTTTCTTCAGCTATTTGCTATTCAGAAAAGGTTTTCCTTTGCTCCTACTGTTAGGCTTTTATGCTGGCAGTCTTATTAAGGTCAAGCCCTATCAAAATATTACCTCTGGGGTCAAAAGGGTAGTGTAGTCCTTCCCAAGGCTATTACACATTTTGGTGATCAACTGCTAGAGGGCACTTAAGAAAGATCCAGAGCAGTACAGCAGCCCCTGGAGAATGAAACAACATCTAGTTTTTGACAGCTTCCTGTAGTCATGAACTGGGAGATTTATGAGGTTAGATTTGATCTCTAGTCCTGTCTAAAGCCAGGTATGCTGTATGCTGCATTACTAAACAGGCTAGTAGGCAAAGCTAATATAGCTTCTTAAAGGTGAACTTGAAAGGCTACTTTTAAATCTCCAGCTAGCTAGCTAAATCTATTTTAATGCCAGCTGTGAGAATTAGGGAAATGCAATCTCACAGGTACATTTTATTAAAGCAAACAACTAAAGCAACACTCTATCTACTTTCGGGTAATGTTTCTTCAGCAGCAATGGAGGCACAAGCTTAGAAAAGGTGAATTTTCATTTATGTTTTCATTATGTTCATTTAAAATTTCTAATATTCTCCTGTGTTGAAAGTAGTCAGGACCATCTCTTCACCCTGTTCTGTAAGCCCTAGATCAATATGATCTTACTCAACACCTTAAGCATGTTGACTTACTTTCATACTCATTTTATGTTATGTTACATTCATTTAAACAATGAAGAATTAAGTGATAAATCTAGTAACTTCCTCATAAAGAACAAGTTTTCAGAGACAAATTGTTAAATGACACCTTTCACTTCTGTATATTATGTACTGTGAAAGAAAAAGTAAATATTAAAATGCATCTGAGTGCTTGAACTGCATCAAAATCAGCCTCAGTATTTTACAGACATGATAAAACTGCTGAAGTACCTATGAAACACACAGTTTCATGTGTTTGATTGGGGCACAACTTTGAATTGGCCTGTAATTATTTATAGTGCCCCAGAATCTGGTACTTGCAGTACAAATCCCAGACCTCAAAGTCTGTGAATAAACCTTATGTCAGTAAAATAATAAGTGAAGTGAATAACTTCATGGAAAAAGGGGCTTCTTTATGGGAGACAGAATTATTCTGCCATTTACAAACAGAAGAGAAAGTAACTTCAGGAATAAAAGGAAAAAGTATATTCCTGACAAACCCCAAGAAATAAATCCTGTAGGATTTATCCAAAAGGAGGATCTATGAGGCATGTGATCATGCAGCAGAGAGAGTAAGGCACAAGTCATCTTTTTTTACAGCCCTTACTGGGTATATGTTGCTATCAACTTTCATTCTTCCTGAGTAAAGCCTTACTTCACATAGCAACCCCACTAAAACCAATAGGCATTCTAGTCTGACTCTCATCAGTGCTAAACAGATCTTTACATTTTACAAGGCAGTAATTCACCCTTCCCTAAGTACAGACAAATGGTTCAGACTTTCCCTTAGTATTTACCTTTTCCCCCTCATTTCTTGATTACACTAAAATGCTAAAAGGCTTTCTGACCACACTATTTTATTTTCTTGCCTTTAATTGTTTCATAGGAGATACTATCAATTATGAAGTTTAAATGATGGGATGTCTTTCCAGAAGCTGCTTCAGCAATCTGTCGGACACGAGATTTATTCCTGACCTTAAGGTCAGGATTGGTTTTATCATCAAAATGCAAAACAAAACAGGAGAGTGAGACTTAGTTTACTTAGAAATGGTGCAACTTGTCAAGTATCGTAGTGTGTTGTTACTTGATAATTAGTTCAAGACAAGGTTGAAGCTGCTTCAAAGTACATTTTAAATCAGACCATACTGAAGAGTCTTTGGGGAGGCATCAGTAACAATTCAGTGGAAGAATAGGATGCTGTGAATGCTTGTTATTCAAGTATTTCCTTTCCTTATGCATGAGTTATATGGAAGCAGTGAGAACATATTTCTTTTTCTCTCCCTTTGATGCAGATAAAAAATACAAGTCAGCCAAAACATGCAGTGAACTAAGAAAGGTGAAGCAAAACTCTCTGTAGACTTTAATCCAATTTCTAGGTTACCAGAGATGATGACAATAAAAATAACTAATGAGAAAATCCTGAGTATGTATATTTCTAAACTAGCATAATATAAAACTTCAAACAAGAACAAATACAAGAAAAAGAATTTAAGGTCTCTGGGATTTTTGATGCAAGTTTGCAAAATGTCTTGGATGCTGAGGTCCTAGTCCATAAATAAGACCATGTATGAAAGAAAAAAAAAAAAGACAATTATGAAAGTCTTGTTAACATTAAAAAAATCAAGAAAATATTGCATTCATATCTTATAAAATAACTGATCTTTTTTCATTAATTTAAATATTCAGTACTCTAAATGCAAAGTTTATATTATCATCAGCTTCACTTCAAATTAAAGAACTCTAAAAGATATTTTTGAAGCTATATTATTTATCAACAGTTAAGGGAAGTTAAGGAATTGTGTATTTCATAGAGTTAGCAGGGTGGGTGAGTGTGTATTTTACACACTTTATTTTTGTCATATTATCACCTTGAAGTAAAATAGTAATTCTATATAAATGGCTGGCTTATCAAATACTACAATCTGTTCAGTATTTTTTTTTTTTTGTGTCATTAATAAGATGTTGTAGTTAGGATTCTGATCGCTCACAGACTAGCAATTGACTGGTACATATTTTAATGGGGGGTTAGGTTCACAGAAGGATTTATGTATGATGATCTGCAGTCATCATACAGTCAGAAAACCACAGAATGGTCAATAATGGAAAGCGTATCTGGAGGTCATTTGATCCAACCTCCCTGCTAAAGTAGATTCACCCAGAGCTGGTTGCCCTGGACCATGTCCATCTGGATTTTAAATGACTGCAAGGGTGGATACTCCACAACTCTCCTGGACAATCTGTGCAAGGCCTGGGTCACCCTTGCATTAAAAGTGTTTGCTGACATTCAGAGGGAACCTCCTGTGTTTCAGTGTGCACCCATTCCCTCTGGTCCTGTCATTGAGTACACTGAAAAGAACCTGGCTCTGTCTTCTTTATACCTTTCCTTCAGATATTTATATACATTAATGAGATCCCCCTGAGCTTTCCCATCTCCAGGCTGAACAGCGTCCCTTCTCTCAGTCTTTCCCCATAAGAGAGATGTTCCAGTCCCCTCATTGTCTTTTTGGCCTTTTGCCAGACTCTCTCCAGTATGTCCAAGATTCTTTTGTACTGAGGAGCCCCAAACCGTGGAACACTCTGTGTGTGTCCTCAGCAATGCTAAGCAGAGGTGCAGAATCACCTTTCTCAACCTACTGGCAATCTGTCTCCTAAAGCATTCCATCTCCTAAAGCCAATAGGTAACCCTCAGTCTTCTTTACTGCAAAGGCATGGTACTAGCTCATGTTCAGCTTGGTGTCCATCAAGATGCCCAGGTCCTTCTCTGCAAAGCTGCTTTCCAGCTGGGCGATTCCCAGCATATATACTGGTGCATGGAGTTCCTCCCCAGATGCAGAAATTTGCATGTTCCCTTGAAAATTTCCCTGTCAGCTCATTTCTCTAGCCTGATGAGATCTCCTTTGAGGGCAGCACAACTCTCTGGTTTATCAACCACTCTTTCCAGTTTTGTAACATAAGCTAACTTGCTGGAAGGCCTCATCCACTTGTTCTTGCTGATCAGGTGGCCTATGGGAGACATCCACTACCACGTCACCTGTACCTGTCTGCTGGTGTGCCACCTGTATCATTGACAAAGGCCTATGTTCCTTTTCTTTTCTGAACTGTACAGAACCTAGTCATGGAGCATTTTCTGGATTTTTTTGGTGGTCAAAATAAATGTTTCCATACTTTCTTTTATTGTTCTCTGAAATTCATTGCTTTTGCTCAGCATGGCTTTTACTCTTTGGAAGTGTAACCACTAAGGAATGGTAAAGGAACATATGCCCGTCATATACTTTTGCTTTTTTAAGACATGTGCTGTAACTATATTATGTAGAGTACAAGACATGATGTATGGGGGACCTGAGAGGTTTACACTATAAGGCAGGCAAAAAGCAACATTTTCTGTATGGTTATGGCAAAAAACATTATGATATTCATTGGAATTGCATTAAGCAGTGCTTTCCTTATGTCTGAATTCATGCCAGAGTTAGATACACAAGGGTAAATTACTTGCATTTATGCCAAGAATAACTCCTCTGTGATTTTAGTAAAACCTTCATACAAACAAGCATACTATCTATTTTTAAAAATGCTTTAGATGTCTAGACATTCATGTTTGGTTGTAAAATATCTAACAGGGTTCAGCAAGTGGTTGGATATGATATTGTAACAAATTTTATATAAAAATAAAAGCAGAAAAGGAATCTTTGTAATTCTACTCCTTTAAAAAACAGTGTGATTTTTTTATCTTTAGAAATAATCCCACTGGTTTTATAAGCGAGGAGGGAGATACTACAAAGCTACAAAGAAATGGAAAAGAATTTTATCAGAAGTGGTATTACATTATCTGCTACTATTGACAACTCCTACCATTGACCTAATCTGTGATATGAGAAGAAAAGAGAGGTGGCACAAAACTGGTTATATCAAGATTTAAGCTCATGGAAAGGAAAATAAAAAAAAACCCAAAAAGTTATTAACCACTGAAATAAAATAAGTATAGACTCCCAAAGATCATAAAAATGTTTGACTGACTACTATGTGAAGTGGGGAAAAAAATCTAAATCAGAAACAGAACCATGTCTGTGTTGTCCTTAGGCTGAGGATCTCTGAGCTGGACACAGCAGTCCAGATGGGGTCTAATGAGAGCAGAGTAGAGAGGGACGATCCCTTCCCTTGCCCTGCTGGCCATGCTGCTTATTTTTCAGCCCAGGACAAAATTGGCTTTCTGCTGCCAGCTCACATTGCCAGAACGTGTCCATCCTCCTTCTACCACCACCCCCAAGTCCTTCTTGGCAGGACTGCTTTTGATCTGTTCATCCCCCAGTCTGTGTTGATACTGGAGGTTGCCTGGACTCTTGTGCAGGGCCTTGCACTTGACTAAACCTTATCAGATTCTCATGGGTTCCTTTCTTGAGCTTGTCCAGATCCCTCTGGACAGCATCCCAACTCTCTGGTATGTCAACTGCACCATTCAATGGGGTGTCGTTTGCAGAGTTCTTGAGGACGTCCTCAATCCCTTTGTCTATGTCATTGATAAATTGAATAGCATTAATTGAATAGCACTGGTCCCAGTCCAGACTCCTTAGGGGCATCATTTGTCCCCAGTATTCATTGGGACATTGAGCCATCAACCACTATGTTCTGGATGCTACTGTCCTACCAGTTCCTTATTCATCTATCAAAAATCTATCTCACTCCAATTTGGAGAGATTGTTACTATGACAAAGGCCTTACAGACCTTGGGCAGATGACATCTATAGCCCATTTCCTGTCCTCCAATGTAGTGATTCCATTGTAGAAGGCCACTAGGTTGGTCAGGCAGGATTTGCCCACGGTGGGACACCCATGCTGGCTGTCTTGAGTCACCTCCCTGTCCCTCATGGGCCTTAGCATAGCTGCTTCTCTTCCGTGATTTTTCTAGTGACAAAGGTGAGGGTGAGAGGTTGGTGGTTCCCAGTGTCCTCCTTTCTACTCCAGACAACTGAAAACATTTTCATATGTCAGATCATGTCCCAGACAACAAATTCAGACTCATGCTGAAGAAAATGATAACACCTGTATAACTTGTAACAGAACACAGAATATAACATTTTTGCATTTCCTGAAAGTGTGGCACAGTATGTGAGTACTAAGAGTTTCAGATCAGCCTATGAAAGTAGTGCTTTATTGAATAGACAATATCAGCCATGATGTAAAGCTTTCTTTAGAAAACCAAACTCCAAAGAAATTTACGAAACTATCTGTGTTTGGGAATGACACAACACTAAGTTGACAACAACATACCCACTGAATTATTATTAGCCAGGAAGAAAAAATTGGTCAGACATTAACACTTTATTTTGTTGTTTATTGACTCCTATAATTTCTCCAAAGGTGGAAATGAAGTGAAATGGAATGAAATTTGTTGTACTTTATAATTTATGAAATCCCACCTCTGGCTACTGAAAATCCACATACTGTTTTAATATGAAGCAAATCTTTCTGCCTCAATATTCTCCTCTGTGGAAATAAAATTTGAATTTATCCTTTTCAAAGTAGAAAAAACATCTTGACATGACATTTGCATTGCAATGAAAGAGTCAATGAATCTGTGATTATGAATTAGCATTAAATTAATGCAAAATAATTAATACACTTTCTCTTGTATTCTTAAACATGAGCAAAGGAACTTATATGATCTTTAACATGATCTTTGAGAAGATCTGATCTTTGCAAAATTCCTGAGATGGAATGAACTGACATTCCCTGAACTTATTGCAGATGAGGTATTTAGAACAAAATTTGGATCTATGTGTGCCTTTAAAATTATTCAGGTTCTTAGGTAAATTAAACAAAACCAACATCAAACATCTCAATAAATTTATTGAAACATCTAGGAAAACTATACTTTTAATGGAGGAAGAAAGTAATGAAAGTGATAGAATAGGATGTCCTTCTTTCTACATCTGATTTTAGCTGCAGATGGTTGCAGAAAAGCTTTTTGAGGTGAATTATCAGAAGTGAGAAATTATTTTTTTGGCAGAAACAGGTGGTGATATAATAATGATTCTACAGAATAGGTAAGGTACTATGTCTGTCAGTATACTGAAGAATTTTAAAGATTAATGCACTCCTTCATTTCTACCCATATGATGTGACTGATTCTGTAGTGGCTTATTCTGTAGTGGCTTATTCTATGTTGTGAGTACATATCAGTTGGAATTAGATGAACTTACTTGAGAGAGAACAAAAAAGAGCAGGAAAAGCAAAGAGTGAACTATAAAAAAAAAGATGTGTAATGAACTGATACAGTCAAGGTATGAAAGTCACAGTTCACATTGGGCCAAGGAAAGGAAATAGAAGACTTGTAAAGCCTAAAGGAAATAGAGTCTTGTATTAGACACAGTTGATTTTCATATGCTTTTTACTGCTATTTCCATAACATAGTTTTTATGGAAATCACTTCATTTTATATGTTAAATCACTTCTTTTACATGTTAAGTTTGAGTTTGGGTACCAAAACCAGTCTTTAACCCTGCCAATGTGTAGTATTTGCAGCAGAGTCTAAAATGGCAAGTATTTTACTTTATTTCTAGGTCCTTAAAAAGAAAATATAATCTGCTGGGAAAAACAGTAACTCTTTTCCTTGAAGAGATATCTCTGCTGCTGCTACATGTATATATATTGCATACCATTATATTCTATTCTCTTGATAAATATATTAAAAATAATGCTTTTATTCCTTTTTATATTTGGCTATCTTTCCTCAAGACAGCTAAAGTTAACTGTATACTATATACAATAGTATATAGTACTATAAACTATTTTGCTATTTTATGAAATGCTATTGTTTTTCCTGCAAATTTGCTGTACAGCTTTAATGTTTCAAACCACAGATGTTTCTTTTTAAAAAAGGGATAATAATTTTCTGTACATATCATTTATGTCTGGATACTTTGAAAATACATACCAGCAATAAATACTGCAGGTAGTTTCAAACTGTATGCAAGGGTGCAGGAGATAATGAATAAAATATTATTTCTACGATCTGTGATTTATTGTTCTACCTAATAATTGCTTATGCAAATAATATGTGTGATGCATGCAAACATACATGTCATGCAGGAATTGGTGAACTCAATGAGCCTTTACAAAGAAAATATTCCTTAAAATTAATTTGTTATTAGATAATTTGTTATTAGATTGGGAAAGGGAAAGGACAGATGAACTTATTCAGTACTTATGAATAAATGCAAGAAGACAGGAGTATCTTAGCTTACACAGTGTGTATCAACACCAAAAAAGTTGTTTTTATTCCAGATTGTCATTTTTATGTGCATATAACAATATGGCAACGCTTATTTTAGAGAGAGCTGAGAGAATGAAAGAAGGTAGCAATGGTTCTTTGCCTGAGAAAACTGCATTACTAACTTTCCTCTACATCAAAAGGGACACACTTCTAAATGTAGAAAAACAACCCAAAATATCACAACTCCTTCAGATCTCCACTACATCACATACGTAAATTACGCTATTATACCTCTTTGAGTATTATATATCCAGATTTAGGAAAGAAAGAAATGTCTTACCTTGCTGGCAAAGCATCATTGAACAGAATAAAAAGTTCTATGTCAATATATCTAAGCATTTTAATTCTAGAGCAAAAAATAACACATGCACACACACAAAATTTATGCTCCTTATTAATTTATTAGAATTGCATGATATTCTCTTGGAGAGAAAAAAAACCCCAAAACCTCATAAGCCAAAACTTGAATTGCACAACATGGTATCCAGAGCTTTTATTTTAAAGAGATGAGTGTCAAATTCATAATTTCAATTTCTGGTAGCACAGACATTAAAGCAATAACAAGCCCACCAAAACCCACCAATACATTGCTAAAAGTCTTTGCCCTTCATTAAGAAGTGTACTGTTTCCTAAACTGCGTTACTACAATATTGGATATAAATCAGTGATAAAGCCTAAATTTCATACACGTGCATGGTTTTTATTAACACCTGGGCTATGGTGGTTTTAAAAGGTGAAAAACATTTGTAAGCTTCAGATATGAGTTGATCTCTAGATGATATTAAATGCTTAAGACCCAAATTCTGTTAAACTCCAGAAGTCATGCTCAAATACTTCCATGCAGTGAAGCAGATCTTTCAGCTGTCAGGTGTCTGCTGTCACATCTTCATGCTGTAGGAACACACAGATACAGGAAGCACTGAACAATGACAGATCTGAGACGCAAGGAATAAAAGGGGTTTAGGAATTCTGCAGGTGTCAATTTAGCTTTTTAACAGATATATATTTAAAAAATATTTGATTTTATATTATCAGAGTGGTTTCAAACACAAAATAAATCCAGTTCCTTTAGTGGAATGATTTCAGGTAAAGAAAATGCATTTTATTTATAAGTGCCTTGGAGAGGTAAAGTCTTTGTAATTTACCTTATAGGATTGGAATGGTGAAAGTGAACACCTACTGTCATCCTGGTAATGTCAAAAGTGGTTTTCTTAGGAACAAGCCTGTCTCCCTGGTCACTTCATTTTCCAGAACATTCTGATTTGGTAATGTGTCACTAGAGGGTGCTGCAAAGTTGTTTTCTAATATGTTATACAGATAACTAGTATTTATTTTAATGTTTGTAGAAAAGGCAGGTCCAAACTTTCTGGATAGAAAATCTCTGTGAAGTACTGATGAACTATCTCTGGCTGATATACTTGAATGGCATAATCTGCAAGAAAGGTAGAAAAAAAATTCAAGTTTAAATGAGAGACCCAAAACATAAGTTAATGAATTATAGTATGTTTCAAATTTTCATCATATGCATTAGAAAGGGTCTTGATTAGGACACCTTTGAACAATTATATAATAGTTCAAATTTATTTCAAGCATGTTGTCTGACCATTAGCATGCTATTATGTTGAATCAAGAAGATTAATTAAGAAGGTAATAACTCTACTTTTCTGGAAAGACTGAAGTAAAATCTTGTTCTTTAATATAAGATGAGACGAGGACCAGGCCTTTTTTTTTTTTTTTTTTTTTTTCATTGTGGTTACAGAGACTTCTAAATGGAAACCAGAAACCAGTAGAAGAAATAGTGTGTGGTATGGTGTTGGCTGAATTATGTATAAATAATACAAATCAATTCATGCTCTTCTGAACTACTGTGCATACCTATGACCTCTAAAAGACGGTGGAAAACATTGACTATACCAAATCATTAAATTACATTGAGGGGAACCTACAATATCCAACCTTCTGGCAGATTTAAGATGCTGAGAAATTATAGAGAAAACAGCTACCAATTAAAAGTCACCTCATAAGACAATGAGCATTGAAGAGTGATACAGGAGTATGTGTAATTAATGTATTAGGATGGTTGTCATAATTTCAGCCAGATTCAGTTCAGATGTGATGTCAGTATGTGGAGGTAATGGACTAGAAAAGAAGCCCATCTTATTCATGTACATCCTCTTTACTTTTGTTTGATAATTTTGTTCCCCTAGATTTCCCTTACTTATGATAGCTTTGCTAAAATTAATTTCCAATGCATTTAGAAACCACTAATTACTGCCCGGTGGCAAACAAGTTTACAGATACTGTTTCTGAACTTAAAGGGCCTACTATAAGCTTCCAGAACTTATTTTGAGACCTATAAATCCCACTGCTGCTGGCACAGCAGTGCAAGAGGCACAGCCTCTGCTTGCAGTCCTGGAGTTGTGACACTCACTGCTGGAACCACGACACAAAGATTTCCACCTATGGGAGCAATGTTTCTCATCCAGGAAAGAGCTGCCCAGCCCACAAGACGGCTAATGTGATTGTGAAGTGCATAGATATAACACGTTGCTTGAAAACATTTTCAGGAACTGCCTTTTTGACTGTGCAGTCAGCAAGGTGTGTATTCTCTCTGCCATGGAGTAGCTGCTACATGGACATGTCCGTGTAGTAGTGTGCCCCAGATGAAGAGCAGCTCTATATCGAGCTCTGGCCCAATGAGCTGGCTGCTGGCTTCTACTGAGAAGCTTCCCCTGCTACTGGGGCTTGTCAAGCTACCCTTCCTCTAGCACCTCACGTTGCCCACAGTATTCTGACCTTCCTCAGAGGTAATTCTCTTTACTTTCCCTGTCAAGCTCAGATGCTCTATTCTATCAGACAACAAAAGAATGCAGTGTAAACCTTTGCACACTATTCCATGTAACTGTTGGACTCTAGGAGCTCCTCACAATGCTTTTCTGTCCTCTAGGGCTTTGAAAACAGCATGAAAGGGCTAGAAATAGGGTGGAGGGGAATATTCTCAGCAAGGTCACAAAAATGATCTAGTTGTTATTGACATTTTTGCCTCTTACAGACACCCATCTAAGAATAGAATGAAATCCTTGTCATTTATCTCCCTCAGCGGATCCTAACCCTGTCACAAACTGAAAATTATTTCCTTTCTACAACAGATAGTGAAATGTCTGAGCAGTAGTTAGTAGTTACTGTGTCTGTGCAAAGCAATAGTCAACCATGATAAGTAGCTTATTGACACAGTATGTGGCAATTTCTCAGCTGGAACAATTGTATCAATATACACTTGGGAAATTTGTAATTCATGGAAATGCCATTAGTAAATGATACATCATTATGAACAGATTTCTATTCCATAGGTTCACACATGTACAGTCATGATCTGCTTTAGCAGTGAATTGATGCACTCAGAAATAAATATTTGAAACAATTAATGTATATATACTTAATGTTAGTGATGCATTCCCAAAACAACAAAGATATAACATTTTGGAGTTTGAAAACTTAGATCTTACTGCTAAATTAATAGAAAAGAATAAAATCAGTCACTGATCCTAGTCACACATAAACAACTGCAATGTTTGTGAATTTCCTTTTCAAAGCATTTGAGCTACAGTGGTGATGAAAAAACATCCACAGAGTGTTTTCATTTTTCACTGTAGTCTTCTATAATTTCATAATATCTAAACCAATTTAAGCCTGTATTAATAAAAATGCTTTGAACTGAGACCTTGCATGTCAACTTGCAACACAGAAAGAATTTTTACTGTCAAGTTATGATCCTCTAAATTAGAAGTTGCTTTATAATTGAAATGCTGACACAGACTTCTAATTGTAGAGGTGTTGGCAGGTGCTGCTATGCTAGCATTATATTAGCAACTTTTGCCTGTGAATCTTGTTCATTAAAGGTTATGCTTATATCGTATGCATACAGATTATAGACTGTAGAATGACAGCCGTGTAAAATCAGTCAAATTAAAACACACATTATAGATGAAAACAGTCACATATTAAACAGATTAAATTAGTATCTTTCAAAATTTCTTTCACTTTAAAAATAAATATGGCAAATATTTTTAGAGCTACCTGTTTAAAAGTAGAACAATTTATGTGATGGTTGCTGATACAGCATTAATAATTAAGGAAAAATAAAAATACATCTTCTCCTTTAACTAAACATTAAATTAGCTCAACTATAGTAGTAGTCTGAATTGCAAGTGAATAAAGAATGGACTTAATTGCTGTAGTGTTCCAATACCCTCCAAGCAGTGCAGATGTTATGCAAATAGTTTTGTGTTCATTTTCAGATTGTAAAATGTGGTCCTTTTTGCAAAATCAGAATGGATAACAACATGCATGCATACAGAGTTTAAAAAAACCCAGAAAACTGAATTCCCCTATGCCTGGTTAATAGAAAAACCTTTCAAAGCACAGGCTTTTTTTAAGCAGTCTTAGTGACTGATCCACACCAAAACTCTTGATCAAAAGGTAGAAGACTTATACAAAATTCGGGTCTAAATCTCACTGAGCTGTTGGTTTTGCTGAGGGTTTGTGTGTGCACATGTTGAGAATGTTTGGGCTGTGAAGTGCCAGTGTGTTATGTAGGTACAAATGTCTTTTTAAGCCTTTTCTGTCCTGTCTCCATCCTGCAGAAAATCATGGTCCCAGTGTGGAAATTGCTGATACTTTGTGTTGGTGTATGTTAGCTTATTTCCATCTCTGTCTAATGATAATTTACCATGTAAGAGACTTAGGGATGAGACCTGTGGTAGATGTTGAAATAATAAAAATGATCCCAAAATGGTGAGGCTTTATTCAGATTTCTAATGTTTCTGTGTTGTGCCTTCAGTGGGGAATTCTTGTTATTCAGGGTTACAATGAAGATGCTGGTAGACTTAAATTGTTTAAAATGCAAACAAAACCATAACCAAATTAAAAAGAGAGATTTAAACATTTTTTTTCTTTTCTTTTTATTCTTTTTAATTTCCTTTAGTTTTTCCTTTTTTAAAAGTTGCAAGATTGTTTGTTTGTTTGGTTTTTTTGGTTTTGTTTTGGTTTGTTTTTTTAAGGAAGGTAGTCAATTTGATGTTAAAAACATATATTTTTTAAGCTGGTTCTGTGGTATTTATTTATCCTTTTAACATGGAAAACATACATTCATCAGAATATTTAAACAGTATATTTAAAAGCATCATTGTTTTATTTTTAGTAGCTATTCTTTTAAGTAGATAGCATAACTATATTTTCATAAATATTTTATTTGACAAGGAGGGGAAAAAATGATGCAAGGATAAAAATATTATTTCATGTTAACATTTCAGTGTTACTTATTGCAAGAAGTTGCATTCTTTATTCATCCCATCTATTTCTATCCTATCTATGCCTTATCTATACCTATCTATACTGCTTGCTCAGTTACATAGATTTTCTTTTCTCAGTTTGACCCCATGTGCATATGTGCATAGTAGTTCATTCCTACATTCATACATCCACATATAATTATGAATTAGCATGTCTTGAGCTTATTTGCTTAGTTTCTAACTCAACTTGTCTGCTTCTATCACGCTCCATAATTTTTTATGTCTAGTCACATTTTCTCTTGCGTGATTCATCAGGGTATTGGACCACAAAGAAATGATTGCCTTAAATTTTTTATTGGAAATTTTGAGAGAAATCACTGATATCTTTGTATATATTCTCAAAATAAAATGTATTGAATATCAACTAAATCTTTTATCAGTATCATTGATTTTAAAAAGGCACAAAACTTTAATAAAGGAGTTTTTTTATCTGACAACTGCATCAGAATTCTTTTGTCGCTGAGACTGTTTTAAACAGAACTACTTGTTTGGGAATTTTTGAGGTAAAGTCAAAGCTAAGACATTTTTTACTTCGGATAACAAGCACAGATTAGGGAAAAGAGAACAGAGAGAAGACAGCTGGATAAGTTTTCTATTCTTGTTCTATTTCTCTCACAATATATTTAAGAGAACTGATTAAGATCCTGCAACAGTCTTTCTTTTCTTGCTGTGGTAAAGAGGATCCTCAGACAACAGACTGCAGATATACTTTCAAAACTTGCCTCCAAATGAATCAGGGAAGACAATTGGGAAAAAAAACCCAAAAAACCAAAAACCAAAAAAACCCAAACTTATTACTAGTTTAAGAATAAAGTGTGCTGTGAGTAATTTTCTTAGCAAGAAGAGTCTTGAAGCCTGACACAGTTGCTGGAGGGACGTTTGCATTGTCAGGAAACATAGAAGACAGGCCCATTCTGAGGTTGAATTAGTATTTTATCTTTTACCAAAATAAATACAGGACAGAACAGGTGAGCCAGTTATAATGCCTTTATTGCTCAAGTATCTGCTGCCAGACTGTTATAAGTAACTGTAAATTAGATAGATAAATAAATGAACACACAAAGCACTTGCTTTCAAAAGCCTGCATTAACCATAAATAAGGTTTTTCAACCGAGCAGAAATTACGTATTTGTTCCACTCAGTATCTCAGACTTTTTCCACTGCAGTCATACTTGCAGAGCTGGGACTTTACTTGCATTGTTTTCCTCACTTGTAAGTGCAAATGGCTTTAAAATTGATTTTTTCTAACAAAATAAGAGAATAAGATATGAAAAATCAGAACACTTACAAAAATCTTAATGTTCTGAGCATACAGAAATGTCAATTTGATTTCACGTCTGCCACCGGGAGGAAGCAGAATTTTCAAGATTTTACAGTTACTATCATTATGGTTATTATTACTTCTTCTTCCTCTACCACTACTATTAAACATATTTGTTAAAGTGAGATACCATGCTGTATATAAATTTCTGCATATCTAAAGCAAACGAAACTAAAAGGAAAATTACTTCTTTTGCAGACATCACAAACCTTAGCCATGTGCTACTGAAAGAGATCACATAATTTAAAGTCAAAAAAGGAAATTAACTGAAGTTAAAATGTCAGTAGTTGCCATGAGCAAAACATACCTTACATGTGTGTGTATGTGTGTAAACATACCTGTATAAAGATATGAAAATATAGATATGCTTTTACTCATACAGATATTTCCCTATTTTATAAACCAAATACCATTCTTTTCTCGTATATATTTAGATCTGTCAAAGCTATTCTTCCATAATATTAAAGAAGTAATGTTTTATTTCATGATGTAATGATGGTTTAGCTAGCAGGAAAAAATTCTGTTGAAGGAAAAATTGTTTTTTGTAAGCAAAGCCCTTCAATTCAAGGTAGGGATGGATTTAGTTAAAACAAACTGTTTGTGGTCTTACACTGGTTTAGAATGTGTAGCTTAATCTTCTTCACAGAATCATGGAATCCTAGAATGGTTTGTGTGGGCAGGGACCTCAAAAATCATCTAGTTCAAATTCCAATCCCCACCATGCATAGGCACACCTTCCACTACACCAGGTTGTTCAAAACCCCACCAGCCTGACCTTGAACACTTCCAAGGACAGGGCCTCCACAGCTTCTCTTGGCAACCTGTTCCAGTGCCAACACTACACTCACAGTGGACTGAATTTCTACTTAATACCCAGGCTAAATCTGCCCTCTTTCAGTTTAAAGCCATACCTCCCAGGTCCTATCACTACAACCCTTTGTAAAAACTCCTCTCAGCTTCCTTGCAGGTTTCTTTTAGGTATTGGAAAGGTAAAAGATAAAAAGAAGGCCCTGTAGCAGTCTCTGCTCCAGTTAGTAAGCTCAGCTGTCTCAGCCTGACTTCATTGAAGATGTACTGCACCCCTCTGATCAGCTTCATGGTCCTTATCTGGACTCTTTCCAACAGGTCCATGTCCTTCCTGTGTTGGAGAGCAGAGGGGCAGAATCCCTCCCTTCCCCTTGCTGTCCCCACTGCTTTGGATACAGACCAGGACACAACTGGCTTTCTGGGCTGCAAGTGAACATTGCTTGGTCATGATGAGCTTCTCATCAGCCAACACCCTCAAGTCCTTCTCCTCAGGGTGGCTATCAAGTCATTCTCCTCCCAGTTTGTATCTCTGCTTGAAATTGCCCTAACCCATGTACCTTGCACTCAGCCTTGTTGAACCTCATGAGTTTCTCATATACCACTTCTCAAGCCAAGTCAAAGTCCCTTAGGATGACATCCCTTACCTCCAGCATGTCAGCTGCACCACACAGTTTGGTGTCATTGGGAAAGTTGCTGAAGATGCACTCTATCACACTCGCACTGTTCATGTCACTGACAAAGATGTTTAGCAGCACTTGTCCCAATACCCAGAAACAATTGCTTGAATCACCTTTACTGGTGACCAGATATCTTTTTTTAAATATACTTTCTTTAGTTTTGGCAGAAAATTAAGTTCTCTAAGGACTAGTGGAGTGCTGCACTCTGAATTAACTGCCAAAATGCAGTAATTTTTCCCTTCTGCTTAATTGTATTGTGGAAGCAATCATTCATGCAGTGAAAGCAATTACATTTTTGTTTTATTCTATTTTCTTACTATTTTTGTTAATATCAAAGTGCATATTGTGTTTGAAAAGATGCGCTCTCTCTAACACACTATCTCTCTGAGAGCAAGGAAGCAAAACAAATCCAGCAGTAATGAAATAATTCTTGATTTTGTGGTAGGGTACAGGGTAGAAGAAAGAGATGCATATACACAAATATATCATGAAAATATTTGCTCAAAGCAAATTTAATAGATTTTGACTAAAATAAAAATTAGAAAGATGTGTCTGCCCTCTGCAGAAAATTGCATCTGTTCAACAAACCCAAAAACACCTGAATGTCTGAAATACTCAGCTGAAACATTTTATTCACATCTGCTGATAATAATGCCCCATGGGCATTCAGAAGCCTCATGCCACTACTCTCAGTAGGTTTGGTTCATTAGCAAAGATTTTTCCCCTTGATGCACTTTTGGCCAATATGTAACATGAATATTTTTTTAATGTACTGACTTTTCATCTCCCAGGGGGAAAATATATCTATTTGCTAAAAGTTGAAACTATTATTGAAAAAATGCAGTGATTTCATAACTCAAATATTTTGCATCAGAAACAACCTACTTCTCAGGCAGCTCTATCAGTAACCCTGGCATTAAAAAGATCCAGTGCTACAGTGTACAATACCAGCCAAATAACTAACTAGCAGGCTGGGATTCCAATCTCAACTACTCAATGATATGGGTGGATAGCATGGAAAACTACAGGGCTGGAAAAACTTTTGCTTTCCCTTTCAAGAATAATGACGACAATTGTTTTTCCATTGATTTATAACACAGAAAAAGGCCCTTGTCCTCTGAATTAAGTCCATCACAATTGGACTTGATCTTAGAGGTCTTTTCTAACCTAAATTATTCTATGATTTCATGAATATTTCATTTGAGTATACTGAAAAAAATCTGTCTTCCCCACTCTAGACTGTTTCATTATGTACATAATTCAAAGAGTCAGAATTATTCCCCAGTTTTAAGTGATATTCTGAAATCTCTAAGGGTCTGGGAAGTGGTTGATGAGAACAACACCACCACAGATTTCTTTGAATAACATTCAGTGATTTCTGCCCTTGAATCACACACTGAATTCACCACACTGAATCCAAGACTAATTACACTATACTTGGTAAGTCTAATTTTCTCCTGGTATAAGCTGATGAGAAGTAGTGAGGATGCTTTAATGAATAATATGAATTCCTCATACATTTTTGTGGTGAATGCACTTGCTAGGTGTTAAGTTTATCAAAAAAAACCCCAGCATCCAACATGGAGAAGAGCTGTCTTGACACATTAATATCAAGTTCTACGAATCCAACCAATTCTGATCATACTTTAATCATATATCTTATAATTATGTGAACTTTCATATGAGCAAGTTTGAATTCCAAAAAAAAATGGAGAAGGAATTAAATAAAATTTAATCATTTTGAGGGGCCAAATTTATCATCTCTAAACAGAATTTACTAAAAGATGTTTTATTATTTTGATGTCAGATTTCATCAAGTTCAAAGAAAATTAAATAACTATTCTCCTTTTTAAAATACCTTGAAGAACAAGAAGTTGTGAAATTGCACTTAGTATTATGCAAAGGAGATAAACTCTACATTAACCATGGAATCTAATTAGTAATAACCCATTCCTACACCATAACTCTCAATGTGCAAGAGGAACAATAGCTTCTGTTAATGTCTCATTATACTGTTCATCAAATTATAAATGTAATATATTTTCTCTCATTTTGTTTATCGTATTCTAAAATATCTGTAATACATTATTTTGTTGGAAGAACCGCGAATATATTTACCAAACAGTTTATTTAACAGATTTTACAGGTTTTCAGAATAAGATATAGAACTTTTTTTTTCATTATTCCTCCAGCCTTGTTATGTAGAATACTGTGCATCTTAACAACATTGATTTTTTTTTCCTTTATTGGAATACTTTGCAGTTCAAATTAATATTAAGTAACTTTCTTTAAAGTTCTTTTTCTTGACTCTTGAGCTTAATAGGCTGAAATTGAATTTAATTGAGCAGAGAGGAGGGTGAGTGGGCAGAGAGAGCACAATCACAGTGAGTTTGGGGTGTGGAGTGCTGCAATTTGCAGCAGGACTCACATTCTGGGACCTGGCTTTCTCCTTCTGCTCAGTGCAGACTATTGCAATATGCTTTGTTTTCAAGACACAGCACCTCCTCCCTCTCCTTCATCACTGGCCTTCATGTCTTTCTCCCACATATTCTCATTCCTCCTTCTGAATGGAATTGTTGAAGTGGTTTTTCTCTCCCCTTAACTATGTTATCCCACAGACGCTACCATTGTTGCTGATGGCCTTGGCTTTGTGCAGTGGTGGATCCAGCTGGCATTGACTCTGTCTGTCATGAGAGAAGAAGCTTCTAGCAGAATTCCCATGAAAGCCCCCACTGTAATAGCACTCCCACTGCCATTACCAAAATCTTGCCATGCAAACTCCGCACAGTTTTAACGAAAGTTTTTTTAACTACCTGTTTCCTTAGAAAGTTAGGAAAAAGGCCTGCTTGTAAGGTCACCTTTTCTCCTTCCCCATGCTGCTGCACTGCAGTTTTGATCAGAAGCCCAAGCAAGCCCACAGCCCAAGTGTGCTAGAGAACCTGGGGCTGCTGTGGGTTCTGCAAGTCCTGCCTATTCCAGGGCTTTCCCACCCCAGGGGTCTGGCCTGGGCTGGACCGACAGATCTCTGAATCCCTGGGCAAGACATATACAAAATATATTTCAAAGCACAAACCAGTGCCTGAAACAGATTAGGGATGACTTTTAGTTTTGATACTAACCATTTGACGGGCATACCCTGCTATATGCTAAAAGTGAGGAAGTAAATTACCACAGCAATTAAGTACTCTCTCTGCTGTAATGACAGGAGTGTGAACCTGGAAACAAATCCGTTCTGTATCCATCCAAGAATTACAGAAATCGAATGGAAATCTCAGGTACTTGAGGTACTGCTGAGGAGTGATAACTGTATCCTTCATTGAAATGGCTTCCATTTAGCCCCCATCATTTGGAGATGATGAAAAAGGGGAAATGAAAGGTAAAAGATGAATGGATCTACACAGAATGGTGAGAGTGTGCATGAAAGATGATCCTACACAGCATACCAAATATAGCTCTAAAGATCCAGGAGTTAATGAGAGTGTCAGTGGTGGTTAATGCAGTGCTCTGCATGGGATATGAATGAGGCCATACCTTCCCATGGTAAAGAAAGTGTAATTTCAAATTGTCTCTGATATCAATGTGCAACAATTGGGAGCAAATATTGAACTCATAATTGCAATTACTGCATTTTAATTATATTAAATAATTATGTTGTGTATAATAGACAGTGAATAAATTATGTTGTGTATAATAGACAGTAAATTGCAAACATTTTGCAACTTTTTTAATGCCAAAAAACTGCTATCTGCTAAGAAAAAAGAATCCTGTTTTCTCAAAACCATGAAAAAAATAATGAAAACCAGTACTTTCCTGAAGCTGATAACTTAATTTGAAACACGAAACAAGATAATTGGAAATAAAACATATCACAATAGACACACTTTTCTCCTGCTTATCTTCTTCCTTTTCTTCAACTCAGATAGTTGCAGCAGTAGGGCAATTGGGATTACATCATCTGTTCTGTGCAGAACACTAGGAGTATGAGTTGCATTGCTGAATAATCAGAATTTTTCTACTAGAATGCCCATTCTGTACTTTGAGCTACTACACTATTCTGAAAATTTAATATCTTTGCAATCATTTTAATACAAAACAGAACAAAGCTGTGCTGAAAGATGCTTACATTTAAATAAATTAGAGCAAACTAGCAAAATCCAGAGGTTGAGATACAGGGTGAATTGTGCACATGAGGCAACTTTATCGAAAAATGGTTCAAAACATGTTTTATCTCCAGGTTCTAGGAAATGAAAAGAAAATCAGCAATAAAAGGAGCAATAGAGGAAGCTTACTTTTTCACACAGTAAGCAAACCTTTGTAAGGGCAGATCCACCACGTAATCCTCATTTACTGGAGTCTAAACTCATGTAGGCAAGTGTAAATATTCAGCACAAGAATGTGTGCACAATGCAGATATTCTTTATTCCTTCAGAGCAAGGCCTCTTCTGTATAGCTTATTGTCAATACAAGATAGCTGTCTGTGTAGAGAAAAGAAAAAAACACATTGTCCACTGTAAAATTAACTTCTTGCTCCTAAATGAAGCTTATTCTAATTTGAAATAAGTCTTTCTCAAGTCTTGGCATTGAGACGTGTTCATTCAATAATTATGTATAATTAAGCCCCGTATTAGAGATTCCACAAAGAGCTTTAATCAGGTCTCTAAATTACAATTTTAAGAGAATCCTATTTTCTTGTGTGTGTTGGGCAGTTTTCATGTTTCCTACATTTGGTAAAATCTGTAAACAAAACATTCAGGATTTCATTTAATTACTGTGACATATATAGATACAATAAGTAAGTATCCCCACTGAACTGATACTCAGTTCTGGAATATACACTGTGTGGCAATATTTTAAAATTAAAGATTCTCTAGTTCACCGTATTTGTTCTGCATGTTGCCAGTGTGTGCTGGTGAGAGAGGTTTGGTATTGTAAAGTTTTAGTTAAGTCAGTGGTCATTTTGCACTATGCAGTGTAAATGACTTGAGTGTAGATGAAGAAAAAAGAAAAGGAGGGTGAGGAGGTGGGGTGCTGTTCTTTAGAGTATTATTACTCAATCATCTAAAAAGGTTGGTATATTTTGTCATTTGCTAATTATTTTGCAATGCTCTTAGCAGACATATTGCTTCCCTAGGTGGTGATTGTCTGAAGATTTCATTACAAACAGGAGCCTTCAGGGAAGAATGTTGCTTAATGAAATTAATCATTATACGGGTTTACTCTTTAATAAGGTACTTTGCAAGAGATTATTTCTAGATGGAATATATTAGTGCAGATATGCTGTTTTGACAGTCAACACACTATATGAGAAAGAGAGAGTGTAGGTGAATAGAAGGCGGGAAAGAGGGAGGGAGGAAAGGAGGAAGACAGGGAGAAAATTAAAAATAGCTCTTCACCATACCTTTCTCTGGCCCCCTTGACACGTACTGAGAATCATTTGACCTCAGCAAACCATCTGGTTGTTGATCGTGTGATAGATGGAAGATGTATGGTTGGTACATTTTCAAGCTGACTTATTGTGCCCCTCAGGTGCCAATGCAACTCAGATAATCAGTAGAGAGGCTGGACTTGATACACAGAAATTGGATTTTAGCTTCTGTTCCCATTTTATCCTTGAGAATTTTTTTTTTTTTTTTCAGATTCAGAGTGCCATTGGTTCACTTGTCTCTTCAGAGGGTAGGACTTAACTTTAGTCTATTTCTTCTTTTTTTTTTTAGTAGTGCACTCTCTAGTGAGCTTGAGGTTACATGCAACTTTGCAACTTGGAAAACCTTTGTTTCATAAACAACAAAAAATTAGTTAATGAATCCTAGATTTTGGATAGTTATAACTGCTTACAAAACCTTAAAATCTACTTCTGGTCAAGCTTCAGATCATATATTTCTGATAGATTTTCCTGAAATTTATTATCCTCTATTTGAAAGTACAGTTTGCTTCCTACTCAGTGTTTTCTTAACTGTGTTTAAACACAAGGTAATGCTTGAAGATTAAAAGGACTGTCTTCCAGTGACCACCATTAGTGCTATTAAATGGTGTGTCGTGGATTAGCACTTGAAACTTTTATAATTGGAGAATTTAATCCCTATCTTTCTTTTGATTAACTTCCATGAAAACTTTGCATTGTCTCCAGAGTTCTCTCTGCTGGAAAGAAAATCAGCACATTACCCTAGGCATGAAATCAGAACTGTCCCACAAGTCAAGTCTAAACAGCACTGCAAATCATACAAGGATGATGGGGGAGGATGCAGAAGCCCAAGTCTCAACTTTGTGTCCACTGCCAGGTTAGTTTTCTTCAGATCACACTGGTAGAGGAAGACATGGCTTCTGCCTCAGTGCTGGAGCAGGAGCTGTGTCTTTCATGTCTTTCATAACTCTTCTAATAGAAAAGTTATGTGGTAGACTACTCCTCCCTCTCCTTCCATCCATACATAACACCTCTTAGACACAGATTTTTTTTTTTTTTTTTTTTTTTTTATCATGTTTTCAGAATTCACAATAGATGACTGAGGTGAAAAAATGCTATATTTAATCAAAGGGTATATAATGGATTTAAAATAAAAAGTTAGAAATGTTGAAAACAGATAAGGCTAATGAAAGGGCGTGGCATTTTACTTAGTTTTATTATTCTGAACACAGGTGTAATTCACAGAAATTAGCTAGAGATCTAAAGGCTTTTTTAATTTTTTTTTTTCCTCAGACAAAGAACACAATCTGCAGGAGAAAAGAGGAAAAAGCAATTATTTTTGTGAGCATAAACTATAAACTATCAGATTTGCTAATTTGGACACTAGCTTCACTTTGAAGCTTAGCCAGCCTTTTATAATTTAACAAATAGCCCTGATAATCTTCTGCATTGTGCACAATCATTTGCCATTTCTAATTAAAATTGACAACCCCCCCTGAAACTTCCCCTAGACAAATGTAGCAAGTTTAGAACAGCTTCAATTGCTTTAACTCTTTGGGACTGTATTTCTACTTAGACTCCTTTTAGAAAAGAAGCAACAGTATATGGAATACCATTACAAGAATATAAAAATGCCCCAAAAATAGATTTCTTGTGATGATGTGGAAAGAGTGCCTACAGAACCTTTACCATATGACAAAAACATAGCGGAAGCACCATTTTCCCTCTAGATATGTTGAAGATACTTTTCTTATTTGGAAGCAGAGTCTCTGAGAAAAATATTGTCTCATATACAATGTGATCACTGCTGCTGCCTGGATGGCTGCTTGTCTGTTAAACTCCAAATTCCTACTGCAAAATACAGTGTATGCTTTGGCTCTTATAAATGACCTACTTAATCTTGATAGAGGCAGCACTGGACCACCTCATACAAAGATAACATTTCATACCTTCCCTCCCGCAACGAGACGGTGTCCTTGTGGTTCAATAAAAGAGTGAGTGAAGGGTGACATACAACAATTTGTGCATTAGGAAGCCAGAATACTTCAGGTCTTTTTTTTTCTGTTCAGCACTGAATTATTTCCTCTTTTCCATACCTAATTATCGTTAAACCTGGTTGTGCAATTCAACATATTAATAGAAAAATATTTTTGTCTACTTCCATGAAAATAGTGCAGGATTTAGTAACTACTTTTTTTTTTTTTTTTTTTTTTTTTGAGAAGTTAAAGTAGTGGGGAAAACATTGCTGATTTATATATGTGCTGTGTATGGTCATGTAAGAGGGTGTGCATTTTGCATATTTCAGGAGATGGATTTTTGCCTGCAGCAATGCAGTGCATTTCTGGAATGTCCAGAGTAAATTCCCGAGACCACACATGGGGGAAGGGAGACAGAGAAGGAGGAACAAAATGATACCAAAATGCAGATTCCAAGTATTAGGGGACTTCTGGAAATTGATGTTGTTAACATCTTTACAGACTATTGAAGTAGCTGTTGAGGAAGTATTTCATTTTGGAAGGAAAGTGCATTTTTTATTGATAGTGGGTTTCTTTTGCTGTATGAATACAAGATAGATGACGATGAAGGTCAAGTCTTAGCCAAGAGACCTAGCAAGTATTGTAACAGACATACAATGCACATATTCAGTAAGCATCTAGTTTCTAACAAAAAGATAACTGTGTTCTTTGAATGTATGTCTTGCAGGTAGACAAATCAAGAGATTGGTTCAAATACAGAATTTTGCATTTCAACCCTTAAGGACAGTGTAAAAGAATATTGGCCAGAATGCTTGTGGCTTCTGAAAAGATTTATTTTTCTGTTTTGCACTTGTGCCTTTGCATGTGACAGCGAGGTCCAGGGAGAGAGTTGTTTCCTTGAGAACTTGACAACAGAGACATTGGTACAGAGAGAGGAAGATGGAGTTCTACATAAAAGTTCTGAGATTTAAAGAGAAGAAAATCACAAAAATACAAGAAAAAAAAACAACCAAACCCTACTATCTGTGTCTTTATTTTCTATCTTAATGTGTGTGTGTTTTGTTTTCTGTTACAGACGAGTTCAGGAATTTTGAGAAAAAACCCTGAAACTTCTATTTATTACTTAAATTTGAAACCAATTCTTTTAAGTTCTTTGTGAAAAGAGGAAAGACATAAAAGTCCATAAAAAGTTATAGACTCTTAGATTTCCTAGTGCAATAAAATGAGTCTCTTTTTTATACCTGTTATTTCTTTAGACTGAGTAATGTACCTGACCTAGCCTATGCTTCCTTGTATCTGTCTTTGTTGATGAGACACATGAAAAGCATTTATTTCCTGGCTACCCTCTCCTTCTCTCTCTCTTCTCAAGTACTTGAATTCATGAACAGCATATTTTGGCTTCCTGTATCTTCTTGAATGATGAAGCATCTGCCTGTGGTGCTGAAGCTACTGGCGGTGCCTGCACTTGCCCCAGAGCACATTACAGATGGTAGTGTCATTGCAGATAATGATAGCCTAATGTACTCAGGGTAGCAACAGGGGACAGATGCTGCTTTTGTTCAGTTTTCAGTGGCAGATCCACCCTGCAGACTGGGGCAGAGGGGAGAAAACACCACCAAAGAACGAGCAGAGCTGGCAATTTAGGTAAAGGCCACTGGGTGGGGCAAAAGTGCACATCATTAAAAACAAACAAAAAAAGACAACCAAAACACCCGCGGATGATTTGTCGGAAATAACAGTGCAATCAAATCATGACTTTTTTTTGCCAATAGATTCTCATATATGCAAAATAACAGTTTCTACATATGAAACAGTACACATTCTTCATTACTTTTATTACTTCCATGACAATTTACATCAGATTACACAGGGGACCATTTCAAGGCATTTTGTCTCTCAGGATATGGATGTGAGTAAATCGTACCCTATAATCTTCCATCATCCCCAGTGCTTTTTCCAGGGGGGATTTACACTCACACATAAAATAAACATTTAAACCCCTACTGAAGAATGGCAAAGGTCCTTTCTTCCAGAGACTGCAAGTATCTAAAGTACATGATGTTTATCTTTTGCCTTTGTGCAGCATAGTCAGATGAGGAAAGCCTTATCAGATAATAATGTTAAGTAGGAGTTTAACTTTAGCACTATTTTTCACTGAGTGTAATATTTTAGCAAATTGAATGTGTCCTATTTCTTGGTTTAATAACTTGAGATAATTTTAAAATATTTACAAATTTTTAATGATTAACATGACTGTAGCGCAAACCAGCGTTTTTTCCTCTTGGAGTTAGCAACACTAATGAGGGAATGGAACTCAGGTTATCCATTTAATCATTTCAGTGTACCAGAAACACAGAAGAGAAGCCAGTAGCTGACTGGGAAAAAAAAAAAATCACAGTGTGTATGAGATTAACTTCTTGTACATCCTTTTACTAGTACTCAGATCTACCATCTGTTTTCTGCCATAATGTAATTGCTCTGCTGAAGGTCCTTGAAGAGGTTTCTTCCCATAGCATTGCTCTCCTTTTCATACTTTTCTCTGTTGGCTTGATTTCAGCAAGCCCCTAAAACTGAAGACATCAGGAAGAATGGAGGAAGTATTACAGACTTTTCTAAGAATTTTTTTTCCCAGATGTGTTCCTGAAGAGTGGTCAGAAAACAAATAACCCCCTTGTATTTGTAAAACTACTGCCATTTTCTAAATTAGCCAAAAGAACTATTTCACATGTAGATGTTGAAGCACCAACTCCAAGACAGAATATTGCCCTTTCTGTTTAGAGAAGGCCATGAAAAGAATTTTTTTTTTTCCTTTTCATCTTCCTACATTTTCATGACTGTATCAATCTATAACTCTAGAAGGCCTCTCACATTTATGAACTCAGTAACTGTTATCACTTGTGTCATAGGGTCAGTGGACAGGACAGTACCAATTTCTGCAGGGAGAAAAGAACACCATCTCTTATTTTTAGCAAAAAAGACTGAAGCAGGTGATAACAGCCATTACACTTCCTCAGTCATTTAACACAGTGGCTGGCAGCATTTTTCATTGACCTCACATCTTTCTACAAATATCCCAATTAGAGCTACTTCCTGTGAGTAAAGCAGCCATCTGCTGGGGCTGCAAATCCTTCTGCCCCTGGAGAGGACCATTTCACCTGATTCTTTTTTAGAGAAGCTGACTGCCTGGACTTATTTCTACTTGCAGTGCTTGGCCTACAAACAAACTGCTGATTTCAGCCCATTTCCTGTTCATCAAGCATACCAATCAGCAAAAACCATTAGAACAGATGTCACTATCTTTAAGTGGCTTTAAGAGAGAAGACACTAAAGAGCTGAACTACCTTGCAGAAATTTCCAGATGTGAAAGGGGCTAATGCACGTCACTTTCTTGATGTTCCTAGCCTGTGTATAAATGAATTTTATTGTCCACTGCTGCCAGCTTTGCATTTTTCAAAATTTTAAAAAATGACTTGAGGGAAAGCAAGCATAGTAACAGATAACAGTACTTAAACTGCTTCAGAGTACAGTACTTAGACTGTTTCAGAGAATATCATTAGGGCGAACAAAAAACCTCTGCTAATGTCTCAGAATACCTTTTAATTGTCCTGTTGTGTCTATGTTTCTAAACATAGAAACAGAAAAATAAATCTCAACAGTTTATGCGGTTTTGCAGAAAGGGCATTTACTAAAATGTGAAGACACTACCCCTGGCTTGCTAAGTAAGTGTATGACAGACCTGGATATTGGACATCAAACTCATAATTTCTGTCCTCTAACATCAAGATCATCTTTCCACTGTGCCTTGCACTGCAAAGCTAAGACAGTAATGCTTTTAAATAATGTCATTACTGATAGTACTTATTACTTAAAGATTACCCAGTGTTGTAGTACAACTGCCAGTCAAACTGTATCTGCTTATACCAGAACTGAATCTGTTTCATAAGGCATTATAGAATTTGAAGCACTTCACACATGCAGGCAACCATGACCAAATACAAATGAGGAGATTGAAATACAACTTTTGGGTTTTCCTCTAGGTATCTCTTCCTATACTCCACTACAGTACAACCAGATTCTTTCATATTATTTCATTTTTAGGGCCAACTATTGGCTTGAGCCTCCTCTAACTAGGTCTTCCAAGGTATCGTCTTCCAAGCATTGAAAGGTTATGACTTGCTACTCTTCCAAAAAACCGTCATCATTCCAGTCTAAAGAAATTGTAGCTTTCCAGCCTACACAGAAAGAACACTGCAGATTTCCATTTATATTTTTACCTCCTGAATTTCTATCCTTGTCTTTGACCACAGAGAAACTCTTCTTTTTCATAATTGTGCTGGGAATTAAATGTGGAAATACCTTCAATGTGGGTTCCATAGTCAATAAACAATTATCAATAGCAACTTGAAATATTCATTTAGGGCCTAAAGTAAATTTAATAAAAATTGCATAAGAGTTAATTAACATAAAACACCCAAATGCAAAATGAATTAAATAAACTAAAATAAAGTTCATGTTTTAATCAGCAAAGCCTTGTTGCTTAACAGCTCCTCCAGGCTTAATGTTCAGCTTAGTTTCTGGATCACACTCTTTCAAATTGCTCCACAGAGACATAAATCTGATTGCAGCTACTGTATACTCTTGTGAGAGTGAGTACATGTGTATACTTCTGAGTGGGAATGTGAAATATAGAGTGCTGGTGCATTGCATGTGAATTAGTCCTTTCTGCATTAGGGAAAGTACATTGTAGTATACTTCTCTTAAAGAACAGTGCCAAATATTTTCACCTTTCTTTTGTTTGGGGTGATACCAGAAAAATTCAAGAATGACATTGGGCTCAATTAGATAGTATAAAAGCAGAATAATGTTATTGATTTCACTGTAATTTTCCGGAATACACACCAACATGTTTGAAATCTTACGTTAGCACAAAGTTCCCTCCTTTGGCATGTCTTCACTGCGGAATTTTTCTTTCTTGAGGCAAAATAAAAAAAAACTAAAACAACAAAACATTTTGCAATCTGTTAATCCATAGATTTAGGACATGTGTTTCAAATAATGTCCAAACTTGCACTTAAACCTACACAACTAGATAAATTGTCTGGATTATGTCACATATGTTAGGCTGTTTTGATCCACTATGGCTCATCATGTATTTCTCTGAACACAATGAGTAAAAATACAGCCTCAAATATGTTTTCCTCATCTGCTTTCTTACTATGGTTCAGCACAACTTGACCACAACATGCTCTAAACAACAAGGCTACTGTCATTTGACAACCTACAGCAACTAAGCAATCAATGCACTAGCTAGACATTTCTTGGATCTAAAGTAAGTGGGAACTCCCAGTAGATGCCCACTGGCCCTCCTGGGACCCTGCCCCGGTTGCTGTGTCTCTGTCTGGGAGGATAAAGAGAGAAATGTTGTGTAGTATTAGCTGTAACAGCCAGTCCAGGATGTACCAGACAAGGTTTTTTTGTTTGCTCAAAGACGTGTCTAAATTTTCCTGACAAACATAAAGAAACCTGTGAGTTTAGTTAATAACTACATGGAAATCTACTTGCATGGTACCTAGCTTATATGTATATTAATAATCTACTCCATTGTGCAGTGTATATTTCTCCTAAGGACTTTAGAATACAAATTATCCGAGGGGTTTTTTTCCCTAAATTTTTTCATCTGTAAGACCGTAATAGTGTTATTCTGTATTGCAAAGATTGTGAACTAAAAGTATCAGGAAGCACTACTAGACCCTCAGGTAGAAAGTTTCACACAAGTGGAAAGCGTCTTTTTTATTTTCTGAAGTCTATAAATGATTCTGCAGCTCAGAGCAGGCTTGTGAAAAGCAATTCTTTGTAGCAAAATAGTTCACATGCTCCTACATAAGACAAGCAAGTTCTGCTGAGAAAATTGTGTTCTTCAAGTACAGCTAATTAAATTCTAGGCATTTTTAAGTGGGAGGAATTACTGAAAGAAATCATGTTAATATCCATCATTAATATTAAGCATGACTTGTTGGGATTTTTAAAGCAGTACTGATATTCAAGTTTCTTGTTAAATGACTAAAGATCGCTATTAGAGTCCCATTTGACAAGCCTGTGGCCACTGTAAAAAGAAGCCTTGTGAGAAAGTCATTTATTTAGATGACTTAGAGAGTCCCTGCATGAAATTTCTAGAGTTAATAACATAGTCAATAGAAAATGTTTTTAAGAGGAAAATGTAACAATATGTTTGACAGCCCAGAAAAGACAACCCTCAGGTACACTCTTGATTTAAAACAAACCTGCTAAAATACAAAATTTTGATGAAGGACATTTTCTAGGCTGAAATTCTTTCTCTGGAATAAAGGGTTGCATCCATATCTCAATCCTACATTGATTAGTAAAATTGATTTGATTTTGATGATGTGGAGAAAGTTTCTCAGTTTTTTTCAGATACTATTTCCTAAAACTTTTCTTTGGTAAAACTTTAAAAGAACCCAAGACCTAAATGGTAGCCACACTGGCCTAAAGGTGTTGCAGCCTGTATTTATTTCATTTAACTGGCTTATTGTTAAAGTTTTAATGTTAATGGTTTGTTATGTAGTCCCATGTTCTCCCCGAGTTGGGTTATTCCTGCATTGTATCCTCCCCTAAGTTTCCTTGTATGACATTTCCCCACCCTTTGTTCCAGCTCCTTCCCTATCAATCACTGATACCCTGCCCTTTGTTCTGGCACCTTCCATGTCACTCCAACCCTGAACCAATCCTTTGAGCGTTCCTCCCCCTGGGTGTTCCTGGGGGTTTCCTAAACCTCGATGCCCCATTGGACCATGTGTCCTGCTCTCTGCTCCCACTTGCCCCATAGAAATGCTTGGCCCCATTCTTGGCCCCAAAGAAATGCTGTAACCCCTTCACTCTGCCCCTGCTGACCCCTCACTGGCTTGTGTTTGGTACCCACTCATTGCTCTGGTGCTGTATACAATCCCGAGCACAGCAGGGCTCAGGGCTCTTTGTTCCTGAATTTCTTCCCTTTAACCTGAATAAATCTCCTGTTGGAACCTCAGAACTGAAGAGCCTCCTCCTCTTTTACCCATCCCCTGACTGTGGTGAGAGCCCTTCCACTGTAGAGCAAGTGTCTCTAAAGGCTCAGCTGTTGGCACAAATCCCACGTCACAGTTGTTCCCCACACCTGGTACAGTGCCTGTGTCCTTCCAACTAGCCCAGGCTCCAGTGGGCTGAGTCATAAAGGTATCGCAAACCAGAGGAACATCATGAATGTCTGAAATAACTATTGAACGTATAGTTGGGCTTTTCCCTGTTGCAGAGGGTTCACCCTGGCCAAATGCCGGGCACCCACCAAAGCTTCTCTATCACTCTCTCCTTTCTAAATGGAGTGTGGAGAGAAAATTTAACAAAGGGTTTATAGATTGAGATAAGAACTAGGGGAAATCACTCAACAAATACCATCATGGGCAAATCAGATTTGAATTAGGGATATTATTTGAATTTACTAGTAATAAAATCAGAGCAGGATAATGAGAAAATAAGACCTTAAAAACGGCTTTCCCTCACCCCACCTTCCTTCTCAGCTCTACCTCCTCCCCCAAGCAGTGCAGGGAGATAGGGAATCAGGATTATAGTCAGTTCATAGCACGTTGTTTCTGCCTCTTTTCAGGGAGAGGAATATTTCCACTGCTCCAGCATGGGGTCCCTCCCATGGGATATAATTCTTCACGAATTCCAACATGAGTTTATCCCATGGGCAGCGATTCTCCATGAACTGCTGCAAAGTAAGTCATTGTTCCTCAGGGGGCAGTCCTTCAGGCACAGGCTGCTCCACCTTGGGTTTCCCATGGCGTCACAATACTACTAGGAAACCTGATCCAGTGTGGGCTCTTCTTTCCACAGGTCTCCAAGTCCCTGCCAGCAGCCTGCTCCAGCAGGGGCTCACAGCCTTCCCTCAGGCTTCCACTACTCCAGCATGGAATACCCTCAAGGGCTGCAGGTGAATCTCTGCATCCCCATGGTCCTCTGTGGGCTGCAGGGGCTCAGCTGATTTACCATGGTTTGTCCCACAAGCTGCAGGGAAATCTCAGCTCCTGCCCTTCCTTTTTCACTGACCTTAGTGTCTACATAATTATTCCTTTCACATATTCCACTCTTCTGTGGCCACAAATCTGTGCAATAACTTTTTTATTATTTTCTTTTTTTTTTTTAACATGTTATCACAGAGGCATTACCACCATTTCTAATTGTTCCAATCTTGGCCAGGGGCACTTCCATCTTGGAGCCAGCTGGCATTGTCCCTGCTGGATGGGGAGAAAGCTTATGGCAGCTTCTCGCAGATGCTGCCCTGTAGCACCACCCCCACCCCCCCACCCCCCCCCAAATCTGGCCATGCAAATCCAATACACCTGCCTTGTGCCCAGTGATGCAATATCTCTTTTGATGATACAGTTAGAACTAAGGTAAGTAATATTCTCCCCAAGCTAATATTTCATGAGGAGATTTTAGTGACTTTAATGTGACTTTTTTTCAGGGGGGTGGTCCCCTTTTTTGACACTTCTTTTTGTTGTTATTTATATTTCACATAAGCAAGGGTGATGCCTTAGGTTTTAGCTATATTTTTTAGACTCTGTGCTGTTTCAGTGAGTAGTTTCAGGTTTCCTATTAAGTACTACTAAGCTCTCTGAACAGAGTAGATAGACAAAACAATTCCTTCTCTAGTTTCATATCAAGGACAATCTTCAGGCCTTTGAAAGAACGAAAACAATGGTGAAGTGAGAAGAAAAAACAAGGAGGATGGAGCTTCATAACCTAAAGCTGTGGTTGGACAATTGATTCTAATATGCATATGGACCAGAACTTATAAAAATGTGAGACCTTGTGACCCGGGTGTCCATTTCATGACCACTTTGGGGTGCATCTTGGGTGTGGTCTGGCTGGACTCTTGCTTGGCCCAAGAGTACTCATTGAGACCTTTTAATAAATGCCTAGTTTATCCTTTGCCCTGTCTAGTCTCTGTTGCAGGTCAGCCTCCAGAAAGCATCAAGGGTGGTCCTGGTTAATGTGTCCAAGAAATTGTGACATGGGCTTTAAACCTATTCCAAAGTCGTTTAGATGCACTTTAAAAGAGCAACAATATCAGCCCTATACCTTATGCTTTCTCTCCACTGAGTTCAGCTACAGGGCAAGCTGCTACAAAGGAAGTGTTGCTGCAAATTTGTCAGCAGAATGCCCCCAAATCAACATGAAATAGAGGTCAAAACAAAAGTAGAGGGCAAATCAGTTCTTGAGCAATCTCTAAAAAAAACTAAGGCCAGGTTAAATGCAGTTTATGTAATTCTTTTCAAAGTGGAGATTCAATAAATTTATGGAGCTGAAATCCTGATTCGCAGGCTCAAGCAAATGAGAACCAAGTGGAGAATACATTTTATTGATATCAATCTTCGGCGCTGTGCCACAGACAACTGACCCCATGGATGACTTGAAACACAGTTCTATTAGTCATTGGATCCTTCAGTTCCTGTGATTCCTTACCTGGGATCTCTGCCCAGAAGCACATTTTATGTTTTGAAAGGTTGTTGATCAGTTATACAAACAGCTACCCAGAGTGAAGTAGAGCATCTCTCTAGACAAGAAAGGGAGACTAATATTCGAAAATATAAAAAGAAATTTTAAACATTAAATGTCTAAATTTAGGTGCTCTACCATTAAAGACAGCATGAATTCAGAGGACTTGCATTATTTGTATGTTTCAACATACAAATTGTATACCACTCATTTGAGAAGCTATATGTGCAGACTAGTGAATGCACTTAGATATATATAATGTATTGCAATTTAACCCTTTTACACTCTTTCTACTAGGCCTTGTGTTGATTCAGCATCTACATTAATTCTAAAGTGTAGGGTTATTAACTTGTAACATCCAAGCAGATCAGTTTGATGCATTTTTTTATTCTAAACTAAGTTAATTGACTTGAAAAGTGACTCTACATTTTGGTTTCTGATTGCATCTCAAAACTACTGGTGATGAACCAGGCAACTAACTGAATTTTGCATGTTCTTACACGCTAATTTTCAATGTCTATTTACATTCCAGACTTTGATAACAAAGTCTTCAATGTATTCCCTAGATGTATAGAATCTACTGTAAGAACTAAAGGTAGAATGCGTGAGGTATTTTTTTTATTTTAAGAAATGAAGTATCATCTTCATGAACCTGTAAATCTTACAGTATTGATATTTTTTACTGTCAACAAGCTCATCTAAGTATGAACCGCTTTGCTAGGGACAGAGTTATGTTCAGGTCTAACAAATCAGTCCAGTCTTCTGCATAGTTAAAATTAGTTTTAGAAATCATAGTTGTAGCACACATTTGCAGCTGTAATGTTGCAATTCTGATTCCAGCCAGCTGAGAGGTCTATGTATTCAAAGTTTACAATGAGTATTAATTTATAGCCAGTGAATTAAAAATTCACTGTAGATATTAAAGGACTTTACTTCTACATAATAAATAGAGAATACTTCCTTCCATTCCCCTTTTCTTTCTTTCTTCATTTTTATCATAATTTTTCTTCTGATAAACACATTTTGGCTGTTTGTATACTACATTAAAATATTCTTTTATCTCTTTAAGATAATACTACGCATTTTTACTCAAGGTTTCTTCATTCTACATTACAGTAAAATAAATGAGTGTTTTACTTGTTTTTTATACATTTCAGTATCTGAGAGATGTCTCTGATTTTTGAAAGCATAGAGAACATTTGATATCGAGTTCAATTTCTTCATGCTTGTAAAAAAGTGGTAACCTCACCAGACATCAGGGTTTTTCTCATCATTCTTCTTTTCATTTGAGAATAAATACTCTTTTAAAATATATTTTCTTTTGAAAGACATTGTAACAAGCAGTAGTGGAATGCCCTTTGCCATATCTCTCTAATTACAGATTATGCTTGGGACAAAGTTACTCTGCGTAGCCATGATTTCTTAGGAATAAATTTAGTTTGTGTTCTCTTTGGGTCCTTCTCTATGTTAAGACTGCTGTATTTACTGAACATAAAACAACTAGAAAAATGCTGTTTAGGTTTTTCAAGGGGAATATTTTTATCAATTGAAAATAACAATTGAAGTTAAAAAACTCCAAAAAATATTTTCTCTTCCTCCACTTCATACAAATAAGTTTTCTTAGTCTCTCTCTATATAAAGATTTCAGGATGTCATAAATATTACTTGGGTGACCAAAGAATTTGGTTCCAAGAAAAGAAGGCCAAAACTCACTCTAAATGGATTTAATTGGGTATGAAAGTTTTCATGGCCTATGCTTTATATTTCAAGACTTCTAACATATTGCAGCATAATAGAACTATGACTTATTACTGTTCTTCTCTTACAGATTTCTTCTGTTAAATTATGGTGCACTTTTTTTTTTTTTTTCTCCAAAATATAAGGAGTGCTGTTGGACCAAATAATTGAGCTAAGGGCTAAATATATTTGGATGAGAATCTATAGCAGATTTCTTCTGCAGTTATTCTGTGAGTGTTTTCACTGTGTCTGATAAGAAGGTCAGTTAACCCTCAGCTATTTTACAGTAACAAAATTCTAAAGTGACAAATTTTATCAGTTTTATTTTGCTACATCAGAGTAGCTGATATATTATTTAATTAACATAGTATTTCATATACCTTGTACTGCAGGGATTTTTTTGGGGAGTTGCCTTTTTAAACTGGAATTTCTCTGTAAATTTGTAATTTGAAACAACATTTAAACACTTGCATATGCTTGGGAAGAGCATAAAATGGCTTGGAGGCTTCTAAGGTGGTAAGTATTTACATCCCCTTTGTAATTGCCTCCTAATAGAAAAGTATCCAAACTATACTTTCAGTCTCGTCAAACTGAAAACAATGTTTTACTCTGAACTGAAAATAGCAAAAGAAGTCCAAAACTGCAGTTCAAGTATTTTAAGAAGTGTGTTCTCTCAGGATGACTTAGTCTCCCCTTAACCTACAGCTTGTTATGGGGTTTTTATTGTTACTTATGCCTTTTTGTTTTTTTTTTTTGGACATCCCCAAATGAAGTATCATAAAGTACTCCATAAGGTATGGAGGTAATTCAAATTAAATGGAAGGGAGCTTGTTCTTAGTTTTTTTGTGATATTCAACTCAGTGACATATTTTCAAGCCTATATAGCCTGGAGAAGTTGAGGAATATTACTTTACGGAACACTTTGTCTTGGGGAGAAATCTGCATGCTAAATCTTTACTGTATGACTAATAAAATTCTTTTTGACTTCAGTAAGAGTTTTGCCTGACTAAGCAGTGAAGGAATTATTCATATATGTATACACACACACACACACACACACACACACACACACACACACACACACACACACCCACCACACACACACACACACACACACACACACACACACACACACACACACACACACGTGCACATATGCACATAGATACAAAACCATACATATGGAACCATAGTTATGGACTAGGCAAATATCAAAATATGATAAATAAAAAAGAAGGATAATGAAAAAAAATTTTAAATGACATGACTGTCAGATTTTAGAACTGGGAGGGTACCATTTTGACTGCCAAGTAACTACATTTAAATTCAACAAAAATGAAATGCTTTTATTTTAAGATGTTGGGGATTTAATCCCATCAAAAAAAAAAAAAAGGTGAAGACATTAAAAGTGTTTTATAGGAAATTATTAGCATTGTTTTTTCTTAGCTGTTCAAGCAAAATAGTTAAGGGTAATTAATAATTAAAAATAATATTAATGTATACTTGTCATGGGTTTCATTCATTTTTCGGCCAATGCAGCATTTTGTGTTGTGGTTTCGGTTTGAACTCAGGCAGAAACACCAATTTTATGTCTTTGTTTACTAATTTGAAAATTCACAATTAAGAGTAAAGCAGGCTTAAACTTAAAAGGAATAAAACTTTATTAACTAACACTAAAAGGAAAAAAAAGAATCAGAATGGAGCTTTCAAAACACTTCTCCTCCCCCCACCAACTATTCACTTTCTTCTCTAATATAAAAAGACAAAACCTGGAATTCTCAGTCAGTTATCACACTTAAAATAATAATTTCTCAATTCATCAAGGAGAAAGGAGTCTCTCTTGAATACCGTAGAGATTTTTCCACAAGATACCAATTCTCTTGCTTTCATACTCTATGGCACACCTGAGGGAAGAAATGTTGCCATTGTGAAGTCCTTTCCATGAGACAGCCTTCCACTGCCTGTATCAGTTTATTAGGCCACAGTTTAAAGATGCCTCTTCTAGTATAAAATAGGGGTTCTCTTCATCTTAAGGAACAGAGTTCATCTTCTCTCAATGGGCAGGGCATCATCTCTCACTTTCTCGGTTTTCCTCTGTTAATTTTCTCTAGCAGCTCACAAATACATCAACTCACAACTATGACTAGAACCTTGCATCCCCCTAAAAAACACTCTGTAGGTTACAGGGTATTAAGTCCATTCTCTATGGCCTCACAAGAGAAGCCTAACCTGACCAGGCCACTCCTTTAATCTTCCTTTCTATTTAAGATTCTCTTCTCACTTTCTCTGACATTAAGTTTCATGCTGTGTCTTTCTACATTTTTTCTGGTCTCTTCTTTTTCTCTGGGTAAGATTCATGCTTTGGAAGTTTCATTTGGTCAGGAAAAAAATTCACACAGGCGCAGCCGGGACAGGGCATTCAGGTGATGCATTGCAGTGGTGCTGGAACTGGGCCAGGATCTCAGGGCCTGGCTTCTGCCTTCAAATCCAGCTGTGATAAGAGAGGGATGCTAGGATCTTTTTCCAGCCCGGTCAGGCTTCAGATGTCTCACACCAGGGCTGATCACCTCCCTTTTCTCTGCTCGGCAGATGCCGGGCCTGGCTCAGCCCCCAGTTTGCTGTGTGTGCCATCCAGGACTAGCAGATCTCAGCAGCCAGGACTGGGCTGAGCCTTCCTCCCGCCCCCTCACTGCCTCTCCTTCCCTTTTGCCTCCCAGGAATGCCGGGGGGAGAGCAGGGGGAACTTCGTCCCGGCCCAGCCATTGGGAAGAGCCAGGCCGAGGTTCTCAACTCACCCCACTGGAAACCAGGAGAGAGCTATTTCTGGACTCTCACCTCAAAATGTGTATTCACTAGAGGTGTATCTACTCTTTTCATTGGTTTAATCAGGTGTCAATATTACAAAATTGTCCAGTCAGGGCTAAACCGTGACAATACTCTATTAAGTATTAATTCATTCATGCTTACAAAGTGCTTGGAGAAAGCATGGTATTACATAAAAGAAGACTTATTTTTACCATATAATGCAACTCCTTTAGCTGATCCCCACTTTCACAATACATCATTTAAAACTGTTCAGTAATAGATACAGACTTCCATCTTGGATAAAACTTGTGTGAAAGTGCACATCACTGAATGGTTCTAGAAGGGTAAAGGCTGGACTCTATGTTCATGCTACATACACTTAGAAGTGTTCCTGCAACACTGTGACTCATTCTGTGACCACCTTATGTTATTATTACATGGAAATTGTGATACTGATTCAGATCTAAAGCCTGTCCTGAGCAGAATCACTATCTGAGAAGGTGGCCAGTGTCAGATGCTTTGAAGACCTGGAGCACTCTCCCCACGGGCACTTCATATCACGTAGTCTGCCTCCAGTTTTGATTTTTTTTTGGTTGCAACCAGAGATTCAACCCTGAATCATCAATCACTTCAATATATCTCTATGTACAAAAATATAGTACTTTATGTATTGTGTGCAAAAAAAAAGCAAAGTTCTCCAAGTAGAAGTGGGTGACGAAAGGTTTTTGGCAGTTGTACAAGGAAGCAATTGAGTGAACCAGTGGGCCACCCTAACTCTTACAATCTTGTAAGGGTTTCTCAAAGAAAAATGCTCTGTGCAAACACACTCCAACCCTTAGCTCCTTTGCATCTCCTAAAAACTTCATTACCTCTGTTATCCATGATCTCATTTTCAGTCAACTATTTCACATCCATGTTATGATTCTATTTCTCTGATGTTTCATTTCTCTATCAGGGGACTGCAGTGCAGTGTAACTTTGTGTATATCCTAATCCTCTCATCCATAAATCATTTCTTTATTCTGGGTTTAAAACTAAATTGAGATCAAAACTTTTCATGATGTTTTGGTTTGTCTTTCATTTGGATAATTTTTGGTAGACCTTAAAGATACTGGCAGAAGACTAAAATGATACTGCACAGGCGGTATGAGTTAAGTCCCTTCTTAGCGAAAACATGCCTAAAGTTGATACTAAATCCTTGATTACATTCCTAATTTGTTAGCATTTCAGTCTATATTCACTGTAACTCTTAGCAGGTTCTGTTCAGCTTTAAAAAGAAGGATAGCAGATCCCTGTGCAGTAAAAAGCTTTTTACTTTGTAGAGAAGTTCCTTACCTTAGGCTCCTAACTTTATTAGGCTACTACCTGCAGTTGTGGCCTCAAGGACCAAACAGAGTGAGGCTTGTGAACTAAACTGAGATAATGAGTTATCACTGGGGTATCCTCTGCAGCCAGAGTGGCATTATGAGGGTCACCAATCTCTTCAGTATGGCCATATGCTAATGGGTGCCAGAGGTCCTGGTCAGAAAATAATCGTTACTGAAGGGAGTACCATGAAGGACTAGAAAGGGATAAAATAGACATAATACGCCCTGAAGTGTTCCTGTAGATCCATAGTGGGTGAAATCTCTGAACTGCTGTCTAGTCTTGGAACTGAAAACATACCAAATGTAGGTATGGCATGTAAAGAAGAAATTAGTGAGGTGATCATCCTGCATGCCAACTACCACCAGTGTAGTTCTCTGATGAGAAAGAAGCCGCTTCAGGCTGAGCACTTCCCTTCAGTTTTCATCAGCTTGCTTCAGGTAGAAAAAGAAATGCTATGCTAATCTTGAAATTTCCTTTTTACTTCTGTCTTCCAGGTAACTAGTCAAGAACAAAACTAAAATTCAGGGTCGTTTAGATGTTGAAGATCACTCTATACCAGTAACAGTGAAAAAAGAAAGAAGGAAGTTTTAAAATAGTGTTTTTTCTTTAATTTATAAGGATATGGGAGAGCATTGAGTGCAGTTTTGTGCAAATAAGGTTTGCTCTGGCACTGCTGTGTAAAAACAATCACTCATTTCTGGGTTGTGAGCTGGAATACATTCCTACTCTGTGTTCTGTCTCCTAATTAGTTTTTAATCCATGACATGACTGTGCATCATCCCCTCTCATTGCTTAATATCCTCAAAAGAAGAAATCTTTCAAAAGGCTCTTGAAATTCTAAATCAGTTATATTGCCTGCTTCTATTATGTATTTTGTTAACTATCCCAAGTAGTACTAACCCTTTAAGAACGTAAAAATCTCTTTAACAATAAGCTTTGTAGTTTTTTTCCTTTTCATGTTGTACTCATCAGAGACTCCTGTAGACCTTTGGTCAGTGCTACCAATTAGGAGGCATACACATACAGAAACTCAGACTCAGATCTGCACGGTTCTTGCCTGTTCCTTTCAGTATTAAAAGTGCCTGGAGCACAACTAATATGATATGGATGGTACCTTTATTAAAACATGGCATAGCAATAACCATCCATGAATTCTCTCTAATGAGGAAGTCTTTAAAATTTCTTTTCTCTAGCAGCTTTTCTGCTTAAATTCTGAGGGCTTGAGTATTTGAGGTTTAGGCAACATTCTGCTGAAGCAGAATGTGTATATATAACTCTTCTTTTGTATGTCACCAAAACAATGTGCACACCCAAATGAGCCCTGTACCCTCAAAATGAACTCATGGGAACTGGTATTATTTCTTAAAATAGGATGTGCTATACAGAAAGAGCTGGCACAAGCTCTTGCACACTTACTGTTATTTTATTTTCTTTTATGCACAAGAAGAAACTGTGAAGAAGCACAAATGAGAATCTAGTCCATTTCTATACCCTGGTACCTATTTTATTAAAGCCTGTATCACATCAGACTGAAAACTGGCAAATGCCCATACCCTTTCTAGTGTTCTCTTCAGCAGTGTTTGACACTGTCAGTCATACATTCTTGCTTACATGCTGTATAAATCTGGCAAGCGTAGGCAGAAGCATGCTGAAGTGACTCTGATCCTTCTTGTCAGATTAATCCCAGAAGGCTCCATTTCCATCTCCAGGACCTGCCACTGAAGACCTTGGTAAGGTTCAGTTCCTTTCCCTTTCTCATTCAATATCTATACATCAGGAAGCTACAACTTGGCAGAGGCTTGGAGAAAGACCAGAAGAGACCAGAAGAGCATATACCCAACTAGAAGAATGAAATCAAATCCAGATAATAAAACAGCAGATACGCCCAAATACCTTTTATATTAAGCTTCCCAAAGAAGGAATCTTAGGAAAGTTTATGAAGGAAACTGAAAGTGTAGGTTTAATTTGCTTGCTTCTGCCCTCTTGTCCCTACTCTTTGTTCTGCATAGTTACATATGGATTCATGCTGCAAAGTTGATCAGGAAATCAATATATGTTAAATTAAATTAATTGAAATTTTCTATTTTTTTATTGCTTGATTTAACTTGAATCATTGAACTGATCTATTTCGCAATGTAAACTTACTCTCTGTTCAACAGGGGTGACATCACATGTGTGAGTGCCAGTGCCAGGGGTAGAAAGGAAGGAGAAGAGGAATGTCTCAGCTGGGTTTGTTGTCAGCATCACTGAAAAACATAATTCCACCCCTTGCCTAGCTGAAAACCACACGTTACAATCAGGAATAGGTTTTCAGATGCAGCTATTCAAAGCTCATACACTCATTATACACAATGCCTTAAAGAAAAGAAAGTTTTAAGTAGTGTAAGTAGTGGTATGAAGATTTCATGATATATATACTTACTTTCAAAATTTTTCTTTGAACATGCAGCTCTTTTTTTTCTTTTTTTTTTTTTTTTCTCCCTTATGACAACAGTGGCAAGTAATGGAATGAAATCTTAATAAAGGAAGATTGAGACTTACCTCAGTTTTTTGACCATAATTCAAGTAGTTAAAAGATATTTTTAATTTTTTTGTGAATAAAACAAAGTATACCACAGATTCTAGTATTCCATCACAGTATCTGTATCACAGATTCTAGTACACTATTTGCACACTTTTCTACATCTCAGGTTTTTTTTAGTTAAAAGGCAGGGCTTTTGCATATGTTTTCCCTTAAGTTCTGTTTTTATACCTGCTAATTAAGTAAATAGTAAGATCCTTCTTTTTTCTTCTTCAGCTTACTAAGCTACCTCTTGGATAACTCTACTTCAAAGGCTGTATGCTATACCCAGCCATTCCATCTAAATGCAGAGCCAGACTAAATGCAGTAATTCCTAATTTCTCCTGATCTTAAATCCACAGTTTTATGAATTAACATTAGCACTCTTTTACTCTTTTTTTTTTTTTTTTTTTTTTTTTTTGACCAGTCTGGTAAAATTATCTATCTGTGGAGATTTTGCTTTCCTTTCAGAGGCATCAAAGCATGCTTCCTTTTGAAGTAGTAAGTGCTTGGTATTGTGCCTTAATGCAATACTGTACTGTTTTGTTCAGCCTCAGACTCAAAAAGCTGCTGGACTGATCCTTCACATAGCAGAAAATATTGTGGCTGAAGCAAGTAATGCAGGAGCTTTCCTGCATTTTCCTGCTAGTGACTGCTCTGTGCTATTATCTCTTTTACTAGATGGAAAAGAATTTAAAAAGATACCAAACTTCTATTTTTTTCTCCGTTTTGTTTTTTGGTTGTTTTTTTTCTTCTGTTTTGTTCTCTTTTTGTTGTGATTTGGTTTGGGTTTTTTTTCGTTTTTTTCGGTTTTTTTTTTTTTTTTTGGTTGGTTGGTTTTCTTTTTTTTAGTTTGGGTTGTTTGTTGTTGTGGGGTTTTTTTTGATTTTTTTCCCCTGGGATAACAGCTATGTAGCCACTTCCAATCACTGAAACAGGTTTATAAATATGGTAGGAAGTAGTGCGGTTGATTATTTTTCTCTTTAAACTGATTACAGAAATAGTTTAAAGAACTTGCATTCAGTGTTTCAAACAATATTGTGAGGGGGATGATGATGCAACTGATCTTGAATCCTGCTTATGCCAAGAATATTCTACCAGAGGTTAAACAGCAAGCAATTCCCAAGCCTGAACTGTCAGTATTACCATTTTGAATATCCCCCAACTAAATAATTAGGTGTAACTTAATAAATGTTTGAACACCACTTTCTTCCCTCTTCTTTCAGTCCAACTGTCTTGTAGTTTATGTCACTGTGGCCCACTTTTCAGCAAGAGCATGTCTTAATATTGACTGTATCAAATTAATCCTACGGTTTATTGTGGGCAGCCCCAGTTGGTCCTGTTCTAAGGCTTTCCCTCCCTTTCTGGTGAAAAGCACTTGTACCGTGGCCCTGCTGGTGGCCTGAATCACCTCAATTTGTTCTAGCAATCAGAGGCAGCTGCTCCTAGTGAAAGGACTGTGGACCTCTGAACAGAGCACTAGGACTGACCTCAGGCTGAATGCAAAAGGCTCAGTCTTTTCGGCGAGGCCAGTCGAGCATGTGCAAACAGATTTGCTGAAGTAAAAAATGGTCCAGTGATTTAATGCAAGTTTTCTTCTCCCTTTCTCTCTTTTTCCCTTTCAGAAATGAAACAGGATAGAGGATAGCCTGGGTACAATCTTAGCAACATCTGTTGCCTTTCACTAGGGTCTTGGCCAAGGCCAATAGCTATTCAAAGAGCTACTGACACTTTACTGAAAGAGAAGAAAGACTTAAATAGAGAAGTGTTTGGACATGTTTCCCAACACATACAGTTGGGTCTTTTTGTGGGTCAGAATGCTTTTGGAGGAATGCTTCTCCACTCCCTCCCCCATTCCCTCCATTTCTGGTGAAAGTGTCAGAAAACAAATCTTCAGCAGATTACAGAGCTCAGTGGGCTTACAACAGTGAAGAACAGTTAATTTTTCCTTTCTTTGCTTTTATTGTCTGAACTAAAGGGTGTTTGATGACTAAAATCTTAACCACAGTTAATAAGGAGAGTGAAGGAATTTATGCTTAAGATTGCTTCACATCTTTTACTTTCTAATTTCCACATCAGTTTATCTTTTAAAGTAACTAGTAATAGCAGTGGAGCAACTGTAGCATTTTAGCACTATTGAGATGACTGATATTGTATGAAGATATATTTTACAAAGTTATTTCTTATGTTTGTTTTCTTGTGTGCTCTCCCCACCTCCCCCATAAACATTAATTTCATCCAGCACTTAGGAAGAGGCAGTTACCTGTTTCTCTCTCCCTTTTTTCCTCACATAGCTTTTCACAGGCAATTTTGCTCTGTCCAACCATGACATGCCTTCATAAAAATGACAGATGAAGCAGCTGAGTAACTGGTGGGTATATTATCCTCCTGCAGGCATCTGCTGCTCAAAAGGCACCTATTCTTTTGTTGGCCTTGAGACAGAGGATGTATATTGCATCCCATACATGAAGTCATTCTTATCAGCCTTCCCCTATTTTGAGGATAATCATGGTAAATTAAATAAAAGCTACTGAGAGGAAGTCTCGTAGAGTTATTCAATTACATATATTTGCAATGAAGCTTGATATAAGTATATGTCTGTAGAGACAAAAGATATTGCTAGAATCCTCAAGGAGAAATCCTGCGGAGCTCCCAGTTTTACTGATTTTTGTTTTGATCAGGCCATGCTCATTAAATTCAAAGCAAGATGATTATCTATTGAGGAGCACAAGCTTCATGATGTGGGATGTCTTAGGGTAGCTAACTCGTGTGTATTATTCTCAGCTGTGTAGTAAATTTATTATTTATATTAGTATACACTATTATAGTACTGTATACTGTAGTATTAGTATATATCTGTACGGTAGTACTTCACACTGATATAAAGGTGCTTGTGCTCTGTATCCCATGACTGACCTAAAAAAAAACTTGTCCCAGAAAGTTCCTAACAGAAATATATATGACAAACTTCAGTGACTCAGAGGAAAACAAAAGCAGTACTTTTGAAAAAGCAAGGCTTGCAGGGCTGGTAACACCAAGGTCAGTGTTGCTGAATGACTAGGCAGGCACAGCATCCCAGTTACCAGCACTGATATCTCCAAAGGCCACATTGGAGAAATATGATAAAAGAGTGAAGGGGATTGAATAAAATACTTTTTGTGCCAGGGCATTATTAACCTGCTAAGTGTGGGAGGAAGCACGTTCCACAGAACTGCTATTTTCGTTCAACTGCCCTTGACCCTTTTTTTCCCTTATACATACATACATACAGAAGTAGAAGGAAATTAAGGATTGATCAGGCTCTGTTTTTATTCTTGTAGCACAACCATTAGTGTAATGCTTTGGGACTTGCATCTTCATCTCCACCATTTGGGACTTGCAAAGATTTCCACCACCTTCTGCTGGAGTGGTACCAAATGTTGTGCTTCATATTCTGAACTAGTTTTCAGACCAACAATAACTTAGGTTTTTCATAAAACTTATTTTTGTCTCATTGACTAAACAGTGTTTTCCCACTGATTTTAATAAATGCAGAATCTATCCCAAGGAAAGGTAGAAGCTGGATAGGATTAAGGGATTTATAAAGATTTTAACATTTTAAGTATAAAAGTAATGTCTAAGTTGTCATTCCTAAAGAATAAAAAATTCGATGGATACATTAGCTGGGTGGAAAATTGACATGTGAAATTATGTCTCCTTCAGCACTAACACCAAATAATTTTGAGAGTGGGCAGTTCAGGATGATGAAGATAGTGACATTTTTTTCTCTAACTCACTTATAAGACATTTCCATCTGCTTCCTATACAGCCGCTTACATGCTGGTGTAGAATTCTTTCTACATAAATATTCAGGTATAGAAGATTAGCATGTTGTTTAACATCAAGACTTGAAAAGTTGGATTGCTTACAGGGGAGAAGGAAGGGTCATCAGCATGCTCCTCGCTTTTAGTGTTTCTTGTGCTTATAATATTCTACATTTTTAAAATTTGTTTTGTGGGTTTTGGGGGCTTTTTGCCTCATTTTTTTCTTCAGTTTTGGGAGGGTTTTTCTGAAAGAGAGAGTGCTTGTCCAATTTTTTGCTGTGGTCAGGGGAAAAACCTACAAATAATAATAAAAATGTTGCTTACTTAGCTTAATTTTTCACACAGGGGAGGTTATGAGCATCTTGAATGCCAGCTATGATGCAGAAGTATACATAATTCAGGCCATTTATTCAGAAAAGACTTCTAAAATTGCAGCTGTAATCGCCGATTTTGTTTGTGCAAGTGTTCAAGCTTGTCTTGACAAAAAACACTGGAACACTGAAATCTGGTTTGGGTTTAGAGGTCAGTGGAGGAGTTATTCATATTAATTTTGTATATTTGAGGCAGAGTATAGAGTCTGACCTGAAGATAGACACCCTGCTATGTATGGGAATTTACTGGTTTAATTGTGTATATATTGCCATTTTTCCTAACTTAGCTGCAGATTTTCTGATGGACGCTACACAGTAGCAATTTCCCTGAAGCATGAAAAACTCCCTGAAGTCAATTAGACTTCCTGCGTATAGCTTCTCATAGGATCAGACAAATTGTGCTTCTCTATCACAATTCCTCTGAAAAAATTACATCAGTTTTACCACAGTATGAATGCCTGGCAGAATTTATCTTAATATCCAGCAGAAATTTATCTAACCTATTTTTTTTTTTTCAGCCTACATCAAAAAAGAGAGGAGTGCTGATTCTAAGGACGGTGATGCCTCTTCACCACCAGCAGGATCTTGACATCATGAATCATCAATCTGAGACCCACGTGCTTTTTTCAACACAATTTGAATGATTGTGTTCATCAAGAGATGCTCATAAAAGCATCTACGTGACATCTGATAGAGAGTTACTGTTTAACTTAGCACCATTGCAATGTTAGTGCAGGTCCAAGGATATAAAAGTAGTTGGCATTTTGCATGCTCTTCTCCATCCAGCAAATCCAGAAAGTGGCTTCTCTTCTGCTGCTGCCCTGACTACATTTTTGATCATTTTTTGTTTGGACAACATTCTCGAATGAAACAGAAAAGAATAGCTTTTAATGATTCTGCCTTCCTTCAAATCATCCCATCTAATTTCCTATATATTATTCCACCTCCCCTCCCCCCTCTTCTTTTTTATCTAATTTTAATGTTTTAAAATAATATTAATGCTTTTATTATCAGTACTTTTCTTTGTCTGTTGCTGATTTTTTTTTTTTTCTCTATTGGTAATCCATACTTCTTGCAGAGCATTCACTGCACCACACTGCCAGCTTTGTCACTCTGTACTGTATCTCAGCGCTGGCCTGCTCGGTACATCCACTTATAATATGATGAATAGCATTTGGAGCCTGGCCACACAGCCTCCTTTCTGGTCTTAGGGCTTTTTTAAGCCATCTATGCTTGCCTTTACAAATAATGTACAGGCCCACTCCTATGTAGCCGTTATGAAATTCTCCATTTCTCTTTTCAGTCTTCTGACAGCCCACCTGCCATTTGCCACCATTGTCCTGTCACATTTTCAAAATTCTTTCCATGTTTTTGTTTTTCAATTGATTTATTCTTGTGCTGTTCTTACTGGTGTGTGACTAATAAATTGCCGTCAATAGTAGAATCTTTTAATTTTGCAGCTTCCTTATGATTAAACAAACTTATTTTCAATTTATAGTTTCTTAACTTTATAAGTTCCTTTCCTACAATTCCCTTTGTTGCTATTCTCTGTTCTTCCTGACAACATAAACTCCATTTTTAACTGCATTCACTTTTATTACCTCAGGCAACTGTGACTTCTTATTTTACAGTTACATCGCCTTAGATTAACTAGATTTACTTTTGAAGAATATTACTCATGCAAATATACCAGTTACTCATATTTTCCACTACATGTGGACCAAACATGCCATCAAAAGATTGTGGAAACTCAAGGGGAGATAGAGAGGAACCGAAGAGGGACAGATGGAGCTATGATGGTAATGTTGAATTGATAAGGTAACACTTCCTAAGCAGAATGAGTGGCTGCAGATGCATGTAGTGACCTCATAAATTCCTCAGTTGAAATACCACTATTATTTACTTTGTTTCATTTAGTTCATATTATTATAACATTTTGGCTGACATATCTTTAGAGGATATTCTGCAAAATATATTCTAATATATAGGTTGTTGATCTTGTTACTGTTAGGCAAGTCCCCTGTGGTTCTACATTGGGTGGAGAACACTGTTGGAATATAAACAACATTGCAATTGTCTCAAAAATCTCAAAAGTTTAAACAAGAAGTTAAACAATAACTGTGAGGACACAGAAAGGCAGAGACATCCCTCTGTTAAATATTTTGTCAAAGGCCATAAGTGTCTTCAATTCCAATAGGTTTTATTTTTTTTTTTCCTTCTGGTATTTGTAGAAATGAGAAAAAAAGAAGCTGAAGAAAAACATTTCTCAGTTCTAGAATGGAATGAGAGCTAGTGTAACCACAGCAAGGGACAGTGATTTCTCCTGTGATACAGAAGGTAAGATATTCACGTCAGAGTTATAGTCACTTTTAACTATTGTATTTGGACAGCTGAAGCACTTAGTTAAGAGTAACATACAGAGTCATTTGTACCTATGCAGTGAAACCATGTGTAAATGGTGTTAAGTTTTCCTTTTAAAAGATACTAAACTGCAAACTCCCCTGCTTGCTTTATGAAAGACTAATATCTGCATAAATTTTTAAGAAAAGAAAAAGTTATCATTTTGTCTCTGAGCGTAATACATTTTCATATTGAAGGAACTCTACAAGCTATTGCTGAGTGCATAATGGAAGTTGCTTCTACCCACATACTGAATTACCAGGACCCAGGTAGCAGTTACCTGACACAGATCTTTCTCAGAGTGTGTATAATGAGTGTGCTGATAGGAATGTTACTATCGAGAGACAGTCAGAGGCTCATGGGACTGAATACAACCATTAAATAAATTTGTTTTGCATTTCAGGTCAAAATCCTCCATAAGCAGTGGCCACCAAAGCTCTCACTGTCTAAGAAGCATTTCACAGTAAGTTTCAGGAAATGCAGTTTCAAGTTCTGTGGTCCTAAATCTGCCTGTGGATCGTCTCTACAAAACAGCAACATAACTTGTAATGTGAAGAAGCATCCTTGATAGTTTGAGAAGTCAAAAGATGGGAAAGGTGCCAGTGCCAATGTGATATGATGTCTGCAGTTACTCTTTACAGTGCCTACCTAGGAGACAGTCTAACATGATCCAAGGTTTGTTTGTACAAACTGTAGACTTTCCTCTGGAACTGGTATACCTCTACCTCTCAGGATGAGTAAATGAACTACTAAACAAATTAGAAAGAAATGCAAGTGCTGTAGGTGTGGAATCCTGCCAGAATGATCCAGTCAATGCATTGGAATGGACTAGATTGGCAAAAAACCACAATCAAGACAGTCAAGAACAAATTGTATTAAAAAAATATACATTTGCTTATGTTACTAAAAATGGTAGATTGCCAAAAGTGACTAAGAATAATTTCTTCTTTATATTTTATTCTGCCTGTGCAATGAAATTAAATTGGTCTGCTTAGTCACATATTTTGCTTGGAGTCACTGTTTTACTCCCATGTAAGTCAAAGGGTTTCATACATTTTATTTAGATATGACAACATAAGCATTAAGAAAAATAATAAGACAAAAATATCTATCCTATTTTCAACAGAGTAAAAATAAGTTCAAATGTTTTCACTGACACACAGTTTAATGAAAGGTTTTGCTTGAGGGACTAGATTTTTGGAACATAAAGCACATCCTTGAGAGAGGTCTGTTAGAAGAACATCTTGAAATACTCCGTGAAGCTACACATGAAAGCTTTTTAATTGGGTGATAATTGACTATTCTATTTTTCCATTAGTAATATCTGGATCAGAATCAAAATTAATAAGAAAGAATCCTTCCTTTATAATGATTTTAAGTGACTGTAAAACTATTTAGTCCCTATTTTGAAACTGAAGAGCAAGTAAAAAGTTTGAGGATCTCAGCTGAAGTTTATGAAGCTCATGACCCCTTGTAGATTCTCTTTTTTGTCATCCTATTTGCAAACAATTTTTTTTTTTTCTGTCTTAACTGTTCTATTTTCATCATTGAAGTCATAGCTACTGCATTAAGTGGTAAAAGATAAATTTTTATGTTTACATCTCTGAATGAATTTGAAAGAAGGTAAAGCAGAGGTGTTTATGATATTTCATGATTAAAAAAAAAGATAATCTGTCCTTGAACCTTGTCCTCTAAGGATCAGTGCAAAGAGTCTTATTTTGATTAACTTGTAAAAGATGAATTAGGGATTGGAAGAAGGAGAACAAAGGAAAGGAGAATCCTTAATTACAATCTTAAGCAAATGTGTGCAATCATGTTTCAGGATTTTCTTGCCTGAATACATCTTATTAAGTTGTAACCATGCACTCAGACACTCCACAACTTGGAGAATGTAGTTGCTCTTCTAGTTGCTCTTTTTAAACCACTTCCTCAGTTTACAAATGCCATGATGTTGAATTGCCGCCTTCTGATTAGAAGGGTGACATTGGAAATCATGTCTGAACGTGAAGCTGAAAGACAAGAAACACATAGCAGTTACATATTATATTTATTAAAATAGTCATGCATGCTGCGTTTGTATATTCAAAGGCTACAGACTAATTCAGAAGTTAATTTTTTTTTTGTTAAAAAAACCCCTTTGTGATCCAAACCAATTGCTTTGTTGCTATTTTTTTCCTGTTGAAGTGACTTTATCTGCACATTGATTTATCAGTGTTGACAACACTGACAATAGCAGGAATGAAAAGTAATTATATATTCACATTACTAGTTTGTTTATATCATGTTGAAAATTTTTTTCTGGTAGATAGAAACCAAAAGGCATTGACCAAGGTGCATATCTTACAGTTGCCCTTGGTACAGTCCATTGTTCTAAAAACAGTATGTGTTAAAAATATTTTTGTCCGTGAAAAATGTCAGTTCAGCAGCTCTGCCAACATTTGGAACCTCTTTTTTTTTTTTTTTTTTTTTTTTTTTTTTTTTTCCTGTCCGAAGGCGCGCTGACTCCTGGCTGATCACGTTCCAGTTGTAGATCTGTTTCGTTCTGCAGACCCAAACGGCTTCAGCAGTGCTGAAATGAGGCAGAAAGTTTGTGCTGCCGCTTTCCCAGCCGGTCCACGTCCAAACAAAGCAGGTACTCATTTCCCAGAGCGGCCGCGCCGAGCAGCTCCGGGATTGCCGGGCTGTGCGTGGGTGCTGCCGGGCACCAGCCCCAGCGTGACACTGAGCCTTCTCCGGCTGCCGCTGCGCGCACTCCGCTCTCTCCACCCTTTATTCTGGGAAAGCACCTGGTTTACTTATTCAACGTATCGTTTACTTTTTCTAATCCACCGGCACCCCGCGGTGTAAACAGTAGCCGGGGAGGCGTGACAGCAGCTCTAGGGAGACAGAGGGCAGCAGGGCCGCGAGGTTTTAAGTTCACCGAGCAGGTCGGTGGTGCTTCCGTGCCCTGCCCAGGGACCAGGGGAGGGGACCCCTGCCCTGCCCGGGCCAGTGCCCGCGGCTACCCCACGCCAGGCAGGCGGACAGGCCAGGGCAGGGAGCGTGGGTTTCGCAAGTTGGCAGGCTGGGCAGGCTGAAAGGGCAAAGCTTTAAAGCAGGGACTCCACAAGTTCGGTTTAGTTTTGCGACTTTGTCTTCACGCCTCGAACGCTCAGTCGGCAGCTTGTAGGACAAATTGATGGTGGTGGGTTGTGGGGGGAGAAGAAAAGGTAAAAAAAAAAAAAAAAAAAAAAAAAAAAAAATCTTGAAGTCTCTCCTTCTACTCCCTGTTTCAAATGCAAATAGGGAGAGAGATTGGTTCCCGCCCCACCCCCTAGCCCGGCTCCTGATTTTTATCCAAAGGACTCCATCTGTATATCCTGTCAAGGAGGAGGAGGAGGAGGAGAAGAGGCGGGGGGGATAGTGGGGCCGGGCAGGCTGCTTGCTCCCTGGATCCCGCTTCAATAGCCACCACTGGGTCTTCAGGAGGTACAAAGAGTCCCTGTGCCGCCTCCGCGCGCCCTCGGACGGAGCTGGCAGCCGGCTCCAGCCACCGAGCCGTGATATCCCCTGCCCGGAGCAGCATCCCCACCTCCTCTGCCTTCTCCCTCCCTCCCCGCTCCTTCCCTCCCTCCTCTTCCTCCTCCTCCAGCAGCCACAATCCGCACCCAGTCGGAGCTGGGCTTGGCACCGGCACCCACTTCTCCCATCGTGTGCCCAGCGGCTGCCTGTGCAGTGCCGCGCCGTGCCGTGGAGGAGGAGGAGCGGAGCAGCGGCAGCGCTCCCGTCTCCGCGGGAGCGGGCGAGTGCTCGGGCAGGCGCGCAGCCCCCATGCCCGGTGGGCGCCCCGCCGCCCGCAGCCCGCCCCCCCCTGCTTGGGAGCATCCCGCCAGCACTTCGCCGCGGAGGCACCGTCGGCCCTTGGGATTAAAATACTCACCGCGCTGGGCAGCCGAGGGAAAGGGGGAGCAGGTAAGTGCTGGCTGCACCTGTGTTTTTTCTTGCCTTCCTTCCCCTTTCCCTTCCCCTTCCCTCCCATGTAGGCAGCGGGCAGCGGGCGGTCGGAAAGGGCTGGGTGCTGCTCGCCCGCACCCGCTCGCCCCGGGAGCGGCTCCTGCCCGGAGCGGAGCCGCGGCTCTGCGGGGACGGCGGGGACGGAGCGGCCGGAGCGGCCGCGGCCGTAAGTTTGGCGTTCCCCGGGCTGGGGGCGGCCCGGGCAGCGCGGCTGAGACCAGCCGCGGGAGCACCCAACACCAGGTGTGGTGGGGACACCGGGGAAAGTGAGAGCACTGGGACTATAGGCGCGTGTGCATCTTCTGAGAAATAAGAGAACAATAGCATCACTCTTGACTCTTTGGAGAAGTCTCACAGATAAGCGGGGAAGTGGGGTGGGGGAAGGGAGGACCACAGACTTCTGCAAAACATAGGCAACCCAAAGTCCTGACTGTCTCAGTCCTTTCTGCCAAACCAGAGCGGCTCTCTTGCTTGGGCTCGAAGTCTGGCAGTGATGCTACGGTGCAAAAGATTACAGAGACGAGGAAATTTCCTGAGTTATTTCCCAGAGCTTTTGTCCTTCTATGTCAAGGATGTTCTAGAGTTTCCAATTGTTGAAATTATGGGAGCTGTTTCTTTGATTAGTATTCAGCTGGTAAGGCTAGCTCTGCAGTGCTTGGCTGATGCTGACCCTTCCCCCTCCACCCCGTCCCCCAATCCATCCACATATCCACACACGAGCATGTCCTGCTTTCCTACAATAGGCTGTGTACATCAGTAGCAAGAGGTTTGTCATCAGGATCCTCAGACGTCTAGTTGCTAATGGAGGCAAAAAATATCCCTTTTTGAGATATGGTTTAGCCTTTATACTGCTTTCAAAAGGTGAAGTAGTTCAGGTGAGCCAAGATTCTACAAATGATGTCTTCGCCGGGATGTGGGAAAGGATGGGAGATTGATACTTGTGATTTGCTCTGATTCTGGGAACTGAAATGCTGATACTTTAATCTTTTCCCCTTGCAAGGATAAAATCTTACGTTCTGATAGATAGCTTGCTCAAGCCAAACCAGAGACTTGAAAGGACAGAGTATACTTCATAGTCTCTCTAACAAGACATACTGACTTGACATTTTTCAGCTAAAACATAGGTGATCGTGCAGCTTTGCAGAAAATAAATTGCTTTTCCAGGACAAATAAACAAATACATAAGAGAGCCAAACTCTTGAGCATATCAGTTTCTGAAACAGTCTCTCCTTGGCATTGATGCATGACTTTACTTTTCTATCTTTATTATATCTACTAATTGTTTCTCTGTTACATTATTTGAGTTTGCAGGGAATTGTTACTGGTGAAAGCTAGGTACTTTGTTTCTGAGAAAGGTGGGTCTACATAATCTCAGGTGCAGAGCTGTTCAGATGGGCAGTAGCATGAAAGTTGCATAACTAAATTAAGTTTGCTTACCATGTAGCTTTTGAAGGTACAACAGGTCAACAGATAAAGATCAGCTGTAAAGTAATGCTGATTTTCTCTCAGCAATATTATAATAGTTTTAACGATACAGAAGTGAAGTAAGAGTATTTGGAAATTGTGTGATTGTGCCTCATTAGGCTAGTTCAGTGCAACGGGTGTGTTACTATCTATGGAGGACAAAAAGAACACAAAACCCACTTAATAAACCCAAAAGAACTATCCAGGGACCAAATGTGCTATTCTTTTAAAGTCCTTTTACACAATTGTATAGCTTTTCATTCTGCAACTACCAGGGGATCTAATCTAGACATCTAGACACACTTTTTTTTTCAGGTTCATGAAAAAAGGCTAAGTAAGGTTTAAAAAACAATTGCAATAAAATTCACCATAAGCGAAGGCCTAGCTCTAACAGCTTTTAATATTAAGTATGTGCAATATCTAGGGTTTGAGTACTCAATAAAGATTTAAAACTACCAGGAATAATAGGAAAATATCAAATGTAATAATCTGAGCTACTACTGCATGTTAGAAATGTGTGTCAGTTAATGTGAGTGAAAATACAAACAACAGTAATACTGCCTATTTTCTTGCAAAAAGCCATTAAAGATTGCAGTTTTAATCAAGGAATATTTCACCCTTATAATAGGAGACTTTACTGTGATTAAAGGCTGATGTAGGTCATTAGAATTGTGTTAAAAGTCAGATGACAGCCTCACAACTATCCTAAGTCTACTTTTATTGATTTAATAGCAAGGCACTATTGATTATTTACTATTGATTTAATAGCAAAGTGTTTTCATGTAAAAGGGTAATTGTAGAGTACTTGTATAGCTACAGATTAACTGTGAATTTTCTGATGGGAAGAATGGATACAATATCTTCATAGATTTTCGCCTATCCTTTTCATGTATGACTGTGTGTACATACACACTGTGCCCACATTTTTCTGTTTCTTCAGCAGTCAGAGACTTGACTGAAGAAAATCATTACTAATGCAAGACTTTATATTGTTCTAGTCCAACTTAAATTCCTACTTTGTAATAAACCTGGCTAAGCCTTTTCTCAGAGGCATTCAACTCACAGATTGACTTCGATGTGTGATGAAAATAGAAAATATTTTAAACTTTGAGTGGTTTACAGATGAATATACTGCTTGAGAGTCAGTCCTAGTGATGTCTAGTAAGTTTTAGTGTGTGTTTTCAGCCTATTGGCTTCAGTATCTGATGTGTTTGGCGGTTCTTCAATGAAGGCCTTTCTTGAGTCATTCCTTTTCCTTTAGTTTATCAAACCCATTTTTTTTCCTGTATGCTTTCATGCTACTACTGGGTATTGTTTTCTTGTAGCAATAAAAATCATTAAATTCTATCTGAGGAAGGGTGCATAAAATAGATGGTTACTTCAGTTCTTCCTGTCAAACCAGGCTTAACTCTAAGCAGTAATGCAGGAGTGCCTCCTCTGGGAATTCAGCAGTTCTGCAAGAAAGTCATCCCTAGGCATTATGTGATGTTCTTCAGCTGAAATGAGGCTGCAGAAATCGAGCTTGTGGAAATTTAAATATTTGCCTTGATTAGTCCCAGATCCACACAAATACTGCTGGCGTTTCTTTTCAATAACTGATCAAATCAGCATAATCCTTCCCAGCAACTTACATCTTTTAAATGTACCATGGCAAGGTGAAAAACCAATAAAACTCTTCCACATGGAGAAAATGATTTTTTCTTTTCTTTTGTTAATTTTGCTTGAGGAACAAAACAAACTTACCAACAACCCAAACAATTTAGCACTCTAGACACATGCAATCTTATGATCAACTGCAGAGCAGTATAAGACACCAAAAACTGTTGCCTGGTTTTCTTTATGCATTTTTTAAAAGCCATATAATTTATTGCAGTGTGCCTTACTGTTTTTCTGTCATCTCATCAGGTCCTTTCACCTGAGTCAGAGGGTATTGGAGCCAGTTTAGTGTAACAGTGCCATATGTTTGGAGCAGTGATAGTTTTTTGCTTGATAACCAGATGCAGATTGTGGGATGTGCACTACATTCACAGATCTCCCATGTGAATATTTAGGCCAGTTAGCGGCAGGAGGTTGTGGTCTGTAGTTGTAATGTCATCTGGCACAGGGAGTTAATAGGTTTCATCGTACTGCCTCGACTTGCAGAGCTTCATTTCATCACAGGGTCCCCACCTCACTTGCTCCAAGGCACCCTCCTTTTCTTTTTTTTTTTTCCCTGAAAAAAGTGATAACCAGACATTGCAATTGACACCATAATTAGACATGTTATCTTCTCAAAACCTTTTTGTCTCAAGGATCACATTCCTGTTCATGTGCCTGTGAAGAAGTCTTCTGTAATATTTAGGATGTGTGACATGGAGGAGCTGCAGGCTTGTAACAAAGGGGAATTTTCTCTGTTACTAAATGTAACACCCTGTCCAATGGGCATTGTAGAATTGAATGTCAAAGCATAAATATTTCAGTGAGGGCAGTCCAGCTGTCAAAGGGCTTACCTGCTGATTCTACTTTGTTTAAGGGATCATGGTTCAAGATCCAGAGGCAACAGTCACCCTTGGAATTTTTCAACACACTGGGTCTGATTTTACTGAATGACTGAAGTAGAGAAAAAACAAAAAAAAACCCCATGGGATGACTGTGCATTGTTGACTAAGCTAATACAAGATATATTATCAGGTGGTGGCTTCTCAGAGTCAGTGAGGTCCATATTTGTGCAGTAAATTTTGCAAAGGTGTCAAAAATTGAAGCAATTTGGTGAGAGGAGAATAATGGGGCAGTGGGGAGGATGAGGGAAGTGAAGGCAATAAAATAAGAGTGGTAAACTCTTCAGTTACAACTTCAGTGAGCAGCTGACAGTGAGATTTCAAACTAAAGTCATGCAATCCAGACTGGTGGAGTTTAGTAATAGGAAAGGGTTTGGATTTCCACTTCTCCCTGAAGCATTTTACACATTAGAAACAATTTAGGACAAAATACGCTGAAGGACAAAATTCTCTGTTAGGTTGACAGGAAAATGATATGGTTCATAGATTAAGCTGGCACTGTGACACTGGTAGCAATGTGTGAGCAGAAGTCTGCAGGAATTTGCATTTTGGCTGCAAAGGTTAGGTGGTGCAAAGATGATCTCAAGAGCCTTCAGCAGACTTTCCTACGGGGATGGGGGAAATCTCAGATGTGGAGAAGGAGGGCTTCCGAGATGGTATCTCTGAGACTGAAAACTTGCCCTTATCTACTGGTGCTCATTGTGACATACTAACATTGAACACTAGACTTGATGAGTTGCTTTAGAAATTATGAAGTGAAGCAAAATATTCAGAGAGATTTTCAGTGGGTGTAAATTACCCTTAATTGCTTGTAGTGAGGAGGACTATTCCTTTAAGTTGAGGATCTTATTCATGATATGAATGTTTTCAACAAATCAAGATTGCCCCTTGGAGACAGTGCATAATAGTGTCTTTTTGACATTAGCAGATTGTTTTGGCAAAGTAGAGTAGTAACATTTTTCAGATTAGCACTGTACACCAGTGGCTTAAATATAGTTTAATTTTTGTACAGCAGATGGGACAAAATGTAAGGTTTATGACATATATTGAATGAAGAGGTTATTATTTTTCTCAAATGTGTATTCTTCAGTCTGAGGTTTTATATATCAGCCAGATATTTAAGAACATAAACATGAGAGTTTGGATATTTAGTGGGTATTTATATGGGGTTTTTTGGAGAGTTTTGTGGGGTTTTTTTGATTCTTACAGCTTTTCACTTGGATAGCATGTTACTGCACATTTAAGACATACTACCTGCACTGTCCAGATCAGATAACACACTCTCCAAATTACACACCAGTTCTTTTACTTTGTATTTTTCATATTTGTCACTGCCAGAACTACATATAAAGCAAATAGGGAAAACAAGCTTAGATGTGAAAGCTAGAGCTTAATGCTTTAAATACACTAGAAGACAATTTTGTTTTTAGAGGTCTAAGTTACTTTTTAGGTTGGCAAAGTGTGAATGAGGAGATATGATTTGGTTTACCCTTATTTGGGGAGGGGAGTAGCATTTGGGAGATGAGAAACAAGATGTAGAGGTACACTTTTTTCTAGGGTAGTTAATGATATCAATTAAAAGTGTAAATATTTCTCAGTTTTGTATACTCTGAATCTCATTTGTGCAGAAAAAGACAGTGTTTCATAAAAGAGCATCTTTAAACAGAAAGTACAAAGTAGTTGCAGGTCACTTTCAGTTTTCCCATTGTACTCAAGTGTGTAAACACAGACGACAGTGAAGACACTGGAATCAGAGCACTGAATACCCTCTGTCCCTGTCAGTGTTAGTTTTATCCACTGCCACAAGTGCAACCCTGAACACTCAAGATATGCTTTAATGAGGAAAAAAACACCAACTGTGCCTCTTAGTTTTCAGTTTTATGAATGCTGTGACGTTGCTTATGTGGTCACATGGGCATGATACTTATGGACGTCATAGAACAGGTGTTGTTGAAGTGCTAGTTATGCTTGGACAAAATTAATCAAAAAATCTGTATAAAATGTCTATCTGTCTGTCTATCTATCTATCTATCTATCTATCTATCTATCTATCTATCTATCT
>CM031858.1:99045098-99070194 GCA_018697195.1 Certhia americana | reverse complement strand
TCTATCTATCTATCTATCTATCTATCTATCTATCTATCTATCTATCTATCTATCTACCTTTCTATCTGTCTTTCTATCTATCCATCCATCCATCCATCTCAGTAAGAAAGGTAATGAAATGCAGTTTAATAAAGAATTATTCCCAAAACATAAATGATTTTTAAATACAAGAGACTTCTGCTTTTGGAGGTATCACATATAAAAGGCAGTGTGCTGGAAGAACTATAAATAAAAATGTAAAAATCGGGCTCTAAGAGGAATAGGAAGACTTATTCTGAAGAGGAAAAAAGGAGGGAAGAGTGCTTCAGAGCAAAAAGTGCTGCCACACAGCTGAATAAAAATAATTGGAATTTTGGAGTCTGTGTGGTGAAAGTATTTGAGAATGAGTAAACCACAACAATGTTTTTTTTCCAGGAGGTGTGAGTATTCTGCTTTTCATCAGATTGTGCTGTCTAGCATATGGACTGTTTTTCAGTTGGTATTTTGGGTGCGTTTTTCAGTTCTGTGCTGTGGCGTGTGGCTGGGGACCATGGCACTCCATATGGTGGCTTTCATACTTTCCTGCAGGTGTAAAAGAAAGGATATAAGAGAACACTGTTTGAGATAAAGGTTAGAGCAATTCTAGGTTTGAAATGTCTGTTCTGGGCAAGAACAAGACATTTCAAACTGCTTAGTGAAGACTCTAACATATTGTAAATGTTTTACTGACATTTCTTAAGAAAATCCATTTTGTATTTTTATCTCTGTTAAATAACAATCTGCTGCCTCTTTGAAATAAACTGACAGTTTATCAATATCAGATGTCTTTAACATGATGTAACTTAGACACAGAGAGGGGAAATCAAGGATGCATAAACAGCCTCTACTACAAACAACACTTACTGTAGTTTAACAGAGCAGTAGGAAGTGAACATATCACAGGGAAAGTACAGCTATGTCCTTAACACTCATTGGCAACCCTCTCAGTAATTACTGTCATATGGTCATGATTTACCCAAAGGACCAGATCAAAACTGAGCTATGACTAGTTGGGATTAATCATTTCAAACTAGGCACTTCTAACGAGGATGACACCTGTTTGTTAATCCTGCTGTGAGAAGAATTTTGGTCCATGTTGGAGTCATGTCTTTTATAACTGTAGCATCATGTTTTCAAAATTAGGGTCTTTAGGTAAGGCTTGCCTGTTCTCTTCATTTTGCCTGTAGGGAGACACTGGATTTTCCTATATGGAAGCTTTCAAATTGCTGCTGCTTAGCAAACATGCTCAGTGGGTTTGTGGTTTATCCCACCAGCCTCCAAGCAAAGCCTTTCTGGTGCAGGGCAGTACCACAGAAGGGATTACTATAAAAAGGCTTTAAATACAGTCTGTAATCAGAAGAGCTTTTTATTTGTTTCATGTTTCTGCCCTCTAGGTACCTTTGGCAGCATGATGCATAGGCATTCTGCAGCTGAAAGAGCCTGACATACTGAAAACAGATAGTGGATATTGCATTTCACTCAGTTTTAGTAGTAATGGGTAGGACTATGATAATCAGTTCAGAGAGTTTAATGTGTATGTGATTTAATGTCTAGCCTTTTTAGATTAATTAAAAGTATAAAGGATGAAATCTTCATTCTTCCGTGGCTTCCTAAGTAGCAGCAGTTCACTCCAAATTAATGCCGTTATCTATTTTAATTTCACCCTTATTCCCACTTCATGTTTGGCACTTTGTAAATGCTTCTTGTCTCCCTTATTGCTCACTTGGACAAGGAGGATGTCTATTTAAGAGACAGCTCTGCTTACCTGGCGGTTCTCCCAAAAGGCAAAGCTATGTTTGGTTCTGACTGACAGAATTTCTACTTTTAAAAACATTACACTAAGTATACATTTTTACATGGGCAGAGAAGGCTCACAGTCATAAAAGGCAGAAAAGAATCTTAAATATTAAAGTTTGCATTTCTAAAAAAAATTAATTTTTTTTATTAGTAAGTCCTATGAGTTATTAAATGATTAGGTTTTTTTAAATAAAAAATTATTTACATGTGTTAGTGCTGAAAAATCATTTGTTATTAAATTTAGATTTCATTGAAAATACGAAAGGACATTATCTTCTGATCTTTCTGGGCATATTTCTGTATAAATACATAAAGTAGTCTAACATGTTTCTTGCAGTGCCTGACATTTGCTTTAGGAATGTAGTGAAATTGAGTGGGGAGACTCAGGGCTTTTTACCAGGTCATGTTCAGATCAGAACAAATCATAGCACCTGGTATACTGTGACTAAAAATCAATCAAATAGTTCTGATTCATCTTATGCTCCTTCATTTTACTTTTGAGTTCTATGGGAGACAGTTAAGCTAGGATATGTCCCTGCCATTAATACAACTTGCTGCCTGTAGCTGGTTTTGTAATTATTTCATAGTAATGGCAAGTAAAGCAGACCATAGCAGACAGAAGAGAAAATATGAAATCAAATGACTGTAAATAACTGAAGTTACTCTGATTATTTTAAAGAGAAACAATTTTAACATTTATATTGGAAAAAAAAAATTAGGAGAAAACTTTATGACTATAAAGACATTTGTATCAGCAGTAGTAATGCCATCCCAGAAGTTTGCTATAAACTTTGAGAGATTTATGAAAACACATTACTGTTGATGAGGAGAAAAAAAATAAATAAACAGTTTTGATGCATGATGTGAAAGCTGCAAAAAATTTGCATTCTCTAAAAATAATTTAAATTCTGACAACAGTTCTTGTCTTTTTCCTGGATAGGTACCCATTACACCATTTCTTTGGTGAAGGCTGTTCAGCAGTGGTGACATCTTCCAATCGACCACTCTGCGAATTATTATCTCTGGACTCCCAGCTGACACCCTGCCGGAGGCTAGAGCTCCTGAGACAACTGGAATTGTGCCTGCTTTGGTCAAGGTTTTTTCTTTCACCGAGGGAAAAAAAAAAAAAATGAAGTTGGGCAAAGTGGAGTTTTGCCATTTTCTTCAGATACTAGCTCTTTTCCTGTGTCTTTCTGGGATGAACCAAGCAGAGCTCACAAGGTCCAGGTCAAAGCCCTATTTTCAATCAGGGAGGACGAGAACGAAACGCAGCTGGGTGTGGAATCAATTCTTTGTGCTGGAAGAATACATGGGTACAGACCCACTCTATGTAGGAAAGGTAGGGGATTTTAAATAAACTTTGGAGGGTGCAGATGCTTGCGTTTTGACGTGTTTATATGATGCCACCTAAAAATTGTAATTCTGTTAGCCCAGAATTACAGCAACAGCAACACATTGCATTCCTGTAAGAAAACAAGGTTCCTGTTGCAATTTTCCTTAAGAGCTCTACATATTAGCACTGCTTGTTTAACAGAGTACAGTAATGAAAGTGTTTCACCAACACTGATAGAAAAAAATATTTATTACTTATACTAGGTTTTAAAACAGAGGAACATAAGGATGAGTATTCTTTTTTGAACATAATGCTGAGTATTCTTTTTTAAAGAGTTAACAGCTAGCCCCAGAAAAAAAAGAAGTTCTGTATTATGTTGTTTGTGCCCTAAAACTCAGCACTACTGAAAGCAAGAGAGAAAGAAATCAGGCATTTGTGGGCGTTATGAGTGAAAAGGAGGGCATGTCTGCATTACTGCTTTTCTTTGACATTGCCTGCCTGGCAGACTGGCACCTTGGGAGCCTTGCTGTCCTCTGTGCAGAGCACAGCCTTGTGGCTTTACCTCGGCTGTGACGGGCATGGGTCCAGTACAGAGGCAGCCCTTTTACATCAGGGCATCCCAAATGGTTTGTTCTGAGCGCCCGTCGCTGCACATGGAGCACATTGAGCACAGCTGTGAATCCAGGACTTAGCTCATTTACTGCCTTGTGCTAGTGGGTAATACGCTGCCTTCGGCAATTATGCGGGGGAAAAAAAAGCCCACAAAACAAAACCCCCTCTTGTGTTTCTCTGTAACATTTATGTGTAATCATCTTATTGAAAGGAAAACACATTTTCTCGGTAATATCAGAATCAATAAATATAGTTTCTCATTAAAATGCAGCAAATGCATAGAAAACAAGGGAGTGACAGTTTTTGGCACTACAGCACGCTTACAGAAAAAGAGATGAAGTAATCTGAAATCCACTGCTTCAAACATACCAGTGCAATGAATTTCAGCTTACTTAATTCATCTTACTGAGACAAAACATTGATGGTTGTGTTAATACAGTTAAGCACTTAGAATTTAATCATGCCAACTGAATAATCAAGTTAAATAGGAAACTGCTTTCATGATTGCAGCTATGGTTGTGTTTAGGTGCTTTCCTGAATTGGGAATGGTACTTTGCATAATTGAACCCTTAAGAAAGGTATGCTAGAATCAAAAATGTCATCTTGTATTGCAGTGGTCTTGAAAGTTTTGGTAAAGTTTTACATTAGGTAGCAGTATCCATTTTGATGCCACACAGCTGCTAGTTGTCTGTGCAGGTTTGACTTTTAGGCATATTTGTACCCAGGTTGGAGTTTCTCTTGTGGTTCTGGAAATGGCCTATTTGGCATTCTTTCCCACTGATAAAAAAAGAAGTGTGGCTTGCAAAATTTGAATTTCTCTCCTGGAAAAGAAGCATCTTGGAATACTCGAGTGAGGACTAGTTTTGATCTGTAGTAATTCTCATATTCAGTCGATTGCTATATTATGGCCAAAAATGGTGTGGTAGTGCTATAGTACATGATATTTGCATGCATGTGGTTATTTTTAGCTTCACAGTCTGCTCTTTCCTGTCCTTTGCAAGAGTCCTAGCATTCACAAGCAGATATCTTCCAAAATGCAACCGTTTTTTTTTCCTGAAACATTCTGTGCCCAGCCAGCTTTTGTATCAGTAGTATGAATTGTTGGCTCAGGAATTTGTACCAACAATCCATTTTGTAGGAAAAGCAGATAAAAATTTTCACATACAAAAGGAAGCTCATCTTCCTGGAAAGACAGTCCTTTCTGAGCATCTTGTAAGACAAGACGTGCCCAGTTCCTAACCTTCTCACTGTAGAGGCTTTTCACTGTGTGCCTCCTGAGGTGCAATCATGACCGAAGCCGCATTCCCACACAGGAGAGCAAAAAAAGGGTGAAGAAGTGAATTTCTTTCTGTGTCTTAACATATTATGTGTAGCACCACTCTGAAGTGAGCAGCAGTCACCTTCCTCCCCCTCTTCTCCTCTTAAAAACATAGGTGCTCTTGTTTCAAATCCTTTGCAGGCAGATAGGGACAGAGAAGACCGAGATTTGCATAGGAAGGACAGATTTTTTTTTTCCCCTCTTTTTTTTTTTTTTTCTTTTCTTTTCTAATCTTTTTTTTTTTTCCCTTGGTGAGGAAGCTGCAGCAAGCAAAAAGCTGGCATAACTCACTTTTCTCATCAAATGAAGTGGAAGCAGCAACCAGACTCTGCAGAGTGCTCTGCTTCTGGGGAGGCCAGACCTGCGCTGCCTTGTGTTCAGGATGCTTTGCGGGGTGCCAATCTAACTGCACATCCAGGAAGGAGGGACCTTCCTTCAGCTTTTAAGGGCTGTGAGATAAAAAGGCTTCAGCAACACTCAAGCAAATGGAGCTTTAATGGGGAATACTGTCTTCCTGCCACTATTCAATTTTACAAAGCCCTAGGCAATTCTGGTTGGAAAGCAGAATTTGGGGGATGTTAGGGTTACATGCCAAATCATTCAAGAGTTGTGAAATACCAATGTTAATTGCCTTCAGCACTAGCTCTGTCCTCCTGGGTGTCTGCATACTGACACTTTAATTACATGATCATGCAGGGTAAAATCCTAGTACTTGTAAATAATGTAGTAGGATTCCTATTCACCTCAGTAAAACAAGTCCTTCCCTTAATTTTTCAGTGTTTTCATGTTTGTTTAACAAGGCTGCACATCTCTACCTGAGGTATAATGCAGCCTACCTCTGGAGGAGTTCCATTAATTTTACTCTAACAGGAGTCAGAGGTGACAGAAATTTGGTGCCTTTTTATATTATCTTCTTTTAAAATTTAGGTTTTTTGCCTCTATGATATGAATTTTAATCATCTTGGATGTAATTCTGAGCACCTCTTGGGAGGTGCTTAACATATAATCAGATTGTGGACTGAACCATATACAATTCTTTTCTGCCGGTCAGCACAGCATATGTTATGTTCACTTGAAGGGCTGAAGCATTTAACTGTTTAACACATTAAACTCTTTGGATAGGCACTGTTCTCTTTCAGACATGCCATGTAGGAGGTGAGGCAGTTAACTGTGATGCTTATTGAGCTAGAAGCATAGCTGGCTTCTGTTTTCTGGAAAATGTTTACTATGGCTTGGTAATACGTTTTTGTGAAATGCCTTACTCCGTATTTTCCTTGTAAATGACGTTAATGGAATCTATTTGGGAAAAAAAAAATAGTATAGAGCAGTTTTAAATGATTTGAAACATAAACATCTAAAATTAGGATAAAGTGTATGCTATTATGTTGAAAATTTGAAAAGCTGTGTATGGTCTTGTAATTGAAGTTTCCAAGGGTACACATTGGCAAAAAGGGGTGCAGTAAAAGTAGAACTTGAACATTTTGTTGATACTTTTTTGATTTTATTACATAACTTATAAAACATCCAGGATTTGGGGCTTTTTGTTGTGGTGGGTTGGTTTTTTTTTTACTATTATTTCTTCTAATGTCTTCTGCTGCAAGAGTCGGTCTCATCAAAAGCCTTATAATGACACAAAATCTCTGCCAGTAATCATTTCATTTTTCTTATTAAAAATTTAAATATAAAACCCAAACACATAAAAGAAGCCATAAACAGACCTGAAGAAGTGAAACAAGTCTTTGAACTCCATGTGAGATGCTGATTGATAGCTGGCTTCACTGTTTCCTTTTGGATCCAAACCAACTCTCCTTTTCCAATGGCTCTAAATTTAGGTATAGTCACAGGGCAGTTTCAAGCTTTTTGTTGAATTGAACTCATCTTTTCCCTTGAGATCTCACTAACATATGAAGAACTGAAAATAAAAGACAGAGACTTTTGACTGAGCACAAACCCAAGAAATTCATATGCAACTTTGAGAGGCTCACTGGTAATTTTCAAAAATAACGCTGAACTTGTAACATGCCCTGAGTGTTGTTTTTTATTTATTACATAAAAGAAAGTAAAGCCTAAGTCCTAACCTGCATTTTCTAGATTGTAAAATCAAGAGAAAGGGTTAAATGAGTGAACTAAGAGCATATAGTTTCCTAGATATCACAGACATTGCCTTCCAACACAATTTTACCTGCTTCTTCTGACTGTCTTAAGGTAAATAAACCTGTTGGATCCAATTTCCAAACATGGACAAAAGTGCATAACAGCTGATGTTTGCATTATTATTTCCTGGAGTAGTACAGAATGAGAGCATATGAATAAGAATGAAGTGAACTTAAGTCTTTCCTATAAAATTAGGTCATTTAAGAGAATTTGCAGTTTTTACAAGTTTAAGAGAACTTACAGGCAGGGTGGGGAAGAGTTTTTTAAAGCAGCCATATAACAAGTTTATGTTATTAACATAGAAAGTGGATAGTTTTTTTCCAGTCTTCTCATTTAGGAGGGAAAGAGGCTGGATAGGGGAGGATACTCGGCTTTCGGGTTAATGCTTTGTTTTTCAAAGGTGTCAGTGAATATACCAATAAGGTGACAGAAGTACCCACATACTGCATTTATCTGTGGTGTGACCTTGTCTCAGGCCATGCAGATGCAGTCAGCAGTCAGGCTGGCTCTTTTCATAGAACCACAGCCTGACAATTTCAGATGTGATGAATTTTGACTGAGTTTGATAATAAGTATCTTTGCTAAAATACTTTAAGACAGTGAGCACTGTGGAAGTGCTGGCCATTCAATCAAACTCAGACTGAACTGTGGGAATATTACTGGCATTCTGTGAAATTGAGAGCACATGGGGTGATAGATATTGCAAAGGCTAAATATAGTTAAAAAGGACTGGGCTACCTCATTTGCATATAGTGAAGAAGGAGGTTAGTCAGCTGCAATTCCCTGGAGGAATCTGACCCTCCTGCTGCTTCTAGAGGCACAGGGACTAAGGCTCTCTGGTCAGCTTCAGTCTGTATTTTTTGCCCTCCAAGCATCCTGTGCAAGGTAAATGTTCATGTCTGCTCTGCAAATAAGCTCCTGGCTGAGAGTAACCAGAGCTCTGCAGATTTTTTGTTCATTTTCCACCCCAAGTAGTTTTGGAAAAAATCATTCAAACAAACAAAACTCTGACCAACTATTTTTCATCTGTCTTTATGGCCTCTGTGTGGAAAACAGACAGCATAATAACTCAGAAAGAAACTTTCCCTTTGTTATATTTTTCCCTCCCTTTCTATTTGTGTTATCTTTACTTTTATCATAATCTTTGAAGCACTGTTGTTTTATGTACTCCCAGAAGGCCATTTATGAAAAGAAAAAAGCAAATCTGCTGTATTTCTGATATTTATCCATCTCAGGAACTCTTTGCTTTTCTGTGCTATGAAAATTGATAACAGTTGACCTTTAAAGTAAAATGGGACATGCTATTCCTGCCAAATAGTTTGCTACCACAAGTGCTGCAAATGGAAAGAATGAACAGACAAAATAGTTCAGTCTATTTAGTTAAGTCTGCTTACTTGCTTTATGTATTGAATAGCTCTTGGGGAAGTGATGCTTCAGTTGTACTCCACAGGTATGACTTTACTATCTCAACTTGCTCTGTCCAGTCCCAGTACAACACATTTTTCTCCCCTGTATAGTCACTGTGGGCTTTGTGTTATTCCATGCTATGATTTATGTGGATTACCCTGAATAAAATGTTCCCTCCTTAGCATGCAGGGCTAAAGTGTCTCTGGGGAGAATGGTGAGATTAAGGCACACAGGAAGAATTATACAAAAGGATAACCTAAAATCTGCTGCCTTTTCCTGGTCGATTTCATCAGCCTGCACAGCTACAGTGTAATTTCCTCTTTTCCTTTTTACTGGAAGTCCTGTTGTCTCATAGCTGAGTGGATACTGGAGAAGGTTTTATGCCAGGGACTTAAAGTGATGACAATTTCACAAGCCCAAACACTAAAAGACAATTTGTATGTAATTTCATTATTAGAAGTGATAATAGAGTTGAGACACTTACAGTTGGATACTGAACTAGAACATGTAGCTTTTTGATCTCTTTCTATAATATAGAACATTGATCCTTAACATGTGCCATTATAGAAAAGGAAGGTTAGTGAAGGTGATGACAACATCAGTAAATTAGGCAGCCCTCATGGCAATTTTTCGTTCAATGGCACAGCCATGCTATTTATGTAATCCTGTAATACCAGTTCTGTGTTTCAGCAGACCGAGAGTCTCTACCTGCAGTGTTCTGCTCTGGATGTCTTTTGGGCATTATTTAAAACTAAATTTTATGAGTCTCTGACAAAATAGAAGAGCAAGAGTAAAAGCTAATTTTGCAATTATATGTAGATGAGAGACTCCTGTATGCTTGGCTGGTTATCAGAAAATGCCTTATTTTCAGGAGAGCATGAGATTTAAAGCTCTGATGTCAGTCAAGCTGATGCTGCTCCAGCTGACATTTTTAGTGATGTTCTGACATTCCTTCTCCTTTTCATCTTCTGAGATTGTACTTGGTCCCTTAGTTCTTGTTATTGGCTGTCATCCAACATCCAGTTTTATGTCCGTCCTCTTGTCTCACAGTTCTGTGTTAATGGAATTGGAAATGCAGCACTGTAAAACTATGGCTATCAGGAACTTTGAGCATTTGCATTGTTCTAAGACTAAGGAAGTCCATTCATGAATTATTTTGCTAGCTGAAATTAAAGCAAACACAGCCCCTGCTCTGAGGCAGTGGTTTTATAAGGCAAGAACTAATAGCAGACTAAGAAGCAATGACAGAAGTCAGAGAACTGTGTTGTTAATCAACATCTGAAAATAGTTTGAGAACAGAGGATCACTAATGTTTTCTATGAAGATATAATATTTCTTTTTCTGAAAATGAGACTCATGCAACATTTTAAAACATTATGAACATATAATAGAGAGTTTTTTCCTTCCTTTATTTCCTATTGTTTATAGATGACAAGTTGGTTGAAACTTCTAAGTGCAGACCTATTTAATATCTATGTTAGTACAAGGCTACATCTTCTTTTAGACCAGTAAAGATAAAGGATGTTTTCCAGTTGCTTTCAAAATATCAGACTGCATATGCTTTATAGTTTTACATCTTGTAGCCTGCTGTCACAGTACCTTTTTAATGTTGCCTTTTTTTTCTTATACATCTTCTCTTAGCCATAAGTGTCTGTCTACAGATTCATTGGGCATTCATTTCATGTATTAAGTATTTTCCATGTGTCACTGTCTAAAAGTACTGCCAGTACTGTTGCTGCCTTGTCGTAATTCTACTGCTGAATTTCTTCTTTGTTTCACATTTGTTTTAAAATATTATACTGCATTTCTTAATTTCCTTTCCCCCCACCCCTCTTTTTTTTCCCCATTATCACTTAATAAAATAGCACCTGTGTACATATGTAAATGTTTCAGTGCTAACTTTAACCACTTAGAGGGAGGACCTGGGGCAATATATATTAAGATCCTGAAAAAAAAAACAGGGAATGGTTCCTTTGCATGCAATAAGCTGGCTTTTACATAAATACACTGGTGATAAGTACTGGAAAATCTTTTCAGTATAATCTTTTTCTCTCAGCATTATTCATTTCCTTGGGAGAGGTAGCTGAGCAAAGTGCTTATGGTGGAACTGCTGAGAGAGAAGAAAGATATTAATACACTAGGTTGCTCAGTTCTTTTAGAATAACTATTAGATACCTTATGCTACCAGCATCTTCTCTGTCACTTTTGCGCTGGAAGAGACACTTACTGTCACGTAAATTAGATGCAAGTAGCTCTTAGAAAAGGCAGTGGAGTGTGTGCTCTAGGACAACTCTAATTCTGTCCCAACAGTCCAAACCGTGGTCATGGCATGAGTACCAGCCTATACTAAGAGCAGAAATGTGAAGATGTCATAATGCTTAATCTTTCATAACTTCAAGGTTATAAGAAGGAGGATTAGCCAGTTAAAAATAGGGACGGGGGTTGTTTATGTGTTATAAATAAATGTTCTGAACACCTAACTATACATCACTTTAGCTCAGTGTAAAAATGGGAACCCCCTTAATTTTCCCAGGCAAGTGTAAACTTAACCAATGGAGAAGCTGATTGGCAACAGACACCAATCACCAAAATCAATAAATATGTTAATAAAATTTAAGAATATATTTAGGATTATTTCTTGCAGATGTTCTTGAAAAAAAAAATACCACCACTAAGAGTTCTGTCAATGTAAAAATATTTGATGATGTTACAGCCCTGTGCTGTTGCAAAAGTGGTATTTATGTCATTTATGTATGTTTAAGGCACATAGTATGGTATTAACACACTACAAGTCATAAACATAGCAAGGAATAAGCCTTATTTTTTCTTCCAGATAAATAGGAATACCAAGACAGATATAGCTCTTTTGCATACAGAAGTTCATGTGCCATTATTCAGGTACCAGAAAACATGAAAAATGCCTTACTGACTTGGTATTAAGCTGTTTTTTTTCAGAGTCCTCCTTTTGGAGATGAAGATAATTCTAAGCATTCAAGAAAAAGGCAAAAAGTTTTTTAATATGTTTTGATTATTAAGTTCTGCTGTTCATAGAGTAAGTGAAGATTTAGTGCAGAATCTTCAGATCAGTTTTATTGACTCTAGGAGACCATTTGAGAATATAAATGTTACAATACAAATATCTGGTCATTTCAAAATTGAATTTTTAACTGATATTTTATTCTATAGGTTAGTAAAAGAGGAATACTGAGGATTGATTTGCAACTTATGTCAACATATTCCACATTTTGGCAGTGAAGAAATTGTGCCTTCCTTTCATATAGTACTCTAATATTCCTAAAGCACCAAAGGGATGCATTTTGGCATTTCACGTGGGTGAAAAGGTGTATGCTAAGAACAACTAAGGACAGTATGACATAATATTCTACCTACATCCCAGAAAATTCTTAGGCCCTCTCTGAGTAGGAAGAAAGAAATTTAATGTGGTTTTCTAGGCTATATAATGAGATTTTGCAGAATGAATTCCACAAAACACTGCCAGAGTCATATTGTTTCATTTAGTTTTCCTTATTCTTTAAATCATGAGAAATTACCTTAAAGGTTACCAAGACATGCATTTCTGTTGCTGTGGAGTATGTGTGAGAAGAATTGAACCCAAAAAGTTATTTTTCATTTGAAATGCTTCCAAAATATGGAAAATCTGGTAGCTGGATGGTACATGTGTAAGGATGATAAGCTGCTTAAACACTTCATACTGAGGTACCAAATTATAACCCTGCTGACTAGGCAATCAGGCAATTCATTTTCCTTACAAGGTAGACAGGTGCTGTATTAGGCGAAGTTTAGCTTGTTATCCTGTAACAATGAAAAGTTTTCAGACGCAGCTGGGAAAAGCAGATGGTCATTTCTTAAGTTTCCATAATCATGGTATAAACATAATGCCATAAATTAGCAAAATACTTAACTTGTCTTTCTTATACAATCTATACCCATTATATGGGCAGAGTAGGCATTTGGAAAAGTGATTGGCATATTTTAATGTTGGTTATTTTTTAACTGGCAAGGCTGTAATTCTACATAGTCTACATAGTAAAAACTGCTTAAATAATTCCACTTGCTCCTGGATGTTCATAATCTTCATGCATTTGTAGACTCTTATCCTTCCTACCCACCTTTCACCCTTTACCACTTAGCTGTTGCTTAGCCAAGCAGTACTTTTAAAAGGTTTTCCTTTTGAACACAACACTGTAGTCATCACTGTAGTCTTGTGTTCATCCATACTGCTCTCTCATTCATCCCCTCCTTTTTCTGAATATCTTCTTGACAGTGAAAAGCTGTGAACAAAAGCACACTATTGTGGCTTCATCTAAACAGGAAATAAGCCAAGTGAAACTGTTACTTCCTTTCTCATTATAAGATTCAAACTGCACTATTCATGTCTGTTTTTTTCTTTGCAAGTTCATGTCTCCTACCATGCTGAGAATCTTAAAGCCTTATTGCTTTTCTGTTTTTTTCATCTTTATGCTGAATCAAGTGTACTTCTGAGTGAGTATCAGTACCAAAGTGAAAGAAATAATAGTTGTTTGAAATGTTGTTTCAATTTGTTTTACTTGCAAACCAAGTGAAACCATGTCAAACAGTGTTTTATGAAGCAAACATGCAGGAATTAGAATGATAGCAGTGATGAAGCATATATATAAATACGCATAACAGGAAACAATGGAGGGACCTCACATTGAGGAATAATTCCTTCTTGTATTCACTCATTTATTAAATTCAGACTTACCTTAAGATTCAAAGAAAATGTAAAAAATTCTAGTCTATATTGCTTTTAGTTTCAGAAAATAGAGATTGAAAAACTTAAAGAGAAGAAACAGTATGCCAAACAGTAAGTGTGAGAAGGGAAGGAACATGATGAAGCATTTTGCTTTGTTTTTATCACTCTGGAGCTTGATGTAAATATGAAAACATGTCAAAGAAATCAATGAAAAAATGAATTTAGATTAAAGTATAACAATCTAACCACAGAATGGGTCAGGTTAGGAGGGAACACAGTGAGTTGTCTGGTCCAACCTCCCTGCTCAAGCATGGCCATCCCAGAGCACATGGCATAGAATTTTGTCCAGACAGCTCTTGAATATTTTCAATGAGGGAGACTCCACAACTTCTGTGAGTAACCTGTCCCAGTATGTGGTCACCTGCACAACAAAAACATTCTTCTTTGTGTTCATGTGGACCTTCCTGTGCATCAGTCTCTGTCTCTTGCCTCTTGTTCTATTGCTTGGCACTGTTGCATTCCTTTTAGGAATGCTCTCCCCCCAAAACCCCTCCCCAGAAACTGTAACCTGGCCTGAGTTACCTGCCCATTGTCTCCTGACCTATGGCCTTTGGCCAGGTAATTTGACCCCGACCCCAAAGGAGATAAAAACCCCTCTCCCTCCATGTGCCCTTTCCTTGCTTCTCGGGACCCCTTCATTGAGAATAAAGCTTTGGAATACATCCTGAGGTAAGGAGCCTCTTTTGAAACTCTTCTCCCTATCTTGCAGATCCCCTCTCTCAAAACTCCCTAAATCTGAGCTAGCAGCTTGTGGGGGGGTGGAGAGAAAGGAGAATCATCATGGCACTACTCTGAAGAGTCTGGCTCCATCTTCTTGCCACCTCTATTGAGAATCTTATAGACATTGGTAAGGTCCCCTTTCAGACGTCTCTTGAAGCTGAACAGGCCCAGTTCCCTCAGCCTGTCCTTGTAAGAGAGAAGCTCCAGTCCCCTAGTCATCTTTCTTGCCTTCCCTTTGACCTGTTCTAGGAGCTCCATGGAGCTCCATGAGCTTTCTCTTGTACTGAGGAGTCCACAACTGGACACAGCACTCCAGATGTGGCATCACCTGGGCTAAGCTGAGGGGCAGGATCACCTTCCTTGACCTGCTGGCAATGCTGTTCCTAATGAAGGCCAGGATATTACTGGCCTTCTTGGCTTCAAGAACACAGTGGCCCATGGACATTTTGTTGCCTAGCAGGACCCCGGGGTCCTTCTCCAAAGAGCTGCTTTCCAGCAGGTCACCCCTGGTCTGCCCTGGTCCATGGGGCTATTCTTTCCCGGGGGTAGGACCCTACACTTGCCTTTGTTGAATTTTAGACAGTTCCTCTCTGCTCATCTCTCCAACCATTTGAGGTCCCTCAGAAAGGCTACACATCCTTCTGGGATATTGGCCACTCCTCCCAGCTTTGTGTCATCAGGGATCTTACTGAGGAGACATCTGTCCCTTCATCCAAGTCATTGATGAATAAGTTAAAGTTAATAATTGGCATAGTTTTGAACCTTGGGAGACACCACTAATGACAGCTGCCAGCTACACCCTGTGCCACCACTGACTGCAGCCCTCTGGTTCAGCCAGTTTTCAATCTATCTCACTGTGCACCTGTTCAACCCACACTTCTGAAGTTGCCTATGAAGATGTTGAGAGATGTTGAGACAGTGCTAAAAGCCTTGCTGAAGTCAAAGCAGACAGTATCTACTGCCCTTATCCCTCCAGATAGTTGCTTCATTGCAGAAGGCAGTCAGGTTGGTCCAGTGTGAGTTAACACTAGTGAATCCATGCTGACTGCTCCTGATCACCTTGTTATCATCCACATGGATAGAGATGGTCTTTTGAATGAGACCAGGGATTGAGGTGGGGATCACCTTATGTGTACGTCTTGATTCCCTATGCTCTTTGCTAAAGAAGCTATATGCATCTGTATGGATCACACATACGTTTAGGTTGTCTCGATCCACCTCATGGGTTCTAGAGAGAAGGCCTGATTCGGTTATGTTAGCACAGATGGAAAAGGAGGGCAGGTAGCCAGAGATCCAGTAACATCCAGGTTTGAGAAATATGCAGGGGAATAGGTCTGTTAACTAGCAGATGTATTTGAAAGAGACAAAAAGGTAAGTAAAGTTCATTTTTAATCAAAAGAGGAAAATGCCATGTGCAGCAAGGTAATCTGCGACACAAGACATCAAAAGCAAATATCATCAAGACAAAAACTAGTAGAACAAGATTTTATGCTTCTTTAATGAGAGTAAGGAAGCAATAAATAGAAAATGAAAGATGTAAATATTTATTATAAAACATTACTGGAGAGGGCTAGAGAATTTGGAATTTGTTCAAAAAAAAGCCTAAAACATGAGCAGCAGAGTGCCAAACAGCCCAGGACAAGACAGAATAGCATTCTATATATAGAGGTTCCAGGAATTACTGGGTCAAGATAAACCATGGATGAGTAAAAAGCAACACAAAGATCTGGAGGAGCCCAAGCAACTCTGAGCTCTCAGCAGACGGATGGAAGGATGCAAATATTCGCAGCTGTCAGGGAAGTAACTGGACCATGTCCAGAATGTGTCCAAATTAAAAGCCAAAAATCAAAATGATGAGTTCTCTGGTCTGCCACTAAAGAAGGCAGCTCGCACCTTAAAAAGAAGATTTTTTCTTGGGAGCTAAGGGGATGAAATACTGACACACATGGTTTTCAGAACTTTAGTAGACACCTTTCCTTCTAGAATGATATTTTGACATTGATCATTTCATGTAACTATATTTCCTCCCATCTGTTTGCAGGCTGCATGAGAATTTTTTCGTGCAGACTAATTTCAATGTCCTGTCAAAATTAGATGCTGTTCCATACTATTTAAGTCACAATATCCCATTCAACAATTTCCATTCATTTCTTATTTCAGTAAGCAGAGATAGGTAGACAATGATGGTCCATTCTGCTAGTCTGATGACAAAATCATCTTTCCAGACTTTTATTTTTTGGCAATTGTACTTCTAGTAGCATGAAGCGAAGTCGGTGACTGCTTTTTGTGTGGGATGATACAGACTGAGAGCCCAGGTGCTTTGTCAGGCTTCCAAAATACCTGCCAAGAAGAAAATGAGACTGTGAGGAAGATGGAAAAATTAAGATGTCCACCCTGATGACAGATCCTTCTGATTTAAAGATATAAGGGTCTGTATCTGTATATCATATTAAAAAGGAAAAATATTTACCTTTGCTTCTGCAATTATGTTATCATCTTGGTTTTAGACAGTGGCTCACCTTCCAGTTCTGATCATTCGATGCATGCTTTGTATTATACTTAAAAGGCAAATATCATTTTGGAACACAGTTTGAGGCTTTAGCAGGATGTGTTAACAATTTTGTGTCTCAGTTAAATTTTTTATTTTGAAAATTGCTTTGTAAAATAATTGGCAGGATAAAGGGGAGACATGCTGCAGATTCACCTTCAAGGTTAGAAAACGTAAGTTTATTAGAGTGAACAAAATGATCTCCAACATCACAAATTTTCCTGGAATCAAACATTCCTGTACCTGTAAGTAACCTTCACTGATAAGAGAACTTTAGCAGAAATTATATGTGTGCCATTGTAGACAGTCATGGAGTGAAACCAGATGTTTTTTCTGCCATAATAACTTGTATCTGGTGAAAATATAGATACAACTGAGGATGAACAGTACATTCAGTGTATGCTCAAAATCAAAGTGCATCTTTGGTTTGCAACAGAACTAGTGCAATAAAATAAGGTAGATTTTCTTAAACATCAAGACGCTATTTAATAATATTTGGCAGAGGATAACATTACTTTATAAATGATGCCTTGCAAGGCACAGTATATATTCCTGAAGTTGTATGTCTCAGTAATCAATAGACACTCTCTGATGTTTTCCTGTAATTTTGGGCTCAACAAAAGCATTGAATATTGTTAAATTTTTTATCTCAGTATTTAAATACCTTCAGGGTGTAGCATAAGAAGCAGTAGGTTGTCACATGGGAAAGGCCACTGAGGACCCTGAGTCTTCACATTGGCTTGGAAACACATACAAACAATATGATGGTTTAATATGTGTCTGATTATTTACAGACTAGCAGAAAATTTGCTCTTAAAAGTGACTGCATAAAATTATACTGTGTTACTCAGTAGATGAATTCTATGTGTGAGTCACATCTGCCTGTTCCAGTGATAATTTTTTCCCACGTATTATAGTCATTAGTCCTGCTGAGCTAATGCAGCTGAGAGACGGTAAACTGAGCGTCATCCACAGACTTGTGATGTCTTAGACACAACTAAGACACTTAGACACGACTAAGTCAGTTGTGTTCCACTGACTTAGACCTGCAAAACCTCACTGTAAGCTACAGGGCCCTAAATTTTTAAAATGAGAATGGAATCTGAAGATAGCTGGGGGCTTACTTGATTATGTAAGACCCAACCAAGATTGCAATATGAGCAGCTTGCACATGACCTGTCCACTGAGACTGAAGTGCAAGACAAAGAAAGGCATTGCTGGTTTTATACCACCACTTCTTATCATGCTGCATACTAATAGAAGGTCTGTTTACTGTCCTGATGCATTTTTTTAATCATTAAATTGAAACTGGCTTCTTCTTTTTTTTTCTTTTTTTTTACCAGTTAACATTGAATTCACTAGATTTGCTATTGAAAAACTACTATCCTTCCACCTGTACCACTATTTTTGTGTATATGCAGACACAAAAACATAGTTTTATAAGTGAACTGGCATGCTTTACCTTTGACAAAAATTATTACAGAATATAACAGTGTATTCTGGCTCCTTTGCTGTCTTATTTAGGCACTGGTTTTACCTTCCAGTCTTCCATAAGTTTTAAAAATAGCTGCAGAGCAAACTGAAGGGTATTCCTTATCTTAAGCTGTCATGAGCACTGACCATCAGTGATTGATGACTTCTGTGAACAACACGTGTTAGAGTTTCTCATGTGTTCTTCACTGAAAACAATTTTTAAAAATCCCTGAACAATCTCTTTGCCTTCTCATAAATTTTATTGGGTGAATATGAATAGAGATTAATGGAGAGAAGTGGGAAAAGTGATTAATTGGATGTATGCAGAAAAAAATAAGCCAGCCACAAACTCCCAGAAGAGCAGAGATACTATTGGACAATGGATTCAACAGGTAGAAATATGTGGAAAGAGTGTGGCTGAAGAAACAGTGACCTTTATACACATATATAACACATATATAAACTAGAGACAAGTGGAGAATATAAATTCTATCTGTGAATCACAAGTGAGAATAGGGAGTAGAACTTTCTGTTCACTTCAGAAAGTTTGATTTTAATGATTTGAAATGTGTAGATCCTTCATTAATTTGACTAATCTGCTTGTGATTTTTCTTTTCAGAAGCTCTTATTTATGTTGTTTTCACAAGGTAACTTTCATCTATTTGTGTACAGCATAACTATTTACTAAAATGCCATTGTGTTTACATGACAGCTTGTGCAATTTTGAAGGGAAAATGTACACCAAAGTAACATAAATAAGAGATTTTTGTTTCATGAGTAGAAATAGTTACTATTTGAAAAATATTTACTGAAAATAACATTTTCCTTTTAACAGATAGAAATGTTTGGCACTATCTATTAGTGAACAAGGCTCAAAGGCTAACAAATAGGGATATAATTAATTTTTTTTTTCCATTAAAACTACAGGATCCTCAAATAACAGAAATTGTACCTTTCTTTTAGTTCACAGAGCTGTGTTGATTTACACCAAGCTTCCCTAAGGGGACTTCCCTAAATGAAATGATCATTTTAATGGACCACACAGAAGGTGTGAGACAAAAGTGGAAATGCCTTGAGTATAAAGTTCTGAACATTACAATTGGTGACAGAAGGCCTATCAATGAGACAGTGATCCTATAAAAATACAGAAAGATCAGACTGTTTGTCAAATTAGACTTGCTTTTATATGGGTGCATTCAAGGGGATAGCAAAGGAACTGGAAACTTTCCATCTGCTTTGTATACAAAGTGATTAAATTGTGATCACTTAGTCCAAGAGGATAGAAATGATGCAAAATTCTGCCAGGATAAGACATGCAAATTGGATCAATTAAGATTTGAGAGTGTTCAGACAATCTGGTAGAGAAGTTTACATGCTGTGTGAAGTGAAACTTAGCAAAGATCAACCTTGGATGCTGGGGGCAAGTATTATAGTGATTTAAACTCTAATCTCCAAGAGTAATTAATTGTTTTCAGATTTACTTATAAAATGGATAGATACTATAATAAAAGAATCAGATAATATAATAAAAGATATCTTAAGGAGAAGTTTGATGATACATGAGAAGTATGACAGGGAAAATATAGCAGTCATTTGAGCTGCAACATTTGAAGTAGATGAGAGTAAATTCAGATGACTAATCTTGTTTGCAGCTAACAGAATGCACAGCTCTAGTAACTCCTGTACCTTCATGTTCCCCACAATGTTTCAGACGCAGGGAGGGTTCTCATCAGTAGCTCACTGTGTGGACTATTTTCATTGAACCAAAGCTCAGAATTGTGTCAACAAGAAAATGATCATTAAGTTAGACGGCTGTAGTTTCATCAGAGACCATGCAAGAATTTGAATTATGTACCCTTTTCAATGTCCTTTATAGTGTCAAAAGGATGTGTTGTTTTAGTTAATCAGATGGGTCTCTATGGAAATTGAATATTCTCAATATATGTGAAATACTGGAAGCCTCAGAAAAAGGTTTTGAAAGAAGATACTAAAATTTTCAGTGGAATCCAGATAGCTTACATAATTAGAAACAGGTCTGCACAATTTGAATTTCAAGGTAGATTCAGTAAGTATAAATGAGTAAAATAACACCTTCCATTTCACTGTTTTCTCAAAATTTGTTTATCAGTGGCACATACATTAACTGTATCACCAGCATTTAGTGGCAATGAGAAAGAAATACAGTCAGAATATGTTACAGTGAAAACAGATGAAAAAGTCTAGAGTTGGCATTATCATTGTACTGGCAAATCCCATATCCATTAGTTTTTAGGTTTTTTATTTAAATATAAGTGAGGTTCAAACTTAAGTCATAAATATCTTCTTATATAATTTGAAATGTCAAAATATGATTTAAGAAAACAAGGTATAATGACTGCAGAGGAATTTGATCAGATTTTCTTTGTAAAATGCTCATTGTAAGGACCAGCATAGAAAAAGGCACTAGGAGAGCTTTGGCTTTTACACAGAACTGTTAAAATCCTTCAAGCTGGGAGGATTTACAATTAACCTAGTACTGTTCATGTTAAGGCAGTTTTGTAAAAGTTTGAAACAGGAGTTATCACACCCTCAAATACTTTCTGAAAAAGAAGCAGAAAACATGGTAGTAAAAGCATTTATTTTTCAGCCCTTAATCCTCTGGAGTTTAAATGCCTGTCAAGATCTGAATTACTATCTTGAGATCAGCCTGGTTGTATCTGAAAACCCTTGCAGGCCTGCAAATTTGAATGGTTAAAATAAAGGCTAGGGAGAAATCAAACTTCTTAAAGTATCTGTTCACAAAGGATCACTTTAAATGATCTGAACAGTTTCAAGCAGACTTTGAAGTGTCCATATTTACTGTGCATACCCAGCTTCAGCTTGTTCTGAATACTGAACAGCTACAGTGTGAATTTATGTAATGAAATCTCTTAATCTTTCAATGCTGCTTCTTATAATTAGGCATATGTGACACACATGTTCATTAAAGCAACCTTCCTCTTTGAACAGGGGTTAAGGCACTATTTCAGAAAGGTACTTAGGCATATGCTTAGTACTAGCTTTCAGGACTGTTAAGCAAGTCCTGAGATGATGCACGTGGATAAGGATCATTTCCTAATTTAGAAAATTCTAAAACAGGTTTAATTTGATGTAGCACCAGGTTAAATTTCCCTAGGTTTTGAAGTGAATTTAGAACAATGGGCTGTGAATTAGCTAGCCAGAATATATATGGGTGGATGGGTGGACTTGAGAAATAATTTTGCTTAAAAATCAATATGATAAACTACCTTCAGTAAAATATATAATAGTAGGGGGAAGAAAATAAAAATTGTCCTATAGTCTACTGAAAACAAGAGAGTGTTATTTGTCATTCAGTGTTTTACCTTCACCTTTACTGCAGAGTTAGAAATGGGTCACAGTCGTTAAATGGAAAACATTTGCAGAAATGTTAGGGTGTTTGATCAAGAAGGACTCTAAAAGAGATTCTAAATGAAATGTAAACACACTAGCAACAGTAACCTGTGTTTTATGAAAACAAATTAACCAATATCCATTGGTTAATTCTTCTGCTCTTTTTTACCTGAACTGATTTTAATACACAACATAAATGTCTACATGAAGGTGTCGAATACTCCACTTTATTTGGCCCTGCATTTGTTTTCATCTTACTTCATTGTCAATGAAACTATAATAGATATTTACTATAGATATTCATTCCTGCCTTTTTCATATGAAATAATTCAGTCATTTTAAAATACTATAGTAAAATTTTGTGTTAAAATTCTCTGTTACTGACTTATTTCCTTGACCCCCTGTCAGCTCTGGACAGTTGAACATGCCTTCTGAGGCACTAGTTATGTCCAATGCAGACATTGTGTCAAAATCTTAATTTTGCACTTTAGGTCTAAGAGTAGTCCCTTTGACCTCAGTGAGAAGACTGATGGGATTAAATTAGTGAAAATGCATTGGGAAATACCTGGGTGGTGTGAAATATTTTGCAACATACAACCAATTTGTTCCTACGGAGAATTGTCAATTTAAAGTTGACTATATATATCTTTCATGAAAGTCAGCATCAAGTGTTGCATTTCTTAAAATATATAGAATTTTATAAAGAAAGACAATAGGAATTTAAGTTTTTAAGAAGAAAAACACAATAACAAACACTGTTATCCTGACATTCGTATTATCATTTTTGTTAAAAATTAGAATTAGTACTTAGACCAACATGTACATTCTGTTTTGTTCTGACAGTTTTGTAAATATTAATTAACAAGTCCATAATTGTTTTCAGGAAATTAAAGATTAGTTATTATATGGACCCAGTTAACTGCATGCTTTCTGTTTTGCTAGTCTTTAATCATTAAAACCATCAGTTCATACTCTCTTCTGTAGTCCAGTACTTACAAGCTTCTCCAGACACATAACCCTAATTACTTACACTGCTTTACAGTTATGTACTTTACCATTGTCTTCCAGTCTGTCAGGGTGTCAGCACTTCCCACTAACACATAAGGTAAGATTATGAGTCAATCTTTAGTAGCATTAAACTTTCAAAAGCAAATTAAATGTGAGGAATTGAGATAACATAAAACCAAACTGAAAACAAATGAAAAAAGTTCTACACCCTCTGGGTGTCTATTCCTTGGTACTAATGTTCTCTGGAAGCAGGTTCCTATGAGAAAAATCATTATCAACCAAGCAATGCTGCAAGCTATTTTGGATAGTTGAAGCAGAAAGAAGATAATCACTCTAGACTATAGATCAGTAGTTTGACAAAGAAGAGGCAATATGGGAGTTATAATTTCCAATGTAAAATAAATACATTCAGTATAAGTACATATCTTATCTCAGAAAATACTTTAATACCAAATGACTTTTTGTTTGTAAATTTGGTATTATTGATATGATAGTCAAACAAGAAGTGTGTATGATTCTCTTTCCTGTGCAGTGCTGTTACAGATAATTCTATAGATTATAGAGTTAGAGATGAAAAAATAGATCCTCTAATGTGCTCTCATTTTCCATGGTTGAAATCCTAGGCCTAAATTATTATGGCTGAGTAGAAAAAGCATTACGGGAGAAACAACTTTCCAATTACCATATTTGTACTCTAATTTCTTATTTCTGTTTTCAAGGACAGATTAAAAAAGTAAAAGCATTAATTTTTCATTATTGAAGGTAGAAAAATTCTGTTGCTGCCTTTCTTATTTCATGTACCCTCTTTCCCTTCTTTCTGTGATATAAGGGATAGTGCATTCATGCATTGTCTGGTCTTCATAACCAACTAACTAACTAAAAAGAAAAAATAAACTACTATAATAATTAATAATTTATAGAAGTATGTAAAGTGGTATAAGAAGAGAAAATATTCATATTACTATAAATATATATATTTGCACACTTATATATGTGTTTCATTCAAGAAAAATACATGCTCAAGAAACATTCCTTCACTGTGTGTTAACACTGTGCAGATTGTTTCATGTATAGTGAGGAAGTAATTTGAAAAGAATGAGTGAAGTTTCTTGAAGGTTCTTTTTCTGCAAGCTGCTGCACATACATAAATTTTTCAAGCCCGTGGACATCTGCTAGCCCAGAGATATTCTTCTATGAAGTATTCTGAGGACTTCAGTGTTTATTTGCCATGCTGCATTTTTTAAGCGTGAACACTTTCGTAGGAGTCATATGTGGGGAATGGAGGGAGGAAGCATCCTTAAAACAAGCTTATTATGCTGCTGAAATAGAGTATAGTGACTTTAAGAGAATTTTGTCTTACAGCTTCAGTGATTCTTGGCAACAAAATAAATCAAACCACTGGAGCAGCAAATACGTTGCTTTAGAATACAACAGCAAGTTGTATGATCCATTATGAATGGATCATGTGGAAATGCTGTTGGCATGTATGGAAGGAAATTTAGGCCCTTTCCTGGATAAGAAGTAAAACCCAAATTAGAGCTAGTAAGAATAAACATTCAGGAATTTTTAAATAGAGTTTCACATGATTTAATTGTTTTAGGCACTTGTATAAATGAGGTTTGAGTCATTGGTTTCTTTAGTCAAAAATTAAATCCATTTGAGTAAAACCCAGCTGTTTTTATATAAAAAGTAAGTCAGATGGCGAATCCATTCTATGTGTTGGTTTGTCAATGATGCTGTTTTATTACTGAGATGTTTAGAATGAGTACTCCAAGGAATAAACACTGATAGACTGAGAGTAGTGCGGGAAAGAAAACAAACACCATCACCACCACCACCAAAAAAAAAAAGACAACAACCGAACCAAAAAACTCACGCAAAGCTGAATATTGAAAAGCTCTATAAGGATTCCAATGTGCATGTTGTCTGCAAGCAGTGTGGTCTGTTTCCATTCTAGGGAGCTGATTTCTGAAAAGTTTGAAGCCTGTGTGTGAGGGGAAAGTAGGTCTCTTTTTCCAGTTCTTGTTATGAACATGTTGTGTTATCTATAGGCTCTTGGTGGTGCTACAATACAGTATTGCTGTCCCCCCATCCCCAACAAATATTATGCAATTAGTCCATGATGATGCACAGTATGCAGATGGTTTTTACCTCCCAAAGCTGCCAAACTGTCTTTTTAAGAGTGTGAATGACAAATAGTCATTTTGGGGAGTGACATGTCATGATGATGGCCCATTAAAACTCCTCAAGAATACTCAGCCAGCTACATATGCCCACTCAGCTCCATCCACAGCAGCAGCTGCTTCTGCTCTCCTCCTGTAGCTGCAGTAAACTTAATGGGCTGGCTGCACAATTCCCTGTCGCCACGGGGCATTTTGTGTTCTTATTAAAACTGGGGAGTGGAGAAGGCACAGATTTGTGACTACAGCAGCTGCAGAGACTGGGAAAAAAGAGGACAGAAAAGGGAAGGTTACAAGTGTGTGTGTGTGTGTGTGTGTGTGTGTGTGTGTGTGTGTGTGTGTG
>CM031858.1:98988345-99045088 GCA_018697195.1 Certhia americana | reverse complement strand
GTGTGTGTGTGTGTGTGTGTGTGTGTGTGTGTGTGTGTGTGTGTGTGCATGCACATGTCTACAAGTACATACATGCACTTAAATATATGTATAGATACACAATCTATCTATATAAAGAGCTACAGTATGTAAGTATGCAGGAGGAGTGAGAACACTACAGACACAACTAAGTATTCTTAAGAGAAAAAAATATAAAAAAGTGATAGGGATGCTCTTATCACATCAAGTTTTTAGTATTTCCTATTAATTATTCATCTCACTAGCCTTTAGATGACAGTATCAGTTATTCCCAGGGGAACTTTTCATCTGAACTTTGTCTTCAACCTAGAAGCCTTGAGGGCTTACTTAGATCCTAACTGGAATATTATGAAGTGAAAGTTTTAGAATTTAGTACTCCTGATTTGAATTTTGTTTGAACAATAGCCATCAAGGAAATAAAGAAGTTTCACTGTTTCCTTTCCTCTTTAACCCCCATTTATGAAAGGTTGGCAAAATTAAATATTCACTTCACTTCATGTGGCGGAGGTGACAAGATTATTATCCTCCTGAAGCAGTGATCCACCACTTAAAAGTATAAGGGCTTTAACTAAACTCTTCCACCAGAATTTCAGATTATTTTATTTTGGAAACCATACAGAGGAAGGAAGGAATATTAAAACCTTAAAATAGTAAAACTGCTTATTCCGAGGTTTGATGATGGAAGAGCATAAGTAAATTAGTACAAATTCTTGCTGTTTTAGTTTCTTAGGCACAAAAACATGCATTCTGTAACAGAAAAGAAGGAGTTAAGAAACTGGATTAACAAGGCAAAAAAGGATTTTTTGGGGTTTTTTAAAGAAAAACACAGAGTTTATTCAAAGTTATGCTATTCTTCCTGACCATTAATCATGTTTATTTTGCTTTCACCTCTGGTTTCAAGACTTTAAAATCAATGGCAATTTAAGTGTCAACCTCTTTCTTGTATTTTTTTTTTTTTTTCACCTCCAGAGTAAGTTTTTTTTTGGTACGTTTGGAGAAGTACTATTACACACTCTCAGTAAAATGACACATGACCAGATTCAGGTAATCATCTTTTTAAATTGCTGTTGCATTAAGCAGAGTATGAAAAGAAGATGCTGATAAGGTTATAAATCATTACTCTAAAGTACTATTCTTGCCATTCCAACATATCCATGTTCTCATTCACTTTGGCTTTTGGTTTCTGAATACTTTTACTTTTTTTTTAATTTATTTATTTATTTATTTATTTATTTATTTATTTATTTATTTTTCCTCTCTTTCCTGTTAAACATTCACATTTATTTTAGCTCATCCTATGCTTTCTTAATAATGCCTGAATACCTCGATGGTATACGAAGCTTTATTCACACTGGTTTTATATAGCGTTGAATATAAAGGTCTTGGAGGTTCAAATTACACCAAATGTCACACATTCTGACTGCAGGAGGACTATTACAGACAATCTGCGGGATGAAAATTGATACTCCCAAAGGAATGTGCCTTGGTTTTACCTTGAATCTGAAATGTGCTCATTTGATAGGTAACTTATGATGACCTCATTGCATTTGTGGTGATCCTGGGCAGATATATATCTGCCTTGTGGTCATTCATAGGCTTCTAGTTTTACCTGTGTCAAAACAAAATATGATTCAGAGGCAGTCTGAGTTCAGGCAGCCTGTAGATTCAGTGCTAAATGTGAAGAGATCTCTGAAAACTCCTGGACCTCAACTGTCTCAGAGGTTCTTAGGTCTTTGGCCAGCTCTGAGCACTCCAGATACTGTTTTGGCTGTTTTGAAACAAATCAGAAGAAAAGTCTTGTGTGGGCTGACCAGATTTTTAGCAACCCTGTCACCAACTGCTTGTGTTAGATAAATATAACGTGGTTGTACTGTGGTCTGCAGCATGAGACTTTGTTGTACTCTCTCGTGACTGTCTCTGCACTTGCCTGACAAAGAGCAAGTCTGAAGGCAACAAAACAGTGCATGAAATTGCCAGTACATCAACATGGCAAATTGTGCCACAGTGACACAGTTGTCTATGCTGGTTCTCTACTGTGCTGACAACATTGCTGAGACAAGGAAACTCTGGCAGCATTACAAGCATATTCCTTCTGTTCAAACTCTAATTAAATGTGTTGGAGTTTTGAGTATAGCCGTTTACATTGACTTAATCTCTTGTCCTCAGTATTATCTGCTATGCTGAAAGCACAGAATGTAGACCAGCATATTTCTTTCTGAGCCTAGGCCTATACTATAGTTTTACATAAATTAATAAAACCAAAAGCAAACAAAAGCCCTCCAGGAGCTCCTTTATCACTTTCTCAACATTTCTCGGAGAATAAACTTGTATAAGAAAATCATTACCTACTGAATAATACTTTCAGTGGTGCCTGGATATAAAGTCAATTATATGAATCACAGGCCTTTGCTGACATCAATAAAATTTGAGGAATCTTTTTCTTTCCCACAAGACTTCTGTAATCAGACTGAAAGATAAATTTAAAAAGATGTCTTAGGCTGTTGATACTGAAATATAGTTTCACTTTACAAGAATGATAGTTTCATGGCTCCCTCTGAAAACAATGATGCTATTAGTAACTAATGTATTTGTGAAGCCCTCAGACATTGCAGAAACGTGTTATGTGTGCACATTAGATTTTACCTAAATGTTAACTCCATTGTCTAGGTTGAATTTTAAATATTAGTTATTATTTGCATTGAAATTGTTCCAAAGCACCAACACTGACCCCTCAGTTATCCTGGTAGTTGAGAAATATAGTGTTACTTAAAAAAAACCAAACAAACAAACAAACAAAAAAACCCAAAAAAAACCCCAAAAGCCCTATTAACATCTAGTATTTTATGAGTCATCAAAAAACACATACTAACAATGATAATCTAAGGGGAAAGGGGATTTGAAAACTTTGTATGTGTAACCATAGTAAATATTGACTCCAAGGAAATCCAAGAACAGCAGTTTTAAGAACCTGGCTGTTGTGATGACCAAAATTTAATAGAAATGCCAAAATTGCATTTTCATTTCAAATCACTAGCTTTCTTTAATCTTTTAGAAATTGCATGCTTAATCTTTATATACCCTTTTTAAGTCCTCCCAGAAAAGGGGAGAGGGAGAAGGTAGCATGAAGCAAGTTTTCTTCTTCCCACAATCTGTTCTCAGTTGTTTTGTGATAGTAAATTGTGGTTATAAAATGGACAAGAAGATTGCTTCTGGCTTGGAGTTTTGTTTGTTTTTTGCTTTTTCATGGTTGTTTTTGATTCTTAGAGCCTCTTTGCATTTTGTGAGGAGGCAGGAATAAAGCTGGAGTTATGTCAGTTCCATATCACTGATAACAGTGAATGCTGCACAAGGCATGAGGAAGAGGCAGTTTTCATTCCTCTCCTCCCTTTCTAGTTACTTTCATACAGAGAAAGGAAGGGGTGCAGACAAGGCAACTCCTCCTTGAGAAAATATTTCAGATCTGCAAAAGAGGGCACATTTCTTACGGTCCCAGAGAGCAATGAAACTAGATTGTATTGAAGCATTTAATGTTTCCCCTGTCCACCTCTTTCTCTCCATTACTTCTGTCATTCTGCTAGTGTCAAAAAACCATCAGCTCCTCATGTTCTCCCTTTGATTTTCTTCTTCACCAATAATCTATAAACTCTGCAATGAATCATTAACCATGCTGGAACATGGAAGCAAAAGCAAAGATAGATCTTTAGGAAAGAGAAATCGTAGAAGAGTGGCATATGAACATTGCACCTGCTTTAAAGAAGCCTGAACTGAAAATAACAAAAAGAGCAAACCTCCCATTCAGACATACAAGAGATGACTAGTGGCCAGATAAGCTACTTTTAATACTTTAGATGCTTTTAATAATGCAGTGCAGTATCTCTCCTTACTGAGAAAAATAAGTCTCCTTCTCTATTGGAAATACTGCATTAATGCTTAAATAGCAAGTGATACAAAATGATACAATCTTTGGTTGTACAGGTCTTAATAGACCAGGTACAAACAGGCAATATCTAGAAACTATTGAATATTAGGAGTTTTGAACAAAAAAAAAATTTAAGGCTTCCCTAGAATAATCACCACCCTAAAAGTCCACATAGACAAATGCATTAGGAGAAACCCTAGACTAAGCTATATTGCTGTAGGGCCAAAAAATGCAGAGAAAAAAAAAAAAAAGTTTTATTAAAAGAGTTAGGGTAATAACACCTTTGCTGTTTAGCAAAGCTGACTGCTTCCTTCTCTCACATGTATTCAAACAATTATTTTCTAAAACTGAGAGCCTAAAAAGATTTAGTACTTTTTCACCTTGAGTTCAGAGTCAACAGAGGGCACTCGGTAAATTATCTTCTAAAGAACAAGAAAAATACATTTCTTATGTGCATTGTCCCTCTGCCTCAACAAGGCTTATGTGGCTTTTATTATTAGATCTGTTTGCTCTTTGTAACTTTCCTACCACATCAAAAGTTATCCTCATGGTAAAAAATACATCATCTCTTTCTAGAGATTGTTGCTTCCCTTTCCTGTTCTCATGTACTCTCTTACATACATTTGGGGATCACCCAAATACAGAACTCTTAGAATCATCATATTAAATGTATGTGGTATGTAAAAAAAAAAGCTGTACGATAAGTATATAAGAATTGCATCATGACTCTTATAGTAAAAATAAGCCTAGTTGACAGCCAAGGAAAACTGGAGTGTCATCTTCATGGATCTTGTGTGGAGGTGGCAATGGATGAAATTAATTAGAAGCATACAACTGTCTCTGTCATCCCTCTCTCTGAAAACATGGTGTTTTATTTACAATATCTATGGCAAACTGATTCTGAAAGAATTGTGAGCAATGACCCAGAATGGAACCAGGTGAGATTTACCCAGTGAATATTTGAATCCCTCATGTCTCTTGAAAGAAGAATTTGAAAGTGACTTTGTCTTGAGTCTCTCTATTTCTAAAGTCATAATCTCCATTTGCAGCTACAGATTGAGCTGCAGTTCTTTCTCCTACAGAAATGGCCCTGTAGAAAGTGGGAAGAGTGAAACAAGCTAGCAGACGGCATGGCCATAGATGTTTTCTGAAACATTCCTGTAAAGTACTGCTGTCCTGAAGACCAACATCATTCTATATAATTGTTGCCAAATTAATAACAAGAACAAATAAAATACCCAGGGGTTTATTACTTAATATATTTCTGCTATTAGAAAAGGGGCAAAGAATACCCGAAAACAACAAGAAAACCAGACAAGAACAAAAATATACAAAGTGTTTTCTAAAGCCAACATTATATGGAAAATTGTGCTTCTTACTTTCTACAATGTTAAATAAAATAGCTAGAAACACAGATAGTTTACAGTCATGTTTGGTAGTAGCAGAGGTGTGAATACAATACAGGACACTCAAAAATTTTGTCTGTAGTTGCAAAGCATTGATGCCTCTGCATTAATGACTATGAAGATCACTGTATGGAATAATTATATTGTGTGAAACTGGAACATAGGTGACATGAAAACTGCATCAAAATTCTCAGTATTTTCAGCAAAGTACTTTTTTTTTCTTTTTTGCATTTTTCTCTTTTACTGTACTTTTAAGTTATCTCAGATCTCCTCTAAAATGCATATAAAAGTGTTGAACAAAGCTCTTTGGAGTGCTTTACACTGAATTAATTGTTCTATAGTGCCAAAGATAAACTAAATCTTGAGCTATATCACCTTTCTGGGGTTAAGTAGTTAGAGAATGGTACATTACTAATTTGAGCATTGGCCAGCACAGTTTTGAAATGCTTAGTAGAACAAAGTTTTAATAAAACATACAAAGAAGTTTGCAGTTTCAGAGCCTTAACCTTGGAATAACAAAGGTTATCACTAATCACTTTACTAAGCCATGTGGTAGCAGTTTTCTTACCAAGGCATCGTTCCAAAAAAGTGGCTTCTGTTCAGCATTTCACGCCAGGTCACCAGCCACTGTAGTACAATCCAGAAGGAGATTTATGGACCTCAAAGTGGAACTCCTTAAAGAACAATGTGTTGTTAATCAGTAAGCCACTGAGTGAGCAAATGAGAAATGCTGAAGCTACAGAATTTCTTCTTTCCCTGGGATCAGAAAGCCTTGCTTAGTGCATCTTCAAGGATTTACTGGCCTCTCCCCTGAAGGTATCTTTTTTTTTTTTTTTTTTTTTTTTCCCAAAGCAGTGCTGGTTATTTATTCAGGACAGGGATGGATGTACATACAAGGTGAAAGGTGGGCTGTGCAGCCCTGCAGTTTGAGACCACTGTAGTGGGCTGATGGTCTCAGCTCCATCCCCATGGGACAGCGCTGTGCTGCTCTCAGCAACTGAGATATGGAAACTTTCCTTTCTTCGCTTGAAGAGATTTACTTGTACAACTCTAACATTCAGAAAACTGCTCTGCCTGATGAACTGCTGGATATGCTGGTGTCCTCTGCTTTTCTCTCAGCCAGCATCCATCCTAAACTATGCCAGAAAAAGTGGAACAGCTTTTACAGAGAGAATATGAGAGTACAGCTAGAAAGACCAGCTAGAATATGGGGTATTCAGAAAACAGAATCACTTAAGAAAGAAAGACAAAGGCATGGAATCTTTGTATCCCATAACCTCAGTTCTTGTGTAATGTGGTGTTCAGCATTTCAGTCTAGACTAGGATTCTGGCTATGTAGGAAAACTCACACAGTTCCTCTGTAGCACACAGGAGACTTATGCACCCTGAAGTAGGTATTAGAGAAAGAACAGAAGAAGGAAAAAAAATGTCAAACAGAATCAAAGACAAGTTAGACAGATTCTTACTTGCACAGGCCACTGCACCTCTGTAGGGAGGATGGATACTTCTTCCAGTCAGGTCTGAAAAAGCATTGAAAGCCTCAGCTGTCAGAGGTGTGAGTTGAACAGAGGTATAGTTTGTCCAATAAACCCCAGCCATTGGGACTGAGGAATATGCAGTACTGTGGATCTCAAAAGAGCCTGAATGTGAGATACAATTTACCTTGGCCTGCTTGCAGTGTCAGCATTGTTTATTCCTGAGTGGGCAGAGAAGTGGGGCTTTAAATGTTCAGGGAACTCCATTAAAGAAATCTCAGGCTTGTTTAGGTGTCTCTGCATTTAGGTAGCAGCAGAATAGGATGAACCATATTTTAAAATAATGTAGCTAATCTGATTTAGATACCCTAGTTCTGTTTTTCTAATCCAGTTCAAAGCTCCAAATTCCATTTCTGTCTTAAAAGAGAGGACTGTACTGTAATTGCATAAGTATGAGATACACAAACAGTGTAAGTGAAATAATGTGTAAGAAATAGGGAGCTTTTTATCCAGATGAAAAATTCAAAACTGAGCATGAATACTTCCCTGCTGAAATAGGAAAACATTTTGCAGCTGTGCTAAGTCATGCCCAAGATACCAATTTTCTGCATGTATTTGAGAAGTGAATGCTGTCACAGTGATACTCCTAACAGAGAGAAAAAAAGTTAGTGATGGAAATTGTGATGATGATGGTGATGACAGTGGACTTATCTCCAAACTCAAGATAACATGAAATTAGGGCAGGTACAAAGAAGATATGAGATAGAAAAATTAAAACCAAAAAAAATAACATTGTCTTCAGCTATTTACAAGTTAATCCACTTTTAACAAGCAAGGAAGTACTTCAAATTTTATTGATATTCTTTTGACTTGTACAGTATTAAATATATCATATACGTGTTTTTATAACATGATATCCAGATTAATTACATTCTTGATACAAGCTTGAGAAGTATGTAAGAGGTGTTTGAGTCTGTTCTGTAACAGGAAGATGAAACTTAGTGGACATAAAAGAGCTAGAAAACTAGTGGAATCTTGCTCTGTAAGTTGAAATACCTTGAGTAATGAGGAAAAAAAATTTCTGTAAATCTATCTTGCCTTTCTAATGGAAGATACCTTTTACCTACTGAAGTATATTTCTTGTGTGCCTACTACAAGTAGTCCCTGGGAAACTGCACTTGTCTTTCGATGCTGTGTGCTTCCAAAAGTGCCAGGACATCTTGGTCTTTCTCAGAGTCTTCATTTTTCTGTAACTAGATAATGGAAGCAAGATATGGAAGTGAAGAGTTGATGTTACAGGCCCATCAGATAATAGTGAGCAATTTACCAACCAGTACATTTTTACCTCATTTTATGGAATCATAGGATATGCTGAGCTGGAAGGGACCCATCAGGATAATAAGTCCAACCCCTAGACCTGCACAGGAAACCCTTAGAGTCACACCATGGGCCTGAGAGCACTGTCCAAATGCTTCTTGAACTCTGTCAGGCTTGGTGCTGTCCCCTGGGAAGCCTGTTCCAGTGCCTAGCCACCCTCTGGGTGGAAAACTTTCCTGCTATCCAATCTAAACCTCCCCTGACTTAGCTTCATGCCATTCTCTTGAATTCTGTCACTGGTCATGAGAGTGAAGACATCAGTACCTACCCTGCTGCTTTCTCTCATGAGGAACATTTGACGTGTTTTACTGCTCTCCGCAGTAAACACGGAGAAAATACATAAATACAGACAAGAGCAAACACACACTGGGATTAAGTTTATAATGACATTTGTTTGAAGTCTCACCCTTCAGTGGGAGTATAAGCTGAAGTGAGCAATGCGGTTAAATTCAGGTAGGAATAAAGTCATGGTTATGATCATATGTGTGTATGAGTTTGCCTATGTAAAAATCCGGCATGAGAAGAGTGAGATTGTTTGCAGGAAAGAATGAAATTTTCTTGCTTAAAGGAACAAATTTACAGATTCTAATGGTCCCTCACATAATGTGTGTGTTATACATTCAGCTTATATTTCCAGGAACAATTAAATTTCCAGTACAACTGCTCAACATAGGAATTATTTTTACATATCTCCATGCCACTGACTATCTTGTAAGTTAATTTCATCTCTCATCAATTTTTCACCAGCTTCACTCTGATGTTGATAAAGGAGATGGTTCCATCAAATACATCTTGTCAGGCGAAGGGGCAAGTTCCATTTTCATTATTGATGAGAACACGGGGGACATTCATGCTACAAAGAGGCTGGATCGAGAGGAGCAGGCCTACTACACGCTCCGAGCACAAGCACTAGATAGGCTGACTAATAAACCCGTGGAGCCAGAGTCTGAGTTCGTCATTAAGATTCAGGACATCAATGACAATGAGCCAAAATTTCTGGATGGTCCCTACACTGCTGGAGTTCCTGAGATGTCTCCTGTGGGTAAGTGCAAAATACACTGTTGGTTGTTGTGTGAAATTTGCTCCTATTGCCTTTTAAAAAGTTGCATTATGTTTTTACTGTTTCACACTAAGCTACTTAATTATCTATGAGGCACCTGCAACAGTTAGATATTTCAAGACTTAACTGGAAATAACATGCTAGATTAAGTATTTACCCTTTCAGAAATGTTGTGAAACTCAAATAGCTACACAAGGATTCAGATAACCATTTTATGGTGTATTTCTCATTCTAGGGCCCAGAGGCTTTGTTTTATAATTCCCATTAACAGTAATAAGTTTCACACCTATGTTACGGTATACAGAGGTTATAATTTATAATTTCATTCAGATAAGGTCTGTTGGTCTGTTCATAACAAACTCTTCAAATTCCTGCTAGTGAATAGCTTTTTTTTTTTTTTTTTTTTTTTTTTTTTGCACATTTTACACATTGGATTTTGTTTTGGGGAATACAGGCAAGCAGCAGGAACTGGGGTGCAACTTGAGACAGTTCAAAATTCTACTGAAATCAGAGAAGAATGGATTTTATAGGCTTCAAATCCTTTGTTGGAAATTAAGAAATGCTGATTTTTCCTGAGTTTGAATTAGGGAAAAATTTCAAAATCAAATCCACTATCTCTTCATTCCAAAGTGACCAAATCAATTGTCAGATGCCACTGTTCCTTTGAAAACTGACTCTTTCAGAGCAGATTAAGGGTTAACCCAGTGATGCTTTGGTAAATGGTACTTTAAGATGAAATTATAAATGCAAGTATGAAAAAAACCCACCCACAAATCCACCCAAACCAAACTAAACCAAACCAAACCAAATGCCAAACAAACAAAAGAAAGCCAAACCCAAAGAAAACCAATCCCCCCAAAAAACCAAACCAAACCAAGCCAACACACTTTACTGCAAATATGTATGTGGGAAGGCTCACTTCAGCTTGAGACACTTTGATGTTGATTGAAATAAAGATTTTCTTTGTTTGACTGATTTTAAACTATATTAAAATGTGGTACGCTTAGAGTAAGGCTGCGCATAAAATTTGCTATAGTTTTCTCAGTATGATCTCCTGTGTTTTCGAATGTTAAACAATGAATCTAAATTGGAGCTAGAGAGAAAAAAGGAATCTTCCCTACCTAAATGCCCTGCAGCAATCACTACCAAACATTGTTTATATATTTGAAACTCAACTTAGGAGTCAATAGAAGATAAGTAAAACATTGCTAACGAGTTTTCTATACATTTATTTCACTAAGTGGTGAGCATAGACAATATTTCTCATTGATACTTGGCATTTGCTCATTGTTACTTGAGCACTATGTGGATGGCTGAAGATTCAATATTAGCCTTGGAAGAAAGACAGACACCACAGCTTTTGCAGAGTAACAGGGAGGAGATGAAGTTGTGATAAATTGCTGGGAACATTTTGCTTTTGAACTTTGAAAAAATCTAAACAGATAATCTAAGACCTAAATAATGGTCTAAATAACTAATGTAAAACCTAAATAATCCACTTAAAGAACATGTTGTTTTAAAATACATTTTAATTTTTTTTTTCCTTAATTAAGTTACCCTTTTATTTTAGAATAAGATTATTTAAGGAAGATGGAGCATGCAGCAACTCTTAGATTTTGTTTTTTTCATTTATGTCTTATGACCTGAAAAGAAATTATCTCCATATTTCACTTTTGCATTTATCACCTCTGTCTTTTCTTGTGCTGGCATATTGATGTACAAACAACTACTACAGATATATGAGGTTTACCTACGCATACAAATCCATGCCTCTACTCCTACCTATGCTCCATTTGTTCCAAAAATATATTGGAAATCAATATATGGGGAGTGTACTCTGTGCAGTGGAGAATATAAGGACTATTTTTCAAAATGAGCTGCTTTGCATATTTTGTTGAATCTTTACACCATAAAGGAGTAAAAGAAATTCTCTCCCATATGGACCATACAAAACCAAATGTATTTTCAATTCAGGTGAAGTATTATGCAAAATTATCTGGCACTTCTGCACTCTCTGAGATTTGTATCAACTAAGGGTGGTGTCAGATTCATGAACTACCTGAAACTGCACATTTTAAACATCTTTATGCTTAGTATCACACCTACCAAATACTGCATTGTTACAGAGTTAAGGATTACCATGAAATTCCTTGGTCACACTTTGTCTCACTTTGTCTTACATAGTTACAGCAATTCATACTTTATTCATATAACATAATTTTTAATTAATCACCTAGAGCATCCATGAAATATTAAGGAGATACAAAGTATCTCTCTCCTATTTTCTTTAAAATTATGTCCATGACAAGGATTTTTAATTGGATATTAAAGGGAATGAAATATATCACAGGATTATAAACCCAAATTAACTATAAAGCTAGGAAAAGTATAACCTTTAACCTACAGGCTGGTTATGCAAGTATAATAGTTCTGTATTTTATTTGACAAATATTTTTGGACATTATCTAAGGCTAATTGAAGTCAATCTCTTCTTTTATTTGAAATGACTTCAGGTCAGGTTCAAATTATATTTGGGTCAGGCCCAATTATATTGATTATCCTGAACTGAGTAAATATCTTGATGGCTTGTAAGTCTATTCATGGCAAAACCCCCAAAGATATGGCTTATCTGAAAATCATAAGGATTTGTTTTTGTCATTTTTTTTTTAAAGCATGTCTGGTACTTAAAATCTGGGCATCATTATATTTCAAACAAAAGGATACTGCTCTGTTTGAGTTATAGCCAAGGGAAGTAGGCTTGAGAATTCTAGTGCCAACATAGTTTTGGTTTGTTTAATCTCCTCTGCTCTCCAGCCATATCAACAAGCTTTGCTTGCTACCCAGCACAACAAATAGCTCTTTTGCCATGTTTACTACCCCTGACTGAGATGTATAGAAATATCTGAATTATATAACAAAGAAAAGAAAGCAGAAGATTTGTATCAGGCTAAAATCTTTGATACAGTGTGCAACGGGCTTTGAGAGCCTTCATGAAATGTCTCCCTCCAAGCACAAGCCACCTCTGCTTTTCCCTTTTGTCTGACCTTGCTGCTTAGCTGGGACCATTCTTGAGGGTTTTTTCCCCCAAGTGAAGGCAACACAATGAGGCTCTGAGAGGGGAGGGAGGAGATGAAGAGGGTTCTGACTCTCTTCTTCCACAGTCCTGGAGGGGAAAGTCTGTGGAGGCATTGCTGCATCAGCTGTGGGTTAGACCCAGTGGTAGAAGCAAAGAAATACCAGAAGCCACTGAGCAGAACCAGTCTGGATTGTTGTATGTAAGGATTATACATGAATTCTGGATAACTTGATAGTAAAGCTGATACTGTGTGGAAACGTAATGTCATCATGGAATTGCTTTTTGTGTTAGACGTAGCACACATCGTTAATTGATGTAAATTAATACTTTTAATATCTGACTGTCTAAAAGCCCTGTTTTCAATTTGTTAAATTGTCTAAAATTCAATTAAAAAGAGTTTTTGCAGTTTCAAAATTAGGTATTTGTTAAATTAACCTAGTTTTAGAAAGTAAAATAATTTCTCATAGAACATGATTTCAAAATTTTCATAAAATATACTGCAAGTTACAAGCAAGCTTTCTAAAAATCTCTGTAGAGGTTTCTAAAATAATACACTTAGAGATTCAAAATGGATCCCTTTGAAGGATCTGCAGCTCAAATTTCAGCAATCAGTTTAGCTTTTTCTCTCCCTATCACAGAAAAGGTTAATCTCTGTAGTGTGTCAGGAACGTTGTTGAGCCTTGACTTGGCTAAATTTAAGTACAAATAACATTCTAAATTCAAGGTCCTCTCTGCAAATATCCTCCTGTCCCTTTACCTTAATATCAGTATAAACAGGCCAAATTTTAAGATTACTGCAATTTAGTAATTTCTATCAATACCAATTAAATACTATGTTACAGATTATCTTAAAAACTCTGGAAAATAAACCCAGAAACCTGTGCCAGCCACACAGAATTAAGTCTGTTACTAGCTATTATCAAAAAAGAATTATGTGGAACACTTTGATAAGCAGCGCAGATTTTTTCTCAGTACTCGCAACAATTGCTGAAAAAGTTTATGAAGTTGCTACATGTAGAATTCTTTTTAATGAACTGATAGTCAAGCTTTTTAAAAAAGACAACTGTAGAGAAAATTAATTTTAGAGGAATACATACCTAAAAGAGAAAACTATTTTTAAAATAAGTAACACATATTTATTTTTTCAACCCTTACAAAATACACAAAGTGTAAGTAATATTTTAAGTTATAGCTAAGTTTAAGTTAAGTTTAAGTTACAGAGTTGCAGTTTATATTAAGTCACTAATGAAAGTTTGGGGTAGAGTCAGTGTCCTGTCTATACTTGCACTCCAGGGTTCTGAACAATAGTGACTAAACAAGATTTATTGGAACACTCATTTTGTTGGATGGAATAAAGGTGTGGTACCATTTGTTGACTGTCCCTGTTACCTGCAAGTCCTAATCTTGGATGCAGGTATGACAGCTGACTGTCTCTGCTAGAGGGCAAGGCAAAGCATTCAGAGATACAAAGAAAACAATTTCAGTGAACGAACACAAACTCCTCTAAGATGACGTACTTGGAACTATGATGCAACTATGCCTTTTTTCCTCACACTTTTAGATTTACTTACTATTCGTAAGTATCCCCACAGCTTTATGTTTTGGGGTTTTTAAAAAGGAAAGTATTTTAATCAGATATCAATCCATTGCAGAAAGATTAGGATAGCAGTGCATGGCAATTATCATACTCTGAAGGAATTCCTGTTCTTCAAGAGCAATCTGCTTCTTCTGGAAAAATCTCTGGAAATACTCAAATAGAGATTTTTCTGTGCATTTTGTTTCCTTGGAACAGATTTCCTACATATAGGACTTTTCACATAGTTAGAATACCTTCTGTTACCTTGCATATTCTTAAAAAAAATGTTGTGCAGAAATCTCCCTCTCAGAATGGGGCTTCAGAAGCTCATTTTTTTTTTTTTTGTGTGTGCAATTAGTAAAGAAATAATGACAATAGGATGGATTTCAGATCTTTCCCCACTGATGCTTAGAAGAAGTTGATTAGCACAGAGGGACTCGAAAAGTAGCAGTGTTTTTTAGTTACTGATTACATTTAAATGGAATTATAGCAGAAAGATTTGATGCTAGAATTTCTACTTAAAAACCACCCTTTTCTGAAGAATTCCTGTGTTTTAGGAGAGAGACAATTAAATTCAGATAATGACTTTATTCATCTCCTGGAATGTAGAGGGTTTGTTTGCTACATCAATAGATTTTTACAGCAAACAAGCACTTCTGAACTTGCAGCATTTCGAAAATGTCTGTGCTGAGATTGCAGAGCTTGTAATTTCTTTGATCTTGTATTGGTCTGGGGCCCTTGAAAGCAGAAAGAGCAGGGGGCAAAGATGTAACTGTGTGTGAGGTTTATAAGCACTTTTGCCAATATTTGCAGACATTGTAAGCTTCATTGGCAGGGCTTAGTGATTTTGTAAATGTGGTAAGCCTGGCTTTCACAAAGAACACAGGATGTCAAACAGTCATTACGATACCCTTGTTCTCAAAAGCTGGATAGACTTTGGCAAGTTTAAAATAGGCCCCTGTATGAAATTACATTATAGAGTAATCTGTAAAATCAGTTTGACATACTGAATCAAAGATCTTAGTTACTGGTGAACAGAAAATGGATGCATTTTAAATCCCATAACTAATAAATGACTTGATGGATTAACTACCAATTTTCTTTTTAAACTTTACATCTACTTAATAGTTGCAGGTGAAATTTCAGGTTGGGAAGAATCTTTTCCCTGTACAAAAATATTAGACAGGTCATAAGAGAGAAAAATTGCATTTAAATAGAATTGCTGCCATACTACTTTGTCATAGATACTTCAGGAAGAGAGATCAGGCATGTGGGCTAACTAGTCCATAATCTGAATAAATTTATCTTATGAATTATTATTTCTGGTCAGAATTCTTTCAAGCAGGACCCATCCTTTGTAATCTGTCCCATTTTATGGAGGACTGTACTTAATCCTCTCTCCAAAATTTCAGCCTAGTCCCAGGCTCCATTTATGATGTTCTATTTAACTGAGAATGGAAAAGATGAGGAAAGTGGATGGGAGGTATACTGTATAAGAGAAAAAGAATTTCAGAACTTTCTCCTACTTCCTGAAAATTCTGAGTAAAATTGACCAGAATACTATTTATTTAAGTTCACCCTGGTCACTTGCTATTGCAGTTCTTAAAAAGTGATTTCAAGACTTGCAGGTCTCATTTTCACATGTCAAAAATATGTCCTATCAGAAAATGAACACTGTGTTTTACAAATGCTTTTCTCTAATTGTGTGTCTAAATAAAGTCTATGAAGCAATCTGATCTTTTCTTGAAGACCTTTACAGGGCATCTGCCAAATTGATACAATATTAATTTGCAATCTCACTTCCAAATGGGTCCCTGGACTGTTCCATGGAAGGTCTGAATGTTCCAGACAATCTGCCAGTGAGAAAAAATAATCCTTTCTGTCTATCAAAGGATGGTGACCATGGCCAAGGCCCTGGCTCCCGAGTGTTATTTTATTCTGCTCTCAGCATGCACCATGGAAGCTGTTGTCTAGATGAAAACAAATGGAAACTGACATGGAGAACATAATGAATAGGAGCTCGATGCAGAATGAGGTCCTCACAAAATAGAAACTTCTTGTTAGCCAGTTAGAAATTTCGCTTTCTTATTCCTGTCAACATGGAGATGTTTTTTGCTCAAGCAATCTTTACGCACTAGATTACCACAATTGATATTGAAGATATACTGGAGGAAATTAGTACTGCAGATTATTGAAGGAAATTACTGCTTTTTAAAGCAATTTAGAGACAGCTTTCGCTAAGTTTTTTCTGAGCTGAGAAAGACACTCTTCAACCATCTCTTTATAAAGCAGAAAATAATTTTATAGGCTAAAAATAATTTTGTGTATATTTATCAAAATTTGTAAAACATATGTATATTTGAATTTCTAATGAGTCACTACAATTTCAGCATGCAGACTTCTCTTAAAAGGAAAACTACTACTACTGTATATCATGCTCAAACAGACTTCATTCTTCACCATCATTACAAAAATTTTGCTGACAAATCCTCCACCAAGCAAACGCAGAGAGAGAGAGGAGGAGCTAATGAGTGAGATGGTTCTTACTGCTGTGAGTCAATGCCTGTAACGATTTGGGAAGATGGAATTCTGTAATAGCTGATACTATTAGTTTACAAATAGAACCTGATACACTAAGCAGAGTCAGCATGGAAATGATGAAGAGTTGTGAAAAAGCCACCTCACACTGTTTCAGATACGTACTGGTGCAGCATATTGAGTAAGTGTAGTTCATGTTTTTCTATCTTTCATGTGCAATAGTCCCTCAAACATTTTACAGGTACCTCTGTGGTTCAAGTGACAGCCACTGATGCGGATGATCCTACTTACGGCAACAGCGCTCGAGTGGTTTACAGCATATTGCAAGGACAGCCTTACTTCTCTGTGGAGCCCAAAACAGGTAAATTTACGTAAACCTTTTGCAGTAATGCTGAGAAAAAGAGGAAAATGTGCATTAAAACTTGCTAGGCACCAATTAATATGACCTCTTGGTTAATTGAATACAGTTGGGTTTTGTTGCTCTTTTAATCTTATTCTTTAAAACAGACTATGAAAGCCACATATCTGAGCCATGTAATAAACAGACTTTGCTGGAATAGAATTTATTGTTTTTTCAGTCGAACAGCTGCTTGGTCTGCTGCCCGTTCTCTTCTCTCTTATCAGGGAAAATTTAAAAATTCATTGAACATTTTTTTCAAATTTCAGAAATATCTAAGTGTCACATAGCCAGGTTCAATAAGAATAGACTTAAGGCACAAATTCTCTACTCTCCATTCTACTTTTCAAATGGAAGTTTCATTGTGGGAAATGAACCCTTTCTTTATTAATTTGAAGAACAAAACACTGTGCTTTTTATGCTTATCAGATATAATATTTTGCTTCCACTTTCAAAGCATATTACTGGTGAAAATTTGTTTCTACAATTGTCTTGAAATTTTGTGAACATTTTTAAGCCACAACCAAATGCAACCTGTAATCGTCTGTTGGTTTAATAAATATTGCCCATTCTGCTGTATCGTTTCATAAAGCAGGAAAGTAGGTTCTTGCTCTGCTCATTTCAGTTTAGTGCTTGAGCCTTCACTTACACCTACAAAAAGAGTTATAATATTCATTTTGGATATAATCAAGTTGAGACACATGAGAAAAAAAAAAAAAAAAATTACCATTTTTATCATAAACAATCTGTGATGTGAAACAGACCTGAGCCCCAATGTTCTGACCAAAAGGTCACACTATTTAGAAACATCTAAATTTGCAGAAAGAAGTACAATAATTATCTTCAAATTGCAACAGATCCATGTTCAGCAGAGATATATAGCACTGTCCTTTTCTCTCCAATGAGTATGATTTATAGTGGTTTTCTCCCTGTTTTTCTCCCTCTCCATGTGTGTTTATGTACCATGTATGTTGTGATAATGACTGCAGGTAGCCCTTGAACAATAATATGGTAGTTTCTGCTAAATAAATATCTTGAAGAATTCAGACTGAATGTTTGCATACATTTTCATCACTTTGATGTGATACTCAAATTTCCTGTGTGCATGACAGTTTGCTTCCAAATGATAACTTTGCCTGGTAATTTAACTATGACAGAAAAACAAGCATGCTAAGAAAAGCAAGGTAGAAACAATAACACTATTAAAATGTATATTAATTGTATTTTACATGTCTTGTAAAATGGGTGAAATAGTGCTAAGCAATCTGTTTGTGAAATAAATATTTCAACCCAGAGTTGATTAATGGCAAGTCCAACATTCATAAGGGAAAAAAGAAATAAAACACTAAGCAAACATTCAGCAAATAGCATATGAAGAGATATGTGTCCCACTATGCCTCTTCTTTATTTAGTTTGTTTATGTTTCTTTTACTGCTGACACTAAGTGCTGGAGGAGCAAATGGTTGCCTCTCTGGAAATCAGGGTTAGCAGCTGTAATATGTACTGAGCATGAAATATTCATAAAATCATCATATTCTGAGATGGCATATTTGTTTTTTGATGTATATCAGCATAGCTGAAAGGATGAAACATGGAATTTTCTTCCACGTTTTCATTTCACGCCAATTAATTACAAATTAATTAATTAATTCCACAGATCATCCAAAGGACATAACAAAAACTACTTCAGATATTTAAGCATATCATTAATAAATAAATAATTTAAAAAGTTCTAATTATGCCAATGAATATCCAGATGTGGATATTGGTCAACCCAATATATGGTAAAAAAAAGATAATTTCATATATCTGCAAAGTGTGGCACGTTTTCAGTATTGGTAAAGAGTTAATGGGTATTCAAAAGACAGCAAAACAAATCTTGACCTTTGAATTTTAGAAATGCATGATTTTTTTGAAAAAAAGAAAAATATTCTGTTCTTCCTAGCTCTAAAAGGGTGGGGAACCAGGCACAGAAGATTGCATCTTCCACTGTTACCCAAAACATTTTGAAGACTAATTCAGGATGAAGATACTTGGAAAGCACAATCATGCACAGCATTACCCAGTGAATCTAGTACTGAATAGAAATTGGTGGGTTTGGTGACTATTTAAAACAAGTTTACAGTACGTCAGTGCAACTCCTAGTCAAAACCTGTTCTACTAGTGTTGGAATTCATTCATTCCACTCTTGCTTCAATCGCTGATCTGTTGTTACCTTCTAAAGGCAAACTCAGCTTTCGCAGTAGCCTATTTGTGCATGTGCCATCCTTGACACCTTGTCTTCCTGCAGGTGTTATCAAGACTGCCCTGCCAAATATGGACAGAGAAGCCAAGGACCAGTACCTCTTAGTTATCCAAGCAAAGGACATGGTTGGGCAGAATGGGGGATTGTCAGGGACTACATCTGTAACTGTCACCCTGACTGATGTTAATGACAACCCACCCCGCTTTCCACGCAGTAAGTTACTTGGCAAATGCATGATTTGCAATATTATTCCTAAACACTGCTTTTTGCTTTACACACTGTGCTATTTCTAAACAAAAAGTGCTTATTTTCCATTTTAAATACTTTGTTAAACACTGACTGTAAGACTATTATTGTTATTACTATTATTATGATTATTTAGCAAGCTTTGGTTTTCTTTGCCTCATGCATACCAGGTCAGATGAAATGCAGTGGTGTACAGCAGAAGGAATATTTATTAATGTATTTTACTTTATCTCTGTGAGTAAATATACAAAAAAATGTATGTTAATAGGCATTGAGGTCTTTCCAGTTAGACTTCAGGATTCTTTAATTTGACACTTAATCCTTCATATTCCTTTGGCATTGTCATGTGCTTACAGGGCTTCCTAAATGGTTAATCACAAAAGAACTTCCCTTCATTTGATATCTGTGACCAAGGTGGTTCCCATCCCAACCTAAAGAAAGGAGCACAGAGTTGTATGCTGAAACCAGAAGAGCTCATTTTATTCATAGCATTCAGTTTGGGGTGCTTTTTTCTTAATTAAAAAAAAAAAAAAAAAGTGTGGTAACATATAATTAAAGTAATGCGAAGGGTATGTTCATGTTGGCTTCAGCCTCACCTCCAATGATAGAAAAAATAGATCTGTACATAATAGATTTCCTGTTATTTCAAGTCACCAACTGCTTGAAATAATAATAGAATAACTGAAATTGGTTTTGAAGGTGAGGGTGTTATTGGCTACAGAAAGCACTCTGATACCCTTTTGACAGCATATATATTATTTTGTGCTTGAATAAAGAAAGCTAGGATTCTCAAGATGGTGTACTTGTTGCTAAAGAAACTAATATATATTAGTTTCTAGTGATATTCAGATTGTGAACTGTCTAGTCAAGATATAAAGCTATACAATAATAAATTTTATATTGATATTATTTTAATTATTTGCTTTTCTTTCTTCTTTTCTGGAAAACAAAGTAAAACTCTCTGTATTATCAGGGACTCACATCATGATTTATATTTAAGCTTTGAACTTTATTTTTGTATCTTTGCATTATACTTCTCTCATCCGAAGAAGTTATGCCTATTGTACTCAGAGTCTATGACAAAGAAAACCTAAGAAAAAGGGTAATTCTATTTCAAAACTGAAAAATATATTCTTCTAGCCTGAGTAAAAGTTCGAGCACATGATTTAAAGGAAGATAAATTTAAGAAAGCTAGATTTCTTTTTCTTTGGCTTTCAGCCAAGAGGGCTTTGAATTCATTAAATTTTTAAATTTTGTAGGATCATATCAGTATAATGTTCCAGAGTCTTTGCCAGTGGCTTCTGTGGTGGCCAGAATAAAAGCAGCAGATGCAGATGTTGGACCTAATGCTGAAATGGAGTACAAGATTGTGGATGGTGATGGTTTAGGAGTATTCAAAATTTCTGTTGACAAAGACACCCAGGAGGGAATCATAACTATTCAAAAGGTGAGCCTGCTTTTACCCACTGATTCTGTTTGGAACTCTTCAAGATGGGGGCAGCTAATGAGAGTATGACCTTTTGTTTCTTAGACCCTTATCTGCTGTCAATGTTTTCATTGGTATAGTTCATATTGACTTCACTGTGTGGTTTTGAAGTTTTTAATTACTTATGCTGAAAAATATTCTGCTTTGTCTTTGACAAGACCTGTAGTTCTGTGAGGAGGGTGTTTTAAAGCACTGCATTTGAAAGGGAATCTAAACTTTAGTCTCATTTATCTTTGTATTAAATAGTAGAAAGTGTGAAAATATATCTTACAGCAAAAATGGAAGTTCCAAATAAAAAATGGATCCTGAAATTATCTTTAAAAATCATTATCTAAATGTCTTTTGCTGAGGTGGTACTATTCAGAAAGCACACATTACTAATTTAAAATTATGTAATAGTAAAAGTAGTAGGTTTACAAGATGTATTATTAAAAAATATTATTTCAAAAAACTCTGAAAAATTTAAATAAGTATTTTTTCTTCATAGCTTTCTACATGTGCAGTTAGAAAACATTATGAAGTTGAACAATCATGATGATATAAAATTATTAAAACTAACCTTTATTACATTGTTGCAACACATTTTTAGATTACCCTTTTAAGAAGTAAAAATGTGTTGAAATATTTTTCAACAAAATGTAAACTTTTTGAACAGTGAAAAAAATACAACACCTTAGAAGAATCTCTCAAATAATTTCCTACTTTGCATGTGTGAATTCTTGGCAAGGTCCCTGTGACCTTTGTTTTGCAAAGGCTAGTATTTCATGGCCTGGGGTTCCCACCCAGAGCTCCACCTGCAATTCCTACTGCAGCTCCTTACCCAACTACTTATGCTGAATGGATTCCTCAACAATTTAATATTCTTAAAATATGAGAATGACTTGGCATTTTGGAATACATGTAGCTATGTTTCCAAACTAGGACCTATGTTTGTACTTAATATTATTCCATAACAAATTTTTTATCCTTATATATTCTTTAATCTCTGTAAACTTCACCTACTGGTTGGAGGGCTTTTTTGTCTTGTTCTGTTGTTTGGGTTTTTTTTTCCTTTCTCTGGTGTATCAATTTCTTCTTCAAGCAATATAAAGCTTCAGTTTTGTGAAGTTACATTTCTCCTTTGAAAGAAGTTAAGAGTGCAAGATGTTGCAAAGCAATGGGCTAATTCTCTGATGCCCTTAACACCAGCTGGGAGTTGTAATCATCCATAGATGTCACAACAAATGAAGTATGTTCACCCTTGAAAGATCATAATATGTGTAATGTGAATCATCTTTTTTCAAGGAAAAAACACCCATCTTAGGCTTCTTGCAAAATGTACTTCTGCTTAGCACGTTTGAAATACAAGTGATGAAAAGTTAGTAGTCTTTTTGTTCAACAGCCAAATTCAGTGTGGCTCCTTCAGTTTTGCTCATTTAAAGTTTTTGGTCAAGGGTTTGGGGGGAATGTGCCTATTCTAGAGAGAGAACATTTATCAGTGCCACAATGTGCAACACTGAATCAGTCAGGGTCTTCAGTGATCTGAGAACTGATGAGTTCATTTTCATTCTTTTGGGTATAGGTTTTATAGTCATGGTATTTGTTCCTGGAATATCCTGATTTCAGTGCTATACAGTGAACCAAAAAATTGACATTTACTATTTCTAAAATAATTTTAGCTAGGGAGCTGAACCAAACTTTTCACTACTAAATATTTGTCCAGAGAAGTGCTCTATGAAATAGCTGTTGGACTACACTAAAAGGATAGAAATTGTTGACCTGATGAAATGGTCTAATCTGTTAATAATTTTTATGCCTACATACGACTATATTTTGACACAAGAATTCAGACTTCTTTCTCCGCGGCATTAGACCTTTTCTCTAATTTCCCTACTATTTTTGACTTATTTTCCTCTCTGTGGTAGGTAGCCCTTGGCTAGTGCCAGGTGCCCATCAAGCCAGTCTATCACCTCATCTTCAGCAGGTCAGCATGAGAAAGTAAGATGAAGAAAACCTTATGGATCAAGATATGAACAGTTTACGAAAGCAAAACTGAAGGCCACATGCATGCTAAGCAAAGAGAAAAAACAGATCTTACTCCTTATGGAGATTCCCATCCACTTCCTGGGAAGTAGGGCTTCAGTTTAGGTAGCAGATGCTTCAGAAGGCAAAGGTTGCAAATAATGATTGCTCACTTCATCCCCCTACCTTTCTCTTAGGTTTTATATCTGAGAAGACAACCTATGGCATAGAATCTCTCTTAGGTCAGTTTGGGCCTACTGTTCTGGTTGTGTCTCCTCCCAAGATCTTGCCCAGCTGTGTGGGAAATCTTGGAGAGCCAGCACAGATTCTGTGGCAGAACTGCTTGGCAGTAGCCAAAAAACTGGAGTGTTGTCAATACCTTTCCAGCTACCAATGCAAAGCACAGCACTGGTTGGCTGTGGGGAAAATTGACTGCCCTCCACCCAAACCCAACATTATCTGACATACCCAAAGGTGATTCCCCTCACTGAAGGTCACATCCCAAACCGCAGGATGTCCATAGCTTTTCATTTTGACTCAGGGAACCTTGTGCTTTGCCCAGTGTTGAATGACCCTCCCTGCCAGCCCTGAGGAAAACATTGTCTAGGAGAGAAGTGAGGAAATAAAACACAGTGCCTATCAGGCAATGGACAATAAATTGAATTAAAGACCATTAATAACTGCATATGCAGATTAAGTGGGTTTCAATCACTAAGCCTTACCTTCCAGATCACTATGGAGTCAGGTTATCCCTGCGTGATAATGTGTGCTTGTTAGCAAGAAATCGGGAAAGAAATTAAGTTTGCAGCCTTGAATCTGTCTAAAAATTTTACTGTCCAGCACATGATGTTCTGTACTCTGAGTGCAATTACCTTTCTCCTTTTCATGCCTAAAATCAGCTGAGGTATTGAGAAACAGCTCAGCCTCAAAATGCATGCCTATCCTTTTCAACTTCTGATTATTGATATGACATGTCTGTGTACACATCAGGCAGTAAAATGCCAAGGAAAAGACTTATGAAAAGGCAAGCTTTGGATCTAAATGCAAATGGGTGCTTTAGTTTTGCATACTTCTGCTGCAATTGTACATAAAGCTCAGCAGGCTGGGCATGAAAATCACCGGCAGTAACTCTTGAGCAGCTGAAGGCACTTCATTCATTTTTGTGCTGGGGGGTGTTGGAGAAAGTGTGGCACCTGATTATCTGAGTCCCACACACAAGCTGAGGATTTTGAATTCTGTTTTTAGAAGGATAACCACTTCAAGACAATTTTGAAAGTTGACTTCCTCACTCAAAACTAACACTTCTTTTAACACATAAGTAGCATTAAATTTTAAAAAAAGAGAGGTTTTGTAAGAAAGAAAAGAAGACTGTAGGAAGAGAAGTGAGATTTAAGAATTCACTGTGTAAAGATGGATTTTTATATTCCTTTTTATTTTTATTCCACAAAATTCATTTTATGAAGTATTAAAAAACAAATGACCATGGATGAGCAAAAAAATGCAGTAAAATGATCTGGTTTGAAACAGAGAGATGCCAAGTACCATAATGTAAGAATGATAAAAGTGTTGCATGGTTAAGTGTATCTCAAGATTACTGGTGAATAGATTTGAGTGTGTTTAGATTTTTGTTTTGCATTGTTTTCCATGCATGTTTGAACATATGTCTTCTGTGTATCCTGCAACAGAGACTTCAAAAATCATGAGACAGTGGGAAAAAAAAATGGTTTTTTACTATTAATAGTGATATTCATTGAAATGTATGGAGTGTATTCCTGTCTTTATAACTCTTCTGCATTGCTATAAACCCAGATATCTCTCTGGCTTTATTCAGGATGGATTTTTCTCCTAACACTTTGAATAGCAGTGGTAGCTCTGCTCATAGTTCTTATAGCCATGGCAGGACTAGGGATTACATGCTCCTGAACATGCTAGTACTGTTGCTACCTAGTGCCTAATATCAGGGTAGATTATCCACTAGACTAAACCTCAGCTCAAAATAACGTTTTGGCAATAGTCTGGCACTCTTGTAATTACTCCCTTGACCATATGGAATCAGACAAGGGAAGACTGCTTTCTCTGTGTTTCTATCCGCTTGGTCTTTATCCTTTCAAAGAGTAAAGAGTAGGACTGTACTACCTTATGCAGCACAACGAAGAAGCATGTGTGCTTTATCACTGTACAGTTTTTGCAGCCATATGGACTTTCACATACTTGTCATGTCTTATTTTGTTTTACCCCAGTTAGGATATTTGAATCAAAATGAAATGAATGAGATAAGTAGTTCATGTATTCCAGGAAGTTGCTTAGGTTCTGTTAAAACAAAAAGAACATCATCCCCCACCAAAAAACCCCAAACCAAAATAAACCAATCAAACAAAAACAAACTAGCAAAAAGCCCCCCACACAACATTTTAAAAATATTTGGGACAAGGATGAATTTTGTTTATGGATTTATGGCTTACATAAAACCAGCACATTACGTATGGGTAGAATTGGTTTTTTGTAAGATTAGAGTAGCTAAAAGTTCATCTAATAACAGAAGCTAGTGTTGAGCAGTGTTGAACCATTTACTCGTTTATTTGCACTAAAAAATAAAATCTACTCTCTTCTTCAATACATTAACAGATTTCATATGCAAAAAATGTATCCAGCATATTTCTACAATGGTATATAAAAGTGTGTGAATTATTTTTAGGCCATTTTCAGCTATTTCATTACCTGAAATAGGAAATGAAAAAGTTTAGAAGAAAAAATTTTACTTTCTTTGTCTTTCCTCTTTCTTCAGAAGTTGCTATAAATAACAAGTAAACAAGACCCATAAGCAGTATTCTCAGCTTAAACAAAGGGGGGGAAAGTGGTAGGAAAGATAAGGGTCTTTCTCTGTAACCTACTACATTCATACAATTTGTTGCCTAGCAGTTTCAAGTCTGTGGAAATCTCCCCACTTCTTTATTTACTCACTTTCTCTTTTGTCAAATAATGCTAACAAATAAATGAAAAGTTCTCACTTGTCAAATGAAACAGAAGAAATCTTTCTTATTTTTATCCTATTCAGAGCAGTTCAGAGCATGCTACAATTCTGATGTTGTAAATTATGTGAGAGTTTGGCGAATCTCTACAGTGTAGCAGAGTCTCTGTGATAAATCATAAAATAGAACAGAATAGAATAGAATCATAAGATAGCATCATAAAGGCTGGAAGAGAACTCCACATTCGTCAAGTCCAGTCTTTGACTGAATATAACCATGTCAGTTAAACAATAGTGTCTCATCCAGTCATTTCTTGAACACTTCCAGGGATGATGATCCTCTGAGCAGTCTGGTTCTATGCTTAAGTACACTTTCAGTGAAAAAAGTCTTTATGATGTCCAAGCCTGAACCTGGCATATCTTGTGGCTGTGTTGTCCTGTACTATCCCTAGTTACCTGGGAGAAAAGGCTGACCCTGAACTCACTAGAATCTCTTTTTAGGTAGTAGAAAGCAATGTTCCCTCTGAGTTTCCTTTTCTCCAGGCTAAACAACTCCAGATCCTTCAGCCACTCCTTAGACAACTTGTTGTCTAGACTCTTCACCATCTCCATTGCCCTCTCTCTACCCTCCAACATCTTCTGAATGGGGGGCCCAAAACTGGGTGCAGGACTCAAGGTGTTGTCTCACCTGTGCCAAGGACAGGAGGGCAGTCTTTGTCCATGTCCCTCCAGATACACTGGTTTTGATACAAGCCATTGGCCTTCTGAGGCACGTGGGCACACACTGGCTCATGATCAGCATCCCTAGGTTCTTTTCTGATGGGCAGTTTTCCAGCCATTCTTCCCCCAGCCTGTAGCACTCCAGGGGGTTGTTGTCACTCAGGCACAGAACCCTGCAGTTTTGTCATTGAACCTCACACAACTGGCATCAGCCCATGGATCCAGCCTGTCCAGGTGCCTCTGCAGAGCCTCCTGCCCTCTAGCAGATCAACACTCCCACCCAACCTGGTGTTGCCTGCAAACTTACTGAGGTGCACTCAACCCCCTTATCCAAATTATTCATAGATATTAAACATGACTGGACTAAATCCTGAGCCCTGGGGAGCACCACTGGTGATTGGCTGGCAATTGAATGTAACTCCATTCACTACCACCTCTCTGAGCCTGGCCAGTTTTTAACTCAGTGAAGAGTGCACAGGTTGAAGCCATGGGCTGCCAATTCCAAAATAAAACTAAACTAGATGTGTAAGTTACCTTTAAGCCAGCTTTAGGAAAATGCCCATTTTATGTGATCCTTTCAGAAAAAAGAGTTGTAGAGTTTATAAAAAGGAATCAGGCAATTATATTTCTTAGAAGTGTCTCAAAATTTTTCCTTCGTGCACACTGTGACTCAGTTCTCCATCTGTAGAGTAAGATCAATTCCTTCCTGTGGTTTCATTTGTAATTTACATACTGCTATCAATGCTCCGTTAGTAAAGACTCAGGTCATTTGCATAACTCAGTTTCACAGTGGTGAGGGTGTTTGGAGAAAAAGCGTAATTTTTCTGCATATATTGGAGTTTTAAAAAATGTGTCAGATTTTTCCTCTGCAGTAGAAATCTTAGAATTGCAGAAACATTTATGGAAGCAAATGATGATTCAGTCATTTAATACAACAGATTCTGAAGTGTCCCTGAAAACCTATGTACAATTTTGAAGAGAATTCATGTTGATTTTTGACAGAATCCTGATTGTAATACACATGAATGGAATCTTGGCTTTGTTTTCTAAGCAAAGTACATACACAAACCCTTATTTTTTGTGGTTTCCAAAGCACTATTCCTAGAAATAGTGTACTAAAAAAAGCATCATGTAAGTACAGATCTCACTTTATCCACAAAGTTGCAGGGTAAAGTTAGACTTCAGTAATATTAATAGCTTAGTAGCAAAACATCTAAAAATAAAAACATGATAATCTATATCCACCTACACTTTTATCAAATATTTGGTATTTAAAGTAGGTATGGTAATTTAATAATAAAAAAATAATGCAAGGTATGTTTTTATTTTAGGTATCATATGTGACTTTTTGAAATGAGATGTGATTCAAGCCATTTGGAAGTCTATGGAGAGATTTTAGTGGATTTAAGAGGAAAAAAAAAAAGACCAAAAAACCCCTGAATTGTCTGTAGAGTGAGGGTTGTAATGTCTTACTGCAGAAAATGACAAGCATTAAGATTTCCCACAGTAGAGTTCTTGTTCACTTTGCCTTCATTTCTACCTTCAATACAAAGCCTTACCACCAATATGACCAAATGGTATGAATATTAAAGGGAAAAAATAATGTTGTAAAGTACTTTTTTATAGAAATTGACTGCTAAGAGATTATTTTAAAACCTGAGTTCATTCTAAAAGCAATATTGGCAATTATAAAATGGGGGTGGGAGAAGAAAAGGGTTTATGCATAAGCTTTTGAGTGAAAAGCTATCTTTCCATTATTGTTAACACTTCTCTTTTTTTTTTTTTTTTTTTTAACCTAGAAATTTTTTTTTCAATTCTGTCTCAGAGTTTACAATGTAAGAACTTGAGGCTTCCCTGGTTCCTTTGAGAGATTGTGTGCATTTGTTTGATGTACTGCAGTTTTCAATATAAAACCTCAACTGGGCTTAAAAATAGGATTTTCACCTCTGAAAAGTACATTATTACAAAGTTACCATGCAATAAAAATGAACGTTATAAAAATGGGCTTTCTATGACTTATAACTTCATATCTAGCCTCTCTAAAATAGAAGACTTGTTTTGCAATTTCCTTCAGAGAGGATAAAATTCCTACCCCTTAAAAGGAAAAGAAGAAAAAAAAAAGACAGACCTCACAAAAGGAAAGATTAATGGATCCTGCACAGGATCTAATCAGATAATACTAATGCAAAGATAGTAATGAAGCTGTTAAACTCTATTCACTGTGCTGAAGGACTGAAGTATATGTTGTCCGTTTAACCTTCACCGTTGATGTAGATATTTGCAGTCTGTTAACTTGGTGTTCCATCACTGGAATCTTGTGCTTTTGTTATAGCAGGAAAAAAGGAAGGCATGATCCAAAAGCCATTTAAGTAATGCTCTCTATATAACAGACACAATGATAATTAGATAAGAAGAAACAAAGAAAATCTTTTCAGTTCACTTTCTCAGTCTTCCATTGGTATGTGTAGCATGCAATTTCTTCACTATATTAGCTAAGAAATGCTGAAATATTTATGCCACATCAAGAGCTCTTGCACGTTAATCATACCTTAGATAGTTTGTTTGGTTTTCTCAGATTATATTCTGCCTCAAACTCTGATTGATACCTCTGTATTCCCCACAGGATCTGAGGTTGTATATTTTAGAGCAACAGATTGAGGATGATGACTGTAGCTTTTGTAGACATTGCCATAGCCCACAGAAGACAGGCTCTGCTAGAAAGAACTGAAAATAACATTATTACCAGTGCAATAAAATCACTTGATATTGTAAAATCCATTTGTTGATCCATAATTGCCCTCTTCTAAACACCAACTGTTCTCTACTCTATACATACATAGATTCGATTTTTTAAATGTATCTATTTATTTTTCATTAACAAGGATCCTTACATATTTTGAATACTGCCAACAGCATTGGGTACCAGAATATATCTAAGGGAATCCTAGGGAAGGATTCATGTTGCTGAGAGCAGATGTTTGCTTCTTTCAGTTATTGAGACTCCCTTACTAGTAACTGGTGAAAAACAGGCATTCACCAGCTGATATACTTCCTGGAAGAATTTTGTTACAATCACACTAAGGACCATATGGTGGTTTTCTCAGATGTACATGGCTAAGTTAGAGAAGATTGAACATGCACTTAGTAAAAGTAAGACTGTTTAGAGTATGTATCAACACCACCGGTAGTTTTTCATCTTTTTTTATGAGGAAATATTTTTCTAATGAATGTGTATTTTTGGTGAATTCCCTACTAGTCTAACAATCCTTCATAATAAATATTCATATGAAAATACACTTCTTTATGATTTCAGTTAATAAAGTTCTAAAGTAGTCTTTTATAATCAATATGGAAACTTGGGTGTGTCTTAAAATTAATTTTAATAGTATTCCTTTTTTGTTGTTCTAGTCTATTAAAATAAAATTAAAATTTATATAATTTTTCTAATTACAATATATTATATATTTTGTCTATTAAATCAGAAAGTTCATATTTTTTTATTTTGAAGGACTGTGCTGTTGACATAAGCATATCAGAAGAAGCCCTCTTTTCTGCAGTCCGATGATAAGTTTCCATGTGTTCGATTAGGTATCACTGTAATCTCAGTCACCCAATTTCAACAGATACCACTTGTTAATGAGGATAAATTAGCTTTCCTTTCTCCACTACCTACTATTGTACAATCTGACTGGAAATACACTGTTTGCCAAAGGATTGGTGTTTTTCTTTATTAAGGGGAGTTTTTGTTTATTGAGGGGTTTTTTCTTTGAGGTTTTTGTGGGTTTTTTTTTAGTTCAACAAATGTTAGCCTTTTGCCTTTGACATTTTTCAGGTTATCATTTCTTTATTTATTATGCTTGGTTTTTAATTTTATAGTTTTTAAATTAATAGTTTGATTTTATTATATAATGCGATGTATTAAGACATTTGTGTGCTTGCTTGTCCTCTCTTTAACCTTGCTAATCACCTGGTCATATCACTTTCCTAATTGTTATCACCACAGAATGAAGTTTCTGAGGCATTTTTCATCATTCCAACGTCACAGTGCATTTGCATTATGGTTGTGAGGTTGTTTCATAACATATGTATGGTAGTTTAAATATGAAACCAAAGTGAAATTAAAAAAAAAATTAAAAATTAAATATGCTTTATTAATGAATGCTGACCAGTTGTATCCAGTACAGGGACCAGTATCCAGACTAACCTTCTATTTCAGTATATCTGTTTTCCAAGAGCTGTGGATACTGCAGCTTTGATTCAATGAAAGAAGTAAGCACTTGCGTAATATGAGGATCACATGTATTCCCATTTGGAGAAGCTTTTTGCTGCCACACAGAGTTTGTAAAAGTTCAGTGCCTTTCTGAGCGTGCTGTGCTGCAGTTCATTTTTCATATTTAAATCTAGACTGTTTGCAGCTGTATTATAACATCAACATAATCGCTGACTTTAAGATGCTCATTTGGGATTTATCTGACTGTAACTAGATGGAGAACTTAGGCCCTTGTAGGTCAACAGATGTGTGTTTCACCTCTGCTGCTCCTCTGAGTGAATAGTGGAATATTTCACAGATGCTGGAGGATTAATTTGCAAGCACATCTCAGATCCCTGTGATGTATTCAGTAGCAGAACTGCAGAAAAACATTTTTAATCTGTTTTATGCACTTGGAATTATAGTTTGAAGACATAGCTGAGTATCCAGACTGAGGCTTTAAAAGTGCTTTGGTATTTTGCTGCTGTTTTTAATGATTAAACTTGGAATTACAAAAGAATAGTTAGCTGGATGTTTGGTACAAGCTGACAAAGTAAGACTATAGATACAGTCTAACATGGGTCTAACATTAACTTGATGCTTTCTTTCAGTTACGGCCTGTGAGCTAAATCTTTTCTTTCCTCAAATAAAATTTTCTTTCTGAAGAATCTGAACATCCTCAGATCACAGATATCTCATTTGTTGTGGGGGGTAATTTTTGATTCTAATGCAGTATTTATTTGAAAAGAAACTGTACTTCCATTGAAGAAAATGAAAGCAGAAGTAGGGTATAAAAAAATTACCTGTATTTTGCTTAACAAGCAAAACAAAACCAAAATAATTTCCAGGCTGCATCTCACTACAAAATACTGTGATATAGTCATTCCAAATACTTTACAAAACCCAATAAATTCAAAAGATATTTAAAACAAACAAAAAAAAAAATTCCACCCACAATTTTCTGAATGAGATGTCTGCACCTGTAAGTAATCTGTAAAGACTGTATTGCATACTTATGTCTGGGTAGTATGTCACATTATATTTGCCATTAACTTAGACAAAATATTAATAATATAAAAAAAATACTAGTTCACAATGGTGAAATATTCAGTGAGAATTTAGTCCTCACGGAAGTTACAGAAAGTTTTGCCATTATCTGATAAATACATTTCGCTCACAGGACAGAACTATCTTTTTCATTAGTCATTGCAGAATATTCGCTATATATGAGAGACTGCAAGTAGTGTTTTGAGAAAACTAAAAAATGAACCATCAACTATGGTCTGTCAGTCAAAAGTGCTGTTTTTATACAAATGGCAAATGTCATTTCATTTTATACTTACTGAAAGTTTTAAGCAGAACCGTTTTGCGTCAACATCACTTAATAATAAAAAATCCAAATAATTTTGCCTGTGTAGGAGCTGGATTTTGAAGCTAAGACAAGCTATACCTTGAGGATAGAAGCAGCCAATATGCATGTTGACCCTCGTTTCCTGAGTCTGGGGCCCTTCAGTGATATGACAACAGTGAAGATAATTGTAGAAGATGTTGATGAGCCACCTGTGTTTACTTCACATCTGTACTCCATGGTGGTGTCTGAAGCAGCAAAGGTTGGCACTATCATTGGAACTGTAGCGGCCCATGATCCAGATGCCTCAAGTAGTCCTGTCAGGTAATTGTAAGAGTTCTTAATTATTTATTCAGCCATTGCATTGAAGTTGTTCATCTTGTGCTGGGAGGGGCTTTGGTTATGTTGAAACTAATGAATAAGCTTTATTCCCTTGCAGAGGGAGATTCAGAGTTTGAATGGTTTAACTTTTATAGCCTGAACAACAGAACCTCTGGAAAAAAAAAAAAAAAAAATGTGGAAATCTCTGTGAAACAAAGAGAAGATATAGTTTCAGAATCCCAAAGGAAAAAAAAAAAAAATCACCTAAAAATACTGCTCATATTTATTATTCTCTAAGCTTAGGAAGAGTCTATTATTATCTATAGCAAGTTATGGTCTCTTAAATAAGCCAGGATCAAAACTTATATCTATAATACACATGTATGCTTGAATATTGATTCATAGTCTGCATGCACTAGAAATCAGAATGTAAGAGGACATAAATTCCCACATGGAAACTGGAGCTCCCACATGGAGCTGAAGTCCCACAGCAAGAAACATTCATAAAAACTCTTTACATAAAAGAAGTGGACATGATGAGATGCATCCTGTTCTAGTCAGGATGGTTGGAGGTTTTTTGGTTTTGTAAATTTTGCTGCAGCCAAATATCTTCCATTTGAATGGGAAGAGGTACGATCACTGGAGATTACATAAATTGTCAAAGCCCTCTTCCTTTGTCTTCAGTGTCTGAAAAAACTGCAAGTCTTCCACAATATAATGTCCAACATCATTAAGAAACCATAAAAGAACACAAATTCTCAATCTTATGTTTTCCTGTATCTAAGGTCAGAGCTCAAGGGCAAAGACTCACCACCTTAGCTAAACCAGTAATGAGCTACTTGCTATTTTTCTTATGCAGAGTAGTATTAATTCTCAAAGGAACATGCAAGGGATCTAGACAGTAATGTGTATAACTTAGGAACTCTGTGAATTTTAACACCTGCAGGGGAAGGAACTCATACAAAATTAAAAGTTAGTGCTTAGTTTCATTTGTTTTTATTGCTCACTTAGGGCATACATAGGAAAGATCTTTGTGGGTACTTGGTGGATGTCGCTTGTTTTGGCAATGTTATGTCTTTCCTTTCATGCAGTGAAAATGAAGTGGGGAATTTAGTGTAATTTCTAAAGCAGAGATCTTATGTTGCAAAAGTAAAGCATATGTTTCACTCCTAGAGGTGATGGAAGTGTTCTATCTCTTTCGTTATATATTTGCTACATATTCAAAATAGCTGATTCCTATCATGTATAAACAAGTCCTAGATGAATGTTTGGCACGGCTTTACTTGTGAAATTTATCTGTGCTATGGCAGAATTTTCTGGCACGGATGCTAGCATCCAGTGTATAATATCTGGTTACCAGAATCACTTAGAATAGGTTTAAACACAGTTCCATTAATGCAGGCCATGCTCAGAATGCTTTTGACTCCTTTGTAGACATAATGATGAGTTTATTGACCTTGATCTGGTTAATTTTTACAAACCCAGCATAAAAAGTAATTATATCACCTGCTAACATATTGAATATTCCTTCTGCTTCAAAGTTTCTTGGAATTTGAGGGAGAGAAAAAAAGATATGCTTGTGAACCTGCTATGTAACTGGTCAAAGGTCCTGAAAGATCATATAATTTAAAGCTGTTCTACATATGCTGTGATACATCAGAGACAGATTTACCTAAAATTGGAATGTGCTAAGGAGGATTAATGCATAAAACTTTTCATGATCTGTTTAAGGAGTTTAAACTATTAATCTATAAATAAGTATTCCAACTTCCAAACATTGGATTATATCGATACTGATTAAAAACTAGATTTGTTACAATTCAGAAAACATTGAAGTTACAAGATCAGACACAGAACCTTGACAATACCAAGGACTAGGGAAAATAATAAATGTTTTGAAAATAGGAGGTTATCTCATAAGTACCAGGGAACGATTGATGTTTGAACTAGCTTAAATGAAGGATTTAAAACTACTGCAGCTCAAAGATTTTCAAGTACTATGGCTGTGAGGAATTAAAAGATTAACTGTATTTAAAATATATTTTTTTAGAATTTTAGTATGGATACAATGCTTATAAAAAAGGGAAACTGCTTGCTTCCTGTGCATAAAATTATTTTTCTCATTGTTTCATAAGGATCTGTCATCCTCTTTATATAACTTGTTTGCTTTTCCTCCCTCCCTCCCTGTCTCACTCATCTCCCTCCTTTGCTCTTTTCTTCCTTTTTGTCTTTCTCACCTCTCCATATCCTACTTCTCCTTTTCTACTTCTTCTTCTCTTTCTCCTCCTTCTCCTTTGACTCTTCAAGTTGCATAGTAATAGTCTTAATAATTGGGAAATCTAAGGATTTTTAAGGGAAATCTGGCAGGCGATTGAATCTCAGCTATGAGGCCTGCCAAGATTGACTACATAGCAGAGGTGACAGGTATAGTCTCGTGGGGATACTTGCCAGCCACAAAGCAGCTGTAGAGCACCGGTGACCAAATAAACAACAGTGCTGGCAAGAAATAAAGTGAAAAATGGCCTACAGTTAAGACAAAGTGAAAGAAGAAAAGAAAATGTGAAAGAGGGAAAGCAGTAATCCACAAAATCTGATGTTACCGTTGTTACAACTCGTTATTCTCTCTCTCACAGTGACATAATACAGCAAAACAATTCTAATTATGTAACAAGGCTCTGCACTTAGATTATACAGTTAAGAGGGGAAGATAAAAACACAGTAATAGAGTAAAGAAGATGGTATAATACAACACAGAACAAATAAATAATTTCATAAGATCATTGTGTCTAGGAAGTCCCATGTTTTAATTGTCTTGCATAATTCTTTCTTTCCATGTTGTTCAAAGAATTTGGTTTATATTATATCAATAATCTAATATATAATCAGTGTTTCAGTAAATGCAATGGCCACACTTGGTCTGTTTCAGACATTTTAATTCATCCTGAGTGTAGGGAAGTGCTCTGGAGTATATACTTGACCTAAATGAGAGTGCAAGACCAAATCTGGCCCAATAATAAATCTAATCTCAAGAATATTTCAGATGTAAATCTAAATCTGCCTAATGAACTGTCTGTCCCTTACTCTCAAAAGAGATATAAGTAAATCACCCAAAGGCGTTTTTACTTTCTCTTATGCAATTTTCAGTTTGCTAAGGAGCTCCTAAGCAGCTCCCCTTCCTAAAACAAATTGGGAGGTAAAGATATGTTAAGCCAAAGAGTTAAGGGCATGAGCCTGTGTTTGTCTAATGACAGTAAAGCATTGTGAGCTGACAGTGATGACATGCAATCCCTTGACCCTAGTCTGCATTATCTTTCCTTTTTTCCCCTTCCCCTGCAGCTCTGGGTGACTCAGGGGCTCTTCTGCTGGTGATAGAAAGTGCTGTGCTCAGACTGCCAGCCCCCCTGGAATCAGTGCCTGGCTGGTTCAGCCTTCTCGCAAATTCCAACTCACCTTCCCCTTAGCTGGCTCTCAGGAGGATGCTATTTGATTAAATTCTGAGTTTGCTTTACAGCATAGAGGAAGAAAGAAAAGACAAAGGAATACCTATAACCTCAATTAAGACAACACTGTGGAAATAGAGCCCACCACTGTCAGTGCAAGTCACTATGTAATTCTCTCACCTTTGCATGTGGCTTTGCTTCTCTCAATGCCCAGAGAAAATGAACTGAGCAATGCTCAGACTATGTAAACAGTGCAAGCGCTTTCCGTCTAATAAGAAATCAGCGAAATGTTTTTACAAGGTGTAATTGAACATAAATGAAAAGTTTCTTTCATCCTTTACCTAGGTATTCGATAGATCGAAACACAGATCTGGAGAGGTATTTCAATATTGATGCCAACAGTGGAGTCATTACAACTGCCAAATCTTTGGACAGGGAAACTAATGCTGTTCATAATATCACTGTTTTGGCCATGGAAAGTCGTAAGTATCCATAGCAAGATATTTTTTAATCAGCAGTTTTTGTCTAAAGCTTCACGCTTGGTTTTGATGAGCTTCATTCAGAGAAATTCTGGCAGTTGCAAACTGTGGCAGATAAAAATAGCATATTACTTAATGCAAAAGAAACCTATATGTTAAGAATTTAAAAATACTACAGTTTAGATGTTTGCTCTTTCATTTGTTTCACACCTTGTGTATTCTTTTTGTCTTCTGAAAGACAAGTACAAAGGCAGATGAAATATGTTAGGTCAGCAGTCTAAGTGTCATTACAGAACAGGTGATATGGAAAATAGAGGAGAGTGGTGAGGACACCCAGAGTTTATTGCTGGTGGTCAACCACAGCATTCTTAAAAGGTATAAAGAAAAGGGGATGTGAATCATAATGTGTTTTTGTTTTCCTGACTCTAATGTACCACTGTAGGAGCTATTTTATACTTTTTCTTGTGTAAGATGAAAAGTGTAAAAAAATGTAATGCTTCAAGTGGATACAGGAATTCTTCTAATTCAGGTTGAAACCTAAAATTGTTCTGCTTTCAATAGATTTTGTGAAGTGCTTTTATATTTGAAGAATTTATATCTTCAAATTTCATCTTTTTTACTACTCTGTTGGGCTGTGATAATAAGAGTTATGAGTTACCTGGCTTGCTATTGTAAAAATCATCACTTCTTTATTTCTGTGAGCTTAATTTAAAATTTAACCTGAAAATTAAGATTTATCGTTTATTGTCTCTATGAATTTATCTTGTTTTATTGTAAGAAGAATTTTGGTTTAAAAACCCAGAATGGAAACCAAGAATTTTCTTGGTGGTAGCAAAACTGGTGAGGTAGACAAGGGCCATATGTGACAAAAGTGAGAATCTAAGAGCACAAGTGAGCACTTGTACTGCTTTAGTTTATATTCATGCCTGCTTGGTTTTCAATAAGTTTAGTTCAGCAGAGGAAAAGTTTGGTGTCAAAATGGCTTACTTCTCTGGTATTTCACATGTGGTATAAAAAAAACCCCCAAAAAACCCAAACCCCACCTTATGATTTATATTCGGATGCTTAAAATATTTATTCCAATGTAGTTGCAATACACTATAAAAAGATACATATTTGAAGTTTTGTAAAGTTTTTTTATTTTATCCTTCTGTAACACTAATATCAACATTTTTGATAGAAAAGGATTATTATGACTCTTTCCTGCTCCAAAAGAGAAGCAAAATAAGTATAAAACTCACTGATGTCTCTATGCTTAGTCCAAAATATAATTACTGTTTAAGGTCAAATTATGATATTGGACACTGAACATACTCATAGTTTAGCTAGATTAGATATGTGCATCAGTTTAGGATGTGATACATATTTAAAGTGTTCAACAGTTAATGACTATTGAAATACTTAGTTGTGTCTACACTTTAAATACTTTGTGATTTTCTTCAGAATGCACCCTTCTCTTCTTCCCTCTTACACATAGCTGATAAAATTCTGACTTCTTAATAGACTTCTATTTTTTTGACTTCTTAATAGACTGATCCATCATTCAACAAAAAAAAAAAAAAAAAACTAAAAAAACCCAACAAACAACCAAACAACCCCCCAAAAAACAAACAAAAAATCCCAACAAAAAACCCCACCCAAAAACTTAAACCCATAATAATCACATTATTCCCAGTATGAATAGAAATTTTCTGGCTAGCTTGATGATGATTTTATATGATCTTGCTTATCCTTCCATGTGATTTGATTCGATGTTGTGATTAATGTGTTTCCAGTTTATTTTTGAGAGTAAAATCTTAGGTTAACTGAAGCAGCTGGAGCACATAAATGTTGGTCCAGAAGATCAAGACAAGATCTTCCTTTGTTTTTGAGGGAAGGATTATAATTGATTTAATATGCATATCCAAAAGAAGAATGCAAATGAAAAAGATGATGACACTCAGAATAAATTGTAAGGATCTCCTCTTATTTGTTTTATTGGACTTTTTCTACAGAGAATCCAGCACAGATTGGGAGAGGCTATGTAGCCATCACAATCCTTGACATCAATGACAACGCCCCTGAGTTTGCCATGGAGTATGAGACAACTGTCTGTGAAAATGCTCAGCCTGGTCAGGTATGTCTTGATAAGTTTTATGTTTATTTTTATCAGAGAATCATCCATGCCTTATGAAAACCTTCCTGCTTTATGATAAAGAAAAATCATCTTAGAACAGTAAAAATGAAGCTCTGATGAACAGAAGAAGCAAAGAGTAAGGAAGATCCAGGTATAAAAATTATTGGTTGAAAGTAGTGTTGAAATCTCTGGTTTGATTACTTGTATAATTTATACATTCTGCTTAACTCACTTAATCTTGAATAATCCTAATTTTTGTGGGAAGTGGACAGCAGTAACACAAAGGTTATTTTGAGACTAAGTGCCTACCATTCCAAAAATGAATACACACTTTTAATCCCCCTAGGAAGTATATGGACCTTAAGGTCACAGTTTCACCAGGAGAATATATTCTTATTTTTTATTCCTAGATTTTTAACTACCCAAATATCTTCCAAGTGGTCCTAGACTTAACTAAATCACTTGTTGCTTGTCCTTGGTGTCCCTCATATTTGGCCTTTTCCTCTCTATTTTGGAAGACCTCACAAAATGCATGTACTTTCTCAGTCTCTCCTCCTACTTCCAGAAAACCAGTAGATGTTTTACCTGCACAGATCCCACATATTTCCTGGAAGACTTTGTGCTTTTGTGCCTTTTCCCAGTGTATTATCCTTCTGGTGATAGATGTGTATTGCACATTTCAAAATCACCTCATAATTTAAACTCTGATAAAACCCCACTATGATTATTAGCTTTTGTTCATGAGAATCACAGACTGTGCATGATGTTATTGTTGTACCTCTCTGCTTTCCCTGAGCTCTGATCAGAACTGAACCAGAGAATTGGAGTTTCCAATTTTTGTGGACTTTAAGAGGTGGTGACTCTTTCTTTAGAGGTAGATCTTGATAGAATTTTAGAAAATGAAATAAAAAATATAGTAATGAAATTCCAGAAAATAATAATATACTTATCATGCGCCTTTCTGGTTTTCATTATATTAAGAAAAGAGAAAGTACATAGATTCAAACGCTCAAAAACATCACGGTTTCCTTGCAAAGGTTTAAAACATTGATTGCAGACACTGACAAACACACTAAGAGCAACCCAGAAGACACACTTCTTCCACTGCTGTGTAGTTTATTACTCCAAGCTCTGGTGAATAACAGGACCTAACTTTCTCCCAGACCCTGCAGAGCATTGCTTTGGCCAATAAATTTGGTACAGACGAAGGGTTAACTCACACATTAACAGTCTCTACATGCTTAGGAGATTAGAAAACCAAAATGCAAGATGATTAGAACTCGAGGAAGGGTTGATATTTTGATAGGGAACAGTATACATGTGTACATGTACATATGCTTCAATGAAACCCTGATGTATCTCAAAACAGGTGATCCAAAAAATTAGTGCAATTGATAAGGATGACCCACCAAATGGCCATCAGTTCTACTTCAGTTTAACAGCAGAGGCAGCAAATAACCACAATTTTACATTGCAGGACAACAAAGGTAAGAAAATTTTGATTTGGTAAATATTCACCACTAGTACCTTCCATTTTCAATGCAGCATGCTTACTATGACCTACATAAGCTTCTGTTCCGGTAAGGACATAAACTACAGTCAGCCTGCCAAATAATTTTATCTGTAAACTATTTGTCAAAGGAATTAAACTGTTGTTTGAATCATTTAAAGCCTTGAGCCAAACAGAGCTGCATCAAATCTTTAAATCTTTCCTTTTATTTTTTTTTTTTTTCCATCAGTCAATCTTCACGTTTTTTCCCTGTATTTATAGGTTTTTATCTAAATTAGATTTTATCTTAAGGCAGTGACTGAAAAATGTCCAGGAATTCATGTCTTATTAATATAACTCAAAGCATAAAAAATGGGTGCATGATAGATGATGTTTTGTGATTTGTGGAGATTTTGTTTTCTTTTTAGAAAAACACACCTTTTCTGTAACTAAGGATATCCCCTTTTGAAGAATGCTTTTGATAATGAAAGCTGCCTATAATATTTGCAGAGACTTCTTACAACTGTTTCCTCAAAAACACCCATTTTGATGTCCCATTTCTGTTAGTTAAAATATCTGAGAACACACTCTAATTACTCCCCTCATTAGTTGCACTGCACAGTACAGCAGCTGGGCACGTGTCAGGGAGTTTAGCTATTAGTTGTAGCAAACAGAACTAAATAGGCAGGGTATAATGCTCTTGCATTGCTCTTTTTATGGATCAGTACTTAGCCAGAGCTACCTATAACCTCAATTAAGTTATACTATTAGTTAAACAAGAATAACAAACATATGGACACTGAAGGACACTGTTTGTACAGGCAGACTTTGAATAATATTAAGTAAGGACAATATGTGACCTAATAAAGTTCTTTCACGCAGGTCGTCATTGCCTTACCTTACGTGTAGTTAATGAAGTGCTTAATTTTCTTCATATGAACAGTTTGCAGTTTAAAACTGAAGACTCTAACAGCAGCAATGATAAAAATAATAAAAGTGCATTAGAATAGGACTGGTCAGAAATCTGGTATCAAGAGAACTGTAAAGTAGCTAATGAAAAGAGACCTTCTTCCAGAGAACTTATAACTTGATAAATGTAATAATAGACTTTTGTAATGCTTGTAAAATCAGTGGAGGTACAAGACACAGCAGCAGCTGCCTCATTCAACTTTAGTTAATTTTATGCATCTCTCATGTGATATTATATAAAGAGGTGCTTCATATTTTGCCAGATACATCACAACAGACAACACAGTAAGAAAACTTTACTGACTGCCAATATATCTGTCTTTGGACAGGTAGGTAGATAGATAGACAGACCAACTGAAAGAACATTCCTATACGTCCTGGGGGATGCAACTCCCTACCTCTCAGGAACTCTCAATCTGTGTTGTACATAGTGAGTTTTGCACATCTCTTCTTGAACACAGGGGCTTTTTAATCACACAACTTAGACCAGTGTCAAATTATACATTTTAGACTGATTATAATAGATGTTTTGAATCTCAGAAGAGTCTGAAAACAACAGCATCTTTGTTGCATGCACAATTACCTTGTTTGTGCACAGAATGGAATTTTTTTGCATTCAAAAAATATTTCATTGATCTTCAGAACCTATTATCCTATTAATATGGTCATTGCTTTCATTAATATGATATCTGTATCTGTAAATAGTTGAAATAGATGCTTGTCAATTAACTGGAAACATGTATTTAGATATCTAATCTGACCACTGAAGGGTAATTTTTTTTCTTATTATAATGATCTTAACTTCAGCTGTCTATCTGGATTGTGAAAACATGAGCTTAGCTAAAAACAAATGGAAAATGGACCTCTGCATTTTTGAAATATTCTTTTGTTGAAAATAGAAATCTTCTTGTTTAGTTGTGTGTGATTTCTCAGTTGATCTTACCTCTGCAGCTTCAAAAATATATGACTAGGAGAGGTTAACTTTTGAAATAATATGAATGTTTTTATAATGTCTTCAAGTAGAAGGCTATAATATTTATAGGCTTGTGTTTTAAAAAAAGTCACATATTTTAAAATTTGTCTTTGTATTCCTTTATCTAGATAATACTGCGACAGTATTGACCAAAAGAAATGGGTTTCGGAGACAGGAACAGTCTGTTTTCTACTTGCCAATATTCATAGTGGACAGTGGATCACCTTCACTCAGTAGCACTAATACTCTCACCATCAGGGTCTGTGATTGTGATGCAGATGGTATTGCTCAGACATGCAATGCAGAAGCATATATCCTGCCTGCAGGACTTAGCACTGGAGCCCTGATAGCAATATTGGCTTGTGTCTTGACACTTCTAGGTACGTCTTCTTTCTGTTACCTTATTTTCCACTCAAGCTTTGTAGCAAAAGTTACATGCTTCAACATTCCCCTCCACCCTCATTTCTGTGAACAGGCACAGATAGTATTCAAGAAAGAACAGCCTTTTGTATCATTAGCGCAAAACCCCTTTAGATCGGGATTAACAATTTAGATACTTCCTTTCTATAACAAGCTGCCTCCAGACAGATACAAGAAATAACACTAAAAGAAAAAAATACGACTTGCATCAAATGCAGCGTTTAAGAGATAGACAATGCAGTTTATGGAAGCATTTGGTTTGGCATACTCACCAAACATACCAGTATCAGTACGTCCTTTTTCTGGAGGCATAACTATTTTTAAGCATTAATTGATCTGTATAGAACAAGATACTCAGAAAATACAACAGATGCAATTTACTGATGAGAATAATAATTCATTGGCATCATCTGCAGAGTGATCTTTTGTTACTTCTGCAACTGGTAGCACAGCTGGATTTTATGTTGAACAGTGAAACTGCATCCATCCATAGATGGAAGGCAGTGGAAAAGAGTGGAATGGTGTCAACAAACTAGTTTGCCTAGAATTTTTCATGTAATACCTAGTCATTAAACAGCAATTGGAAGGGTAAAGGGCCAAACTGAGAAAAAAAGACGAAGGATAAAGTGAGCAAAAGTGAAGCTTTGCTTTTTGTCTGAAAATTCGTAAATGGTAATGGTACTGGTTCAGAACACAAGAATTTTCATCACTGTTGCTATGAATTAAGAGATTTTTCTATTCTCTGTCTAAACATACCAGTCTAAGGAAAAGGGTAAGACCACAGTCTTCTTATGTTGATATAATCCCAGTGTTGTTTTATCTGCCCCTGTTATCAAATTAATTTGGAGAGGTCAGATCAAGAGACTCGTGTCCAGACTTCTGTGCATAGCAGTATTCCCACCATGTATAGACACGTCTTCTTTTGCATTCTGATTCATGTCGCTGGAAACCACTAGAAGGGAATGTTCCTTCTGCTAAAATAATTCTAAAGGACTCCAAAATGAAAAACCTGTTGCATATATTTTTTTACAGAGTAATAAAAATCACTACCTCTGCAACGAACTCAACCAACTTACTCAGTATTTATATATATATATATATATATATATATGAGGTGGCATTTCTAAAGTTTTCCATCTCAGTGACACAAAAAAATCTAACACCATAAGAATTTATTCTCACTCAACACATGGTTAGGCCTAGGTTTAAGAAATGGAAGGGAATTATTGCCAAAAGTTTTAATGAACATTTTAAAATACCACTTTTTTAGTAACATTTCTAGCCAATTTATGTACAAAAAAATGAACTTTATTTGGACATAAAACTAAATGTTATAGTTCAGAAATATTCCCTCATATCAACTGGCATTAGCATCAGTGAAAAAAAAGCTACTTTAACCCTTAGTTCAATATACTTAGAAATAAAAGTCCTGTAACCATAGCAATTCATGTGATCTCAAAATTAAATGCTACCATTTTTGTTATACATGAGAAGGGAGTTTCTGAAGATTACATAGGAAACTGCTGTAAGTACCATGCAGCTTTTTCTGTCATAAACTTTTCTTAAATAGAGGCAGTAGGATTCAAGAAGACCATTGAGTGGAGACACAGTGTTTTGGCACCAAATAATTTGCTTATCCTACTTAGTACACCAAGGGTGAAGTATAACCAATAAACCAACAAACTTGAGCTTTTAGTCCAATTATATTTAAAGAATTCTGAACAAGGGTTTGGTAAAAAAATCTTGCATCTTACCAACTCACCACTGATGTTATTTGTCAAAGACTTTGAGTTTCCAGAGTCATCTGTCCAAAGGCATCAACATATTTTATCTGAAAAAAGACATTGTATGTGCCATCATCACTTCCAGTCTAAACTGTTCCTTTTCAGTACAGGTCAAAGCTGCAGGAACAGGTTAGGTTGTGTTTGTATGATAACCCTGGCTTTGAGATGCATTTTGGTACTGCATCCTGTTTAGTCTCAGCCACATTCCACAAGGAAGAGGTATCTAAGCATCACTGATGTCCAGTGAAACCCATCTGCTTATCTGGTCCCAGAGCCTTTCTTCCTCTCTCATTTTCTCCTAGAATAAGTTTTCTGGGACCAGCTGCATGATAGTTTTTCTTGGAATTTACTTCTTTCCCTTTTGCTCTTTGCATTCCTGAGAAAAATGCAGAAGATCCACTAGAACAGCATAAAAAACAAGTTTTAGCTGTTGGCATGTGGTTCCAGGATATGGACAAGGGATGCTCTGTCTTTCTTAAAGGTAGTATGATCTTCTTGATCCTGTCCAATACATCCCTATGGCTGATATATAACCATTGGTCTTTATCAAGACCCAGATTGTCTCAGTGGGATTACTTAGTGTTATTATTTTTACTTAATCAGCCAATGAATTTGAGTTAAGCCCAATGTGTTCACTGACTCTAAGTAGGAGGAACATTATTCAATCCCACTCTTTTATGATAATTGCATATAACATGGCATAGACCATTTTTTCAAACTAAAATAATTTTTAAAAGTTATAAACATTTTAAACCAAAATCTCTTTCTATGTTCATACTGACTGATGGAGCTTCAATTGTAAATTTTATTTCATAAGAAAATTCCAGTACTGTTTTAATTTCTCAAAACAGCTTTCCAATTATGCAGTAAGGCAAAGTTTTACAGAAAGAAAAAAAAAATCTAAAAAACCATAAAAAGAGTTTGAAAAGGTAGTTTGATTAATTTTGGATTGCACATAATTTTGAGGAAAGTAGGAATTTTTTTTAACTTTCCTGAAAATTATATGGTAATTTAATTCAAGGTAGTTTGTTTTTCAGTTAGCATCTTCCAGAAACAGTAATTGCTTTTGTAACAACTGTTTAGCATAAAATGTTTACATAAAATCACACACACAAAATAGTCACCTGTAGATAACCTAATAACATTTGAGAGGTTAAGTATTTTCTTTGTATTGATGCAATGGAAAGCCAGATTGGCACAATACTTTTTCATGATTTTTGTCTTTCATGCTCCGGAATGTAATCCATTACTGTCACCTATTTTCTTAGGAAGACTGAAAAAAGCTTCCTATATGTGTGGCACTAGAGTTTACAAGAATAATAGGTTGATAAAACTTGAAAATACAGCTTTAAATATTTTGTTTTCAGTTGAACAACAGCAAATTTGTTCATTATCAAAATACCTGCAAGACCCAAATTAAATCAGAACACATAACACTAATTTGTAAACAAGAAGAAACACTTCTAGTCATAAGAATCCTATTTTCTCAATAGGTATAGCATGTACAGAATGTGACTACATAATATGTGTAGGGTTTGGCCTTGCAGTTTTAAAAGTTATAAATGTGAAACTAGGTGTAAACATTTAACTAGGGGTACCCAAAGCAACACGTCCAGAAAATGGTTGAAAACGAAATGCAGCAGCTGTTTTCTGAAAGTTAGGGAGCTGATTAGGGTCACTCAGTGTAGGCATTTAAAGGTCAGAGTCACTTTGCAAATATCAGTCCAAACTGATTAAACAACAGGTATAAGTGAAGCTTGTTAAGTGGGAATTAAATTCGTTTCCTGAGTTTTGGCCTCTGTAATCCCCAACCTTATCTGACTGTACTGGCAACTGCAAGGTATAACTAAATAGGTCATTAGTGTGCTGCTTAGATGGCTGTGGATCTCCAATTGTCAGCTCTATGAATCATGACACACCTAAGGCATAAATCAGTGTGCAGATCTGCTGGCAGCTGACGCAGCTCATTGCTATAGTAAATTCCTGGCTTAGGGGTGTAGGGTATACAAAGCATGGTAATGCTTGTGATTTAGCTTTGTGCCTGTCTGTATAGCTCTGCATGTAGTCTTCTCCCTCAGGGTGTCTCACGACTTTTATGGTTTCCTTACACAATTACATTGCAGTTGCCTTGAGTACAAAAGGAAAAATTAGTACCAAACCAGAGAAATATGTTTAGGTGAACTAAACCTGACTTGTTATCAGATCATACTGAAATGGAAATTTGATGGTAATTCCAGAAAGCACACTGGAAAGTGGCAAAGCAAAAATCCACTCTTGCATTCCAGGGTGTTTGTTTAAAGACTGATTTGCATGTGCTGAAACCACAAACATTAGACACAAGGATAAAACTGTATTAACACAGCCAATATAAAAACAAAAGAATTTTTTTCCTTGGTAATTGTACCTATTAAAGGAAATCAATACTTCTAAAAATTCAGGTAAATCAGAAGAATTAAAAGGTTAGTTTAAATCTATCTTGGTTAATTTTGGTTATTAAGTCTTTATAATTAGTTGCTTAAAATATTGATTTTCGTTTGTTTGTTGCATCACATACGAAATCTGTATTGTCATTTCAATTCCTTAGTATGAGTTGGGTGTATCAGTATGGAGCCAGTCTAGTGCCCTCAATGTGCAATACGTATGTGCCTTTCCACTGTATTATTTCTTTTCTAAGAATCATGAAATTAGGTTTTTTAAAAGTTCAGACAGTCTCTAATTACTAACTTAATCTCTGCTTTTGTCATAAATGTAGGAAATAAAAACCCACCATGACTTAATGAGAAATGAAAAAACTTTGAAACCATTTCCATTTGATTTAAATAGCAGTGAAAATTGTTTAGGGCTTGTATTCATCTCTGCAGCTCCTGCAATGCAGTTAAAGCTTTGTTCATTTAGAGGTTAAACTTTATTGTTCATGGCTGTTGGAAAGGCTAGAAATTAATAATCTTATAAAGTCATCTAAATGCTAAAATATTTAACCTTTCGAAAGACTCCATATTTTTCTTGGCTTCAAGCAAGTGTGAGAGGTAGAAGGAACACTATATAAAACATTCATTTTATCTTGATTTTTATTGTACCTTTAGGCAGACCTTCCTACTAAGTTTCTTATTTTACACTTATTAGCATGTCTTTAACTTCCAACATGAAGTATAAGAGGGATAGTAGAGTAAAAATGCATTTACACTTGAGTAAAGTAAAAGATTAGCTGCTTAATATATGGCAATAAAAATGTAGCAGTAAATGTTAAAACCAATAATTAATAAGTTATGTAAATAGAAATCTTGTTTTAAATGTCTATTTGTACTGTCAGCAAGCTAATTTCACTATAAAATATCTTTTACAATAAGGAAAAACATACAGAGTGGAGTGCAATTGTATCTGGTGACAGTTTTATGTTCTCTTCCGTATAATTTACAGCTTAATTTGTATTATACAAATATCAGATTGTTTTGAAATTTCACAAATGTCACTTTAAAAGGTCAACATTTCATATTATTAAACTGCTTATGTAAATATTGTTCAAAGCAAAATGCCCGAAACTAGTGGCTTCTGAATTCAATACGTAAAGGGTGAATCAGTAGATGCCGGGGGCAAAAAACATGAAAGGATGATGCTGATTATGTAGTAATATAGTCACGAGACATCTATTAGTAGATGGATTATTGGATATGTGCTTGGTAGCTACGGAGGAAAGGGGAAAGGATTGCTGCCTAATATATTTGTCAAAAATTTTAGGGGAAAAAAATGTAGTTGCAGTTTTATTTTTAGACATGTGTGGCTCCAAAGGGAAATAAAAATAGTGCAGAAAGGCATCTCTGGCTTTAGACAATTCCAAATAGAATCATAATATCTCTAGGCAGATACAGCTTTCTTGCATGTACAAGTTACTGGTCTATCCTAGCCAAGTGATCCTAATATTAAGTCATACCTCACAATGACTAGATTGCTGCTAATTTTAAGACTCCTCCATGAAAAGGCATTCAAGAATGATAGTCCTGCATCAGCAAGTAGTGGAGGTAGTCCACTAGGTAGTCTCAAAAGTGGTGGCCACTTTTGAGACTACCTAGGGAACCTCAATATTTCTACATTTTCTACATTCTACATTTCAATGTTTCTACAATGTTTCTACAGCATTTAATTGGCATTGTAAGTAAAGACTGAAAATGTTATTAATGCATATAATTACATATTCTTATCATTAAAAATAATCATAAAATCAGAAGAAGTTAATTAAATGTGGAATGACACTTTTCAATGTACTGTTATTTTTACAATCATAGTGATGCCTGTGATTTCCTAGGAGTGTCATTAACTCAGCAAATGTTATCCAGATGCTACAATATAGTATTAATTATTTTTCTAGGAGGATGATTCACACTCCACCACGTCCCACAGATGGGTGCAATATTCATAGTATTGGTTCCATATTTTGTGTGTCACCAGTGATATTTCTCAACCAAAACTGTATTAGAACAAGAGGAGCCTTGAGCTAGTTTCTCCAACGTTTTTGGCTGCCATTTCAGTTTAGTATTAGCTTTCAAGCTGAAAGAAATTTTAAGCATTAAAATGTAATAACCAATTACATTTCTAATATTGTTTCATCCAGTAAAATCTAACCCTAGAAGTTCGCATTAGATGTAAGGCACAAATCTCACGTGCAATACTTTGCACTTTTCAGGAAAGTGAGGTGTTATATAGAGGTGGTTTGATTCTACGAATTAAGCCTTATTTTACGCATTGCTTAAAAATTCAGAGTTCTCCAATACAGTTTTTTTTTTTAACTTTATTTGTATTCAGAAGATATGGGTCATACACTTTAATTCAGTCACTTCCAAAACCATAGTTTTTAAACTCTATTCCGTCAATTTATGAATGTACTTTCATCACTTGGGCATTTAAGAGTTCAGGTAAAAAGTCTTTCTTTTTTGTTTTTCGGTTTTGTTTTGTTTTGTTTTGTTTGTTTTTGTTTTGTTTGTTTGTTTTTTTTAATTATTATAATTTCTTGGCTGTGAGATTGTCATAGTCTGACTGAAATAGTATTAAAATTTATGTTTAGCAGACAATATAGGATGCTAGAAATAGAGATGAAGATGCTAATTCTGAATGATTTTGGAAATAGATCCTTTAGGGTCCAAAATTGTTATGGTTTAAATGTTATTTCATAACCTGATGGGTTTCACATCTAACTGCATAAATTGCTTGCTATTTTCTTTGGTCTTTGCCATACGAATTAATGAGTACTTCCAACATTAAGAAAATTACGAGAAAACTTCATCACTGCTAAAACTCTAGCTTTTCTTTGTTCCAGTTCTTGTCTTGCTGATTGTCACCATGAGACGACGGAAAAAAGAGCCCCTCATTTTTGATGAAGAGAGAGATATCAGAGAAAACATTGTCAGGTACGATGATGAGGGTGGTGGAGAAGAAGACACAGAGGCTTTTGACATGGCTGCCTTGAGGAACCTCAACATCATGCGAGACACCAAGACCAGAAGGGACGTGACACCTGAGATTCAGTTCTTGAGCAGACCAACTTTTAAAAGTATCCCAGATAATGTCATTTTTAGGGAATTTATCTGGGAAAGACTAAAGGAAGCTGACGTGGACCCCTGCGCGCCACCCTACGACTCCCTGCAGACATATGCATTTGAGGGGAACGGCTCGGTGGCGGAGTCGCTCAGTTCTTTAGATTCCATCAGCTCAAACTCTGACCAGAACTATGATTACCTCAGTGACTGGGGCCCTCGTTTTAAAAGGCTTGCAGACATGTATGGGACCGGACCAGACTGCTTATACTCCTAGCCTTGGAACCTTTCTCTGAAAATGCACTGGAGGATATTAAAACAGAAAACTCAACCTAACAGACTGAGTAAAGTTGTAAATATTTCCCCATTTTTAAAATTTTAGGTTTTCTTTGGTTTTTGGTTTTTGGATTTTTTTTCCTTAGTGGAACATATCTTCATCAGACTTGTCCTAGGGACTGCACTGACAACACAGAATATGAGCATTTGGTGGCATTTTTGATAAAATGAAATGCTCAGCCACTTTCAAATAGATAGCAACCCTCTAATACCTGCAGAGGCAACTCACTTTCAAGGGTATGTTATGCAGTGACCTCAGTGAGTGATACTCCCTAGACGTCTTCACGGTATTGCTATATCAAGGATACAGTCTCTCTATTCTACGAAGAAATAAATTTTCAAATATATATCAATACAATATTACAATATATGGTATTTACACAGGCAAGGGTTTCTTTAGCAAATTTTCTTTACTGTGTGCATACAGCTTACTAGAACAAAAGCAGAAGGACTGATGGAAACAAAAAAAGCCCAGGAAATATCTTTTTGTGTTTCTCCCTCTTTGTTCTTAGAGCTATTTAATTTTTGAAATCTCTTTAATTTTATAGGTAGTTTTTGAGAAATTATTGTTTGTACTAAGAAATTCCACAGTGTGTCATCAATTTATGAAGTAGCTTAAAATCCACATAAAATGATAAATATTCAGGTGTAGTCTTATGGCTGGGAAGTTTTGTGATGCCCATGTAGGTATAGAAAAGGCGTTGCTATCTATTTGCTATTTTTTATTCTCTCTTCTGATTTGTACAGGAGAATTTATCCTTTTTTATTATTGTTTGACATAAAGTGTTATATTTATTTTGGAACTCCAATCTTCACTAAATTCAGATCCATTTTACTGCCTCATGGTTTTAGACTTGTCAGAACATGCTGATTTTTCTCCAGTCTCAGATAAAAGTGGGAAATGAAGCATGGAAGTGGAGAAATTACAGTAAACAGTGCCACCCACCATTCATCCCACAGAAAGGAGAGCAGCTCCAAGGATATGCAGTTGTTCTTCTGAGCCATTATGATGTCCAAGACATTTAAAGAAAATATTTGTACATTGAATTTTTTGAAAGAAGACTGCAGAGGTAGCTGGGAGTGTCTTTATTGCAAGATTTAATTTTCAAGGTTAAACATGCTATATGCTTCAAAGACTGTAAACACCTTGCTTTTCTCCTTCCCCTTCTCTTTTGCTGCTGATGAATCACAGTAAAAGATTTTTCTTTCTTATGTTAAGCAATGTAATACTATTAACTTCAGAAGTCATCTTTAGATCCTGCTGCACATAAGTAATATTTCCCCAAGGTCTTAACTCACTACCCCTAATTTCTATGCTGGTTCAGGAGTGCCAAATCAGAAGGACAACTATTGTTGGTTAATATAATGTATGATTTTGAAGTAGGATTTCTTAGAATAAGACAACTTTTTTATGATTCTGACAATATTTATACTTCACCTTTCATGATTTATTACTAGATAATAAGGCATATTCAAGTAAAATAGTGATTTTAGGTACTATTTCAGATTTTTTTTGGTTTTAGATAAAGTGTAGATGAATTCCTAAATTAGAGTCTGTTCTTGCAAATTTTTTCTTGTACCTAACTTGAAATGACTTGACCTGCCTGCAATTACTGAGAGGTACACACAATTGTTTACAGAACTCTGTTTGTGAACAGAAGGTGCTCCACAAAAGATGATGTTCAGTGTAAAAGTACTTCTTTCTGAGAGAAGGATCCTTGCATTGAAATCCTGAAGTATAAGGCTGGGGGATGGGAAATAGTCATTAAGGCTTTGTAATTTTTGCTGCCCAGCATCATCAATTAACAATGTGAAAGTGGCCTTCCGCTCCAAGAGAAAAGAAAAATAACTTTAATCATCTACAACATACTTAATTTGAGTTACATTTTAATAGACAATCATTGTTTCATAATTCAGTAGATTTGCTTCTAGTTGTATGAAATATATATATATAGGCATATATATATATATATATATATATATGACAGATTTTGTAATGGAACTGAAAGATATCGTCCATGACTTTTAGTCATACATGTAAGATTTTCAATAAAAATATTTAAAAATAGAAAAAAAAGGAACCATGTGTATACAGTTTAATGAGAACAAGATATGCTGCAGAATTTAAGCAGGTATTGAATCAGCAAGGTTCTGAGAGAACAGTTTTTCATTAATCTCATTGTTCTTTGTGGGAAGATAATTCATGCATCTGGATTAAGATGTCAAAAATGCTGATTTTAGCACATAACATTTACAGGAAATTTAAATGTGGTTTAGAGTAAGCGGACAAATTTCCTTGGTTTTCCACCTTCTGTATCTATAAAACCCTCCAAAACCTCCACTATTAGGAAACTATGTTGGGGAGGCTTTTTTGGTGTGCTTTCTTAAAAAAAAAAAAAAAAAAAAAATAATTCTGATAGCATAAGAACTCTTGCATATATATGTTTTCTGTTGCACAGTTCTAATTTAATTAAGTTTGCTGTTATGTTCTACACACTCACCTACTGATTGTACTGATGCAGTAAGAAAGGAAGGTGGAAATCCCTTATGTTTGATGACAGATATTACTATAGCATATACACAAGGGTGTGCATAATATACTTACTATATAATGAGTACTAAAAATTACCATGACTATAGGCTTTTACAGTTTGTAATCTGAATCAAATTCTTTCATTGAGTCTTATTCATGCTGCATAGCTGGATGGCATAAAGTATATTCTAGTGACTAAATAGTATAAAATGTAAAAAATATTTTCTCAGTCCTGGAAAGATAATGAAATTGTTTGGGCAATTAGTAACAACAGCCTTTAAAGTCTTTAAAAAGACTTCCAATCATATTTATTTATTTAACATTATGAAGAGCTTCAGCATCTAGCTAGAGGCCACAAATCCTAGATAAAAAAATATGTCAGACATTACAATCACTCCCATTTTACAGTGAAATAACATGACTTTCCTTCTTCCATATGACAATCGAATAGGCTTATTTTGAGATTTCCAAGAATCTTGAAAAGTGAACAGTTTTAAGAGTGCTGCGAAAATACCCCTACATAAAATTAAGCTGTTTGAAGACAGATTATGGTAAAGACTTCTTACTGTATTTTGGCCAGTGTGAAATCGATTGAATTCAATGGAGTTAAATAATGGACATTCTGACTTATATTCCTTACTCAAAAGAATAAGCTTTGTGTTCTTACTCTAGGTTATACTCCCACTCAGACATAGCACAGGCCATCCTAAGCCTTCTAGTTCTGATGGCAGCTCAGTACAATCACTGTAGGACTCATGAACTTTGATGTTACCAACTGAAATTTCTAAGAAAAATTTCTTCTCTAAGAATTAAGAGAGAAAAAAACCCCAACTTCCTTTTTAGTCTTTCTTTTAATTGTTGTTTTGAAAGGGAGAGAGATGAATCATCACAATATCCCTTTTCAGTTCAGGTCTTTTCTCATTTTTTTTTCCTATTTACCCTTCAGGTGCTAGCAATAATTAATAAAAAATGTTTCCTGTCATTTTTTCTCTTATAGATTTTGGATGAAAGCATGTCATAAAATATAAAATTGCACCATCTTATTTTTATGGACAAATACTCTTGTATGATATAAAGAAAAGTTGTAGTTTGTCATTCTGAAAAGGAAAGAAGTATAAATATAAATAAAGCATACAATTACATTGGCTTTTAAGATCCTTAAAGATTTGAAAGGTGAACACAATTACCTATATCAAATCTAGTATTAAATTCTTCGTTGAAGTCCGTAATGTGAATGATTTTAATTTTTTAGAAATAGATTGTTTTGTCTACTTTTGAATCTATGTAGAGTAATACAGCATTGAGCCATCATTGTCTTCATCTCGGCAGCAACAGAAGGGGTCAAATATATTTTTACTGGTCTGTGGCTCTAAAAGTGAATTGCTAAAGATAGAAATGTCACTTTATTTTTTTATTTATTTACTATGTCATCCTTAAATTTTCCAGACATCTAAGTTCTTCAGATATATTCTAAGATATATTTTCACCCCAGAATGACTCCTTCCACACCAAGAATTATTCTTCAGTTCATTTTTGATACAGCTAAAAACGTTTAGTTTTTGTTCACTGTTTGATTTTTTAAAAGATTTCTTCCTTAACTACTGTTCTTCGAACTAGGGGAATCTCAGTACACAACACAATTTACATGAAGAGAATGAAAAAAACCCCAAAACTACATAACGTAGGCTCTCTGTTACTATAATTTACCTTTTCTCACAAAAGAAAGAAAAAAATCTTTCCCTATGGTAATAAAGTCTGTGAAACCTTAGACCATACAATTTTCTACAGAAATATATTGGTTGAAAAAACTTGATTTACCTCATCATTATATGACACAAAATTGTAATGGAATCTTTATGTGAAGCCTTATATATCGAATCAAACACAATGAAAGATGAAAACAGCATAAGAATTTTCTGGAACTCAGAAGAAAACCTCATGTAAAGCCATACAAACACTCCTCATAAGTAAACACGTATTTTCTAAAATTATATATATATTTAAACATTCCCCTCCCAAACCATTTTTTAAAACACCTTTTTTTTAATCAGAGAACATCTGGAAAAAAGTAATCCTACTCTCAAAAACATTGTTTATCCCCATCAATGACTGAGGTAGAAAAATATAATTTAGACTCAGGAAAAACTTTTAATGTTGCCCCCACGAAGAAAGCAAATTGATGTCATATTTTGACCCGAAGTGGTTTAAAAGCAGTTAGAACTGTTGCAAGGACTGTGATTTTTGTTAATTTTTTAAGACTTTTTTTTAAGACATCAGACTGAAATTCCTATTCCTAGAAATGATCAAAGGTTAAATGGAGTTTAATATTTAGATGATTAACTAAGGTCATAAGCCTGTTGTGCTGAATACTGAACTGCTACTAAAAAAAAAAAAAAAAAAATCAAAAAACCCCCAAGGATTTTACTCTCTTCTATTCACCAACATCCAGTCAAAGATAGAATTCATTGTCCATCAAAGCAAAATCATGTCGAGTCTGAGTTGAACACAGTAGGTAATTAGATCTTGTCACTTCCTCACAAAGGATAAAAAAACATTGAATTTGTCATTCTATTCATATATTCTTTTCTTATTGTGTCCCGACTGCCTAACTCATTCTACCTGAGACCCGTGAAGTTGTTGTGGTCTGGGCGTTTTGGGGAGGTGAGGTTTGTTTGGTTTTGTTAGTGTTAAAATTGGTATTCTTGCTGAAATGCTTATTTTTGAATGAACTGGCCTTTTTATTTGAATTTTTTGGGTTTTGTTTTTCTTTGGACAAAACCATACTGGCCACATATATACTGAATTTTCTTCTATTTTGACTCCAAACCCACCTTTTTCTGTACTGTTAATAGCAAAAAGAAAGTTCTGAGCTGTTCCCTCTCTTTGATGTCAAGAAGCTATGAAGAAAAACGATAAACTGAGGATCAACAGATTGCAGTGAAACTAATCTGTCATTTTCTTGAAACACAAATGCACAAATTCCATAGATAAGATGCCATTAACACTATTCAAATTATGACATGTATCTAATCTTAAACCCTTAATGCATTCTGGCACTACTATCAGCAATTTTTACACATTTAATGAAATCATAATTTAGAATTATCAAGGTTTGCTACCTGTGTTTCAGTTTCATCATAATTATTTATATCATGATCTTGATGCCCAGAAAAAGAAGGAAAAATTGCAAAGTAAATCAGCTCATGTACAAAATGCCCCTATGTGCACTGACATTTAATGCAGCATTTTAATTACTGCTCTGCCTTAGTATTCCTCATACACTGATAACTTTTCCTCTCTTTGAGACTAACTACTAATAAATTAAGATAGTATGATATCGAGCCAGATATTCAAGCCACATTAGACCATTTGAGTCTGACAAGAATATTCAGTCTGAATTTTAATGTCCTTCTTTTAATGTTCCTTAATGATCAGAACATCCTTTATCATCAGACTGTTGAAATTTTATAGAGAAAGAAGTGTTTACTGATTCCCCTACAAAATGCTAGGGAAAATCTTGATCATGCTGAAGTAGTTGGCAGACATCCCTATGGCTTTCAAGAGGTATCAAGATTCATACATTGTTAGGGGAGACAGATAAATCATCACTTACATCATCAGGATGGGAGATTGCTGCTATGAGTTGGATACCTTTTCTTTTAACACAATCTCTTCTACTAACTTTCCTGTTTGGGGAGACACAATCTCTTAGAATGGTAATGCCAGTAGCTTAATAGGATGTTTTTAATGACATAAGCTACTTACTATCAGCATAGTACACATAACCTTGCTGTACTGAATAGTACCCTTGCTCATAAAGATCATTTCTGTGCATGTGCTAAATACTGACAGTGTTAGGAAAGGTTTACATTTGATGAAGTAACAATGATAAAATACTGCCTGGAGAACATAACCAAACCAAAGCAAAATACAAACAGTTTCTCATTAAAATAAAAAACATACAGGATTTTCAGTCTATCAAAATTAAATTATTATCCTTTCCTCAGATTGTGGGAACTATCTGTAGCTTTACTGACTTCACTGACTGCAGGTACAAACCAAATAACCATAACCTTCCTGTTTTGAAATATTTTGTCTTGCTGATGCTTCCAATTTTTAAAAAATGTAGTAAAGGGCTGCAGCAAAAAAAAAAAAAAACAAAAAAACCCCCAAAAAACCAAAAAACAAACAAACAAAAAAAAAAAACCCACAAAAACAAAAAAAAAAAAAAAAAAAAAAAAAAAAAAAAAAAA
>CM031858.1:98853935-98988245 GCA_018697195.1 Certhia americana | reverse complement strand
AACCCAAAATCACAGAGAGATTAAAAGTATCAAGCTTTTTCTGTTGTTTTTAGTGTTTCATAGATGATCTAATGATGTGAAAAGTAATGTTTTACCACTTGCTACTGGAATACAATTTCCTTTCTGGTAATAGTATTTCCATCCTTTAGAACACAATTTTCCAACAGTCTGCAGTGCTTGGCCTGGCCTGGCCTGATCTTCTCATTCAAATATAAAGAAAGAGTTATTAAGGGGAGAGATTAAACACATAGTGATAAGCTTAATAAGAAATTTTCAATTGGTCAAGACATTAAGCTTTCCTGTTTTAGGTGTGAGGAACACATGAATAAATCTATCATAGGATATACAACCTGTTGATGCAGCTATTGATTCTGTCTGTATATTTGTTCATGTTTTATTCCCTTCCATTTCTAGTAGTTTGTGACTTATCTTTCAGTGAAAGTTAATATGTAAAAAATAAAATAATATGAAAAAATGATACTTAGTAGCAGCTGATCATGAAAAATAGGTTAATATAGTATGTATGACACATTTTTTTTTACTGTAGCTTAACACAGGTAATATACTTTATTAGGACTCAGAGATTAATGCAGACCAACTTGGCTTGTGCACAAAGTACCCCCATGAAGGGATTTTAATTCAAATAGCTACTATAAAATTAGGAGTTATTTTAATATTCAGAAGCCACTGTTCCTTGGAAATAAACAGAGGTAACTAACAATCCATATTTCTTGTCTTTCTGGAAACAGGTGGATATATGCAGAGAAGTCAAAAAGGGCAAGCTCTTTGAATTAACCACCTGTAGTGAATATGGATGAAAATCCAATTGACTACAACTGAAAGCAAGATAGAAACCCAGGAGACATCTGTCAATGGCATTCATTCTAATCAGTCTAATTTAGCCAATTAGTGTCATCTGTATTAAGAGTTGTCTTACTTTAGTTTGGGCTTTGTGTACTACAGAAATCATACCTTCATAACCGGAAAAGATTTATGTTGCCTTCTGTTGAATTTTGCATTCATGAAGAAGTAAAGATGTGGCTGACTGGCAGTCTGGAAGTCTGGCCTCACCTACAATATAGATAAAACTGATGGTATGAGAGGACATGCTGAAAGGGAACGGAAAGATTTCTTCAAACCCCTTGTGCTTGATTTTTGCATCAGGAACTCAAGAAAGCCACGATCCTTGTGCCCAGCCAGTTTGTCAGTATCCCGTTATGGGGACTCTCCACTGAGCAGTACCCTGGAAAGGTTGGGAAGTTCAACTGAGTTGTTCAAGGACACACAACAGCATAAGAGGAACCCCTCCCAGGTGCCTGCAGTCGAAAGTGTTACCCAATGCCGGTGACTGTCAGCACCCTTGGAGGACTCACATGAACAATTTACAGAATAGTATCATTAGCATAATAGAAAATTGTGACACATTAAGGTCCAAGTTTGCTGGTGATAGTATTTGACTGCAGAAACTTGTTGAAAGCAATATATGAATAAGTTCTAATTCACTAAAAATGTCAGCTAGAGATAATAATTCAGTGTGCATAGAGTATGATTCTTACCCGGTAGACATCCCCATGGGGAAGAAGACATGTTCAGCTTGTAAATTGATCCTGACAGTTATCATGGAGTCTTCCCTAACTTCTCCCAATTATTAACTTTCTTTTATAATATTTCTTTGTGGTGGAGATTGAGTGACTCAAGGCATATATCATGCTCAGAGAGCATGGCTCATACCCTGGAGAATGGTAGCTTTGAGATGGAGGTGAGGACCAGTATTACATCTGAGGTAACCTTGGGATGGAGATGGGAGTCACTATTATATACAAGAGTGATTTCACCCTGGTTTCCGGTTCAACAGCAAGACATCTGTTTTTATCTCCCTTGGTAGGCAGCTAATATGTGGCTTATCAGCTAAAAATTATCACTGAGTTCCTTTTCTGCAAGGATCTCAATCAAGCTTGGTAACTGTCTCCCCATCCTGCTCCACTGTCAATTTCATACCTCCCTTTGCATATATTGTGTATGGGTAGCCATGTATGTTGACCACATTCCATCCAAGGAACAGCAACTTCATTTCCCCCCTATTCTTTCTGTACTGTTATAACTTCCCGGTTTCCTTTAATTTTTGACTCAGTCCTTTCCCTACAGTGAATGTCTTGTTGCCTCACTCTTCAACCTTCCACTTCTCATCTCTTTCTCTAGCTGGTATTTCCTAGAGGAGAGCTGTAACTTTGTGAATTCCCTGTGTATGGTGGTTCATGCCACTGATCACAGATGCTGACTAAATCATAAAAACAGAACACTAATACTGATGTTACTCTTACTACTAATAACAATAACTCCATCAAAAAGAGGCATTGTTGGTCTAGGAAACAGAATATCAAGTTATCTGCCCAGCTTTGTCAGTGATCTTTGTGGCACTGGTTGATCCATCTTTGTCACCTGTTGACAAAAAGACCTGAAGAAGAACAGAGCACTTTGAATATTTTGGAGAATGAATATAATATGACAACATTCATGTAACTGTTTGTTTGGGTTTTGTTAGTTTACTTCATTCCTGGCATAAGTCTGGAGTAAACTATTCCCTAGCCAATGTCAGCAGCAATGTAATTTCCATGCTGTATATAGGATGGCAAGGAAGCTTCAGAAAACAACAAGCAGTCCTGAGAATTATTTGGCATTAGGAAGGCATACAAATGCAATGTGATAGTCATACCAATAGGATGGAATACTGTAGGGAAAGAAACCAAAACCAAAACCAAAACCAAAATAAACCCAACAAAAAACACATTAAATGGCTTCCAATACTTTAATTTCATAAATTTTATGATTATCATAGAGTTTCAAAGAAAGAGCTATTAAATTAATTTGCTAAGACATTTTGTCATTGAAGTAAGCATTCTCTCAACTATGCAATGAAACAGGGGCATACAGATATTTTGGAGGACTGGTATACTTTGTACTGAATTAAAAGGAAGCTACATAGCCTTCTGTTGAGTATACAAGGAGGTAAATACAAACATTTGATCGATGTTTTAACATGAAAGAAGACATATTAGCAAGCAATCAGAAAGGTTTTGAGAATGTTCTCCTCAGCTAACTTATTTCAACAGCTAAGGCTTGTTAATACCCAATCCTAAATTAAAATATCTATCTTTAAAACCTTATGGTTTAACTAATATGAGACTAAAAAATAAAAACTTTATTTACAGGGAAGCTCCATCTGAGGAGGGATTATTAATTCATCTTGCTTGCCATTTAATCATAAGAAAACCCAATGGCTTTATAAATTTGAAAATCTGTCCTCTCTTTAGAAATAAGAAATTGAAGAAAATAAGAGGCTCCCTCACTAGCAAGCTTTATTGGCAAAGCAATATGTGAGAAAAGCTAATGGCCTTGAACAGACTACATCACCAAATGGTACCTCTAAGATTAACCTGCTATGTGCCTAAAGAATCAGGTTAGAAAAGCAAAATCACTACTTTGTTAGAAAAGCAAAAAGGAGGCAGTTCAGGTAGCTCTTATCAACTTCAGTAGAAAAACAAGTTTTGGTCTATCACTTTATTTCTGTACCTTTTCTGGTGAATGAAATTATATAAACCAATTGATACAGAAGAAATTAACACATTATGAGATTTAAAGGTGACCATGCTGTCCAAAAATAATGTGTGAAGTAATTAATCAAGATTCAGGCCAATAAATCTGGACTGCTTATATTTTTTCTGAGTGAATTAAAATGGATGCCAATACTCTGACAGCAAAATTATTTTCTGAACTATATAAGATCTCACAGAACATGTGTTCTACTGTTGGCTTTCCACATGCTTAAGAGAAAAAAAAAAATAAAAACAATACCCAGAGAAGCATAAGACATGAGGTCAACGTTTTTAAAGAGGATTTTTTCTAACTACAGTAGTTGCCTTATTTGCCTTCTGGCAGCACAGATTTTGTGCAATATAGTGGCAATTCTTTGGTAGTGTATTTGGAACTAGAGCAGCAGTGAACTGACCCAGAGAACAATACGGTTTTCAGCATGTTCAGCCTCAGAATTTTAGAGGTATTTAAGCACATGACCAATGACAGTGAGGTAGCTAAAGACCTCTTGAGGGCCATGATTAGAACTGAACCCTCATCTTCCAAATTCCTCAGAGAGCAGACATCTGAGGACAACACCCTTTAGAGAGTGGAATGTGAAAAACATCTCTTTCTTGGGAAATCCAGTCATAGCAGAAAAAATGGTCATATATAGGCTACACCTTGTGATGTTTTATTATTATATTGAAAGGGATCTTTACCAGTCTTTCATCTACAAATAATCAAAGCATTGCATGAACCTTCATCAGCACAATTCCCATTAAAACTCTGTAAGCTAAATTCTTTAGAAAGCCTCCTTAATAATTCTTGAGAATCTTTGGCATTTAGAAAGGAAGTCTTCTAAAATTTCTAATTATCTATGCCTTCTTTCTTTATGTATTTGGTTTGCTTGGCCAGGTTTTAGTAGCAGGAGGTCTACAGGGCTTGCTTCTGTGAGAAGCTGACAGAAGCTCTCTCAAAGTCAGTCCATCAGAGCCAATGCCAGCTGGCTCCAAGATGGATGTGCCACTGGCTAAGGTCAGGCTAATCAGAAATGGTGGTATCTCCTCTGCAATAAACCATTTAGAGGTAAGAAAAGTTACTGTAACCAGAGAAGAGTGGGCATGAAAATATGTGAGAGGAACAACTGTTCAGACACCCAAGATCATTGGAGAAGGAGGGAGAGGCAGTGCTCCAGGTGCTGAAGTTGAGATACCCCTTCACCGTGGTGAAGACCACAGTGAAGCAGCTGTCTTCCTGAAATACATGGAATAGATTTCCTGACAGGACTTGTGACCTGTGAGGAGTCCATGCTGGAGCAGGGTGTGCCTGAAGGACTGGACCCTATGGAAATGGATCTACTCTTCATCAGTTCATGAAGAACTGTAGCCTGTGAGAAGGATTTACACTGGAGAAGTTGATGAAGAAAGATTCCTCTCCCGAAGCAGCAGCAGGAAAAAAATGTGATGAACTGACTATAACCTTCATTACCTGTTTTCCCTGTACCACTGTCTGGAAGGAAGTATAGCAGGGAAGGGTAAGGGGTAGGGGAAAGGTGTTTTTAACATTTTTTTTTTTTACTTGCCCAGTTTTGGAGGTGTGTGATAGAGCAGCATTGATGGATACCTGGAATCCACACAGCATTAAAAAAATGCACTCTGTATGTTGGATTAAGAACCATACATATATAAGACTGTTTTTTTTCTATGTAGTTTTTTATAAAATCTAATTTTTTGACCATATGAATAGAAGCATTAATCAGCATATCTTGTGTTTAGAAGATTAGCAAACTACGTAGGCTTAGGATAAAAATGTAATAGCTCCTGTAACAGCTAATTCTTTTTATTTTTTGTATGCTTTTTCTATAAGTGAGATCCTACTGACTTTTGCATTACAAGACAGACAGCAGGGTAACAAGTTTTATAAATACTGTCCAAGGACATAGAGAAGTGTTACTTACCTAACAGGCAGAAGAATGTGTACAAGACAACATGATGTTAAGTTTAAAAAGATGCAACTTTAACCAGCTCAGAAATAGCACATCTTGTTTACAACTGAGTGTACTCATCAGAGAGCTGTTAAATATAAATTATTAAACTTAAAGCACTTCAGAAAATGTAATTGAATCAAAGAATAAATATACAAATTATAGTCTGCAAGAAAATAAATTCAACCTTCTCCTACTTCTAAAATATACATAAAATATAACATTAGTATACAATTTAAAGGTCAATTAGCAATGGTAGTACACCAGTTTTATGGAGGTTAGCCATGTTGGCAGCTTGAAAATAAATGACTTTTCACATGATTTTTCAAACTTCTGTTAGAACCATACTCCTTTTTTTTTTCTGTTATTTATCCTCTCCTTATTTCCCTTCTTTTTTCCTTTAACATATCTGTTGCACAACCTCGCAATCTCTAAAAGGATAGGATATACAATGGAACTCTTACTATTTGAGTTGCAAAATTAGATTTCAGGAATAGGTTTTGTAATCAGTGCTTCTGGTAAGTGCTGCCTTCTACTTCCACTTTCAATGAATTTCTCTATAACTGTTTACATATGATCAGATTTTTTTCCCTTTTTTTAATGAAAGGCAGGCAAAAGACATCAAAACAACGCACTGCCTTATGTTTTCTTCCTCCTCATGTGTATTATATATGTGTTGAACATGCATATATATGAATATAATATATTCATATTCTATTAATTTTAAAAGAAAAGCTTTGCAAGAAGATTGATGCAGCCCACCGGAGCCTGGGCTAGTTGGAAGGACACAGGCACTGTACCAGGTGTGGGGAACAACTGGGGTGTGGGATTTGTGCCAACAGCTGAGCCTTTAGAGACACTTGCTCTGCAGTGGAAGGGCTCTCACCACAGTCAGGGGATGGGGAAAGGAGAAGGTGGAGGTTCTCTGGGGCTAAGGCACCAACAGGAGATTTAGTCAGGTTAAAGAGGTCAGAAACAAAGAGCCCCAAGCACTGCTGTGCTCAGGACTTTATAGAGCACCAGAGCAAGGGGTGGGTACCAAACGCAAGCCAGTGAGGATCAGCAGGGGCAGAGTGAAGGGGTTACAGCATTTCTTTGGGGCCAGCTGGGGCAAGTGGGAGCAGAGGGCAGGACACATGGTCCAATGGAGCACCGAGGTTTAGGAAACACCCAGGAACACCCAGGGGGAGGAACGCTCAAAGGATTGGTTCAGGGTTGGAGTGACATGGAAGGTGCCAGAACAAAGGGCAGGGTATCAGTGATTGATAGGGAAGGGGCTGGAACAAGGGGTGGGGAAATGTCGTACAAGGAAACTTAGGGGAGGATACAACTTCAGGAATAAACCAACCTCAGGAGAACATGGGGGAACATAAGAACAAACCATTAACATTAAAACTAACAATAAGCCAGTTAAATGAAATAAATACAGGCTGCAACAGAAGATGTGACACTGGATAGTGTAAGGATGGAGTAAGACAATGGACTTTGTGCCTCAGAAAGTTAATAATGAATTAGGAAGAAAAACCTCATGCCTTTATGAACTGAGATTTGAGTAGGAAGAACTTGCTAGTCAGTAATATTTGAAAGACATTACAATACATCCTGGTGACAATCAGGGAGCCTATGTCAAATGAGTTTTGTTTTGAAACTAGGTCATAGTGTAAGTCCTCACATAACTGCTGACCATTAATTTAACAACTTTTTCAGCAATCTCAATAAAGAAAAAAAGAACTAAAACAACACACAGAGTAAAATACCCTCTCTCTGTCCATCTGATTACAAAATGTTTCCTTCAGGCCTTTTTTTTTTTTAGCCACACCAGCTGTATTAGCCATCACAGATCAAGAACAAGAAAGCTTTAGATGTTAATGGACTGTTAATTCAGCATTTTTCTTGTAGCATTGGAAACAAAAAGATTGTTGACTAAGCAAGATAATTCAAGTTAAGATCAGTCATAAAACCTTTCTGGTATTTAATTGCCTACCATGCTCAACTTTTCAAACATATATCAGTTACATTCAAATCATGTCAAAACTAATCATTAAATATGTTTAGAAAGACTTTGAATCTAGGTCTTGATAAAGTTCCAGAGTCTTCTTTTTTCCTTGTTTTTTTTTTTTTTTTTTCTTTAACTTATAAAAAATTGCAGAAGCTCACTGTGTAATAAACTCACTAAAATTCTGGAAGTAAAAAGTAAAACAAGTCTGAAACACTATCATTTATTAGGCATATATTTAAAAAAAGATATCCTAATAGCTTTAGGGACAAAATATTCTTGCTGATGTAGAGGGCAGATATTGTTACTAAGTGCTGAAATAAAGTAGAGAAATAAATTCTTTTCGATCAGAAAGCATATACATAACAGAGTTAGCTACAGAAAGTAATCTGAAAAATTGAAATGTAAGACAAAAATTAGCCACTTTTGTAGACTTTTGTGTTTCTAATTGATGATGTTGATTGGCTTGACTGATGAACACAAGTATTGGAATAGAATGAGCAAAGAATTGTTTTCTGCAAAAAGGGGAAATATGAGCATGATCTTTAATTCAAAGCAGGAGGGCACTCAAATAGAAGAAGTGAAAGCCTTAGTGAATGAAAAGAAAACAACATGAAACATTGTAACATATGTCCAAACAATTATTAGGAAAAAGTTGACAAAATATGGAAAAAGACTCTCCAATAAATTTTCCTATGACAAACTTGTAAGGAAGTAGAGAAAGAAAGTGAAAATAGCCAAAATGCAGTTTAGCTGATTCTTCTGAAAAAATAACATTTGTCAGTGACAAAGATAAAAATAGAAAATGTCAGAAGGAAAAGGAAACAGAAGAAAAGTGATACTAATACATGCTCAGAAAGAAGAAAAGACCAATGTTAATCTATTCCAATTGCCAAAGGAATAATTTTGCCTCAAACTTTTTTTTTTTTTTCAATGTAACCACGATAGAGAAAAAAATAGTAACCAATTATAATTAAAAAAAACCCCCACACTAAAGAAACGACAAAAAAGAATTTTGTGGCAAAAGTAAGGATATCTGAAAGGAAATAAAAACTTAGATTTCAAATTCTAAAAAAAAATCAGAATAGTCCTTTAGCATCTGTCTGGAAGAATCTAGTCCTTGTAAGAATCATCATTTTAAATTGAAAGTCCAGTACTGTGAATGAAGGATGGAAATGCTCTCTGAGTGAAGAGAGGGAAACACGGCACTGGTAGTACATCAGATACATACACATGACAGGCCTCAGTGCTGTATAATGGCCTAGAACATATTTTGGAGAAAAAATTGCCAAATCCATGAAACTCTGTGAACCTGTTGATTAAGCTATAAAATTATTATGTGGTACAGTAGATTCACTCTGTATATATTTTTTGAAAATACACATATATGCATATTTTCTGACAGCTGTTCTATTAGATCATCATAGTCAATCATTCCAATTTGTCTGGAGTTACAAGCACTTCATACAGTTCCCTATAGAGGAGTGGACTTATTATATTCATTAGAAATTATGAATATCCAGGTAACAGGAATGTGGCAAAAGTTAAATTGAACAGATCAGACTGGGAAGAAATTAGATAATTATTTCCTTCAGTCATTTTTCTTGTGGTAGATACGTTTAACATTTTCATTAGAGACTTTTATGCAGGAAGTAAGTGGGCATCCTGAAATGTGGAAGTGTTAGAAAGTAGAAAGTGTTATTCAGATCTGATCAGTAAGTGGAGGAGTTGGATGAACTTGGGAGCTAAAGCAATGAAAATTAAATTAAATTAAATAATACAAATTCTAAAGAGAAATACTTTATGATTAATGAGAATTTGAGCCTATAAATGTAAACTACATTCATTGTATGCAAGAATGGAAAGGAAAACTTGAATACATTGGTGAGTAACAGGATAACTGTGACATGGTTGTGAAAATAATAATAATAATATCCTGGTGTGCATCAAGCAAGGAATTCTCATTACTGATAGTAATTCTCATTACCCCCATTTTGGAACATATTGTCATGATTTTACTCAAAAAAATGGTGAGAATTACTGTGAAAATGGAAAAAAACCCTATGAATTCATGTTAGAAGAAATAGTAAAACATATGGAGTGAAGATTACCTTTTTTTATAAACGTGAAAATGTAAGAAGGGCGAGAATGATGTGCTTTAGAGGACAATGCCTTTCATGACCAGAGGGGTATGAGATGGTAATGTATAATGTTGTCATCACAATTAGAAAGGTGTTTATAAGTCAGGTCCTGCAATAGTTTTTCTAATGATTTTCTCTCTAACACTGTAGTTGAAAAGATTAGAGAAAAAAGGATTGCATAGAACAGAAATCCTAATCCTCATGATGAATGATTGTATGTATTCAACTCATTTAAATTTTCAAAGGTTATTGAAATAATCATAAGGGTTTCATTGACCAAAAATGCCTACCCTGTTTTTTGATATTACATGCAATTTACATGTCACCAAGACTGCATCCTAGACAAATAAATTTGCTTTCATTTTGGTGTTCCATCTTTCATTCTTCTTCCCAAAAAGCTTTTGGAGACTGGTCACTGACTACAGTACAGGTTCAGAAGTAGCTCTAGCAATACTGATAATTTTTCAAGTGTCTACGAGGTATTTCATTCTTAGATACTGAAGGAATCATCATATATCACTAAAGTAATAGTGAGGAAGTAATCAAAGACTGACTAACAGAAAACATTACTAATTTGATTTAGTTTGTTCTCAGGCTCCTTACCTAGATAGTCTAATATGACAAATGCTCATATTCTTCTTGTAACCTAGGACAATGCCAATGTCCTTGATATTCTCAGCTTTATTTCTTGCATTTTTGTAGCTTTTGATCTGATGTTGAAATACTGAAATCTTCAGTTGCTTGAAAGAACATACTATGACTTTTGCATTTAGGTTTCCCAGTGCCTATCGAAGAAGATGCCATTCAATCTACAACTGGTGAGCACTGACCTCTATTGCTGTAGGACTTTTATTCCTCTGCAAGCTCTTACCTTACTTATTTGCATTTATTTATGCATTTAAGCTATGATATTGGTTTTTTTTTTCCGACATGATTACAGATGTAATACCCTTTTTTGTGTAACCCTTGTTATTTGGGGTCTTAAAGCAACATTCTGAAATTTATCATTTTGACATTGTAGGGAACAAAATTCTAGAAGATAGAATGCCCGAAACACTGCAAATATATATACCTCTAAAATCACTGGGTTTAGTTAAGTTGTTCTGAATTTTCTTTTCTTTTCTTTATTGAAACTTGTCTCACCTTTTCCAGTTTCTCTCATTTCTGGCTGAATATCTGAAACTACCTGTTATCATTCCTCTACTGTATGTCACTCCAGATCGTTTTCTCAGTAGTTAATTGGGAAAAGACAGCTCAGGCTGGCAGGAATAACCTCATGATATTTGCACACAGGAGTATTCATCACTAAGTTATCATGACTGATGCTGCTCTATATATATCACAGAACAGAAAAGAACAAGAAATCCAGAAGATATGTGCAGTATTTTTCTTTACAGGACTCTAAAATAGAAATGAGGAAAAAAGAAAAAGAGGTTTTCTAAGATATAAATAAAAAGGTAAATTGAGATTAAGGAAGGAGAAAATAATATGTTTAACACTGAAGGAATACCCATAATTTCAGTCAACAGTTTTACCATATTTATATGCAAAAATAAATGTAGGCCAGTTCTGAAACAGACTTGTATGTTGATATCAATTTTTTCTTAATGTTTTTCTTCACACTGCTTTTTCTGCTCTATCATGACAGGATAGTAGCAGGAAATTGCTGGATGCATTTTCTCAGTTCTTTTGTTATCTGTTTTAAAGCATCAATTTTTATATATTAGCTTTATGAAATACATATTTTTGAAGTAAATAACATTCATATAAAGAAAGCAGAATTACTTAAAATATTAGATTCACTCACAGTGGAATCATGCTACATTTAAATCAGTAATGCATCTGTTTCCCCTAATTAGGAAAAGGTCAGTGTGGAATAAAAATAATAATGATAGTGAAAATCAGCTATATGTTATGTACTGTGTGTGAAAAATTCAAAGTATTTTTTAAGCTTAGTAGCATTTAGCCAACTATTAAAACTCTGTTGACATGGAAAGCTAAGGATCAGGGCACAGACAATTTAACTGACTTACCCAAGGCCACACAACAATTCAATTCCAGTAACAAAAATAAGATTCCATAATTCTAGTCTCCTTTGTACCTAGCTATACCTCATTCCTGCCAAGCATATGTCTTACAGACAAGTACCCTTGTTCTCAATTGTGAAGTGAAATGAAAGGAAATGAAGTCACCTTGTGTGATTTTATTAGATGACCTGTCTTAATGAAATATTGAATCCTCTAAAGATGGTGCATAGAATTTATCTTTCTGGTCCTAAATATGTTAATAATATTTTTTTACTCTTTCTTCTGTAAAATTTTGGAAATAACAGAAATGTGGCAGTGTCAGCAGAGGTACATACTTACAAGACCATCTTTTACAGCTGGGTAGATTTAAGACTAAAAGAAAACAGGTGTAATAGCAAAGGACTAACTGCATTAACAGCTTAAATACAAAGTAGATGGCATATCAGACAGAAATGTGAAGGAAGTGAAATACCTTCTCTCTAAATATACATATGCAGTTGCAGCTGTTTCCGAGGTAACACAATGTGTCTTCCTGAACAGTAATTCCCCAAAGCAGGTGTAACTTTGAAGGGATGAGTCAGTGCAGCAAGACATTCAGAACTAAACTTTTCTAACAGCGGCAGTTAGTTATTTTTGGTGATTTTTTTCTTGTCATAGGCTTTTTCAATTATTACTAGCAAAAGTTTGCCAGGAAAATAAGTTCAGTCTTCTGACAAACTCTATATGCTTCCTGTAGGGTGATCTGTGGTTCTGTATGTTAGCGAAAACAAGAACAAAAATAAGTTGGTAAGAAACCAGGAGAAGCAAGAGGGAGTACGGGTTTAAAGTTTCACTGCCTGACAGAACAGCTGTCTATAAATCTTATGTACTTCTTTTACCTTTGCAAAACTGGGTACTAGCCAGCAGTGTACAATCCAACATATGCAGGGAATCCAATCTTTTACTGCCTGAAGCCTCTGTAATTTCTTATAGCTTTTCAGTTTGCATGTAAAATGCTACTATTCTGATCATACCCACACTTCTTTGCACACAAGATAGTGATTACCTAAGGCAGTGTGGAATCAAACCAAGAAAGACAGGGAAGAGGACTCTTTCCTTATGATCATTATTTAAGTGAGAAAATACAGAATCAGAAGTAACATATGCATTTTCATGAGTGCTCACTTTTTTTTCCCCAGTGCTTGCAATAGCATTAAGCATTTTTTAATTATGAATTCAGACAGGTGTTAAAATATTCAAACTGTATAAAATTTTCCAATGGATTACCAATGCATTCAAATCCATTTAAAATTTATTTTTTTGGCATACCTGTATAAAATGCTACTTACTCATCTCTGCAGAACTCCTATTTAAAACCTATATACATATTTAGAAAACTAAACTTTTTCTGTATTATGTTGGGGTGCTGTAATATATACCTGTTAGTACTTTGTTCAGAGTGCTAGGGGACTAAAATATCTAACAATGCATGGAATGATTATATAACATCTTATGAAAAGATCTGGTACTCTTTTACAGCCTTTGAGTACATCTTGCTGCACCTTAATCAATTTGTCACACACTCAAAGGGAGGTTTACAGTGAAGGACTGCAGGTTTGCAATTTCGACAGGGTTTGTGTGTTTGTTATTGCATATGGTCCACAAAATCTTTTACAAGATGTGATCTGTTTTTCTCATTCATACTTAAATTTTTTATTCACAGATTGAAAGTAGAAGTCTACAGCAAAGAAAGATGTATCTGGCTTCTTTTCAGCACCATAATGGAGAGTAATCATCCATCATTTATGTTTTCCTTCCCCCTCACACAGTCTTATTCATATGTGGTAATATCTGCAGTTTGGATGAAACTACAGCAAATATAAAATATCCGGGTTCTGCTGTAATTTTGAGAGATACCAACATATTTATGTTGTCTACAACATAATACAATACGATACTACACCAGCATTTTAGATAAGAAGATGATGTAATTTAAGAAAACCTTGAAAATCTGTAGAGGTATGTTAAGACATAGATGAGATAAAGTTCCACAAAATTCTTAAGAATGGCTATAGCTCAGGCTAAAGGCCCTGTAATCAAAAGTGAAAAATTGTTTAGAAGAAGCCTAGCAAGTAGAGGATGTGCTGAAGCTTCTCAAAATCTTTCCTAGGCTTGAGGTGGGAATTATATTTCCAGGACACAAGGTAGATGGTATGTCCTTGTCTGTACTACCCAGATGAAAGTCAAGAATGGAAAGTGTTTTCACATCTCTAGGCATATATGTTCTTCCTGCCTTTTATCCCATTCATACTTTGTTTTCCTCAAAACAAAGTACCCATTTTTGTATAAACATACTTCACTTCATAGACTTCATATTCTTTGGTAATGATGCGTTTATTCATCAGAGAACCAAGGACCATTATGACTTCATTTATATTCCTCAGCTGCCACATCTGACCAGGCAGTAATGCTTACTTATTGGCTTACAGACTGTTCAAAAACCAAGCTATTGCATTTTGAGAGATGACTTCAATCTATTAGTTGACGCAATTAGTTGAGAGGAAATTGGTTCTACAACTTTCCTTTCTGTGGAACTCTACTAAAAACATAAATATTGGTGTGAATGGAGAATTAGCAGGAATTTTCTGCTTTAGAAACAATGGGAGAAAAAGAACACTAAGCCTATAAGAATAGCTTATAAGAATGTGCTGATAGCATGCAGCATCAAAACATCTGATTCAATAGACAAATAACAGTACATTCTGAAGGACTGTAGAGGTTGAACAAGATGGATAGATTAATCTCTGAAGAGCCCAACAGACACATGAAAAAAGGGCAATTAAGTCACTCACCTAAGACAAACAGAGGAGGTGATGCGTTGATGTTCTCCGGAATGTGCATCATCCTGGGGCCAACTACTATTGTACAAGAACTTTGGTCATTGCACACTGAAGAAGATGCTAAACTACAAAAGTCTTGGTGCCTGTGAGTATGTGAGCATGGGTGTCAATGTGAGCTAATGTAGTTGAGTTTATTAATTTAATTGTTTTGATTTTGTTTCATTTTTTAATATAATAATCTTTCTCTCCTGCAGGGCCTGCACTAAGTTTTGCTACTATTTTTCTACTAAATTATGACCTAGTGTTCTACCTTCTCTATTTTTGTTTTGTTTCTATTTTCTATTTCATCATATATTTTCCTTCTGCATGAGCTGAAAACAAAACAAGAAAAAGTAAACAAGACCCCCCAAAACCCAAATAACTAATCAGAATCTGGTCCCTAAAATTTGTTTCACCAATAGCACTTTACAGCCGTAGAAGTTTAGAAGAAAGATAACCAGAAGCTTAAGTACAGCCAGACTATGAACGAGTTTCAAAAATGTTTCCTTTAACAGAAATTAAACAATTACCATCTGTCAAGAGTACACAATTTGCTCTGGCTTTTTGTACTTCACAGGCCTAAAACCCTTGAAAATCCTGTGGAATTCACTAAAGGTTCAGTTGTTAATTTTATTTGATTGATATGTGATTTTTCTATCAATGTAATTTGCAAAAAAATAAAACTGTATCAATGGCAGAGATTCAAGAATTAATATTTACTTCTTGGTTATAAAACCAGAAAAGGAATGAAATACACCTACAATGGCTTTCACAGTATGAAATGCACTTGTCTTCTGCATTACCAGCCAGCTTGGAAGGCCAGCGCAAAGGGGCAACAAACCCCCTTCCAATCAGCTTTTGGGGATATCTTTTTTCCAAAGGGAGATTCACAGAGAATGTAAATTCTATATGAAGAATAATTGTATCAGGTTATGGAGGATGCAATCCAAAAAAGGGCTGTCTGACCCTCTTATGTTGGAAGGAGTAGACAAAAAGCTCCATATTGGTTCTAGGAATACATAGTGAGAGTAAGTAAAAAGAAATACCTCAATTAAATGTCTATATTCTTTAAAAAGCAAAAAAAACCCCTGCAATTTCTACCAAATCAGGTAGTTCAAGCTCTACAAGCTATAAATGAAGTCTGTATGTGAATGTCACATTTAATTAGCAGGTGACAATTTAGAATGTTAGCCACCAGGTGCCTATGTGTCTATATAATTTCAAAGTAATTAGAGCCTCCTGAATATTAGTTCAGTTTAGCTGTCTATCGTTGCATAGTTGGCATTCTTCCATACTGCCCATTAGTTTAAACATCATCAGTCTTTGATTTCTCAATAAAAATAGGAAAGGAGAAAAGGAAAGAGACAAATATAGGAAGAAAGCATGAAAGGGTTAAGAGAATATTCAATTTTTTTATTGTTAACAACTAGGAAATTTACAACAGAAGAGGGTAGAGATGGAGTCAAGTGCTGTTGTTTTTAGTTTCATATTTTGCTTTGACAAAGCAGTGATTCAGTTCTGAATGATGTCTGTGGCTTGATCCACAGGCACAGGAGCAGTCATACTAACTCCATTTTCACTGCCTTGGAACATGCCACCGACAACCAGACGTACGGACCAGGCACAGGTTTAAGTCTGATATGCTGAAGCTGTTTTATTCCATGTAGAATAAAAAAGCAGATGAAAACTAGAGAGAGCCTGCAAGTCTGAAATTTAGCTTTGTAGCCAAAGAAACAACTGCAGCAGCATTCCCCAGCTGTGCTTATTACTGCTGCACAACAGTGATAATTACCAAATTTTTATATTTATAGAAAACTGGTGCCTCGTAAAGATCCAGCTGCACCTTTATCTAAGTACAATATGTAGCCATTTTCTATAAATATGGACATTTGGTGGAAGCATATTTTAATTGTTAAAATGCAGGATTAAATGATAGGAATTTTTAATTATTTATTCATAATACATAAAAAGACTGTCTTTCAGGAAAATCAGACTGACTCATTCCCATTTTCACTGAACACATCACTGATCATTTAGTGATTTTTGACTGTGAAGACTAAAGAATGATTTTTTTTTTTTTTTTTTTGGCAGTATGTCTTGACAGGAAACAAGCAGATTATCAAAGTTTTCGATCATAATGGCTAATATGCATAAAAAATGACTAGGCGGGCTATAATGCTGAAAACACTGGCACCAAGAAGTCTGTTAGTGTTGTGGAGCTGCACAGGTAGAATACGACAGAGACATTGATTCAGATGAGATAGGTGGAACACTTCAATTATTTATCTGCAAATAACCACAGTAACAGCAAACCCCTGACATAGCATAAGATAGTTAACTTTGAACTTGAAATAGATCTTATAGTCACTAAGGTACCTCAGAGGCAGAAGGCAAGTTGTCAGTAATTAATGGCTTGTGGATTTAAGAAAAGAGCAAGGTGTCAGCATTTACACAGTGAAGGATAGGAAAGTACATGGGACAAATCTAGCTGACAACTGCAGGGAGTTTTGCTAGTGTTTGCAAGTGGCATCTTAAGAAATATTCATCTGAAAAATGACTATACTTATAAATGGATTATGGTATCTAGAACTCCACATGCCTTTTATTGTTAGTTTGGGCTGCTGGTCTTCTTCCATCTAATTTAATAAGATTCACCACAAAATGTTTTTTACTGTCCTATTTTAACAACAGCAGCACCAACCAAAGTAAAGCAAAAACAACCAACTCCATTTTTATGTCAGAAAAACCTCTTTCTTTTGATTAGTCCAAATGGTTTCAAAAGTTGTTTCTGTATAGTGCATGATGTGTGTGTGGCAGCAGTGGCTATATATAACACAAATACACAAAACTGGTGAGGTGGATTTCAGTCTACTGCTGACAAGCTGCCTCCTTTTATCCCTTTTCCCTCCTTGAAATAAACTGCTAAGCTTTCAAATGCTATCCTGTCTCCATGTAGTCACTTGACTAAAGTGGATTTTAAACTTTTCACCTGTTAAAGCTCTTTATTTAAAAAAATAGCACTGAGGAAACCCAAAGCAATAAAAAAAAAGCAGAAGTCACAATGTCATCCAGAGACAGGGAAGGGAAGAACTCAGGTATCTAAATTGCTGCTTAAAATGTCAGCAATTAAAATTAATTGAAAATAATTAAGGACCTCTCATTTTCTTGTTCCTGTTCAGCATTTATTTAATTTATATAACACTTCTATAGTAAGTTCATACACAGGCTGAATACATGTGGAAAATGATCTGCAGTTTAATTCCTGATTGTTTGGCAAGAGAGTTTTGGGGCTCTGTGGCTGCTGGGGCCATGGAACAGCAGAGCCTGGCGGGCAGGGCCCATCCCTCTACCCCAGCCAGGAGGGCACTGGGGCAGCCCCAGCCCCTGGCATCGAGCAGCTCCATTGAGTTGGAGTCCAAGGCAGGGCTGTGGGGAGAGGTACAGACCCAACAAGAACAGTGCTGCTTTTGATCATTATCTCAGCCTAGCGATCCCCACTTCCAGAAGAGTCACATATGGAAAAACACAAGCTTTCTGGGAAGCTATATTTATGAAGTTTTGATAGCAAATGTGCTTTTATCTTACTACAAGAATAAAAAAAAAAATTCCATCCTCCTTGCTTTCAGAAACCACTGTTCACTTCTTCTGTTTTCCAGATAGGATTTTAGCAACTGAAAATCAAAATATTTATTCTGAAATTAAAATGTATGATGAGAACCCATCACTTTCTGAACAAAAAACACTTAGTGGATCAAAGTGAGTCAAGGCTCACAAGTGTAACTTGTAACAACAAGTAATATTCTTATCTAGAAAAAAAAGCTTATTTGTGAAAATTAAGCTTTTTAACCCACCACCACTTTTTTGCAACTGAATTTAGACTAAGGCCAGGCTTATAGTGGCTACCAACATTCATCCCCTGGCTTTTTATGTCCTTGGCTTTTCCCTCTGAGTGGTCCCTCATACAACTTTTGGGGCCCACCACTGTGACAGTAAATGCTTGTAGGCTACTGGTATATACCAGATGAGTCAAATGATCTGTGATAATGATAATCCTTGGGAACTAACAAATGTGGAAAGACCGACATCAAAATGCTCCATAAATTTAACTTTTGTTACTATTTATTTGTTTTAGGGCATTTGGACTTGATTTCTGTCAAACACAAAAAATGTTAGGCATGGGAAAACTAAGAAAGGTATTTTAGTCTGCAGAACAGGGAGGAGTGATTTTCAGCTAAGAAACATCAAGAACTGCTCTAGGGAAGGATGGGGTAAAATGCATGGAGCATTAAAAGAATATCTCCATTCAGCCTTTTATTTTTAATAATACCTTCATTAATAGTAATAATAATAATAATAATAATAATAGTAATAGAATTTTTTTCCTTCTATAGACAATATTTTCCCCAGCTTCTGCTAATAATAAAAGTTATGCCTATGTTGGGATCAGAATATGGAGCATTCCTTAGCAATAGTTTATCCTTTAAGCCTTGCTTTTTTGAGATTTTTGAGCAATGAATTTTCTCTAGTGGATATTTGCTGCCTCATCAGGTCTTCATCACTTTTAAAATGTAAACTACTTTCTGCTCTCCTTTGATTCCTTTAATTTATTTCTGGAACTTCCTTCTGAGTCAGAGCATTTTCTCCAATCAGCTGGTATGCTGCCGGGCTTTTATTTCTTTTGTATACTGTGTCAGGTACAGACACACTTAAAGTTGCCCTCGTCAGCATAACTCTCAGCATTACAAGCCCAAGTTGTACAGCACAAGACTTTTTATTTCACATTACAGGCTGGAGCTAACCTAATCTCTTTTAAAGATGAATTACAGTACAGCAGACTGGTGAATATGGGCTAAGCACTCAACCTTTCTCAATTCATAAAAAATATGAATATATATAAGTACATAAGACTTGCCAAAAGATTGGCTTTTTAGCTCAAGCTGTTGAAATTCATGTTTATAGATTTGGAATTTCCCAGTCCCTCAGCCATCACTGTTAACAGTTATTCAAAATTCAGGGGGACAAGACTATGAGCAATTTGATCTCAGTTTGAATTTAACCCTGCTTTCAGTAGAAGGCTTGGCTTGGTGAGCTTCAGAGTTTTGTTTGAACCTAAAGTTATATATGCTTCTATGAATTACAATGAACTTTATGAGGACAGGCCTCTGTTCAGCAGTGAATTTAATGTTTATTCTGAAAATCTCATGAGCTTTTATCGTTTTAAATTTATTTTTATCTCAAGTTTTAAATGACTCAATGGAATTCTACTTGGTATTTAATCCGATACCTTGATTTATTTTGCTGATAAAATAACATAAGAATATAAAATTTGAACAATAATTAGTATATTTACCACCTTCTTCTTCTTCTTTTTCTTTCTACATTACCTGTACATTTTGTCACATCCTTTGCCTCTCATGTTTCCATTATTATTCTGTGAGCAGTTACCTCCATTTCATCAGTTACTGGTGAGAGGAACAGCTGTCATTCATGTAATCCTTCACAAAGTTAGCTCACAAAGAAATGTCCCTTTGTGAGATAACTGACATCCCAATAATTTTCCTAACAAGATTTTGATTTATTTGTGCATTTCTCTCCACATCGTACATAGAAACATCATACTTTTGAAGGTGCTATAACTAGGAAGAAAATGTGGCGAGCATATTTTGCATCAAATTTCCTCTTTCATACCTTCTGCAAGTTTTTCAAGTCCTTTCTATCATTATCTTTGCCAAGCAATCAAATCTCTCTTGAATGCATAAGTCTTTAGAAGCCCTAGAGATACTGAAAGAACATTACTGACTTATTCAGGGACCAACTTATAAATCACAGTTTAGTATTACTTTCTAATATTTTTTGAAATTGGAGAGTATTTGCTGCAGTTTTGGGTTAGAAGGAAATAAGAACATAAAGAGCTCATTCATTTATTTCCCCAAACAAGAATTTTAAGTAACCTCATTTTCTATCTTTTCATATCTTATCACACAAAGCAGGTAACTACTGAATGTTTTGTTGCACGCCTAAAAATACGTAAGAAGAAAATGCTTTTCCTTTGTTAGAGATTAATATTGAAGAGGTTCTTAGAGATGGGGTGAGTACGAAGAAACCTTTGTCGAATATAGAATTAGTAGAAATGTGTTTATCTTTCAGTAAGAGGTACGGGAAGAATGCTAATCTTCAACGGATCTGAAGATTAATAAGTTTCTTTTACTTCCCAGTAAAATCCTTGGGATTCAAAGATTTTGCAAAGCAGGTAACTTGTCTGGGAAAGTAAATACAGGTAGGAGCCCAAGACTGCAAACCTTATTTGTGCACTGCCTGATCCTTTCATCAGTTTTGTAGATGTCCCTCCTTTTAACAAGTAACCATCCTCCTACACGAACACATGAAGTAGTTGTGTTGGCAGTGACACATTTTCAGTGCAAAAAAATAAGAAAATATTTTAAATTACTGAAGGCTGGCAAGAAAGGCTTGATTTTTCTAGGTGCAAGAAATAAAAAATACTAATATTAGAAAGCTGGATGTAAGTGCTGCAAGTTATCTTGGAAATAACTCAGTTTCCAGTTGCAAGATGCAGAATGTACACGTGGAGACAAGAGAGTACAATCTCTTGAACTTTTTATCAGTTATAACCCCACTTTATTTACACCTACTTCTGACCTCCTGCTGCTAACAACACTAGAAATTCACTACTCATTTGACATATCTACAAGGCATTAAATATATTTTTGCAAAAATATAAGACCCTGTATTTGACTAGAGATTTAGTATTTGTTATATTTGCTTAGATTTCTAACCTTACAAGACAATCTCCTACCAAATGTTTGGAAGCTGTGAATATTAAGCTGTTTCTCAACAGCAGTTCTCATGCTCATATTCCCTGAACCAAAACTGAAGGGTTTCTTCTTATCTTGAAGGGATAAGGTTCATACGATATACAACAGAAGGAACATCATGAAAAGACACATATATTGATGTCCTGTAATGCTGGTGGAATAAGGAACAGACTCTGCAGTGTTAATGCAAAGATCTTTATTGGTTTCAAGCACTTCTTTTTATGCTTTCCAAAGCTGCAATAAGATGTTCCACTTAATGCTTATTGGTTACATATTGCTGTGCTCGCCTCATGAACTGAGCACGCTGTGGTTACACACTGCGCACATGAACAGGATGCAATGCTTTTCTTCTTGGACGTAGCTCATGCCATATGATCAGCTTCAAGGTTGCTGCTGCACAAGCTTTAACAAATCAGCTGTGCTGCTCCTGTTTGACTAATTCTGCTTCACAACACTGTAAAAGCGATGTGAGTAAGATGAATGTTCTTATTAGGTAGCACCAGCTCTTAATACAGTAATAAAGTTTCCTGTGTCTGGGTGCTGTAGTAAATTCCGGCAAGGAACATTTATGAAAGTGACTACTGACTAAAAGCACCTACCTTAAGTATTAACAGTGGTAGGTCTGGAGCAGAAAACTGTACAGATTTTCTATTAAATCTCTCCTAATTACCAACTGTTAAGAATTATTTTTAAAAAACAAACTACTTTCAAGAAACATCTTGAATACAGTGAGTAGTGGTTTGAAGCCAAGCTAAGTCCATACTTGTGACAGAATCCCTCCTCTAGTCAACCTCTGAACTCTTAGCCTCTCCCTTTTCAACATACACCCCTCCGGTATCCCTTACGCATGTCTCTAGTCATAAATGTTAAACTCGTCAATTCAGTGTTCCTAAAAAGATAAAAAACTTTTAAAATTATTTAATTGTTAAATACATACTTGATTTTAAACATTTTAACTAATCCATACATGCACTAATACAAAGCAGACAGCTTTGCATCTATGGGATCTACTATTAAAAAAGGAATCACAGAGGAGATGAGACCTCAGGAAATAGACATTTTGATCACCCCTATTTCCAAATGCATCTCGTAGTCATTTTTCTTTCAATCACCCCACACAGCTGCAGCAGAGACTCTCTTCCTTGTTATTCTTATTTCTCCTCATTCATATTGACTAAGAAATTTTACACATGTCAAAACTGAGATTCTTCTTAATCACATCTGCTGTAGAAAATTTAATTTTATTTGCCTCTTTTGAGTAACTACATTTTTCAAACCTCTCAACAAGACTATGAAGTGTATAAACAATATAGGTCAAGAGTTTATGATTCTCCAAAGGCAGAAAGGCTGAAATTATTGAATGGAATAGAGAAAATAAAAATTGAACACAATTTCTTAGCAGTTCAGAGAGTGTTCCAATATAGATTTCTTCTGTATCATTAAAGTATTTTAAAATGAAGAAAAGGGAAAAATGGAATATACACACATGCGCCCAAACACACACACACAAAATCTCAAAACCACCAACCAAAAAAACCCCCAACCAAAAACAAAACAAAAAAAAAAAAACCCAAACCCAAAAAGCCTGAAAAAAGCAAATAAAACCCAACAAAAACCCCTATTAAAAACCTGGTGAATAAAGAAGGAATAATGATAAATTTTGGCTGGACATAGAATCACAGAATATTCTGAGTTGGAAGGGACCCACAAGACTCATTGAGTCCAGCTCTTAAATGAGTTGCCCATACATGGATTGAACCAACAACCTTCACATTATTACCACCACACTCCAATAAACTGAGTTAGGGGAATTAAAAAATATGGTTTTAAAAAAGTTTTAAGAGTTTTCCCCAAAGACCACAGACAAAAAGGTTTCAGAGTCAGTGACTCAAATATAAAATGAATGAATACAAAATATTCTTTGAATAACATTATAATACAACATGATGATGGGGTATTTTTGAAGCTTGTGATTAAAAATTGAAAATGAGCTGCTTCTGTGACTGCTGATTGCAGCTGTATGTGTGCCTACGGTTTGAAAGAACAGAAGCAGCTCTCCTGTAGTGACTACATTTTTGAATGCTTAGTTAGTATCAGGTAAGGTACCTCTTAGTGGTCTCTCATCATTCAGTTCTTCTTGCCTTTCCCATCAAGAAAAGTAACATTGCAAACATTCCCCAAATCACAGACTCAACCAACTTTCCAGTAGAAATCAGAGGACTATAAAACAGCCTCTTTGGGAGCAGAAGAAACTTCAGGTATCTTTTTGTTCAGGAAAACTTCAGACAGTGAAGACTCATAATTTTTCTGCCAATTGTTAAAATATCCTTTATAATTTAACTTATAAAATTATTTCACTTATAAAATTCCATAAAAATCCCTACAGTTTTGCTTTTAAAAGTTAACTAAGTTGGATTTACTCAGTTAGAGAGAAGTCCAGCAGAGAATCCAGAAGGAATTCTCTGCTCTGTGCTAGTGCAGCCTTGTCTTGAATATTATGTGCAATTTTTGGCCCTGCAATATAATAAGAATGTTAAAACTATAGAGAACATCCAAAGGAGAGCCATGAGGATGGTGAAGGGTCTGGAAGTGAAAGCATATGAGGAGTGGCTGAAGTCACTAGGTCTGTTCAGCCTGAAGAAGTGAAGGCTGAGGGGAGGTCTCACTGCAGTCTGCAAGTTCCTTATGGGGGGAAGAGGAGGGGCAGACACTGATCTCTTCTCTGTAGTGACCCGTGACAGAACCTGAGGGAATGACCTAAAGTGGTGTCAAGGCAGGTTTAGGTTGGACATTAAGACAAGTTTTTTCACCCACAGGGTTGGGCACTGGAACAGGCTTCCATGGAAGCGGTCCCAGCACCAGCCTGACACAGTTCAAGAAGTGTTTGGACAACATTCTCAGGGACATGGTGTGACTCTTGAAGATGGTTCTGTGCAGGGCTAGGAATTGCACTTGATGAACCTTGTAGGTCCCTTCCAACTCAGCTTCTTCTGTGATTCTGTGAACCCAGGTCCTGTATCTCAGCATGAGATTAGATTTCAGCCTCAGGGCTTCAAGGGACACTAGATTGTGTGGTCTCTTCCTCCATTAGGATTTGACCTATTTGTGCATAATAAGCTCTAAGAATGATCTTCTTAGCACCTCTTTAGAGAAGACATACAGATCTCTATATTATCTCTAAAGTTATATTTGTTCTGTTTCTGAGTGATTTTTTTTTTTTTTTTTTTTGCACAGCTCCTTCTTCCCCTTTTTGTCTCTGGTGGTATCTTCTAAAGCTGCTATATCCTTTGTATTTAGCCCACACTGATTCTTCTGCTTTTTTTCGAGTTAAGCACGTTCACTTAAATGGAATAGCCACCTGTCCTTATCACTAAGAGACACACAGTATAAAATATCTTAAAGTCCAAAAAGCAGCATATCAAAAAGGTTAATGGCAAATGAAATGGTGCATTTCAGTGTTTCTTAGGAACTCCATTAAAATTTAGTACCCATTATTGGTCTTTTTAAGATCCCAGCTTCCATTGAATGATCTGATTTTGTCCTTGTAGTTTCATTAATAATTCAAAAACTTTTGTTTCAAACATCTCATGTCAGCATCTTTGTCAGTGTCATCGTAATAGTTCGAAATTCACCTGAGTATAAAAGGAAGGAAATCAGCACAGACAGAGAGAATGAAACCTGAATTTCAGGCTTGCAGTAGTGATCAATCAAAAGAAATGTATTTTACACTGAGGGATACCAGCAGAACAGATTTTTTTTAAATTAATATTTAACTGTATGATAAATAGAATCATATGGTTTTACTGCAGGGAATATTCATAGAAACATAAGCTATAAAATGTGAACTACAGATTATATCATAGAGGCATCTCATAGTGTCTCATTGCCTACTAGTTAGTATAATATTTCCTAGCACCCATTCAAATTATGAAAAATAGATATGAGAATAGAGGATAGGAGGAGAGATGCAGACAAAAGGAGAGATAAAGAGGGAGAGAAGAGATTGTGTCTGAATCTTCAGGTTCTGACTTTTGTTTTAGTTAGGTTCATTAAAAAAATAATTTTATAGAAAAGAGTAATATAAATTTAAGTCCCTATGTACTCCTTGACATTTATAAAATGACTTTATACGTTATATCTCTGCAGAAATGCAATCCTTGTCTCTTGTATTCTCTCTATGAAATGAAAAATATTTTTAAAGCATTAAATACAAACATTTTAATTAAGAGAAAAATTGTTTGCAATAGAATCAGCAGTCTTCAGCAACTTTTTCTCTTCCTTTATGCACTCATAATAGAAACTGTTTTATATTTAAGCAATACCTAAAATATTGTTATGAATGCATAAGACACACGTTCTAAGATAATAAAAGGATTAGTTGCACTTGATACTGCAGGTGGCTCTTATTCAATAAACATGAATCTTGCCCACTGGAGGCTGATTTTGGCATTGGTTTTAAAAAATACCCATTGGTTTTAAAAAATACCATTTTAAGAGTTAATATTGCCCTACTTTGTCAATTAAAAGAAAAACTATTTGTCTACATATATGTTTGGTTTTGCTTTTTGCAGAACATAAAAAAGCGAAAAACACATTTCTTGAAATAATGTCTAAGCAGTCTACAGAATATTGGATACACTGTATTGGATCACTGTATCTGTATCACAACAATGAGGAGAAAAGAAATAGTCAAGAACCCTAGATATTAATCTACGTAAAGAATTTTACGCCAATATTTTTTAAGATTTCACCTTTTTTAGACATCAGTCTCCAATGTCCTTTTCAGAAGTATTCTTGAAATTGACTCTTAGAAAATGGGCATTTTTCTACATAGATTTTTGAATATTGTAAGTAAAGGAACTCAGATTGATGATTTTGTAGTTCTCAGTCCACTTTCTTAAAGTTCTGGTCTGATCAATTCCCAAAATTCTAATTACTTCCTAAATATTATTGACATTTTTTTTTTCTCTTTCCTTGATAGTGGTGCTTTTCCACTAGCGTAAAAGTCTTCCTACTTCATAGTTATTCAGAATGCTTCCAAGAGTGATGAGGAAAGCAGGAGAACCATTTAATGCTTCCATGAGTATGCAAAATTCTTCTGTTGGAGAGAAGCTGCCGATCTTTTCTCAAATCTCTTTTTACTTCCTCTGACAGTTGGAGCCAGGCTACACACTGGTTACAATCCTTCAAGTATCCATTTCATCAGCTAGAAGGAAAATAGAAATATCTCTGCTGAATTCAATTCTAGAAAAAGATCAGCTGTCACTCATGATTACAGAACTAGGAGTTGCAAAGACTTGCAGGTCTTTTTTCCTCTTTCTTGTACAGGAAGGAGAGATGGGATAAAGTCATCAGGGTTTTATGAAGAGGGAACTTTTGGAATTCTGCCTCAGGGATTAGGAAAACAAAGTGCTATCAGAAATACCCAATAAACCCTCAGAAATCATAAAGCAGATCAAACAGCCATCCATCCAGAAATGATGTTAAGAGGCAGGATCAAGGACAGCAGTATATTTTTACCCAGAAATTTCACAGGGATCCTGTTACAAGGAAAACTGCAATCCAAATATTGGATGGAATCTGCCATGAAAAATGAGCAAACCATCTTTTTTCGGGGATTCTTCATCTAATCTTGAAAGTTTTATTAGAAAAAAGATTGCTCTATATTTAAAGAGAGAAATGACATTTACATTTTTGATGGACACTGTATTATGGGGAAATTAGATGCTAACATTTAGAAGACAGCTTATGAGGTGATTGATTGGAAATTTTTTGCTGAAATGTTTCTGACAGTAAATGATTTGTCAAAACTGAAATAATTCCCAGAAATATACCTTTAATGTGTGTTTCAGATTCTTTCTGTATTTTAGGTTTTAAACTATTCTCAGTGCTGGTGTCTTAATAATCAACATTCCTTTTGATTTACTGTATTAGATATTAAGGAAATAGTAAATATTTACATTGGGAAGAACCTGTCTTGGATATTTTAGTATCTTTGTATTGCTTGTGTGCTATAATGTCAAAAGAATATTTTAAATTATACTCACCAGAAAAGGAGGAAAAATGGTGGATCTTTTGAAGAAATGACTGTTCCTTCTAAAATTCAGAACTTGGATGTTTTCAGAAAATCATTATTATGAATTATAAGTTTTTCATAGAATTATACATTGCAAAGGTAGTTTATGAATGTTCACCAGTGACTTGTCTAGCCTATGGCCAGGCAGAAACAATTTTTACTTCAGCCTTGTCTTTGTTGTAATTTGATACTGATTTCTTTCCCAGAAAACTTAAAGGTAGTCAAACATGATACTTCCAAAAAAATGTGTTCAGCATTCAGACGGAGAGTGTTTTACAGTGATAGGAAAGCACACTTCAACAACAAGTAGCAATGATTTCAATAATCAAAACATTTTGTAAACATTACTCTAAAATGTTACTGTTTGATGTCAAGGATTTAGTCTATTTGTTTTTCTTTTTAATTTTTCTGTATATTTATTTCTGATGCTGCAGTGAAAAATGTAATTTAAAGCAATAACAAAGAGCTGGACATACAGATTTTTCATGTTACACCATTTTTCTTCTGTCTTTTTTATAAATTATCAAACTGGCAGAAAAATGAATCAATAAAGACAATAAATAATATAAGAAAGAGGGAAGAATAAACTTATACTTATCACTAACAGGCAGTAGTCTCTTGAAAAAAATGAAAAATATTTTTACATTTGTGTTACTAATGTGTTCCAAATGCTGGTAATTGGAAAACATTTTATAATATTTGAAACTACTTGACATAACAGCATTCTGCACCATTAGTTGTATAATTATGGTACAAACAAATCTTATCACCATTTTTCAATCTTGTATTACATGTAATGCAAAATATGTGTTTTTTACCGTAATATTATAAGCAGATATAAATAGTCAATCTACTTTGACTATTATATCTATTGACTATGACTATTATTTTACTACTTTTTAATCTTTGACAAAATAGTAGATTTGTGTCAATGTAAATTAATGGTTTTCTTCATTGTCTGCTTGAAAATTGAATTGGAAAATCTAAAAACTGCTGAAGTATTTTGACAAAGAAACTTTGGTTAGTTAAAAGTTTCTATAAAGTGCTTTCCCAAATCGGTTGATTTAACTTTCAGGAATTCTGAAGTGATGTTTATAAATTTTTTAATTTGGTTTTATTTCTTTAAAGGTACGATTCTATTAGTATGGTCTGTTGGATAGTATCCAAAACCTTTAGAATTCAAAGTTATCTCATATTCAAAGATTTAGTTTTTCAAGTAAAAAAGTCAAGATATGCTAAAAATGGAAATATTCTATGGCCTTTAAATTGTCATCATAATTTAATACCTGGGAAAGTGCTTACAAAGATCACAGATTTCTTTTATTGTCAGTTATGGTATTTTCTTCTCTTCCATCCAAATTAAAATAAAGGATAGGGATGGAGATGTGATCACTTGTTACAAGATCTCTTGTGGTATTACTTATACTATGCACACAGTTTAAGGGCCACAGCAAAAAATTTGCCCATGTGATCATTACTTATGGAAAATATTAAATATGTATGTAAGGTTCCTATCTATCTATTAAAGCAGCTCTCTACTTTTAATTTAGCTATATCGTAGAACTAAATTAATGTGTTTCTGTACTTTCCCTCTGCCCTGCTCTTTGTAGAGTGCAATTAAATCCTCATGCTTGATAAAATGCAGGAAGATGTTTTTATACTTTCAGTTGTTTTATCTCAACTGAACTTTTCAAAATTATTTTCTCCTGCCCCTTTTCTGCAAGTTAGGCTTCTAAAAAAATAACACCACAAGTAGTTCAGAAAAATAAGTTGCTGTAGTTTAGCTGGGGAAACAGCTCTTAGCATGCTGTGTGCTGACTGAATTTTTGTCTTGCAATCTCATTGAATGCATTCCTGAACCCTTTGTTTTCCAGGCAGTGCCATCTTTTGCCGAACATACCATCAGTATGCCTTATTAATACATCATTTGCATGACAGAGTCAATAGCATGCTGAAGCAGCTGCTCATCAGAACAGCAGCACACTGATGGTTGATCACTGTAGCATATCATCAGAATGAGGCACAGTAATAATATTAGATTTTTAAAAAAAGTCTACAGGGGTATTATGCAGGAGTGGATTCAATTCCGGCACCAGAATGAAGGCATAACTTATAAATCTTCAGCCATTGTCACTGATGTAACAGAATTTGCATTCTTGCAGAGTGTCACATAATTGACTCCTAGATGCCTTGTCCCCTCAGCATGAACCCTGAGGCTCTGTGGACAGGTGAAGTGTTCGTTCACCAGTACAACTCTCTGATCTGTCCTGGCATAAGACAATGGTTAAACTGTTCCCCAGAGTCCAATTTCACTCCCTTCTCCATTATAGCTAATAGAGGCATAAGAATATGTCCCATAATATACTGGTAATGTTCTTCTGAGACATTCTGTTAGAGAGTATGCCCTGAAATATGATGCAGTCAAAGAGAACTGTGGCATTTATTACCATTAGTTACAAGGTCAAAGTCAATGGCACACAAAGCATGAAATGAAGATTAGATACACAGAGAACACTTTGCTTAGGAATTGTCTACTAAATATGCTCTTGCTGTTGGAAAGCTTTTCTACAGAGAAGGATCAAATAAGTTGAAAAAAGTCTGCAAGTATATCTTCTATGGAAATTCACAAGAAATGAAGTAGTAAATACTCCTCATTTGGTCTCAATTTTGGGAACTCTTGCTTCTTTCCTACAGAAGGCGTTCAGTTACTCAGACTTCTCTGGGTATGTCTTTAATCTCATTGAAGAGTGTAATCTTTTTCACTGCATGATCACATTAGTACATTATCTTTGACTAATATGAAACAATTCCACTATGTGCGTGGAGTTGGATGTTTCCAACTAACCAGTTGATTCATGCTAATTGGACATGAAACATCATAAAAAAGAATCTTACTGAAGGTCTACTTATTAATTTAAATATCTATCTAGTGTTATCTGTTAGCAGATGAAGATAGCTATAACTAAAGATGTTAGCAAACTAATCACAAGATTTACGTAAATATATAATCAACAGAAGGAAACCTATAAACTTAGGCACATATTGACACACAATTCATATAATATCTAACTCAAAAATATTTAGTACTCAAGAACGAAATCATACCTCATTAGTTAACTGACTCAGAGAACAATACTTTCTGCATGACTTATACAGGCCATTTAGGAACAAGTATGAAGCCTATATATCTTCAAAGTAGTGTGCAAACCTTGGCTAACTAATCCATTTATGCTAATCCATTTATTTAAAGCACTTGAATCTAAATGACTTTTATGAATCAGCCAGAACCTTTTTATGTTTTCAGAGATTACTTTCTACAGAGCTCTATGGGTCATTTTATCATCAATAGAGGAATGAAGTCTTTCTTCTCAAAGGACACCTACATCAGTACACCTGTAGATGTGCAACAGAATTTTTTGGGTTTGGATTGGGATTTTTTTGTGGATAGGCATTGTCCTCTTGCTGCTACAGTTTTTTTACTGAACTATTTCAATCAGTATTTCATTCAAAAAACAAGACCTTTCATAATCTCTAGCTCCACAGATCTAATATTTACAAAGACTCTAGTATTATTTGTCCTTTTGTTTAGCATCTATGTTTTATTCTTCCCTTTAGTCCCACAGTTTGGTGTTATTTGATTTAATTGTAACTTTTCTTGTAATTGAAAAGAAAAATATATAAAAAATACTTACCCTGTCATGTCATTACTATTCCAACATATAATCTCACTGACCCCATTTGATACATAACAAAATATTTACTTAAGGTACTTCAAACTGATAATACATAACAATTTAAACTAGTGGATTTCTTTTTTTTTTTTTTTAATTGAGTATGACTTTCAAATGTGTACTTTGATTTACTTAGGTTCTATTGTTAGGGTTGTCAAGGGGTTGTAATCGTCTGCCTTGTATGTGCTACGTTATATTGGGGCAATCCTGCTGAAGAAAATAATTATTTGAAAGAACTGAAATTACCTAATGCAATTGCCAGTAAAAAATAGGTATTTTCTAGTCCCATCTTTTCTAGCTATTCAACAGCAGGATTCCCAGACCAATTTTAGAGTTTGTTAGTAGAAGTTATTTTTCTCAGATTCAGATAATTCTGAATGGTTTAAGTCTTGGCCTATATTAAGAGTTTGTATTTTTGTTGTTTTCTGCTTTTTGCATATTTTCATATGTCCCATGAGTTCTGTTATAAGTCTTCCACTCTTTGTTGGCTGTCTGCTGCCTTTAGCTGTCCTGGTTTGACTGAGTGGTCCAGGCTTTAACTGGTATCCAGAAAAAAACAACCAACCAACCAACCAAAAACCCCTGATTTATTTAGCTTTTAAAATATTTAATAAAATCATTATTGTCCTACTGTCTTTTCTATTTTCAGTTACACTGGATGGATTAGCTAAATTAGAACCAACAATGAAAGAAATAAAATTATTCCACTCATGTTGGCACTTAAAGAGTTTTTAATTAGTGTTAAATTAATTGTTCACAGGATTAGGAGCCTTCTGAAGAAAAGGAAGAAAAAACCAAGGTACCCTAATATTTAGATGATAATGAGCAGTAATATATAATAAAGTTTTAGCACTAATTGCTATATTTGCTTAGTTTGCTCCCTATATCTGCATAATTTAGATTTGAACAACTTTCTAACATTTCGTAGAGTTAGAGAATGGTTTTGATTGAAAGGGACCTTAAAATTCATTGAGTTCTAACCCTCCTGCCATGGGCAGGGACTTCTTCTACTAGACCAGGTTGCTCAAAGCTGCATCCAGCCTAACCTCAAATGCGTCCAATCATGGACAATCCACAATTTCTCTGGGTGACTTTTTTAGTGTCTCAAAAACCTTACTGTAAAAACATCATCCTTGTGTCCATTCTAAATTTATCCTCTTTTAGTTTAAAATCACTGCCACGTGCCCTGTCACTGCAGGGCCTGTTAAGAAGTCTTTCTTCACCTTGCTTATAACTCACCTTCATACACGAAAGCTGCAGGAAGGTGTCTTCATAGCCTTCTCTTCACAAGACTGAACAATTCTTGGCCTGTCTTCATAGGAGAAGTGCTCCAGCCCTCTGATCATCTTTGTGGCTGTTTCTTATTGGTCTTCTAAGAACAAATTATTTTCCACATACCTAAACACTAATACTGAGATGGGTCAGCACATTTTCTAGCTTTTTCAGCTCACTCTATTGTTACCCATGCAGGTTCAGTATCAATTTAAAAATATTTCTTGCCTCACCAGACTTGTTCGCCCTTGAATTCTCTTTGCTTAACAAGCTGTTCTTTCTTCATATTCTGGTTGAGTTCTAAATGCTCAAGATGCCAGTGTGCTGATTGTGCCAAAACTGAAGCTGAAACAGCCAGTGAAATTTCTCTGATATCTACAATGCTGGAAACATTATACTTTTCAAAGCCAAACTGAATGCATTTCAAGATTATTTTTTGATTCCACAAATTTCAATTATTAAATTAATTAGAGGAACATATTCTTTCATTTGGGGCTGTTATCTGAAGATCTCTGTCCAGTTTTAAGATCCCCACCAGGAGAAAGACTCTTATGTGGAGAAATGAGGCAAGTGGAGGGCCATAAAGCTGGTCAGAGAGCTGCAGTGTGTGGCATAAAAGTAAACACTGAGACAAGTACCTGTTTAGCCAGGAGAACGGGTAAGTTTGGGAGGTGTTATTATGGGCAGCAACTCCTTCAGCCATGGGCTCAACCAGTGTCAGAGCAGACTCTTCTCAAAGTACAGTGATAAGAAAAAGGACCATGGACAGAAATTGACATGTGAAATTCCAATTACATATTTAAAGAAGTATTTATTTATTTGTTGGAGTGTTTATTTTATATTTAGGGTATCAAAATATTGGAACAGGGACCTATATAGTTTTTGTCTCCAGCTGGGGATATTCAGAGCTTAGCTGGACAGAAGCCTGAGAAACTTGGTTAGATTATACTTGTTTTAAGCAAAGAATAATTTTGATGATGATGACGACTTCTGGAAGCCCCTTTTGACCTGAATTGTTCTATTATTCTGCTACATATATTTTGCACTCTTAGATACCTAAGACTTTTAATAATTGTACTTTTATTACCATGTTTTCTACTGTAGTGTGGATTGTTATTTATATGTGCTCCCCTCTTGAATCAGCTTGCTGTACACAACAGTATGAGATCAGAAGGTATTTTTTTTTTTTCATTTGGTTTTGTGTATGTAACATCTGGGGAGTAAGTGAAACAACACAAACCACTGGAATTAACTATACAAAAAGAGAAAACAAATTGAATTTACATCTTGAAAGCAACTTTGTGTCATTTCCTAAAAAAAGATTGTAAAAAACTGAGAAAGGAATGACAGCCCAAACCTCTGCTTCTGGAAGAAAATCTGAATCCAAAGCTGAGTTACTGGGCAACTCAAATCCTCAGCTTTTGGCTGAAGTCAGCTAACAAGAGCTGTTGAAACTGGTATGGCTGAGGTCACATAGGTCGCAGATCTATGCCCAGCCCAGGCTCCTTCTCAGTGTTGCAGAACATGTCATTAATTTCCCAGCTATTTCTAAAACTATGATTTTTGGTAGAGGCAAAACTTTAGTATGCAGATTATACAAAGTGGAAAGGTCAGCCACAGTGAGTTTACAGAGAATTAGAATTTTCCTGTTTGCTTTTGATTCTTCTTTGTATTTTATCTGTTGGCATTTGTGTTTGCCCTACAGCAAATTATTGAAAAGTTAAAACTAACTTACTGTAGCTTTAAGCTCACTTTCTATTGATAATTTTATTAGACAGAGAAGGACAGGATAGGATAAGTATTTTGATTTGGGTTTTTTTATTAGTTACTATTTATAAAGTCAACATTTGCTACTATATTCCAGACCATTGTAATTATGGAAATTGACTCCTAGACTGAATAAAAGGAATAAATGTTAGTAGTTGACATTAGTCACATTTCTGGTGACCAAATTATTTTTGTTTTAGTGCAATAGCATGAAAAATACCAGTCTTTTAGCCCTGCAGCAGACTGTCATGTCCTTCAATAAAATGCATACTGTTTTTAATGTCTACTTGTTATGTTTGCCATTTACAATACATCCTGCTCAGAGATATGGCAAAATTATGACAACTGCTATATATTATATGTTGATCTTATATTTAGGAATGTCATAAAAAGAAGTGCACTATCTTCTAGTTTTGATTTTTTGCTTTTAATTCCAATGTTTGGAAAATTATGTTCTTAATCAGCTTCAGTTCTAAGTGTTTTCCAGGGATTTCATCCAGATATATTTAAAAGTATGACAAAATATATCTCCAAATAATATTTGTTGTCAAAAATTGAATTCTGAAATATAATTATCCATTATATTTCAGTTCACTGAAATATATGGCACAGTATGGCACTGTGCTATGTAGAAAGAAATATGGAAGATAAGAGAATATAAAGAAGGAATGTCTCCTTTAATGGGATTACAAAATCAAACCAGACTATGTAAATTTAGTGGTGCCTAGAAGGCTTTCCCAAAGTGGGATGTTGAAGAAAATCAATAATTCCACACAGTGAGTTTCTTTATTACATAGGGAGAGAATGTGGATTTTTAAAAATCTGTGTACAGTCAAGGTAGACTTATTTAAACTGGATATTTTGAAATCAAAATAATAGCTTGGTTTCGTTCATGACACCGAACCTGACATCTGTTTTTCTGCTATGAACTTAGATCCAAAGGTGTCCCAACATTGGCACAGGCGGCCATGCATGCCAAATGCAGACTGTATTTCACAACTGCAATGTTTCAATACTTTAGGTATGATTGCACAGAGCGTTGGCTCTGCAGGAGGGAGGGGCTGTGACTTTGCTTCCCCTGACAGGCTAAATCTGCATGAAGGAAAGGCTGTTCCACCTACTCCAGTTTAGTAGCTCTTCCCAGACACAACGACTTCTTCAGTATCTTCTAAAAGACTTCAGATGTGTCACCACAAAAGAGGCACCGTTAAAATGCTCAGATATAAAAAGCATATAAAAACATTAAAACAAATTGCTGTCTCCAACAGACATTTAATCCCTATTGCATTCATAAGTAATGAAGACATCTCCAGTCATGGAATATGAATCTAGTTGGTGTAAAGCCATTTTATATACTTGATTACATTAAGAGTGTCACCTGTGCCACGAACCATACAGCCATGGTTTTCAATAGCTGGGGTACATATTAAAAACCCACCAGCATTCATCTTCTATAAGAAATTAATTTCTTAAGAGTGATTTCTATTTAAGCAGAGTTAAATAAAACACCATTGAGAAGGAATATGAAACTTGTTCTCTGAGGGGGAGAACTAAAAACTACAATACCACATTTTAATAATTAATATATTTTTACAATTACTCACAGAACAGGAGAACACTTACATAGTATGCATTGATTTTTTTTAGATGGCTTCAGGATTTCGACTGTTTGCATTGAAGACAACACTTAAGAATCTCTCTCCCCGAAAGTTATTCCTTTTCTCCACTTCTTTTATTTTTCATATATCCAGAAACATGGAAGCTTCTTTGTAGCTAAAATGAAACATCAAGGATCCAAGTTACATTGCATAAAAAATATTAGTAAACTTTCATTTCTACATTTTGCTTACCCAGATTTATTTGGGAACAGTAAGATTTTTTTTTCTTGATGGAACAAATAAGTTGGAAGTGTTTTCCTCCAAGTACATTATTTATTACTTCCTAAAATAGCTGAAATAGGTTAGGGAAAAACTCCAAACATGTGTAAAAAGTGGCTATAAGGAATTCCTGACAATTTTTTGTTTTCTATAGCGTGACACGTATTTTTGTACATTTTGTCTCCCACATTAATGTGTTTGAGGCTTCAGCAAGGTATAAAAATTATTTGTAGCTTGTGATGTTAGAAGGATATTCTTTCTTATAGATAAATGTGAATTAATGACTTCTGTTGAGGTGTTTATTGTTATGTTTGGCCATGGAGATCCCACGATGTCTGGTCATATATTTCAATAAAAAAAATGCTGCTGACCAAAATAAGTTAAAAGTGTGCCTATTTTTTATGAAAGAAAATATAGGAACAATTTGAGTAGTAGAGTAAATATGTGCCAGCAAAGTTGTTCTTGGATGGTTCTTTTTCTTATGCTGTTGTTTGTTGTCTTGGTGATTATTTTTTATTATTTTGCATGGATAGTGTGTGTCCATAATCATAATAATAATTCAAATTTAAATACTTAAATTCAGTAATTCTGATGTTTCTGGTCAAAATTTTTCTGGTTTTAAAATCATATTCCAATTCATATTAATGACTGTATTTTATTTACAATAAGCTTTGAAATTGAATGTAAAGAAAAAAAAATATAGTCTTATTAAGGCACACTAAGTGCAAAGCATAGGATTTTACAACTTGGTTTATTCCAATGGAAAAATGGTAAATCTTAAAACTTATAACAAGTTCCATTATTATTATTTCTAATAATTTAGATTTGAAAAAAAAAACAAAACCAAAACACCCATGAAACATTAAACATATTCTTTTCAATATGTTAGAAAATTTTAAATAAGTTCTTAATGGAATCTACTATTTTCTCCATTTTAAAGTTTCATACTGAACTCAGCAACCAATATCATAGATATTTCAACTCTATTTCCTTATAATTCCTACATACTGCTATATAAATTGCTATATTAAAAAAATGTTTTCCTTAAGCAAGTATTGGTTTAATGTTTGACAGTAGAACAAGTACTCACTAATATTCTCAAACCGTCTTCAAGTCTATTAACAATTTAAAGAGACAAAATGTATTTCAAAACACTATCAAGAAGGCCTTATTCTTTACTAGGGAGGAACTTTTTAAATTACTCACTCCTAGCTAAACAGGGGTAGCCTGCATGTGAATGGCAATATTATCTTGAGCCAACATTTTTGATAACTAGACCATAATGTTTGTTCCTTCGTATTACTTTTGATTTTGGAACAATCTCTCCAGGATATTTTACTTCCTTTGTCATGATCCAGAGATTTATTTACATACGTATTTTGAGAATTGTTTAGTTATTTCATGGAAGTGGTTCTTCCCTCATGAAATTGAGCATAGGCAGACAAGTCTCCTTTTAACAATAAAAATGTAACCTTGGATATTTTACACATATTGAAAGTAGAATGAATTCATTACTAAGACATTTAAGTTTTCACACCATCATTCATTAAAAACAGAGCAGAAATGTGGTTAATATGAATCATAGTAACTGGAAACATTTTTCATACTAGAAGAATGTATACTGAAAATTACAATGTAACTCAAGATAGAGAGACAAATACTTGAGGTATTTTTTAAAAATAAAATTACCTACTGGAGAGTAAAGGAGAATCTTTTTCCTCATTAAAATGTCTATTGTTGCACTATATTCTACAAATATTTATTAATTTTGAAATTATATAAAAAGAAGCTGGAAAAAATACACTCAGGGTTTTTTTTTTTTGTTTTTTTTTGTTTCTGTATTATTATTTACTTGTTTTCCTGTGATATTGTGTATTTTGTTCTAATTTGTTACATAGTATTATAATTTTATCTTATTTGTTGATATAAAAAATTACACTATCTTTGTCACTGTGGAAAGAAATTTTAATAAAGGAAAAATGTACACATTTGTGATAAGAGAGCTAGGAGTTTTAGTTCTCTTAAAAAAACCCCAAACCTATAAAGCCACTTTATGGCACTTAGAGGGAACAATGCATTTGAATGTATTCAAGTCTCTGTTCTTCATCTATTCAGTAGCAGGTATATTGGCTTGCTGAAATCCTAATGCTGCATTAGATTTTCATGTGCCAGCCTCTGCATGGTAACGAACTTTTATTATTAAATTTTAGTCTATTAGATTAAAAAAAAAAAAAAAAAAAAGCAAAAAGACTTCTTAATGCCAACATAATTGTTTTGGAAAGAGAATACCAAATGACGGTGAAGTTCTGGATATAAATTTAAGACATTTTCCATAATGTTCACATGTTTCAGATAGTACTCAAGCTCATTAACTTTTTTTTTTTTTTTTCCCCAAACCTAGAATCAAATGGGTTGTGCAGAAAGGGGCACTTTGACGATATAATTTAGATATGTAAAATCTGATCATTTTCTTTCTCACTAACTCATTTTCACTTACGCCTCAGTAAAAGTAGAACTGCTTATCAAATATTCATTGTACAATGAACTACACTATTTTTGGTGATGTTTAAGCAAAATGTATTGAGTAACAAAGGGAAATATTAATTTATCAATGCAACCAGCTTGTTTTATCCTTTCCAAGGGAGCATAAATGTGTCCAGATTGAGGACCCTCAAATCATATAAAAGTAACAGATTTCTAGTTTTGTAATATAGGTAGCATATGTCATAATTTTACTTTTTTAAAAAATATTTTTAATGGGGGGTATTTAATGAGAAATCCCTGAGACATTAGCAGCCATTGGGCCAGTGTAACAGGACTTTTTTTATTGAGACTCTTTTCTGCTACAAACCAAACTGAAGTTTTATCTAGAGAAAAAAAAAAATTAGCAACAAAGCCATGCAAGCTGTCTCATGTATGATCAACAGTCATACATATTAAAAATTACGATTTTCACCCTTGTAGATGAAAACTACAAATTAATCATAATCTCAATTAAGTTTTTCTGGAAAATCTTGGAAATTATTTCTGTCTGCCTGTCATCTTATAATGATGGCATCCAGATAATGTCAATATCATTAATTTAATCAGTGTTGTGGACTGTGAGCTTTGGGTTCTACCAGGGCTGCCCTACCTTGACTTATTGCCCAGGGTTGCTTCGTGCTCTTGAAATTAAACTTCATTCTATTGCATTTCAAGGTTTTCTTTTACTTTGCTTTTCCCTGGTGACATCCCAGACTTTTTGTTGCATTGGAAATACATTCCTGTAGTTGTTTGCTGACCAGATCCCATCTAATTATTCTACCTACTGGTTTCACAATCATTAAAAAAAATAATAAAGAAAGATTTATAAGGATTTTACAGAAACCTGTAACTTTCCTGCTTAATGCTATCTTTTGACCTTATGAATTTTTTGAATTCTCAAGATCTGCTACATGTTTCTTTTCATATATGGCAGTCTTCAATTCCATGTAAAAGGAGCTCAGCTTAAAATAGGATTTTCTAATGAAAGAAAAATTGCTGAATTAATCTAGGGGTAGCATTCTTTGATAAAACCGTAATGTATTTTATTCTACATTCCATTTACACCTGTGCCTTCTATTGCTTAAAATCTGTTCTAAAACTTTGCATATGAATGCAAACTTTGCCTTTAGTTTCATCTATTACTTTTCACACTTTACAAATCTGGAACAATCCCCTCTCACAGTCCTCTTTCTGTGAGATAAGTTGGGGTTTGTTTATAGAATAAGTTTTTATTTTTTATTTGTTCATTCTGAATCCTGAACAAAGTGTTATTTGATTCTGTTTCTTTGAATTATACCCAGATTATCTCTAATCCAAATATTTTTAATCCTCTGTTTTACTTTACTTTCATTGTGGTTCTACGTGCTCTTTTCTCATTTTTTGTGTTTATGTCTCAAAAAACTTTTTAATTTCTTTGATAGTCTTATTCAGTCTTACATTTTTTTTTTCTCTTGGTGAAGGAGGCTTCTAAATATGTCTGCTTTTCTTATTTTTCTGCATATTTTTAAGGTTTTTCTTTCCTGACAATGATTAAATTGCTCTTTTCTGGAATAATTATTCATTCAGAGCCTTTGCATACAGGCTCTGATCTTCTTTTAAGTAAAGATACATAAAACTTTGAATCCCAGCATTTCTCAAGCTCCTCTAAAACAGAATCCTTCATGATCTAGCAGTAGTTCACTATGTTCCTGAGATTGTCAAATTTTTGCATATTGCCTGGTCTTCGAAATGTTCTGCCAACTTCACTGTTATTTCTTCCCTCTCTGAATTAATCTTCCTTTCAAATCAGTGAAGTCCTTACTTTAATCCCCAAATTTAATTTCCTGCACACATAGTTTAAAAACCTCTGTCTATTTAACAACCTGTTGGCATTTATTTAAGTTCTCTTTGGTTGCTTCTTATTTTCAGATTCTTGTTGCTTACCAAACTTCTTCAATTAGTGCCTGAATGTAATCCATAGATCTTTGCACATTGGGGAAATCTTGTGGTGCCAAAAGTCGTCTTTTTTTTTTTGAGCTTCTTTTGTCAAAGAAGAACATGGGAAGAAGAAATGACATATCCGTGTGATGCTTTATGCCATCTGGAATGCATGCCAAACATTCTGATGAACTTACCAAGCTGGATCAAATAATTCTCTTCGAGGGAATTTGCTATGCAATACAGGCAATGTCCTGGCTACTTTCTATAGAGCTGTCAGTCTTCACCACTTCTTTAGACAGCATATTGCACCTGGTGAAATAAAATATGTCTACAGAGAAACTCTTGACTGGGTTAATCCATTCTTTTGTTAATATGTGTGATTAATTGTCTCAATGTTTTAGTCTAGCTATTTTATTCCTCCTACATTCACCAATATATGGAAATTATAATTTATCAAATAAAAACACAAGAAAACAAGGTATGAAATAAAATCTACATTTTTTTTTTAGGTAAGAAGTTTAACAGGTAGAAGTTATTAAAAAATAAAAAGGTATTTATTAAACAGAAATCATTGGTCACTTGTTATAAGCAAAAGTTCTCAATACTTAAAACTGAGATATTGAACTATAAAATGCTCAGTACAATAGTAAAGTACTACTCTTTACATCTCAGATTTGCCTCTTGGATCCAATTTCTGTATTTTAGTGTTTTTCTTTTAATTTTGAAATTTGAACAGATTTTTTCTATTTAAAGACAAACTTGAGTAACATTAAAAACATATTTCAAACAAATCCATCTTTACTAAATGCTCTAGGATTCTGATCCTCATGTTTTATTTCTCCACTCTAATTGAACAGTAAATCATGTCATGGATTAGCCCTGGCATGCAGACTTAACAAAATTGAATTCCATATCTTGAATGTCTGTGTGGAACAACATTGTTGCAATACAACAAAAGGATATTTTCTTTTTGCCTTTTAGTCAAGGAAAAGAAATATTTCCATACCTCTAAGACATTTTGCTATCCTCAATGATTAAAATAATTAGTTAGATGAGCCACATCAGTGCTCCTAAGTGACTCCTGTGAGATAGAATAATAAAGGAATTTGGAAAAAAAAAACCCAGTAATTTTATAATTATATGGAATTTTAGCTGAAAATAATGTTGTGATCCCATATAGTATAAAGTTTAGAAGTAAAGGATCTGTTTTTCAATTGTTTTTCGATAGTTCTTTTACATACCTCTTCCACTATCCTAGACTTAGTTTCTGCTTTCTTCCCTTTCTTTCTTCCCTATTTTTCTTCTCCTTCGCATGTTTTTCCAATATGTTAAATAACCTGTGCTTTCATGTTCTTCCAGCTAATATTCTCTATTTCCCTTCTCTCTTAAAACCTGTACTTTATGTAAAAAAATTTGCTCACTTTGCCTGTTTTGGTCTTCTTCAACTCCATTCTACTCCTCTTTAAGCTGCCCTTTCTGCTTCTGTCTTCCTTGAAAAAGCATACATTGAAACAAATGCTGATCATGTTATTATCTGTCTAGCTATATTTGAACTATGACTCCTCTCTATTTTTATTTTTTAAATAAAATCCATGGTATACATTTTGAAAGTCCCATGCATAACCTTGATGAATATGTTTTAATATGTGATTGCATTGTCAGAGAATTTTAGAGCAAAGGAAGTAGTTGTTCATGCATTACTTCCTAATTATTCTTGAAAATAGAAAATAATTTTTAAAATGCTATGGTTTGGTTTTATAATTTTACTAAGACAATGACTCCAAGAAACTTATTTGCAGGACAGCAGAAAGACACTGAAAGTGCAAAATAACTTTTATATAAGCAGATAAGGAAATAAGCAGAACAGTAAGAACATTCTTTAAGACAGAAGAGTAAAGGATATTACTCCTGATGTATTGATAATTGACACAAGTTTTAATTTGAAAACATAATAAAAAAGAATTTAAAAAAATTACAGCCAATAGTTGTACAAGAGAAAAAACCCCCAACTTTTCACTTGTGGTATTGATTTTCCAGTTACTTCAGAAATAGAACTTTCTTAAGGTCCCATCCTCCTGCAAGTTCCAATATTCTTTCTTGTCTCATAATCCATTGTGTTCCCACCTACTAATCTCTGAGCTGTGCAGGAAGCATGTATGAACTGTTGGAAGCAAAAAAGGAGCTGCTTCTCCACAAAGTGACAGAAAAGCTGTGATTTTAAAGATATGCTAGAACAAAAAAGACATCCCTTCCTTATATGTACAAATTCTTACCTGGTGTAGAAAGCCTTGAGGCCGGACTTAATAGTGATAAAACTCGACTTCTTATTGTATCACAATATGTGTTTAATTTTGAATTTACAAGGAAAAGCTGCAGAAAACAGAGTAAATTAGTAAACTTTCTTTTCTACAGATTTGCCTTTAAATCTTGTTGATGCTGAGGAGAATTTCAGCAAGTCATTTGCTATGGGAATTACCATTTTTTAACTCAATAGACAAAGTTTAATTTAGAGGTGACACGAAGGCTTGTAAAGGAAGTATACCTAAACTTAGGATTCAAAAAAGTTTTAAGCTATTTACTGAAATAATCTTAAAGTTAACATTTTTTTTTTTGGGAAAAAAAAAAAAAATTGCATCATTAGCACCTGGGTATGTATTTCAATGTATTTCAGTATATCTGGAAGAAAACCTAGCTATTAATAAATACCTGTTCTTCCTCATCTTTTTCTGATTCATAATTTATCAAGTTGGGCTGCAAAACCATGCATAATAATTTAATATATTAATAAAGAGAATCTGTCTTAAGGTTATCTATTTACTTCAGTGTATTCACCGCCCACACTTCAGACAACAAACACTGAACAATAGATTAAAAAAGTCAAACCTTTTACACAGTTTTAATAGGATTGTAAGTGGTTCTCAAGTAAATGATTTTTACTTGTTTCACATTTTTACTTGTTTTACTTTTTTACTTTTACTTGACTTTTGTGATCAGTTCTTCCTCTTATCTTGTCCTAAACTTGCCTTCTCCTCTGTTAACAAAACCTACTCTGCCTGATCTCCCATGACATAAAAGTTGAATGCAAATCTAAGATGGAAATACAGTAAGACTCATCTAGGAGGTAGGAGAATAAATAATGTGTGATTTTGCGCAGTCTATGTACGTAATTTTGTAATTATATAGTTGGGGGTTCTCTGGATTTAGTTTTAAGTGAGAGAAAATTTTCTGCTATGTGTTATTTACACAGACTTTGATGCTTTTGATCTGGTCTGAAAAATGCTCAAAACCTAATAGCTTAAATTGTCAGGTGCAGGTTACTGTAGTTCAGCTAGCAAACACAGAATGATTCTTCCACCTCCCACTCCAAGGAGCAGAGATTGAGGTCAAAGACCCCAATTTCTTCATTGAGACTTTTCTGTCACCATTTAAACATTGTATTTTAACCTTTGAGTTTAAAACATGGATGAAAAATTGCAACCATGACCCTCCCTTATTTGGCAGGGGGGAACAAAAGATTTTTGTTGAACTAAGGCTTTATAATTTGTGCAAATATACCAGAGAGAAAGAAATGTTGGCAAACAATAATTGAGGTGAAATCTGAAGTCACGTCCTAATTAGAGGTTTGCAAATCTTAAAAACTGATACAAAAGATCTGGAAGAGAGTTGGTTACTTCAGACAGGCAAAAAGTTCTTTTAATACCAGGCTCCTGCACAGGTCTTCCAAATTCCTTATTTTCAGCCTGTTGAAGGAATATGAAGATGAAGAAAAAATGAATTAAATTGTAAGACATTTGGAAGTGTCTTTCAAGGGAATGGTGATGATGATACTAATAGAGGTTTGAATATTCTATAGATTAGAGAAAGATTTTTACTCATATTGTGTGAAACACCTGAAATATAGGCATGCAGAAAACCTAAATACAACTTCTGCCTGGGATGATATATACCTCTAATACATATAATTATTGAGGGTCTCACAGGTTATGCCAATCCACTTAAAGGCAGAGCTTCTTTTACATAACCTAGGGACCTAGGTAAGCTGAGGAGACAATGAACATATAAATTAAGAAAAACGATGTTCAGGCTGTACCTAAGGACAACATTATCTCTTAGAATAGCTTAGCAGTCTACACAGAGATGTGCAATCTCCATCCCTGAAGGTTTTCAAGACCCAGCTGGACAAAGTCCTCAGCAACTGGAATTCTGACCTCAGAAGTGACCCTGCTGTGGGCAGGAGGATGGACTCGAGACCTCCTGAGCTCACCTGTGACATGAGCTATCCTTTGAATGCAATTTAATAGTCCAGGGCACAAGATCCATTGTCCAGGGTGCAAGAGTAAAAATGAGCAGATTTATACTCATCCCCTTATTTCTGAGAAATTTCCAATATGAACTTTTTCAACTGACTTCTTTTCTGATCCCCTCTTCCCTGTTACTTCAATGGAATTGAAAAAGAATTTGTTCTCCTCTCAGGTTTTATCTAGGTAAAGGTTCAGTTATAAGCTTCTAAATGTAATAGCAAAGCTCCTAAACTCAAAATATTAATTTTAAAAATGTTTTGAGGCTAGGACCCTGTACCTTGAGTTTCACTTCACATATTTTGAGCCTTGTCAGCTATTCATTTTAGGTTTTAGAAGATAAACTGAGACTGGATTTTAACTTGACCAAATTAAAAGTATTGTCTCACCAAATATTTAAGTGACCGAGTATCTACATTTTCTTATGATTAAAAAAATAATCTTGTGTGCATACCAATAAAGTTGGGATAGATTTAAGAGCTATTCTAAGACTGAACCAAGTATGCCATCTAAGAGATATTTGCTAGCTGTAACATCCCTGAAATCTGAATTACATGAACTAGGCAAAAAAACTTAATCTGAGTGAATTAAGAACTTCAGATATCTTAAGAGAGATACATAACTTCCCAGGTTAGTTCACTTTTATATGACACGGATTCTGATGCTAGTTAACTACACAAAATAGTAAAACATAATGAACAGTCATTAGTTGCTGGCAAATTAGCAGATAAAACTTCTGCAAGTAGACAACTAGTGTATTTGAGGCTGGGAAAATTTTAAGATAAAGAGTTTAAGAATTCACAAGCACCTTAAATATTTATTTGGATGACAGATAGTTGGTCTTCTTAGAATACACATACATGAAGTTTAGGGAGCTAAAGATAAATGAAGTATTTCACTGTTGATGAGAAAATCCCCTAAAAATACAAGCCAACTATAAAGAAGAAAAAAAGGAAAGGAACTTAATAGTTCTAGTGTACTTGTCAGGACTTGCGATAATGCTGGAAGAACCAAACCAAGACTTCAAGTCCAGTGAAGTCTCTTGAGATGAGATTGAGGGTAATACATTTATAAAATCATCTTTTCACTGCATCATATAATACTTTTTTGTTGTACTGGCACAAAAAAAAATTAGTTGAAATGTGACTCACAACCAAAACCGGATGGATATAGTTTTCAGGACAATGAATTTTCTGATTCTGTTTATTTAACTGTTTCTTGAACAGCTGTGATGATGCAGGAGCAAAGGGCGTATATAGGTGAGATTGAAAATCTGATGCAAAGGACACTAAAACTGTATTGTCTTCAATGAAACCCCTGTATAATCACAGTTCCACAAGTCTTGTTCAACTGATCGTATTTCCAGAATATGATGGCTCCCATTCTTTCAGATTTTCTGCAAAGAATCATATTAATTCCAAACTCCCATTGATTGCTTGATTCATCCTGTACTCCAAGATTGAGCAGTTCCAGGATATTGCTGAAATTGCCTTAACATTGTTCCACTTCTGTGTTTTGGAGGGACTTTTCTCCCACTTTGCAATTGCAGAATGGAGAGATACAATCAAAACCTTAAATTTAACCCACATAAAATTTACTTTTTACTATCTCTTTCTACAGGCCTATTATAGTTGCTTTCTGGTAGTTTATGGCCTAAAAAGAAACTGCAAATGAGATCAACTGATCACCATATCTGGTGCAGTCTGTGCAAATGTCAGATGCAGAAATGTATCTTCCAGGTCAGCAAGAAATTGTTCCTGTTTGGAGATTTTGTGAAAAGTTAAGCTAAATATTTGGTTTAGCTGGTATGGGGGGCTTGTTAGGCTATTGCAACTTTATTTGAAATAAGCCTGCATGCCTCTAAGATGAAGAACAATTGAGATATTAAAAGGGTCACCCAGCTTGTAGAGGTTTTCTGAATGTGATAATGTTTTTATCATTTTTTTTCTCTACATGTATATAATTATAGGTGGGGTTTTTATGCTTCAGTTTTGTTCAGACTATGAAGCCACTATTATGGTTCTTCTTTTCCCTCTGTTATGTTCCCAGTTCCATAACTTTTCTCTTTGCCTTCAATTTTTCAGGCCACTTTATCCTTCATTTCCCACCATAGAAATGTTCATCATTAGACCAGAATGTATAGCAGATTTAGGAAATGTAGTGTCCTTTTTGCTCACTGCAAAAGGTTAATATATAGAAAAGTAACATATATGGCATGTTATAATTCCAGCAGATTTTAGGATTTCAAGCAGTGAAACCTGACTGATTCAGAGAACATATAAGCAGTAATATTTTAAAACCAATGCCAGTTTTTGTTACTGTTTTTGGTGTTTTCTTTTGTTTTGTTTTCATAGAAATAGAGTATCTTTGGACTTAACAATTGTTGAAGATTGCAGCCAGTTTCTAAAACAGAAGAGCTAAAGAAGGATACAAATTTAGGGGTAAATTCTTGCAAAATATCAGGAAAATTTCTTTGAGAGCAACGGATTAGTTTTGATTTTCATGCATCAATGTGCTAATATAAAACTTTAATTTAAATTTTAAATGATCTTTCCTAGAAAAATATTTTAGGGCATTCCATTGTAATATTTAGATATTTATATCTGCATTTAAACAGAGAATTTAAGATGAAATAATGTAAAACTCAGAACTATAGAATTTACATGAAAGGCATCTGAAAAACCCTCTTTATGACATTTTAATGCTATTAAATAAAATTTTTCACAGATAAACTGAGCTTGATATTCTCAAAAAATTAAGATTGTTATTGATATTTGTGAGAACCTAAATAAAATTCTTATACTTTTTAATGTTTAAACTAAGTTTTAAAGGTAATTTTAAATATACTCCTATTTTGAATGTTCTGTAAACCTGGGATTAAATAGCATGAATTTTTGCAAAAATGAAGGAAAAAGAAGCCCATATCCATATTTAAGAGAGACACATCAGTAAGAAAAAGCGTAAAAAAAATGTAAGCTCTGAAGGCAGCTATCAAAGGCACCAATGAAACATGAAATATGAAAACAGCTGGAAATTAATCAGTGGAAATAAATCAAAGGAAACAAAAAAAAATCCAGACCACACCTATGAAAGTCAGTCCTAGAGGCAATAAAAAAAGGAAATTAAAGGAGGAAGAAATGCTGGCATGACATAACAGCTAATAAGAGCTAGCATATATCTAGAAAAATGGGGATATGATTTTACTGTTGGAAGAGAGCTGTTGTGTAGTGAAGATTTAATTAATCCTGAGTACCAAAATAGTAGAAGTAGTAGTAGTAACAGTTAATTTTAAAAGATATGGAATAATAGATATACTTTGATATCAATGTTATTTTAAAACATACTTAAAATATAAAATACCACACACAAGAAATTAATAGTTACAAGAATGTGAATGATATATAACATAAATAAAGAAATAAACACATACACACACATATATATGTTCTGATTACCGTCAAGTGAGCAAGCCAAGCCCAGAAAATTCAGCTAATCAGGTCCAAAATAATTTCTCTGTGACTATTTTTGTTGCCACAACGATTCAAATGTTCTAGTGTTTCTGAGACTGAGTTAGATAATAAGGGTCACTGAATGTGCATTAAACCTTCTTCTTTGGTTAAAATCTCAGCGTATGTTGGAATGCCTTTACATAACTTTCTATATACAATATACATTTAAAAGGCATATTTATTTGAAATTTTATTTTTACAGCATATCTTAGTCTAATCTACCTTAGACAGTTCTGCTTTTATAACAAAAAATATGGTATATTCTGAATTTGCAAAGCACCAAACTCTCCTGAATGGTGTTAAAATTCATCTTAAAAACAGAGAACAGAACATCTACAGAAATTAATCTGTTTTAGAGAGCCTTGGATTGAAGTTTGATGGCAGATGAAAGGTTTCAGCACAAGTTAGTACAAGTGTAATCAAGTACATGAAATAGAATTATTCATATTGGTTTTGAATTAAGTAATTTTCCTTTCTAAAATATATCAGAAGCCCAAATTAGCAGGCACTTAAAGAGAAACATGTTTGATATAATTTTGGACAAATAATTTTCAAATATTTTTATAGTATTCTTATTTATATATATATATATATATTATATATATATTTAGAGATTTTAAATTGAGTAGTGTCAACAAAAATTAAATGAGTTTTCTCTTAGGTGTTCTCTAACATTGTGCAAGTGGACTTACTACAACTCTGCCTCTGTATTGAGCTCTCAGTTTGCAAAAGAATTTGAGAAAACATTTCTAAGACTAAAAGCTAAGGAAGAAAATTGAAGACATATCTACAGGATTTACCCAAGTAAGACTCTGTATTTGTTCCTCTGCTGGGGAATATGGGACATTTTCCCTTTTTAAATAAACCTTAGGGCTGGGCTCAAATCTCATAGTTTTCCTGTTTGATTACTTCATATATTTCAGGTAAGCTAAATGCCAGAGCTACTTACAGATACTCTTTATTTTACATTTTTTTACCTGACTAGCATAAAATGTTACGACTCCAGGGAATAAGCCACATAATTCACCAGCTGATTTAAACAAACTGTATATCTATAGTATGCTAAGGAAGGTCTGTCAAAAAGCAAAATTTGTTAAACTTTGTAGAAGTATATCTAAACCCAGTTACACATTAAATTGCAGTATGTTAAGAATTTATAGATTTTAATGTGACACTCTACCTGGAGAACATGAGAGGCATGTTTGATTAAAGGTATTTTCAAACCCATCTGCTCATCAGTTTTAGATTGGTAAAAAGGAAACTTCAGGCTTGGTATGGTATTATTAAATGATAAAATGTAAGCTAAAAATAAGACCAAGAATACAGTATGAATAAATTGAAAATATTAATGAGCCAACGTAATAAGAATGCATTCATTTTTAATGTTATTTTAAGTAAAAATATGAATACTTTATGTGTTCTTTTTAAGGTTTTCTTGAGGCAGTGACTACACACTTAGGCAAATTACAATGAAAACCTATTTTTCCCAGTCCTGTAGCAATGTATATAACTACAATGCTCTCTAATTGATATGGTAAATAATACTTAAATTAAGTATTTATCTTCACAATTTTTCTTTAAAATAGAACCGCAAGTACGTAAAGTTTTTTATCCCTCATTAATACATAATAAAGTGTTTATGTAATTAGGGATGCAGCAGAAGCTTTCTGAGACTGTGGAAATGTTAGTTGTGACTGTATATATGTTTTCAAGCTGCGCATTGACTCATAGTTCCCCTGGAAGCTCTGGTGGAAAAGGTAGGGCATGGTCTCACTGGAGGAGATACATGTGGAGTGTAACCTCAAGAACAGCATTGTGCTCCTTGGTTTTCCCCTGTCCTCTAAGATGAAATACGTTGCACGCTGAATGCAGTGAGACTAATATGCTCCCAGCTCACACTTCTCTCTCACAATCTTGCACAGAAAAAGATATGTAGAAATCCAGGCTGAAAGTTTTTATCACTCTGATATTTTTGATGAAATGGAAACCTTGGAATCAAAATGCAATGAGCAGCACTCAGAAAGGGGTTTGGGTGTCAAAAATAAAGTGTCTCAAGACATTTTAGAAGAATTTTAAAACTACGTAGATTATACTCAATACCCCGACTTTAGGTTTTCTGGAGTTTTTCTGTCATTTATACCAGACCCTGTAAGGATCTCTGAAAGGCTGCTAAATCTGTTGTTTAGCCACTTAACTCCAAGTTAGCATTTACCTTTAACTTCCATCTAATATATAATCTAACATCTAACATCTAATATGTATAGTATATCACAACTTTGTTTACTCAGGGTGAAAATGCCTCTGCTGGTAGTTGCTTTCATGTTGATGTGGCTGATCTAGCACAATCTATTTGACTTTCCCAGAGCTTATTAATCACATCTCTTCTGTGTGACTCTCTTTTCTGTAGGCAGTGGTGAGTAAAAATGGTGGCTTGGGTGACCATAGTCTTTCAATGTGAAAATAAAGATTATTTTAACATCTGAAAAATAAAACCTCTTATCATTGCATCTGTAAAAGACTAAGGAGATATGATGAAGACCACACTGATGTTACTTCTTAAACTTTAGCCTTTTTTTGAGCTTCCCGGAAAAGAATTAATTCCTTTTATGTAGTGGTGGACTGACTCCAGCCAGTGGGAAAGCTCCCACACACCCCCTCGTGTACTCTCTATTTAGAAGGATGGGGAGTGATTCAAAAGAGCAAAAGAAAGAAAAAACTTAATGTTGTAGTGTGTTTTTTTCTGTTAAATGGTTTGTTCTGTTATCCCCCATGTTAATGGGTTTGCCTAAGTTGTGCCCTCCTACCCTTGTAGAATGTTCTTTGTTCCTCCTACTCCTGTTGTAAATTCACCCTAGTACCTGCCCCTTGTTCCAGCAAGTTCCTTGTCAATCCTTCCCTGAGCCAACCCCCTCCTGGTACCTCCCCTGTGGAAATCCCTTAAACTATGATGCCCCATTGGCCCATGGGACCTGTTCTCCTCCCATGTAGTCCCTCACTGGTTAATGTGAAGTGAAAACCCACCTTGTACTCCTCCCCTTCTCTTACCCTATTGGTTGGAGATTTGTTTCCTCACATGAAACCTCCCCTGTATAAAAATGCGTACACACTGTGCTTTGTTTGTGGACCGTTCACTGGAGTATGGCCCTTGGAACCTGTACAAAAGATCTCCTCATCTTTGCCTTCACCGTGTGCCTGACAACCTAACTGCTGTAGAGTGACTGCTCCTAGCTGCACCTCTCTGGTCATCTTGCTCCAGAGGTGTGTGCCTGCACGTTGCTCCTGGTGTGGTGTGTGGGAGAGCTAGCCAGCTCCCAGCACCCCGTCAGCTCCCAGGCAGAGACAAAAGCAAGTTAATAAGCAAGAAAACCAACAAAACAAAAGAAAACAAAACCCCAAAGTGACTGCTTATCACGTCTCACTGGCAGACCAACATTCATGTGTTATGTCCACAAAACCTGTGAGCAGTGACTGTTTTAGAAAAACTCTTGTTCAGTTCTAGTTCTAAACGTGACACCATAGGGCAAGGAGTATCCCTTTGGTCAGTTGGAGTCAGCTGCCCTGTTTGTGTCCTCTCCCAGCTTTTCTACTTCGAAGAGGAGGAGAGTAGTTCAAGCACTATTCAGCAGTAATTAAACCACTGGTTTGGTCATGAGTTAAACCCAGCACTAAAATGCCAGTTACGAAGCAAGTTAAATTCATCCTAGTCAAGAGCAGTACACATTCAGCTGCCTACTGGGAGCAAACAGCATAAAGAATGAATCACAGGTTAGAGTGAGATAGTTCTTAAACACCCACTTTTCTCCTTGCCCTGGTGCTCAGAGTTTAGCTATCAAAGTTACAAACTTATTTGCGCTCTCAGTCTCATACATGTCAGTGATGAAACACAAAAGAAGAGACTTTACTCCTCCTCATTCCTTCATGATTCATACAAATCAGGTAGAAGCAAGAATCTTTTTTGGTTTTAAATGTACCTTCCTGTGCCAATTAATAATCAACAAAACAAACACCCATATTTCTTGGCAAAGGTAAAATAAAAAATACAGTTTTTCAAAGCAATGGGGAAAATATAATTTCTCTGTTGCTGTGAAAATTTTAATTTAGAATTACATTTATGCTTTTAATCAATTGTTTGTTTGTTTCATGTGATCAGTATTAGTAATACTGCAAAATAAGATGCTTCTTTATTTTGGCTTTACTAAGTAAATAAAAAAAAAAAAAAAAAAAAAAAAAAAAAAGATGGTTTCACAAGAAAAGCCACTGCTGACAAACTGAAAAATGAGAGGATAAAAAGCATTTTATTCTTCTAATGCCTTGAATTATAATACTTTTTATACATAATACTATATTTATGATAAAGGCTAATTGATCTGTTTGCCTCTGATGTCTTTATAGGTTTTGATTTCTCTTTAGCCTGGTAGCTAACTACTATTTGTAATTTTATATGTCATAAGAATATTTAAGGGACATTTTTTACATACCATTATTTATAAATTGAATTATGAGTATCCCTTTTATTCCATTGGTAACCCATTAAAACAAACTTACCTATGTACTAAAAATGCACAATGAACCAAGATATTACTGACAATTGCTGACAACAAAAGCTATGAATGGTGATGAAAATAAACTACCTGCCAATACCTGAAGGTCAAAAATGTTGTCAGCACCGTTATACAAGCATGACTGTGACCTGATTCATCTTATGTTTGCCAGTTTCCCAGCTCCCCTGTGATGGCTGCTCAAAAGCTCTACTTGAAGAGGTGAGAGTGAAAGGGGATTATTTTAATGGGGATCATGTAATATTTGCCAAGCTGGAAAGCCTTCTCAAGCAAAGAAGGCATTGTATTTATTTTTTCTACTGCTTTTTCTCTATAATTCCACAGAAATAGATGCAATTACGCTACGATTTTTTTTTTTTTTTTTTTTTTTTTTTTCAGGATTGTGGTAGCAGGAGGTACATACCCATTTTCTGGATGTGCAAACTGGATTTGTACTATGTTGCACTGTATTAGAAGGGACTAAAATTAATTTAACTGCACTAACCCTTTGATCATGAAGCTGGCCTTTCCTTTGTTAAGCTCCTTGCTTTTCTGACTAGAATTTGCTTTTGTCAGCACAGCAGCAAGTGACATATGGTATTTTTGTTGTTACTTGAAATAATCTTCTGTAGATCAGCTGGATTTCCCAAAAGAGCTTTGCGTTCAACATTATAGAAAGAGAAGAGATGAAAGGGAACCCCAAATCACTATACATTTTATGATTAAAAATCTCAGTAAAATAAGCTCCCCCATTCAAACCAATATACTTACTTCACATTTTTAGCAATTAATAAAGGATGGAATCTGCTCTGTGTCGTATCAAAATGCTGTGAACTCTGATTTAGGAGGTGAAAGAGGAAAAGTAAGCTGTATTTGTTGCAAGTCTTGTGTTTTGGGGATATTAATAAATGTCTGATATATTCATACAATTAACTTATAGCAATTAATTAATAATAACTAATTGCAATTATTAAAAAATTAACTAGCTGCTGGCTTTGACTTTCCTTCTGATACATAAACAAAAGGTGCTTGTACATTGCTCTGCATTATATTCTTGCTCCTATATCACAGCAGCTAAACGCTGACCTGCCAACTGAATTTTAAATTGATACCATTTTAACACATGTAGTATCTGTGGTTAGAAATTTCCAGACACAGCAGTGTTCATCCCCATAGAGACATATTAAAAAAAAAAAGAAAGAATTAAAACCCCAGTATGAACCAAAGTCACACACTGAGAATGCTGAAGTGGATGTTGTTATATATTGGCATTACAGAATGTTCTCATTGAAGTTAATGGACAGCATAACGTAGAAACTGCTCAATAATTTGTATTCAGAGAGAGCAATCTGTATTGTTTCTGCCCACCAGCACGGGACATCCTTCCTTTTCTTCAAGTTATTGCATATTGATGGGATACTTTTCTACTGACAGGCAACAAAAATCAAGGCACCATTTAACCAAAGCAGCTGAATGAGAAGGTTAATGCCTCAAACTAAGTTTAAGTTAGTTTACATTTTTTAATAATTGCTTTCTGCATTAAACTTGTTCTATACACGAGTATGATTCACAGTTCCTACAGGCTAAGTTATGAGTGTATGATGGAAGACAGTTATGCTTCAAAGCCTATGAATTCAGATAAAAAAAATTACCGTAGCTTTCATAAGTATTTCAAAGGTCAGTGAAGGACTGGAATGTTGCATGAAAACAAAAAAGAGCTATGAGCAAAATAACTAGAATTGATAATGACCTTTAAATCAATGAAGAATGAAAATCATAAAAAACTTATCCGTATGGAAGAGCAAAGATTCTCATAAAAAACTTCCAAGAATAGGATAGAAAGTAAAATAGCTCATTATGACTGGAAATGACAGACTGGTAATGTACTAAGGCAAAAGATTTCTTTTACACAATAAAGCCTCCAGGGAAATTTAATTTAAACAAATAATGCACTGTGTGTATATTTGTGTGTGTGTGTGTGCCTGCATGCATGCTCACATCTCTAGGATGGACCTAATGAAGGCAAGGGCAATTTTCAATGTCCTACTCTTGAATAAACCTGGAAAGATTTTATCTTATACTGCCTTTTAAAATAAAAAAAAAAAAAAAAAGCATTGGAACAAGTGAAAGGTGTTACCTCATTAATTTTAATTTCCTGTTTTTTTTCTGTGTGTTCCTTTATCTGCCTATTGTGATATCTGGCTATAATTCCACTGTGACAGTCTTCTTTTCATATAAAATAAAGCTGGTATTTTATATTTTGGTAAGTTTTAACCAGAATATATTCAAAAGAATATTAAAGAATATGCAATATATCAAGACACTATATTTTAATAATTTGTCTCAGAACAGTAGGTGTGATATAACTGTTTTTACTTCCCTCTGCAGTGATAGAGAATCCATTGAAACCAATGCAGAGATTTCATTAACTTGCACATGATTTGCTGTTACAGCATCAAGTGACTTGACTTCATTGGAAGACAAGAAGGCTTATCATCTACGACTTCTTAGTAATTACAAAGACTCATTCAATTAGAAAACAAAACAGTCAATTTAAGGAATAATGAATGGGCAGGAGAATTCTTTCATCCTGAACAGCTACATTCTCTTGTTATAAACTCTCTGCTGCTTCACATAATTTAACAGAAACTAAATATTCCTAGATTCTGGAATTCTGCTGATAAGACCTAGGATTAATCTGTGTTTTAGAACAGTTGCTATATGGAATGTTGCAACTGTTTTTGAGTAGTAGAATAACCCTAAGTTTGAACTGAACCATAGGAGGAGGAGATTTCATAAAGCACAGAACAAGAACTTGTACTTAAGAAAAAATACATGGCCAGAGAATTAAATTGAAATAAGATTTCAAATTTTTTTTCATGACTTAATGGACAGGTACACAGAAATTGTAGAAGAGTTTAACTGTGAGTATGCAAGATATAATGTTGAAGAAAATAAATATTAAATTAGCAGGTCTCTCATTGATACTTAGTGTAATAAAAATACCACTGACTTTTCATCCTACTCAACTGCATGCTCTGAAGAGAGCATGAAGAACTCAGAAATCTTGGTGCAATTTCATTCTTCTCTCTGGTGAACAGCAGTAGGAACCAAAGAAATGGCATGAAGCTGAGTCAGGGGACATTTAGGTTGAATATCAGGCAAAGATCCTTCACCCAGAGGGTGGTTGAGCACTGAAACAGGATTTCCAGGGAAGTGATCACAGCACAAAGCCTGGCAGAACCCCAGAAGAGTTTGGGCAATGCACTCAAGCACATGTGTATGTGACTCTTGAGGATTGAGGTGTGCTGGGCCAAGGGTTGGACTTTGGTGATTCTTTTGGGTATCTTCCATCTCAGGATATTCTATGATTCTTAGATATGCATCAATTCCTTTGTCTACTTTTCAAAACTGGAAGATTGCTGCTTGAAAACCACCCTTTAAAATAGCATTTAGTTTTAGCCATACTTTCTTTTCTATCACTTAAGAACCGACTGTCCATATATTTTCCTGTCTTTGAAGCAAGCATCACTCAAATTCTTACACTGTGTATTATTGCTAAAACTTTTCATAGATATTCCAGTGTGGCCAAAGACCTAGTCCAACATGGCAGGCTTCCTTGATGTACAGTTGTATTTAATGAATAGAATCAATTTCTCACATTATTTACTAGAATCTGTATTAGAAAATAAAAATCATGCATTTCAAGAAAAGTGAACAGATGCTCTGGCACAGACTTTTTTGTCCCAAAAATAGAAATTCTACTCTTTAATTAATGGCCAGGAATAGCAACTAATTTGGCTGAAATCTTGTATGTAGCAGTGCAGGTGCATGTTTATTAGATTTGCATATTTAATGAGTGTGGTGCACCTCCATGTCTGTCCAAAGGCAGAAATATTGCAAGAAATACATAAAACAGAACGTTCAATAACTTCCATTAACTCAGAAGTGTTGAAGTGGTTATCTGTCCAACTTCTAATCAAGAATAGACCAAACAGTGGACATTTACCACTGAGGAAAAAGTAAATAAATGAATCAGGTATCTGTATCACTGTTATGCTTTATCAGAGCCATATACTCTTAATGAAAATGATTTTTTAATTAGAAACATCTTAGATTTTTATTTTTAATTTTGATCTCTTTTCAAAATTAGAAGGGATTGTGTAAATTCAAATTACTTTCATTCAATAATTTTTAGGGGAATGGAAACTATATTAATAGATCTCTGAGGCTGTGATGTTAACAGTGGTGACAAAGTAGGTGTTAGGAGGTATTTATGATCATGAAAGTTCTGGAGGAGGATATGCCTGTTATGGGTTAAGAATACTTTATAAGTGATCCTCTGAGTTAAATCACTAGGGTGTTTTTAACACCAGAACTTCATTTTGCAACTTAGCCTGTCTGCATTCAAGGTAAATCAATGCTTCTGTTAAAATCACTGTGAACTGTTATAATTTCTTGTTATAATTCTCTCCTACTATAATTCTTGCAAGCTTCTGTGCATCAAATAACTACCAGGTCAGCAGAGCACTGGCTGGCTTAAAAGTATTAGAGGTCATGCTGCAAACTGGCTGGGAAGAGGAGATAAATGGCAGATTCTTCAAATCAGATATTTCAAGGGTGAAGTAGCAGATTTTAGCTAGAACACTGCCTAATAATAGCCAACAAAAACTTGCAGCCCATTTTCTCTATTCTCCCCACCTGGATGAATTCCCTTGTGTCTGGCAGGTTAGTTACAATTGGCTTTGACATCCTGTACTGAATTGATGTCACAGGGTGACACCTAATGTAGGCTGTACTCGGACTGGGACTGTAACTACATCTGCCTAGCTCTAACTTGTTGGATGGGTTTGGTATGGGCTGAAAAAGAGCAAAACAAACATAGAAAAATGATTATGAGGAGACATACCAAGGAAATCTGAGTTTCATCTTGATATGCATAGGGATGAAATAGGACTCATTGCAGTTTTACATTTTACTAACATTTTTAGGGATGGTGAGAGTGGAGAGCAGAGCCAGAAACTATTTGCAACTTGGAAATATCTGCTATTTGACTTTAGACATGGAGAAAGTCAAAGGAAGTGGCTGGGGTGTTGTGACCAGTAAGGCCATTGACTTCTTTTGCAAACAATGACCACCTAAGCGAGAAGACAATAAAAAGGGTAGGAATAGGAGCAGGGGAGCAAGTCCACAGAAATTTAACACCATGACGAAGATGAACCTGAGGTGTTTTTTATGGAAACCAGTTTTCCAGACAGGATTCCTCATGCTGACTGGTTGGAGTGAGCATCCTTTTCCACTCTATCCAGAGTGCTGGTAGCAGTTGGACTGGGGCAGAAGAGACCGTCGTCCATTTGATTGTGTGTTCTGGGTACACTTGGACTGAATTTTAAAACTGATATAAATTTTGTATTTTTCTTGTTATATCTGTCCTGCTTGGAAACTAAAATTTATTTCACTTCATGGTGTAGTTCTGGCCTTGAGGTTTTGTTGTTCTTGAGTTCTTCCGTGACAGTTGATATAATTCACTAATCCAACTTAAGAAAAAAAAACCTCATCAGAAAAACAAAAAAAAAACCTGCTCCACTTATTCTGACGGCATTGAGCTGTTGAGTCCTTCCAGCTACAAATTCAAATATATCAGTAAATCATGCAATCTTAGAACCATTTAGGTTGGAAAAGACACTTGACATCATTGAGTCCAGCTGTAAACCTAATGCAGCCAAATCCACCAGATTTATTTTTCAATATCAGTTTTGATGGGAACTCATGTTGTTTCTAATTTTCAGATACTCCACAAAGAAAATTATAAAAATACTAGTAAAATAATATAAATAATACACCAAAAAAAAACCCCACAAAACCCCATCCCTAAAAACTTATCCATATCCCATATCAGTTTTGGACATTTTTGATGGGTTTCATGGTATATTTCTGGTGCATCTGCGATCAAAGTATTATAATAAATAAGAAAAGAAACATGTGCTTTTAAATAGTATAATCATTATGTGTCCCCAACACTGCAGAACATGGAGTAGATGAAGGAGAAAGAAGCCTAAAACTGACAAGAATCCTCCATCTTGTCTTAATCTATCTACCATACCAACAAACCCAAAAATCTAAATTTCTCACCCTGTGATAAATTGCATATTATGCTACTATCTAATTTACATTCTTGAAAATTCTGTTTCATCCCAAAGCCTAGAAAGCCCTTTCCGTGGACAAAGATTAAAAGTAGTATTTGTCAGAGTTTGGATCCCTTAAAACATGCAGAGGAATATTCTCTGTATTCTGGGTTCCAACAGACAGGAGATAGTCTGGCCATTTCTTCAGTCATTTCTTCAGTCAGCCTGACTTGGAGACAAGTCACATGCTGTGTGTGAGCCAATGCAGTGAAAGATTCACTGCTAGAAAGGGAATGACACAAAGAAGTAGAGGCAAGTCTTAGTGCTAAGATAACCAAACAAGTGTAGTACAATTGCGTTCATGACCATTTTCTTGGTACATCTTGAAATATAAATACAAATGTCTATTATTTAAAGTATTTCCATATATTTGTATAATCAGTAATGTCAAAAATTCTGAAAAATATGTATGCAAGGTGTTACATTAAATTGAAATGCACCAGATGGAGAGGGATAGTTTGGAAAAAATAATCATACTATGAAATTAGAATACAAGGGTAGGCAGAGAGGACTCCATTCTGGAATTAAAGTAAGAACTATACAAGGAAATCCTCTGAATTCTTTCCTGCTTTCTGAAAGTATTCTCAAAGGGTTTTCTGGATAGTAATCTAATAAATTACATTCAACTGATAGTAGATGAGTCCTCAGGGGTAGAATAGTGCCAGTTTATGTGCTTAGTAGGCATGTATTTTCTTTTGATCAGCCAAAAGAGTCAATAAAGCTGCTGTATCCAGTGTCTCTCACCTCAATAACAATTTTTCTATTAATTTTAATAGAACAACTGGATCAAAATCACCTCTGCCTTTCTTTGTTTCTGGAGAAACCACACTAATACATTTAAACACTATCACTTTAGGATAATATGATTTAAAAGTATAATGGTATAGATTATTAGTGACGTGTATTTATTTATTCCTCATGAGCAGTTTTGTGTGCAAAAAAAATGCATGAAAATGTTACTTTATTATAATTGTAATGAACTGCATGATGGATGACTCTATCTGAATGCCAAATATTTGTGTCCAAAATAAATTTTGTACCAATAAAATCATTATTAACATGTTGATACTCTCCTATTGCTCAATTAAAATGGAAATTTTATTTACCATGAGTTTCACAGAATCCTAGAATAATCAAGGTTGGAAGAGATCTTTAAGATATTATCCAGTTTCAGTGTTTGTAGAAACGTACACACTTCTGTTTTCTACGATAGCCTTTGGTTGGGAGAAATTGCACTTCCTAGAGAGTTGTAAATCAAAATTATCTGCTTCAAAGAGAGTGTTTTTTGTCTGTGATGTACTAGTTTAAATCAAGTCCACACTTCTTTTTTGAAATTACTTTTGCAACCATCAAATTCAGTAAAGGTATACCAAATACATGGCTTCATTTTCAATATGTGAAAGATCCCTCATATGATTTCATCTACTCATTCCTTTCTGCCAGTAAACCTCACCAAACATCTTCTACACGAAATTCAATTTACACTTTCCATATTTTCATGAGACAATGAAAAAGAAATTTGTTTCCTAAAAACAGATGGGAGGACATAGCTTCAAGGACTGTTTCTGGATAATGTGTTTGACTCATTTGAAAGAGCTGATATGATGAAGTTTTTTTATGTATAGATATATGATTTCATTATTATTCAGGTTTATTAGGCTCTGATCAATTCATAAATGATTTTCAAAAAGTTAATCAAGCTCTGATTTACAAACACCAGGATAAATTCTAAATCTTGGTAAATACTTTGCCTTCCAGAATAATTTCCTTTTCAGGGACTGGTGAAGAATTCATTCTTATCCTGCAGGCATTGAAGATAAACACATAATACAAAGACACAGTCCCTATCCCTACTACAGGTGTTTTGTGAGACCTTCAAACAATCATTTGACTCAAGATTTTTGTAAGTTAATGCCAAAGCTGAAATTTTGGGTTGCAGAACTGTATTAGACTTTTATCAACTTGCATTTACAAGTTAGTTTTAGATTTCCTTACTGCATGTTTCTTGCTTACCAATCTGTGTTTGAAAGTGTATGGACACCTGATCAGGGACAAACAGGACTTACTAAACATTTTAATTTGTTGGGGTAATTTTAGAGGTGGATCTTTAAAGAGGATGTTGGCTGTTGGCTCAGGTAACCTGCAGAGAATACTTCAATAATTTTTTTTTTTTTTTTTTTTTTTTTTTTTTTTTTGTTTTTTTTTGGTTTTTTTTTGTGATGTCTACATACTTCCAGTGCCACTTCACACTGGCAAATTCATGGAGTACTGATTTCTCCTGGTTTTGACAGTTGTTTTTTTTGTTTATTTATTTGTTTTACATTTTGTAGGAAATTATATATTTTCATTATCCCACATGCAGAAGCAGCAAAATTTGAATAACTCCTACTTCAATAAAATAAGTGCAACAGAACAAAATTCTCATTTTCCTAAGAAACTTAGTTTTAGATAAAAGAGCCAATTAACTTGAAAAAAATCATTCTGTGTTTTGAATATTTAAATATCAGAACTGAAAAAATACTAAAGCATGTACTTGGAACAAAAATTGTCTGTTTCATTTGAAATGAAAAATATGTCTGTATTTGTGTACTTATTTTCAAACTTTTTATTCCAACATAAAAGTTATATTAAAATATGAAGTTCCTTATGTCTCAGAATGTCTTTCAGCTTAGAAAGTAAGAAACCAATTTTCTTAAAGAAAAAATACTGGCTTCAGGAATTAAACTGTCTCTACATACTTATGGCTATACACTTAAGTAACAAACAATATATATATATATAACTACAGAAAATATAATCTTTTAACTAATAGAGTATAGCATAAATAGCATTCTAGGCAACTTTCTAGAATTAGAACAAACACTGAAAAAAAAAACCCGACAACAGTAAAAGAAAGCCTGTATTTTCTAGAGATGGAAATTAAATATGTTACAATATTAAGCACTCTGTTGTAATGTATAAACATATTTATATGTTACAGTTACACACATATTCTCTGTGTTTCACTTTACATTACAATATTTCATAAATAGCTAATGATAAAAACAAGCCTTTCATTTACTTATTTTACCTTTTTTTTTTTTTTTCTTTACATATTGCAAACCACCTTGATTGAAATGCCAATTTTCCTCATGTGAAATCCTCAGGATTAGTTCAGCATCACAAGTGTGCTGGAATTCTGGCTGTGTCAGCATGTCAATAAATGCCTAAGAGAAGCACCAACAGAAGTAAAATGATGAAATCTAACCACAGATGAAACATTCCTAAAGGGAATACAACAATTAAGGACTGGCACTTCAGGATAAACAAACAGAAAAAAAAGAAAACAGAAAATATAAAAACATTCTCTGAAAAAAATACCCTTGTCTTTAGGCAAATTAATTTATTCATTCATAGTTTATCAAGCAGAAGGGTCTTGAGAAGTTGACCTCAGCATTTTGTAACTGATCTTTTCATGAAGATGAACTGTTTATGAACAATTTTACCATTCCATGTTGGAATGGAAATAGGAATGTTTTTAGAAGAAGCTTTGTTAAATTCAAGTCGAAGTTAGAGTTATTTTGTACAAGTATTTTTTCTTTAATAAACTCAGTAAGAGATTTCACTTTCTTCATATTTCCAGTATCTTTCTGTCAGACCTCTTTTCTTGTTCTCAGAATTCAATTTATGTTATCCTTTTATAGACACAATATATATTTTCCATTCTTATATTTTTAAATATTTCCATCCAAGTTTTAGAAATGGTTAGTTTCCTCCTTTCAACTTTCTTTTATTCTTTTCTAGTGTTGGCGGGTTTTTTGCATACCTTGCCTCAAACAATTCATTCTGCAATGCAATATAAATTCGAAGACTCTCATTTGTTTATCTTATCAAGTAAGTCTACAAGCTATGTGGTTTATTCAGTGATACACTAGTTTGATGTGAAGAAATAAATTAGATTGTTACCTATATCTCTGCCAGAAGATAAGGAGAGTCTAAGGTTTCTTGCCAGAAAGTTTCCATTGTGGACAAAAAATACAAATAGACCTTTCAGAAAACATAGTGGTGTACAAAGAAATTTACTTTTGGAAATTGAATATGATCAGTTACCTGGGACCTCTCGAAATACTGATTAATCCCCTGTTTGGTTCCTGCATGAATGTAACTGTATTGGTATATTCTGTATATGTACAGAAATGTAAATGTACCTTTATTCAAAGAAAGATACAATGCAAACTCTATTGCTGATTGGACTACTTATTGAAAAATAATGCTACTTAGAGTATTTATTTATACACTAATTTTTTTCTTCTGATAATTGGTTATTTATTTACATATATAATTAGATATAGATATAGATATAGATATAGATATAGATATAGATATAGATATAGATATAGATATAGATATAGATATAGATATAGATATAGATATAGATACATGCGTCTTACACACACACACACACACACATACAGAGAAACACACACACACAGAAACACACACAGACGCTCACACATATAGGTATAAAAACTGGATAAACCAGACTAGACTCAACTGTCACACTGTCTATTATTTTATTTCAGGAGTTCATGCTATATTGCAGGAAATACACATATACTTTTATGCATTACATATTCTACTTCATCTTTTGCAGTTTATAAGAAAGATGTAAGAAGATGCTGAAAAGACTAGCAATCTATAAAGTGCTAAATGCAACTTATAACTGAGCGAGCATTTGCTATATTTTACCTTATTCAGTGGAGGCTATGCAGTGCTTATATATATATATTTTTTTAGGCTTCAACAAACATTCAGTTGTATGTGTCTTTCAAATTTCTGAAAGTATATTCATGCAGATCAATATATTTAAGTGCATATTTTTGACCTTACCTATACATATAAACGTATTTTGGCAACTAAAATGAACTTCAGACAGTAATTTTTACAGTTATGTTGTATGTTTTATTTTGTATTTGAACCTTCCTGGCTAATAAATGCACCTTATTTTGAAAACAAGGTCCTCTGTATATGCTAATTATCTATAGGCCATTTATTTCTACTCTTACCAAAAAAAAGAAATGACAAATATCAGGAAACACACAAAATTTTATTTACATCAAATTCTAAAACTCACAGATACATAAGAATGTTCATACCTATGTAATAAGTAATGCAAATGCATTTCTCACGACAACCAGTCTTCAGTTATATTCAATAACAATTCTGCATAATCATTGAATAAGTGGTACTGAAACAAAAGGTGAATACTCTGTTGTGAATCAAGAGATCACCCATCTCAGTGTAAGTAGTTCTACTGAGTGACTTCATCCAACTATGCCATTTTTCTGACCTTTGAGGTCAATACATAACATTATCTACAGTAGTTGAATTTGCTGTTGCATATACCATAATCTAGTACCATTTTGATACACTGAAATAGACTTGGATTTATCCCAGAATAACCCAAACAAATGTCCAGCATCTCCAAATTAAGTTCTTTTTTTTTTTTTTTTTATTTTAATTAATTAGAATTTTTTGTTGGAACATCCTGCTTCCACAGATAGTTCTACTGTAATAAAATATAATTGTAATAGCAGTTTATGTAGGAGAAAATTAAGAAAACCTTGAAAGCCCAAAACATATACACACACACACACATAGACACACACAATTCCTGCCAGTCTTAAAGGTCTTTTTCAAATACTAAAAGCACTTAAAAAGAAAAAAATAAATCATCCATCTAGAGGTAATGACTTGTATTGCTCCAGAGATGTAGATATCTGTGGATCTGTGGACTAAATTCCCTGAGTTACTCTAAAGTGATTGATAGTAATTAATGAAGTAATGGACATATATATTTCTATATATAAGAAATACTGAAATTTTGGTCTACTGAGAAAAGATCAATAACTTACTGTTTCCCTAAGAAATAATAATATCTGAGAAATTCTATCAGATGATATAAAAACAGACCATATTTTAAAGCATGTGTTAAATGCAGAATTATGCATGTAGAAAAGAGTGTGAGATGCTTTCAAGACTTTGGACATCTTTCAATATTAACTCCAATTAATATGATTTCTTTGGGGTTTTTTTTTTTGTTTGTTTTTGGGGGTTTTTTTGTGAGTTTGGTGGGGTTTTTTGTGGGTTTTTTGTTTTTTTTTTTTTTGTTCAAACCAACTGTGACTTCTGTTTTGCAAAGTGTTTCAGAGTTTGCAAAATTATCATTTGATACTCAGTTAATTTAGATACAATGCAAGAAAATGGGAAGTCTGTGGAGTTTACCTCGTGTCAACACATACATCACTTATTCACAGAATCAACCAGGTCAGAAAAGACCTCTGAGATCATTGAGTCCAGCCTATAACCTAACACCACCTTGTCAACCAGATCAAGGCATTCATCCAGCCTTTCCTTAACCACCTTCAGGGATGGTGACTCCACCGCCACCTTGACTGTGTCTAATATAAGGTAAAAATGGTTCAATTGAAAACTGGTTTTTTGAAAACAATTTTTTTTGTCAATTTCCCTTTGTCAATTCCCTTTTTTTAATTTTTTTCAAAAACTTCAAGCAGTTGCCTGGAAATAACATGTGTCAACAGGGAGAAATTTATTATGGGAAACAGAATAATTAAAAGAAGGAAAATAGCTTTTAGGTGTACCAGTGAGAGTATTTTCTAGCATTCATGAAGAAAGAAAGATTACTATATTCTCTTGTCCCCACCCTAGTTATCCATTTTCCATTCATACTGTTCTTTACAACACAGTGATGAGGACTTGCAGTAATGCTTATTCTGAAAAGTTTATAGAATAGCTTTATCACTTTCTGTATTCTGTGTACCATTTTCATTCTGTGTATGAAAGGAGAAGTGAAATCATTGCTAGCTGACTCTTCAGAAGTTCCTTGCATGGAAAAATACACCATCTCAAACGTAAGGAGTTTATATGGTTTGGTAATATAGTTTGATAATATAGTTTAGAATTTTTCAGAAAATTACATTTAAATGTCTTTATAAACGAGCAATACTACTTAAACATGCACATATTGCTGCAATGAATTTCAGTAATGAGAGTTGTGGATTTTTCCATAAAGCATCACAGTTATGACTGTTAAAAATACATTTAAATGTTGTAATAAAAATACCACACATCTTTTTCTGTGGTGTAATTTGTTAAAGTCTTCTATTAACATTCGACAGCCCTCCATTCACTCTCATTTTAGTTAATAGATATAGTGTACTCAATTTCTTGCCCTCTGAGAAAGTACTGGCAATGTGTTCTGACCTATAATCTATACTTAAGGGTTCAGTAGCTTTTTAGGCATGTTCATGGAGACTTTATTAATCTCTAATAAACTGAGCTCTTCCACTTCATTTCGTGGCTGAATGTAACAGAATTTGCTTTCAAGACTAATTATAGAAGGCAGAGCAGAACAGTCAAAATTATGCCCCTGGCATAATTACAATAGACTTTGTTTATCTCAGTGCCTTTAAACACCATTCAACTATGCAATAGCTTCCTTTTGTCCTGGATATTTGTTTCTGAGAAATGACATTTAAATTACTAAAGAAAAAATATTAAAGAGAGATGGCAAGAGCAATTTAAATCTGATTGTAAGAGCAGTTAAAGCTCCAATGTAGAGAACAGGCTGAAAAAAAAGCAAAAAACCAAACCAAACAAACCCGAAATTGGTAATGAAATACTCTACACAAGGGTTTATTTGAAAGCCATTTTTCCATATGAGGGGTCTTGTCTGTGTTCTGTGATTATTTTGCTGTTATTATAACCATAGCATATCTCTAAAAACCTGATGTCTTCCTTTTTTATACAAGTTTCTCTTATACACAATATATGCAAGACAGGGAGTATAAATGTACTCTGCAGAGGATACTATACAGAGCAACTGGAGTAGTAAAACACTTAAACTCTCCCATATCTGTTACAGAGAGGGAAACTAAATATGAGTCTAAGGGGCACTATAACAATAAAATAACGGCAATAGCAGTCCTGATGTAGTTCTGCAGTACAGATTAAACTCCTGGGACATCATCTGAGCAGATGTGGTAAGTCTTTATGCTTTGGTAAGAGCATATATTGCATGAAGTCTAATTCATGCATGCAATTTCAGTCCATGCAAACATGAACAACACAAACTTTTTTGTTTCTGCTTGCCTCAATTTTCAAGCACCTAGAATGAGAACATAACATTGTGCCTTAACTTACTTGACTATATAAACCACTTAACTGTCCTAGAAGTGAAGATATGATGGGTTTTATTATACTATTAATTAATTATGAATAACTTGGAGGATCAAGAACAACATACTATGTAATACATAAAGCATTAGCGAGTAAACAAGTCTCATGCACAGAAAAGGTTATGTATGTCTCTTGTTTCTTTAATCCACTAATTCAAAGATAAAGAATTTACCTAAGATCAAAGATTCTAATACAAACTCCAGTTTATGGATTTTGCAGCTATCCTAAAGGGGCTTGGACTACACAAACTAATAAAAACATCACTTTTTATTTTGTAGTACCTTTCATCTGAAGATCTCAAAGTGTGTTTCAACTTCAATGAAGCGTACCTTAAAACAGCAAGTGATATCCAAGACGTACATACAGGAATTTGTTCAACCCACCATTACTCGTTGAAGTTTATTTCTCATTGTTCCTTAAGCACTTGTGACAACACTGTAGCAAAGTTCAATAGGCTGAAGACCTCCCACTTCTCTCTCCTGTATTTCAGTTTTGAAATATATTTGGTTAAAACTGATGGAATTCACATATGCATCTTACTACTGAGTTTTAATTTGTGTAAAACACCAGGATTAGTGCCCTCAGCTGATGAAAAATGTCAAGAAGTTTGAATTAACATATGTGGCTGGAAACCCTTTTCTATGTTTTTGCTAAAAGAAATAAAACCAGATTAATCCAGAAAAGCAAATTAATTGAAAATTGTACTACACTGTGCCAACCAGAGATGTTGGATTCGTGTGGAACTGGAACTAAGGTAGAAGGCCAAAAAAATTTCCAATACCTCAGGCAAACAGAATATTTGTTTATTAAAATTAATTCCTTTTACAAAGGCAAATAATCTATGTAGATGACGATTTGAACTTTGTTCATGTAAATACAAGGACTGCAATTTAGCCATTCTGCTACATATTCTTTAAAGAAAATATTTAATGAACTAACTAACTAATTATTCTAGAGGCATTTTTCTGCCATAATGGCAAAAGTCATACAAGGATATACAGATAAGTTACAGTGATTCAGAATGGTCATACATAGCTCTGAAGTCCACATATTTTGATTCTGGTAACTAGACAAAATCATTGATTTAAGCATCTTGAAAGTAAACACAAAATAAAAAACCTTTCATTACCTTTCACGTCACTATTCCAATACTCCAGAAGGATATTTTTTTCTCCTCCACTTGTCCCTTTTCTCTCAGATTTACTGAGATCACATTCAAACATTGCAATGAATGTTAGGCACACATCACAGATTAGCTCTGAGGAAGCTGGCAAGCCATTGTCACACAGTGTGTTAACATGAAGAGATGACAGCTTAGATTCTGAAGGCAGGTTAACCAGGTGAATAGCTTAGAAGTGTTAATCAGATGACAAGTTAATAAAATTAGTTCCAAAATGGGAAACTTGTTAGTTTGCTACTTTCTGCTATATAGATGTGACCAATTTTTCTTAATACAAGAAGTGCAATATAAAATTTTCCTGTTGCCATCCACCTACAAATCCACTGTTAACACTTACTGACCTCAGGACTGAAGTGTTATTACAAGAAAAGTCTACTGCAATGTTATCTGTTAGGTGCTACTGCCTTGTTAATTATTCTATACTAACTATTATTATTTTTTCCCAAATCCTTACACTGTGAGGACACAGAACAGGTGCAAATAATGAGGAAAACTAGCAATTTTATTTTTTTTAAATGTTTGATTTTTTTTTAAAGGCATAGCACTATTCAGTTTTATTATTATGGGTATCTATGGGTTTATTACCCATATATAAACCAAATGTACTTGTTTTCATGGATGCAAAGCATACTGTCTTATGACAACCACAGCTTTTAGGTAGAACTGCTGTCTAAAAACTGTGCTTGCTAAGCCTCATGCTCAGATTTTTAACAATCATTAAAAGGAAAAAAAAAATTAATAAAATATTTGGCCTTTTACTTAGGGAGTGTGAGCCTTGACTCATATACTGTAAGCTAGTTAAAACTAGTTTTTAATGTTCTCTTTTGCCAGATCATATAACAAGTCAACCAGTCCTCCTACTGATCAGACATGTTTAGTCAATCACTCCAGCAGCCACCTGAATTTCCAGATCTTCTTTGAGATGAGAACATTATTATTTCCAGGGCATGAGCAACCTGGTCTAGCTTCATGGTTGACCCTGCTTTGAGCCGGGGATGTTGTGAAGTCCCTCTCAACCCAGATTAAGCCCAACCAGTATGTCTGTAATTCTAAAGTAAAGCCATTTGTTGGATTTGCTAAATTCTGGGTTTCATATTTGTTAGCATTTTGAGTTAGAGACCCATCAGACCGGATCTCATCTTATGCCTTTAAGGAAGTGACTGTAGTATGAAATCTTGTAGTTAAAAAAAAAAAACCAAAAACCAAACCAAAACCACAGTCAAATCCTAAACAAAATGAAAAACCCAAAGCTCCATAATGAATCCACCAAACCAACCAAATCAAAGAGCAAAACCAGACTACAAATGTACCATCATATTCTAAACTTAAAGTCATCTAGGAGAACTATTTCAAGAATTAGAAAAACAGTATATAACAGATTGTATATACCTAGTCAAAACAAACAACTCTATGTTTATCTTACTTCAGAGTAATAGCTGTCCTGTGTTGTTCATATGTTTTTTTTTTTCCTTGATATGTCTGGCTGGAGGAAGGGTTTTATAAATTCTTCTGTATCACTGTTCATTCTAGATAAGTGTGAAGGAGATCTTTTTTTTCTTTTTGATTTTGCATTTTCTAGTGGCCTTCACACAATCTCTTTAAAATGCTTTTTCTAACACATCTGGGTTAACTAATCTGATTCTTGAAAGTAAAATCCCTTCAGCAGCAAAATCTCTGCTCTGAATTGCTAACATTTGCTGCACTGGCCACACTCTGCTAACAGCTTTAATCACTTTCCTTGGGGTCTTACGTTGGATCATAACTTCAGCAATCTTTGCCAAGCTTTGATTTTCTGGATAGAACTAAAACTGTCCCTGTTATGTGGGACATATATATTCTCTACCCTGACTGTCATCTCTGTTCTCCATGGAGAAGCATTATTATGTGAGTTTCTGTGTTTTATCTGAGTTCTTGTATGTTATTTTGAGCATTATTAAACTATTTAACTATTGAGCATTTAGCTCTACATTTTTCTGTGCTTCATCATACTATCAAATATGTCTGCTTCTACAAGTTGTTTTACATGTTAATTCAGATGTCAGATAATATATGTGTATAAAAATGTACAAGTTTACAAGTGGAAAGAACACCAGGTACGTTTTTGGCAATGGCAGTGAGTTTGAGGGACAAATCTGTACTGAGAGGCTCTGAATAAAAATATGGGCCAATATTTATAACTTTAAATTAGGCAAATACCTCCATGTTCAGTGTCCATTATTTCTACATTTACTTTACTTATTTTAAGTTTAGAAGGAATATTTTCTGACACTGCATTATTTTGAGGCAACTCAAGTTAGTGCTCTGAAGGCATCTTTGAAGCACCTTGTTTTTAAGCCTGCTTTATTGAGGACATGAAGATGTTCCCATGTTGCATGTCAGCAAATATATGTTCATCACTGACATCAAAAAGATTTTCATTGAAGCACAAGTAAAAAGTAGAGGCTTTACAAATCCTGTGCTATTTGCTAAAAGACAGAGGTTCTGCTACACAATCCAGCAGCAAGGGGAAGACTGGGTGTTCCTTTATCCCCTCTAATATCTCAGAGAATCCATAGAGATGAAAGACATCATGGAGTTTCCGTAAAAAATATTAATTAAGATCTCTTATTGTCAATGAAAAGTCTATGAATGATAAAAAAACCCCAACCCACTGGAAATTAAGTTTCATTAATTCTTCCCTTGATAGATCTGCTACATATATATTTGCTATCACAGTACTTTAGGATTAGTGTTAAACTATATTAAGAAGTGTGTTCTAAACATAGCAGATACATCTGAATATACCCTCAGACAACTTCTCTGGCACCTATATTCAGTATGATCTTTCCCTAACAATTTGTTGCTCAAGATAACCATTCTTTCAGAAATCAGGGGAATTATGAAATCTCCATGATAAATTAAGAGAGATATGTCTACTGCTCACAGGCACTGGGATGGGCAAAGAGATATTCCTTATTGACGAAGTTTAGTCACCAATTCTGTGTCTATCAAAATTGTCTTTTTTGGACGTATTTTTATCCCAGACACCAGTCCTGATATGGAGAATGAATCACAGCTATTTTAGCAAACCTACTTCATTGAATGAGAGTTCAGTGATGCACCATGGACATATATTGACTTCATACGTGCACACGGTCTTGGTAGGCATGAACTTTTGAGTGCTGTCTCCTGTGCAAGAGTGACTTACAGGCCAGCTACACTTTGTGATACTCTGTACAGTAGTGTTACGGTAGAGCTAAGAACCAAGAGGGACTTGGCTCCACACCAGCAAATCCAGGTATCACCTCAAAGCTGATTTCTGGTCACCACAGTCTCCATCAGGCACAGACTCTTCCATAAACATATATTCTTTTTCCATCTCTCTCAGGTTTATAAAAAAAATTATTTTTTGCATGTCTCTGTTGCCGTCTGTTTACCGCTGACCCAAGAATGCAAACAGAGTTTTTTTGTCCCAGCCAGAGATTTTGAAGAACTGACCACGAGCTGTGTCTTCTTATGTTTTCTTCATAGTTTATCATTACATTCTTCTCCTGCCCTGCAGAGATCTGTTCAGCAGGACACATTCAGGTACTTTCCCGAATACCAAAAAACACCCACCCTCAGGGTGGCATGTACATTTATACTACGATCCACGTAATCAGTATTTATAATACTTCTCCAATAACTATTATCTTCGTTAGAAGGTTAGACTCTATTCTAAGCCAACTATAATGAGCCACTTCACAGCAGAAGATGAAGCGGATGAGGAAGAAGAAGAAACACAAAAGCCATGTGGTTCCTCCATCTTGCCTTCACCTGTCTGCCATCCTAAAACCCCATATATCTAAAATTCTCACCTTGTGATAAAACTACACACTATTCTACTAGCTAATAAACATTCTTGAAAACTCTGCTTCATTTCAGAGCCTAAAAGCCCTTTTTCCATGAACAAAGGTTAAAAACACCGTTTGGCAGAGATTCTAAAATCTCTTAAACATGCAAAGAAATATTTTTCATAATTCCAGACTTTGACACATCTCTGTTTCAAAAATACATTGATATATCTCAGATTTATACATGCTATGGAAGGATATCCACTGTACCTCCTATTATCATCCTTCATTCAGAGTGAGACCTATAAACTTGCTTTAGGAGTCTTGTAATTTCAAAATATTTAAACTCTGGTAATTTCCCTGCTCTGATACCTCCCTTAGTAGACAGGCATGGCTATGAGATATTTTCTCTCATAGAAGCAGATGCTCAACATTCAGATGTAAAATACTCAATAGCAATTAGTTTAATGAGGAACCTTCATAAAAATTAAAGGTACATAAAATTAGTATATGGAATTCAGTAGAGAAGTCTCCTAAATGCAAACTCTCACCAGTGTTGCTGTTAGCCACATTTTTTTCTATTTAAGTTACCTCCCTTGAGCCTGAAGTCAAGACTTTGAATGAGGTTTTTTTTTCTTCAGCCTCACAGTAATCTTTAAGATAGAATGATCAGTGATAGCTTTGATTCATCTCCCCCCAGACAGGTGAATAAAATGCATTATCAGGAGTCTCTGACAGTACTGAAGATGGCCTACTTCACTTCTGTTATCTTAGCAGAAGTTGCTTTTGGAAACATAATTTTTAGCTTTGTTTTCAAGGGTTAAGTACATCCAACAAGAGTTCGTTTTAGTAGAGTCTATAATGTTTTGATAAAATCTCAACTGTGGTTAAAATGAGCAGTTTCCCTTCCTTTCCAACTGCTGATAATTTACTTATGATCTCTGGCACTCAAGTGAGCCAGTACAGCTGAGAACATAAGAGCAGAGATTTATTTTATGCTAATTTAGTTCTCTGAATGAGTGTACTTTGGGAACAGAAGAGCATCGGTGCTGGGATAAGGGAGGCAACAGGTGCTGAGGAGTTGGGAGCAGGAGCAGGAGAGGTAAAGTGCCCCCTTTGTCATCAGCTCATCACTGCAGTGGCTCAGCTTCCCCAGCTCTTTTACCTATCTCTTCCCTCAAGGGTTTTTGGCTCACATACAGCTTTCTACTGTCTGCCTGACCTCACCACACTGGGACATGTTTTTTTATTCACTCCTTCCTCTTTTATTTTGCAGTTTTGTAGCCAGACTGGCCCTCTGAAACTAATTGGAAAGTTCATCTATACCCAGTCAGTGTCATGGCTTATAATAACATCCCAAGTGTTTGCTAGAGTGAACCACAGTTAACTTTCTCTGCTTTTTTGCCTTCAGCAGTGTTGATTTAGCTGAGTAAAATTATGAATTGAAGATCCCAATTACCATGCTGATATCAAATATTTATCAGTTATTACAGAGCAGTCCCTATTCTACCCCAAAATTCAATTCTTCTACCATGTCAGTGTAACAGCAAGCAATCAAATAAACACCCTTCCAATGAAAAGTAATTCTTGCAGAAATGCAATACTAAATTTATAATAACTGGTTCAATAGTACTTGGATACATTCTTAAGAAGTCTAAAATTATTCAGAAAAATAAATAACTCAATCACCCACAGCCAAGTGTCTATGATTCTTTCTTAGTGGAAAATGAGCATCCTGTTGTGTGTAGTAATACAAAGTGATGGACTGAAGAGATGAAGATATTTTCAAATATAGAAAGTTGAAGAAGTTTTATGGCCCTGTCCCTTGTTATAACCAGTAATGCAAATCTCATGCTATAACAAATTGTTTTCCCTGGGTGTGGTCTTCTGTGCTCAGATTGTGACTGTGCACGTGTAGCAATACACTTCCTGTGAATTATCTAAATGAGCTACCATTTTCGCTCCTGGTTTGCAAATGCCTCCTCTCAGCTGACATCATATATCAATATGGCTTGCACTGGATCAACATTAGCATTAGATGCCTATGGACCATTTTGTCAAAGAGTAAGTTCTTTAAAAAAATATTTTGGTCCATATGTCCCCTCCCAGATAACCTATGACAGAAAAACGTAGCTATGTATTTCTGCTTTTGGAACAGATTATTTTCATAATTTTATTTTTTTAAATAACTTTAATTTTAAGCTCTTCCCCTCCTACCTTAATGTTTCCCAGGATTTATGAGGATTTTGGAAAGTCTACAGGAACAAATTTGATACATACGTTTTATGAGTAAGGAGTTAAGATTATCTGGACAAATGTAAAGTCTAAAAGATCATTTTTATAGTTTATAAGACTTCAGGACCAGGTGCCATGCTGAAATCTCTTGGAACAAAAACTTAATCCCTGACTGCTGAGCTATACCTTTTAAATATGTCTTACACTGTTTTCCTTTGCATATTTAACTTAGTGAAGTCGTGCCTGTAAGTGCACAAGATGTATTTTAAAATATCAGGTGTATAATTTAAATTGGTTAAGAAACCAGGAAGTGGGATTTTCTGAGTTTCACAGGACCTGGATGCCTTCACATTACTCATGACTAAACATTGCAGCATATGTCTCCACTCCAGGGTTCAGCAGAGAATAAAGGTGTGCGAGTTTGTCTTAAAATAGCTTGAGCATGTGCTTGTGGCAATCTAACCCCCACAGCATGGAGCTCAGCGAGGGCAAATTCATCCAATTTTTCAGCTAGATCTGTTCCTCAGTACAGACATAGTAATAAATAGAGATTGTTAGAAGTTAACAAAACTATCTCATTTGTTATTTATTAGCAAAAATAAAGTAACTCAACTAAAGCTGTTGGGAAAGAATTGAAGTAAATCAATAACTGGCAACACTGGTAATTAGAACAGAGCTTGAATAGCTTAGAGACAGACATCCTCACAAGCAAATCCAGGTTTATAATTCCTTACAAGGCAACAGCTGAGTATATTTGAGAAGAAGAGACCAGGGGGGTTATTTTTCACTGAATATGTAAGAATCTGTTCTTTGTGCTGATAACAGGAATGGTAAAACTAGTACAGATCTGGTTTGTTACCAGCTTCCAGCCTGTCACAAATGTCAGGAAAAAAACTTGTTCATGGGAAAGTTCCTTAGTTCTTTTCATCTTCCAGGCTTTACACATTTAAACATGAAGGCATTGTAAGTACATAAAAAGAACAACACTAGATCACAAAGAAAAACTTTATCTTCAACGCTGACCTTTTTCAGGACAAATGTATATATTTATTGTGACACAACATTGTAAAATGAGAATTTCTGTTACATATTTTCAGCTGCTTTTAAGCAGTTTTCCCTGAGATTAATCTTCCTGGAAAATATCAGTAAAATGTGATGAAGAACTGGTGTGAGAGATAAAATATTCTCCAAGGCAGAAAATAAGCATTTTTGTAATTTCTGTAAACTTCTGACTAAATGCAGGTGCTTTGCTGATTTCTATAAATCTAAATGCACACAAATATGAAAGGGTATTAAAATGTTGGCGTTGTTTGGATTTTCAGTGTGTACCAAAACAATTTTCTTCTTTCAGTACCTTTGTTCCTTAACTACACAAATAAGAAGAAAAATGTCAGTTTTTTGGAACACAGATTCATGTTGAAGGTTGAAAATCTCAGAAACTTGACCAGATAGGAACCTGATTTGGGAAATTAAACCAATCTGTGCTGTGTGTGAATGCAAAACAGAAAATTGAGACAGGAATAAATAAAAATAAAAGGAATGAAAGAAAGGGCAGAAGGAAAATAAGGTTAACACCAAGAGACAGGCAGAAGCACAAGGGAAAACCAAAATCAGGATCCATAAATCTCATAAATCCCTCTTTGTGGAGTTCACTGTCAAAAATGACACCTCCTTTTCCATCAAAAAGTGGCCTGCTCAACAGACATTGCATTATGGCTTACATTTGTTCCACTGAGAATGAGCTCAGTGTTACTTCTAGTGGAGACTGTGCTTTCAAGGAATTTTGAGGAGATTTTGCACAATCATTTTCCTCTTTTCCTTTTGATAATCCAGGAAAAAAAACCAAACAAACAAACAAAACCAACCAACCAACCAACCAAAAAAACCCAGAAGGTGATATTAAACAAAAAACTTTAACCTAACAAATATGATTACAAATTCCAGCCTCTAAATGAGGAAGTGACAGAATTATAGTAACATGAACAAAATATTGCACTTTAAGCTAGCTAAAATTGACATCAGATATTTTCAAGATATTATTGGACAAATTTCAGTCTGTGATATTCTCAGTCAGATGCTCCTGAGAAACAATTTTATACCTTTCTGCCTTACATAAAATTCCTTTTGTTTTTAAGAGTAATACTTATAAAACAGGCAGGCCTTTAAAGCTGTAGAGGAACAGTGTAACACCCTTTCTATATGTTTCTTATTCTAAACAGTTAATAACTCAGAAACAGTTCTTGTTCCATAAAGCTACAGATGTTCAGTAGGAACATTGCTCCGATGCCTTGTTTTCAGATTCTAAAATGCTGAGCGATGATATTAAACCATAAAAACTTTTTTTTCCAAGCTCATTTAATCACATTTATTTTTAATGTTGATTTCTAATGACAAATGTACAAATAAATTCTTTTTTGGGACGAGCTAATCTTGAATTAGAGAAAAAAAACCCAGTTTTTTATTGCCAGATATTAGGTGACCTTACTGTGTTTTTTTGGGTTTTTTTCATTTTTCTCTTAGGCAGGTTGGTAAATAAATCTGTTCCAGGGGTTAAATAGCAATATTTCTATGTAGAAGTATGTACATTAAAAACAATGCTCTCTGAAAACAATTGTTGCCTCTCTTCTGATGTGACAATGGACATAAATTTGCAGACAAGAGTAGAGAGACCAAAATATATCTGACTTTATTTTTTTTTTTGTGTATTTTAAGAATGTTTTAAGTACTAATTGGAGACAACACAGGCAGATTAATGTTTTATTACTGGAATTAGCACTTTAGAAAACAAAACAAACTCCAAAATGACAGTTTACTTTTTGAAGTTCACCAAGAACTTAAATTAAGGAGTGATACCAGACAAAGAAAGCAATTCCTAACAAGCAGGCAGTCACTGCCCAGAGGAGATGTGGCTTTGCCTTAGGCCCTTCATGCAGTCAGTGATTAAGTGCCAGGAAATCGTTGGCTTAGGGGTCACTATTATTCTTAATATAAACTGTTATAAATAAATCTGAGAGTAGGAAGGCAAAAAAGGCTGAGATGTACATTGTCAGAAGAGAAGGGAATTCAAGTTTGGTCTTCCTTGCACTAGTCCTAGGACATCATTACTCCATAGATACTGAAGAAGTCAGATTTAATTCACACTGGGTTGAAATACAAGTCAAACCCTTTGCAGCCTGGGCTTGTTGATAGTTTTGAGGGTTTTATTTGGCAAAAATGATATTTTGTTGTGATATTGTAATGATGTTTGGGTTTTGGTGGTTTTGTTTGTTTGGGTTTTTTTGGTTTTGTTGTTAATTTTTGTTTGTCTGTTTTGTTTGTTTTGTTTTTTCAGTTTGAGTTATTTATACTGAAAATTCAGTTTCATTGTGTTTCAGTTGAACTTCATTTGGCTTCTTTTTAAAATAATCAGTGAGAAACCTTAATTTCATAGAATTGTAAAATCATAGAATGACTTGGGTTAGAAGGGATCTTAAGCATTATCCGGTTCCAATCCACTACTTTGATCAGGGACACCTTTCAATAGAAGAGGTTGCTCAGGGCCCCATTCAACCTGGGGAATTCATAACATTTAGGAGTAGATTCATGTACAAATAAGACTGTTGCTCATTTTTAAGTTCAAAAGGGCTCAGTATCAAAGTGGAAGTTTTATCCCCTTTACTTTCCACTGCTGAAGCTCAGTATGATGAACCACATGGATGAAACAAGACATTAGATAAGTGCAAAAGAAATTCCACCTTAATGTGCAATTCTTGTTAATGAAATTATTAATTCTAGGCTAGCTTTGTACAGACTCAGAAGACAAAATGAGTATTCATTGCCATGTGGTGGAGAAAATTTACTAATTGTCTTTTTTACTTATTGAAGTTACTTCTTTTATTCTTTAATTTTCTCATAAAATTGCTAAATTGATTCCCTAGAGTTAATGGCAGAAGTTGTTTATTGCCATGGTGATAAGGAGGAGTGTGGCAACGATTGCTTTTGTTCCCAGCCTAAATTTAGGAAATTGTTCTGCTGCTGATCAGAAAATCCTTAGTAAATTAAATCTTGATATTCTTTAAGCAGATATTTCCAACCAGGCCAAAATTGTCTTTACCAGACAAAAACCAGGTAAAACTAAGACCACTGCTGAATGGGTTGTGTTCTTTCATCTAATTCTGATAAAAAGGCTTTGATGAGAGAGGGAACTGTTTCTTCCTTCATCCTACTCATGTTATCCATTAAAGAACTGAACCTAAATCAGAAAGATATATTCAAATAAAACATAACATAATTCTTCTTCCAGTGAAAGTGATATTGTTGACATTAAAATCAATTATACTGGCTTTACTTAAAACATATCTTATTATTGGATTATAAAACAAAATTCAAAAAGTACTTTGACATTTGAATGCACTCAGAGAAAAATGTAGCCTAATTTTTTTGTATAACCCAGAATAGTGCATTGCTTCTATTTCAAGAGATGCAATTCTTTTTTTAGTGATTAGTATTTCTTTATTTTCTATACATATTTTCATTTATGCATCCATTATGCAAATGTAAAGTAAAGTAGGCAAGGGAAAAGAAATGTATTTTAAACACATGTGTCTTCTAGTTTGCATTATCTCTGTGTTTAATCTCATTCCTAGGATATACCTTGTAAAAGCAAAGATGAAGTGTGAGATTAAAAAGTGGTGGTCTGTGCCTAAGGAACCTTAAACTGTTAGGCACATTTATTTTCTTGTGAAATTCTAGCTATGTATTGTGAAGTCTGCTTTTCTGAACTTCTTAGAAGTCTGAGCAGAGACTATTCCCTATAACAGATGTTAAAATGCTGCAGTTAGAAACATTTGAGTACCTTGCTGTTATAAATTAAACATATCCATGAAAGAGAAAAGATATAGGCAGAATGTGATTTTATTTAGTTTTTTAAAACAGATATGAGAAATTAACTGAAAATTCAGAGATGTTTTGTTTTTGGTTTTTTGGTTTTTTGTTTTCTGATATGATAGCAAGCCTTAGTAAAAGTTGTGTCTATTTAAAATAAACAAACAAGGAAATAAACCTACTTTTCGTCTCCACTCCTGTCAGAGCTCACATTAGAACTTGTGACTGCGATCATGTGGTTAGCAGTGTGTATCAACACTGATAGCAGCATCAAAACAATCAAATATAAATTTCTTCCATACATGTTCTCTGTGTATTGAACTTACATGTGTATTGAACTTTATTGCATGATATGAAAAACATGGCCTGTAGAAGTTACCACAACTTCTCACTTTTTTCAGATGTAGAACATAGTTGATTGATGTTTAAAAGAAAAGAAGGGTCTGAAAACTGTTTTTAAGGAGGACTCTGATTTTTGCTGTCCCCCTGCCCCCACCACCATTTGAGTTTTCCAAGCTGTTCCATTAATTGTTTCAGGAAGTCTTTTTTAAAATTTCTCTACCCATAAGGTGAATTGCTTCCCCATTCCTGAGCACACTGTCTGGGGTTTGTCTGGCATTTCAATCATGGCAAAACCATGGCATGTATTAGGTTCTTTTTCTGTCTACTGCCTTCCTCACCACACATACAAATAGCTGAATCTGAAAAAGGGCCATTTTGGTTATGCTAAACACTGGAGAGGATATCTCAAGTGTATTACCAATGGGCTCCGTTGCCACTTTGACAAAAATTTAAAATTTCTTTTTTCTTATTTTTTTTGCGGGCATGTTGGGGGAGGACCTGGTGTAAAGTCATAACAACAGCTATCTAACAGCATGAAGCATTTTTCATTTCATAATGTTATGAAAGAAAAATATTTAATATTGACTAGGCGCTCATAAAGAATTCTAAAAATTGTGCAAAACAAAAATTTTAAATTTCATTGCCTATTAAAAATGAGCTATCATAGATTAACTATGGTTAGTTATATCATTAGTTATTAGTTAGTCATAACACTAATGTATTTCTTATTCCAGACCTTAACTTTTCCTCATTGCTCTTTCAGTTTTCACCAGGAAAAAAGACGTCCCAAAAATAGGGAGAAAACAATCAAAAAAACCTGGGCAATAGGAAAATATTTGATTTCTGAAACAGTTAATATATAGAATGTATTACAATGATCTACCATTAAAATTAGGATTTACTGTTAAAAGATAAAAACGACTGAAATGGTGGTGATATTTAAGAGTTTTGTTGAGAAAAAGAAAAAGTTCAGAGTGGAAGTGTGAGCTTGAGACAAATCTCAAAAGACTCATCAGCCTGTCAGTACTTGGGAGAATATTTGTGTAACAGTAGTTTCTTCTAAATTAACTCTTATATCTGAGTGACAGAGTTACTTACATATTACAGTTGGAAAGCAAACTGAGCAATAGTCTTTCTGCATGTTCATGGTACCTGTATTTCTTTATCATGCAACTACCAACATTTTAAAACAAGAATTTGGGAATTACTTAGGAAATAATAGCCAAATCTAATCATATTTTAAAATGTATTAAATATCACACACAGCCCACAGTAAAATCATATAAAAATTAAAAGCACACAAAGAGTCTGGAAAAAAACCTTTCAAATCTGCTGCTCCCTTTTTGTACTAATAACCTCAAAAATATCCTGTTTCAATAGGTGTTAAACAGAAACTTGACGAATAAGAGAATCACAAGACATTCTAATTTGAAGATATTTTAAATTTCTTTTTCCATTTTTATATTTAAAACAGTATTTATCTCACAATACATCAATTTTTTATGTGCTTCAATACTTCTTTTTTTTTTTCATATGCCAACTGCATATACAAAAATGCTGTTGCTGTGGAAAAAAAAATGCACAGTAAATAAATAATAATGAAAAAGATATTAAAAATAATGGAAAACAAAAGCCCATAGCAGAGATTACTGTACAGGAGACTAGCAAAAAGGACTGATGTTGGCATTGTGTGGAGTAAATGACCATAGTATATAGTGTCCTCAGGGAAGAGCTGGATCCATTATGCTGTTGCATGTTTGATTGACTATGGTATCTTAAAGATTCCTTTTATATGACAGATAATCACATCATGATAAAGAATTTTGGACACTTAGGCTCTCTCTAATCATGCAAGGGCAAAAAATGTGAGTGGGGAGGAGGGAGGGGAAAGAAACACAGCCAGAAGCAAAGCATCTAACCCTTGCAAGAACCCAGACAGGAGCAGGACCCTCTGCAAAGGGAGTTCTTAGTATCTGACTCCCAAGATCATGCAGATGGATTTGAAAGAATGTGGGGAAAAATCAACATCTGTTCTAGTCAATAAGTGCTGAGTTTACTAAATGAAATGAAAGATAATAGTAAGAAAAGAACAAATTATTATGACGACAGAGAAATAAAAGCTAATAATAAAGCTAATTATTTCTATTATTTTTTTAATAAATGCTGTTTAATTTCCTGTTTGGCCACACTTCCTTATTATTCATCTATTTCTGAAAACACATGATATTTTCCTTTTTCTGGCAACATTAATGATGACTGAAGTCAGAGGGAACAGATTTATAACAAGCTTTCACATTAATCTGTCTTGTGGAATAGGCTAAGACGTAAGTCCCAAAAGCTGAGGTACAATTGAATTTTCCTTTAGTAGCTCCTGTTATCTTTTTTTGTAAATATTTTAGACTAATTCATTTCTTCACTGAATTAATGGTCTGGTGTTTCATTTGAATGCCATTAAAGTCATGTGAGTGAAGCAGATGCCAGCCTTTGAAAAATGAATATATATGAGTACCTTCAGTTTCTCTGAAAACATTTATTTGGAACATATTCTTTCACTCAGAAAGAAACCAAAATTATCATATCCAGCTGATTCTACTCCAAAACAGTATTTCAGATTCAAGTACTAAATGGGCAAGAACTGATGACGGTAATACACCGAAAGCAGAAAATGTTCCAATAAAAACAGAAAGAAAAATAGAAATTATGGTCAATTCAGTAATGAAACATAATCATTCCATTTGTTCTCTTCTTCCTCAACTTACTAAACAAAAAAGATTCAGAATCTGTCAGGTTAAAATGTATGTTTAAAGTAAGGAATTCATCTAATTATGAGGTAAAAATCAAGTCTGCATTTTGCTTGTGATTCCCAGGGTGCAATGACTGACGTATCTATTATGTGAGCTACTACTGATAAACTATCTTTTTAATTCAGTTTTTTTGCACACATCTACTCTGATAGATCTGAACATGCTTACAAGGCATATAATTCCTTCTTTACACAGAGTATAATTACTAAAGGAATTACTGATCTAAATCTACAAGGTCATTAATTGAAAAAGCTCATCTTTCAACAAAGAACATTCAAATAACCTTCAAACCCAGATGGCAAACTTCACTTTAACATTTTTTAATTTCTTTTTTTTATTTACACCACTTTGTAAATTCCTTTTCCATGGATGTATTTGCTGAAGTTGTCAGACCTTTATATTATGATATACTTTTATGTCTTTGTTCTAATGCACAAAGGGATTTCAAATGCAATGCTTTATTTATTTTTCAAAGCTCAAAGCTTCTTAAAAGCCTCTGATGGTTTTTTGTGGGATTTTTTAGTTTGTTTTGTTGTTTCTTTTCCTTCCCTCCCTCATTTCCCTCTCTCCCTTTCCAGCAATCAGCAACAATAGGCCTCTTGTGGTGCTTAAAATACAACTTCTTTTCTTCCTTGGTGTCAAAGAGTCTGCCTTCCGAGTGACACTCGTGATGACTCAAAAATGAGATGTGTAGTTGAGGTTATTTGGCACTGAAAAGCTTAACTCAGCTTCTTCTCTCTAGTCTTTCATGAGAGCAAGGAGCAAAGGTGAAAGGTTGCTACTAGGAATTTGAAAGACTTGTTTCTCTTCAGTAGTCTGAGCTCATGTTGCCAGGGAAGACAGAGTCCTGCTCACATAACATCATTCATTACACTGTGAAACACAAGCTAGTTATTAAGAAGAACAAAGTGAGTGAGTTCAAAGTAAGAAACAAGATTACTGGAAGATATATAGTATTATAAAAGTATGTCTTTCCCCTCTGCTCCCCCTTCCCCCCAAAAAACTCCAATAAAATTATATTAATTTTTCAGGTAATATTTTCAGGAGTTAAAGTCATTTTTGGAGACTGGTTTTATATTTTATTTTCTTACTAAAAGAAATAATAATTTTATACATATTATATAGACACATTATATATGTGTCTATATATTATATATATTATAGAAATTTCATATTATATATATATATATGTACGTATTTCTTTTACACAAATTGGAAGTTAGCAGAAAAAAATGAAACAGTAGACTATCCAGTATGACCTCCTGTAAAATTCAATTCCATAAGTTTTATTAAGGTACTACTACTTCGAATTCAACTAGATATGCTTGATTAAAAATGCCTTTCAAACTAATTTCATGATTAAGTTCAGAATATTACATGTTCTGCAGAAGAGATACTGTTCACATCACATTAGAATATTGCCCCAGAAATTAGAAATAAGACGCTGAAAAGTTGTGATATGTACTTAGAGGGACAAATCACAGGGTAGGAATCATTAGGAAGTCAGGTTCATTGGGAGGATGTTGGAGAAAAGTAGGAGGTTTGTAATGATGACAGAGAGGTAGATCATAAATTGTTTGGGAAGAAACTGCTTTTGAGCCAAAACTGAGGTAATTCTAATAGGAAAGATTCTTGCTTTCGCTTAATTTCAGGCTTGGGGAATAAGCAAGGTGTGCCATAACCAAAAAAAGATACAATGTCTTTTTTTGTTTCCTGTAGAAACTCATATATCAAAGGAAACTTAATTCCCTTTTGCATTAAGAAAACCCAACCAAGCTGACAGAAGAATGTTTGTACAGAGAATTTATTTCAGCTCTAGTCATGGGGCAGCTGTGCATTCAGATGTTTAACACTGGAGAGAAGGTGACTGGAAAGGGGTGGTGGCAAAGGATTATACAGGTCAACAGGAAAAATTTTGTAAAAGATAGAAAAGAACATAAATTGTATATTCTATTTGGGAACATTTGTATCATAAATTCTTCATTTTAATCCAGTTCACACCTACGTCTGCATCAATTCATCAAAATATTAAACTTTGGTTTTGCATCCATATGATGCCTAGTAAATTTATCACAATCATTTTTTATACATCATTCAAAGTTATGTCAGCTTCATTTGCTAAGTTTGAAAGAAAGTCATTAGCAGGAAAGAGAAGAGTCATGGAATAAGAGATAGTAAAAAGGAGAGACAACACATACATAAGATTTACATTTATCAATTTATTAGAAAATAAATATTTGCTGCAGATTTTCTCAGTCCTAACAGCATTGAACTCTTCTTTGAGATTTCATTGTGTCTTCATTTTTTTGAGACTTTCAGTCGGCACAAAAGTCTTTCAAAGGATGCATTCTGACTAGCTAGGAATAGGAAGGATTAATTCTCTGCTGAATTATTAAAGAGCAGTTTCAATTTTTTTTTTAATCTGGGGAAGTGTATGAAATTTTATTATTCATTAATTAGCACCTGTGTTTTATTTGGCTTTGTTTTTTTTTTTATATAAATCAAAACAAGATAGAAAAATAGAGCAAGTAAACAGTTAAAGTTAAAAAGGAAAAAAAACCCAACCAACCAAACAAAAAATTTCCTAGTGAATCAAGTCAGTGGCCTAGATAAATCAGTACTGTTTTTCTGACTAGGCCAGCAGAAGAAAGGGAATTATACATCTTTGTTATCATAATAAGTGTGACTAGCACAAATTTTCCTTTAAAATTTTGTGTATGTCTCTGTTTAAATATCAGGATAAAAGTTTTAGAATATGATTTTAGATGATGAAATAATGAGAATGCAACCATGCATGTTTATATATTTATATTAATATACATACCATTAAAATAAAAATAAACACTAAATGTACCACTTTGATCCATTAGTAATGATTAATTTAATTACATGACTTTTAGTTTTAATTTCATCATTAACTTCAGGAAGATATTTCCCTTTTTGTGTTTAAGGACAAAAAGGTAGTTTTCCTATTCTCTAAATACTTTTTACTAAGAACTGCAGTGATGGCGTGACAAATTACTATCTTAATTCACTTCTCTGCCATGGAAATATATCTCTTTTTCCTTCCTTCCTGTTCATTATCTCTCTTTAGCAAATTAGTGATAGATAACTTTTATGTTTATAATAGCAAATGTCAAACTTCTTGGAGGTCAAATATTTTCCAAAAATGTATTTTGTCACTACATAATGTCCATTTTTGCCTCTACATGTGGACGCTGTAGGTTTGGATTAGATGACTGTTCAGGTGGCTCTTGAGAGACAAAACTAGGACTTCATATTGAACTTGCACAGGATTGTGTTGAAGTGAAAAGAGAAGCACGATCAGCATAGACATTTGTCTACCCTGAGGCAAGTTTTTAGAAGGTGAACACTGATCAGGTCAATGTTATAGATTTACCGATCATTAGCTATAATTATGCATACATTTCAAAGGTTAATATATATGTTAGCAGGCAAATATGCTAGCACTTCCCTAGAATAATAATAACTTTTAAAAATACCTACTTATGCAGCTGGGTTTTTTTCCAGGAATAGGGGGTCAAAACAAGTTAAAAAAACCTGACAATATTTTCTTTGAAAAAAGGCTCTACATGTTTAGCTGAAAACAACTGATAAAATAAAAAGATACTAACACTGCAAACAAGAATTTAAAGCCTTGTATCTGCCTCTGCTTTCATCTTTGCATCAGATTTTCTGGTATTCAACAAGCCACTTAATGTCTTTTATTTTGTTCCTTCACCTAAAAATTGGGATGATACTCTTATGTGAACAAAGCCTGGTAAAGAGAAAGTTGCTGATGCTTTATACAGTAAAAAGTAATAAGAAATAATTGTCTTTTTTGTTTGTTTTGGGGGTTTTATAATGTCTGTGGATAGAGAGAGAGAGAAAAGAAAAAAATGGCTTTCTGGACCTGATGGACACTTTTTATACTGGAAAATGATCACCAACATGAGTAAATTTCTAGAACTGTGCATTCACATTGGCATTTTCAAAACTCAAAGAATTTTTTTTCCCAAAGAAATTACTTCTAATTCAATTCTATTTTCTTTATTCTTTTAATTCCACTTTTTCAGTATTATATATATACACTATATATATATATAACTGCATCACAGGCAATATTAAAAAGTTTTCATAGCAGTAAGCCCTTATGTTTTGGTTTTTTTGGTAAATACACTGCAACACTCAGTTCCGGCTGAAACAGAATAATTTAGTTGTTCCAAACTAAATTATAAATTCCAAACTTTTTTTTTTTTTTTTTTTTAATTTAACAAGATATGTATGTCAGAGAATTAGATGTCATAATTTCTGAGGGGATAACATTGTGAGGGGTTTTTTAACTACCTTCATTCACTTTTACTACCTCTGTCATCTATAATTTTTTTGTGACCCCTTTTTCTGGAGGGTTCCCTCCTCGGCTAATAGTTTCAACTATACTAAACTGACCAATGTGAGTTTTTTTCCTTATTTAAACTTGAAGACTTGACTTTATACAGTCTGTAACAATACACATGCAGAATTTAAAGGAAAATATGCTCTTATTCTTTGTTGCACCTTAAGAATTGCATCTCTAAGGGCTTCAGGAAAGGGATTTTAAGCTGTTCAATATGGTATTCACAAGTTCTTAGACCTTGTAAACAATTGCAGCGATGAAGAGTGTTTTGGAATAGCTGAGATATGACATTTCAATTTTCTTTGAAAGTGCTCTTTAGGCTCAAAGACCCTTTAGATTCTTTCAGAGCCACCACCTAAGAAATACAAGCTTAAGTCACTATTGTCAGAAGGAATTATCCTCAAGATATTGTACTTAATTTTCTTTAGGAATTATGTATATAGTTTTTAGAATAAAATCATTATTATCTTCCTCTTGCTGCCTTTCAGGTCCTCTGTCACTTTGTTAAGGACCTGTGGCCTCAGATGACTTAAGATTTTCATTCCCCTTTAGTGGACAAACTAACTGATTTGAGGGTGTGTGCGCTTTAATAGTGCATCCTCCTCACCTGTCCACCAAGAAAAAAAGGCAATGTGAATTTTCCTCCCATACTCTCTCTTTACATATTTCGTGCCTGTGAAGAGATTGAAAGTCACACTGTTTTAATGACATAGTGGGGTAATGAAATCCAGTGAGGAATTATACCTTATATAAAAAGTTTATTTCCTCATAAGCTAGAAATACTATTCTTGAGTTTTAAGGAGTTTTCCTGTTACATGGTGAGCAAGAAAATGGACAGCTTGAATAGTCTTCATATGTTCTTATAATTTTTACCAACCCCACTCAAATTCCCTCTAGCCCTTGTCCTTTCAAATATTTCACGTATTCACAGATTTATGACAGGATGAACTGGTTAAGAAAATATACTTTATTTAAATAGCTTCAATTATATAATGACCTATTTGCATTTTAATAGAGATTTTGAGTAGAACACCTGAGACTTCCAATAAATAGGGATTTAAATTTGCAGGTAATTAAGGATCAAGCAGATTGTGAAATTTCTGTTTGATCTATTTAATAAACCTGTTTACTGTCATAGACAATAATGTTGCTGACCCCAAATTGTCCCAAGTTATCAAAGCAAAAAAGTTTTACTTTGACTGTACTAATTATTCAGAAAGTGAGCATTATCCATGTCAGGAATATCCTCTTTAAGTTGAGATGCTATTTTAGTTATTGCATCTATAGCTTGTAGTGGATAAAGCAGAATAAAATAACTGTAGAGAAACTATGCTGAATATATAATTATAATCCTTAAATTGCATATAATATCCTAGCTTTGGCCAGCTTTGTTGTTTCTGGTCAGTTAAGAGTGCCTAGGGACTAACTCTACATAAATTCCAGTGGCATTAATAAGACTTAGTCCCATAAATCCCATGAGTATTGATTGCAGAATGAAAACTGCACAGTGATTACAAATGGGTCAGAAGTGAAGAAATTGTACAGGCAGATTGTCCCACTGGGAATGACTGCTTGGGGATTAAATATTGTTCGCAGTTCGCATCTTTGACTCAGAAGTGCAAATGATGCCTTCTTTAGACACTTGATTGAGACGAGGGCAAGTAGTAGTATATTACTGAACTCAGCCAAGTCAAATCACTGTAACTTGTACTTAGGTCTCTCTGGAATTTTCCACGTTTTTTACCTAATTGGCATATTCTTAATCATTACTTTTCTGCTGACGAGGTGCAGCCTGTAAATGTCAGGGCATGTGACCTTTCCAACGATGTTTTAATCTTTTTAATTCAGTTCTGGGTGGTATAAGTAGCACTAAACTGGAAGAATTATTCACAACTGCAATGAAAGCCATGAGAAACCAAATTCATACTCAGATGAAACAGTGTTATGTAAAATTGCTTCCCCGCTGTGTCTCTGAGTATTTAGGTGCCATTGTATTCTAAGCCCTTGATTGCTTGGTAATCTCTACTCAAAACACAGCAGATCTGTTGCAGGATGAGATTGAGGCATGTAACATGAACTGTAGTTCTTGGAAATAGAAATTTACCTTTATGGGGCAAGGGATGAGATCTTTCCCTGTTCAAATTTTTTTCCCTGGTTGATTGGTTGGTTGTTTAATCAGTGGTTTGTTTGCTTTGGGTTTTCATTTGAGTTTTTATTACTTTGGATGTACTTTTTCTTCTCCTAAGTAATGATTTTTTTTTTTTTTTTTAATGAAGCTTGATGTTAGAACCTACAAAAGCTTTAAAGAAAGGGTCATCACAGAACATCTCATCTGCTTTAACCATTCCTTAATCTTTCTTGGTAAAATTCCTTTAGGTTCTGTAGTTTGGTTACTCCAAAATGTTCAGTTCTCAATTATGTTCAAGACTTAGAAGAAATTATAGTTGTATGTGTGCTGTTGTCTATGTCATGCAAGTGATCTTGGCTGGGAGTTGTTTGTGTCTGTGACATTAGCCAGTTCTGATCCTTACTCTCTCCTCTACGTGGGGACATCAGGCAATGCCATTCATGGCCTTATGTCCCCCCTGATGCTGTGGTGAGGATACAGCACAATGTTAACTTCTGTCTCAAGCCAGCCCAAGGACATCCCCCACTGTGCACTAACTAGTGCTGCCCACCCTCTACAATGGGAAGGGTACCACCCTGTCCCTAGACAGCAGGGTGGCCTGCTCAGAACTTTGTTGCCCATAAAAATGTCCTAGGACTCCTGTACAGCATATAAAAGTAGTGTCTGAATAGTGACAAAGACACTTCTGACCTTGGAGCTGGAGTGAAAGAGAATCTGCTCTCTCAGTGTCTTCTTGAATCAGTGACTTTCAGCACACAAGGGCAGGTATGCAAAAATGAGGCATCATTTTAGCAGTGAGGAGTAGTGAGTGAGAGTCAACTGTGGTTCCTTCAACCTCTCTGGAAGTTTTAATTTGTTACCTAGGGCTCACAAACACCTCTTTCTGGGAAAGGCTGAGAGCTGCTTTGGTGTGGTGAACCTCACTGCTGATATGATACACTATTGTACATTGGTCAGCATCCTACTAAAGTTGGAGAAGGTCGCTTACCAGTTCCTCTGTCCTTATATGAAGGTGACCTTTGTGCTGTTGACACAAAGGCTTAGTTTGTTAACTAAACAAAATTTAGTAAATTCTGTTATTTTTGGCACAGGCGGTTAACAGACTTATGAGGTTAAACATAGATTTGAAGTTACGAATTTTAAGTAAAACATATACGTTATTAAATCAACTCTTCTTCCAGGGGAAGTTGTGGAATGTGGAAGCTAGAGTCAAAAACATCTGTCTGCCCTGAATAATCTTTTATCTGTAGTAATGATATTAATTTCAACAGAAATAAATTTCAGCACTCAGCGTCATAAATCCTACTTTAGCTTTCTGTACACACTAGAATTATTTTAAACTAGCCTCATTTGTGTCTATTTGAAGAAAGAAAGAGATATTTTAGTGACTCAGCTAATTGTGGATTTTGGTTCTACACAATGATTCAGTGGATAAATTTGATGCCTGATTTATGTGAAAATACTGCCCAGAGTCAGATTGCCAGACTTTAAACTCTTTTAGAAAATCGAAGTCAAGTCTTGGTTATCTGGTATACTGAATTAATCTGACCATACCTCCTATTAAAAGGTAACATTTCTGAAAAGCATGTACAATAGTTTTCTTATTTTTTTAGGTGGATGTTCAGGTAGCATTTGTATAGTTTTGGGTACATAAACTTCATTGCCATTTTCATTATTTTATTGATTTATCTGCTTCACTCAAAACAACTTGAGTTTGCAGAGACAGTATCCTTTTCCTTATTAGCAATATAGCAGATATTTGATCCTATTGATTATGTACTGTCATTTGGCACTGGCTATTTGCCTGCTGATCATGCATTTATATTCCATCTATGAGTATTTAATATGTATAATTTTCTTTAGTGTCTGCAGATTATCTGCGCTGGACTGGCTGTCTCAGGGATTATGTCATGCCTAGCTGAAGTCTCACCACTATCCTCAGATCAAAATAGTGTTATGGAAGTATTTCCGATGAACTAAATATACCTTTTGAAGATAAAAGCTTTAGAACCCCTATTTTACTTTGTTGCACTAAAAGTTTCTGGTCATACTTCACACCTAACCAGTGTATTTGAATGATTTATGCAAACCTTTAGCTCTTCTCATGTGGTATTGTGGAATCAAAGCTGAGTGCTGTGGTCAAGTGGCCACAGACAGCAGTGAATAACAGGAATAGGTACATATTTCTAGACTTTATCTGTTGTGCAAAAATTTATAGAGTGCCTTGAAAGACAATCAAGTGTTAGTTGTGTTGCTGTGTTCCATTAAAAAATACCCTCGGATATATTTTCTTTCCCTGGAATTGTTTTCAGATTGAGGAAAATCTATATTTTTTAAATTTAAATAGTAGCAAACTCTTTGATCTTGTCTGTAAATCTAATTAAATAATTTCAACACCATTTCTGTTACTCCAGTAACAGAGACTGGCTGTTACTCCAGTCTCTACAGATTCAGAGTTCAGTGTTTCAGATGGAACAGAAATAATGAACTATTTCAACCTCAACAATTCTAAACTATAACACATTTTAAAACAAACATCCAAAAAACAAATCTTAACATTTATTCTTTTGTATTTTCCATTGTGCTTTAGCTTCAGAACAAATTTTGTGTTCAGAATTTCATAGTCTTATAGGAGAATATAACTTTTGAAAACAAAGGAAAGAATGTGTAAATCCACTGCTTCTGAGGCAATCTACTCACATAGATAAAATCAGTGGTACTTGAATTATTAATAAAAATTAATATTATACCTTTCAGGTACTCATAATGTACCTGAATTTGTAAGTCACTGTCTTTTAAATTGATACAAATGATCCCAATTCTTTGACTTAATAGAAAAAAAAAAAAAAATCATAAATATAATAAATATGCATATTGCAACATTTATATTTAAACAAAGGTTATCATTTCCCTCTGAATTATTCTAGGTTCAGCATCACTTGCACATATTTGCTGCCTGTTCCATACTTTATAATTCCACAATTTATATGTACTTGAAAAATGAATTGATAGTCCAAAGAGATTAGCTTATAATAAACATCTTCAACTGTGGTTTTGCTGCCACCATTGATTAGATTAGCCAAACAGGCTGCTTGTTTTCCTGATGATTTGAGGTGATTCAATAGCTAATCCCATATCAGGTGGAAGAAAATACATTGTAAGGTACAAGAAAGAAAAATTGATAAAATTTAAAAATAACCTGAAGAAAATAAACTTGAATAAGAAATCCTTCTTGCTTAATGAATAAGAAGTTTTACTAAAGGCAATGATATATATTTTTTGTCTCAGTTCTCACTAACAGAATAAATTAAACAAAAAAAAAAATCTTTGGTGAGGCACATGTTAAAATACAACCCATCTCTTTGCAAGGTTTTAATAAAAAAAGGATGATTCAGAAGACTGTATAACAATGCTATGGTTTCCATAACAAATCTTTCTCATGTGCTTTGCAGAAGTGCATTTATTTTTCAAATCATAGGGTTAAAGACTGAGTCATCTTTAAAAATCTTTATAGCTCCTAAAGAATGCAACACAGGTTTATTAAAGAGTTCTATAACACTTCACCCACTTATCTAAATTATAATAATAGATAGCAATAAAGTTGATAGAATTAGAAGGTGTGAATAAATTACGGATTAGTTCTGTCAACAGGCAAAAAGGTACACAAATAAATTTGCTAATTATAGCATACATTAAAAATATAATAACTTCATTTAATAGACCTTTCTTATTTATATCAAATATGCCTCTGAGGAAAATGGCACAAATGTTCTTGAATTAATGCAAGTAAGATGGGCAAAAAAAAATTGAAACTGTTTGCAAATCTCACTTTCTTTGGGCAGAATAAAATGAAATCTAATCTCTCTCTGCCTACATCTTCTAGTAATTTGTAAAATTTAAATTCTGACATTTAAAAAAATGGTTTAAATTTTTGCCCATTTTGAAATATTTATATGAAATTAATTTAAAAGTGAGAAACTTACTCAATTTTCATAAAGAGGCATGTAATTCCTGCTTTTCACAGTTATCAAAGTGTTTTGAAATATTTAGCAAAGTTTACTAGAACATGGAAATATAGCTTACCTAAAAAGCACTTTAGAAGGTTTCATTGACTTCTCTAGATTATACCCACATCTAAATAAAATGCCCCAGTAAAGATATACTCATAACTGACTTCAAAGGAATATGCCAGACTTTTTACAGAAATAAAAGCTAGTCTGGGATAGATACACATGGCATAGTGGAATTTGTGTCAAGGCATACTCAGAAACATTTCAGTCTTTAATACTGTATAGTGATTAAGTGTCAAGAATGAAGAAAAGGAATAAATCTTCATAGGTCTTATAAATTTTTGTTTAAAACTATTTAAGTAATCTCATATTAACCTTTCTATGATACCTTTATCTGTTTACTCACTGTGGTGACATTTGAATGACTTTCACATGCAAATGTGAAGATATTTGTTTCTATCTGTCTGATATCTGTGCATAAAACTGTTATTTTTTTGTTTAGTTTTGTTGTTCAAAAATTTTTACTCGTTTTGCTCATTTTACTATAAAACAGTACAGTAATTTTTATACAAGGTGATTTTTTGTCATCCCCTTTCTCATATTTTTAGTAAAGATTTGGATACCCATTATGTAGAAGCTGTAAAAGCATATTGTCTATCATTGTGAAGTTCCAATTCAAAGATTATTTTCTACACAACACAGAAGAAATCTTTCATCAGGAAAAGAAAAAAAAAGAGAAAGGGATTGTGAGAAACGCATTTTTGGCATCCTTTTGTGCAACAAATATAGAACTAAAAGGAAAGGTAATTGGAAGGCCATTTTTAAAAAATGAAATAACTATTGGCTGTCTCTGCTTTAATATTTCAGAAGTTTGGAGATAGAAAGTATTTCTTCTTTGACAGCAATCATTGTTCAGGCTGTCATCACTCAAGTCAGCAATTTTATCACTTCACAGCAAAAGCATCGTTAGGAAAAAGGGGAAAAAATCCTAGAGAACCACTTAAAAAAAAATCCTAACCAAACCCCCTTCAAGTAGCAAAAAAACATGCGTTTTTCCCTAATATGAAAGGTCTATAGTTTATAATTTTTCAGAGCTGAGAGTGATTTCAGTAAGATTATAGGTAGAGCAGATCTTTGTTCACCATAATAAAAGACACCACAGAGACAGTTTCTTACTTAAAACAGTGTGGTACCAATTTAAGACTGGAAGTGTGAACTAGTAAACAAAGGGGCTTTTTTATATTTACTAGAGTTTTTTGTTTTGTTGTTTTGTTTGTTTATAGTTTTTTGTGTTGGTTTGTTTGGTTTTTTCCCATTGCATTAATAGCACATAACTACTGTAACTACTTTCTTACAGAAAAAGGAAGCAAAGTTATTTGAAGCTCAGTTTATTTTTATTTATTTTTGGAAGTTAAGAAGCTTAAAATTCTAGATAATATCACTAATTGACAAGCAGGAAAACAGATTATAGTCTGAAAACAATGAACTGGTTAATAATTTCTTAAATTTCTTTATACAGTATCATCATCTTTCATGCTCTTTTAAAATAAAAGAAAAAGAAGACTAGAAAAGTAATGGAAAATCAATTAATTTTAAAAGGTGATTATATAGCTAATTAGGAAAACTAACAAAATACCACTGGAGGAAATGGTGATTACATACTAGCCTCAATTCATAGTGAAAAATTCAGCAACAGCAATGGAACTGCTTACAGACATAACAGAGAGTATTTAGTACTGAATTCTAGACTGAAAGTCTGATGAAGGTGATCGACTGATCCAGGTCAATTTCAATTTATGGAAGTGCTATAATAGTCTCTTGAAAGATAAAGACCTATGGAAAAATGGAAAATGGAACAGAACATTCAGGAACAAAGTCATGAGCACCAGATATGGACAGACATGGGCCAGTTTAGACCAAATAGTTGATTCTGGATTTCTTTTGTTTTTTCAACATAGAGAAAAAATGCTTTCAAAACCTTGTAAATCACAGTATTAGGAATACCAAAAATGTAATCTTCTTGTTAACCATAACTCATTCTCAATCAGCATGTGCTGCTACCTTGAATGCATCAGTTCTGGGCTCTTTAATGTGACTGAAGGGCTCATTGCTGTATAACCCACACTGTGTCCTAACACTTGTATGCAGATTGAGTACACTGATCTATGTACTCAATCACCTTGACAACTAAAATAATGCTAAAGATCAACCTGCTGACAAATGTCTCACCTCTCTAGAGACCAGAAGTTTCTTTCTGTCAGGGTTTCCTTCAGTAATGGCATGCCAGCAACATACTGTGCAAATAGCAACTGCAATAAGGCTGTTTACTTTTTACATCTCTTAGTACACGACTTTTCATCTTATTCTCACTGGCTGCTGAATTCTGGCTTCTTGAGAGGGGATGATAGCTCCAAGTTCTTGCCATGGCCTCCTACAGAGGCAACTCCCTATGCACAGCTATCCTGCCAAGATGTGGGTAGTCTGCTCTGCTTGATGTTCATTTTTCTTCCTCTTGAGCTTTCTTGGGGAGTCTTTTAAAGACTCTGATTATAACTGGATGGCAGCTGATCTTTGACTCAGTTCTTACTTAGAACTGTTTATCAATGAAGTGGTGTCATGAAGTTCTTATTACCATGGAAGGAGAGGAGTAGGTTTTTTAAATGAACATTGCCATAGGATGCCTTTTTTTCAAACATCTGTAACAGAGGGCTCAAGTAGTCTGTAGTCATTTATGGGTTTGCCACAACCTTTTACAAATTGCCTGTTTTCTTTCACATTAAATTTTTAGGAATTTATGAAGATCTGCATAATGAAAAATATTGCTATCTAAATGTTTTAATGAGGTCATACTTATTATGTTGTTTAACAATCTTATGGCATGTTCTGAAATGTGAACAGCAGCTAGATGACTTTCAAGTTTCTCCATTTTCCCATGCTTTAGATATATTAAAGGTTAATTAATTCACATCTGACTCTTAATTGATTTTTTAGAACTGCTTGATTAAATCACACTCTTAAATTTGTTTATCTACCATATTTAATATGTGATTACACACAATCTTCAAACTTGAAAAACAATTACATTTTAAAAAGGAGGAAAATATCTAATAAGTATTTAAAATAAGACAACATCAGATAAACAAATGAAGCATTCTCTCTCTTTTTTCTTTTTTTTTTCTATTTCTTCTGGTAATTGACCAGATGAGCTATGTGTTGAGTCAAAAAATTGCATAAGAAGATTAGCAATTATTAAAAGATATTTTTCAAGTTAATGTATTCCAAGTAAAGTGGAATAGGATAAAACACATTTTATAATTAATCTTTTTTTCTTGTTACTCTTGTTTTAGCATTATGATTATTAATAATTCATTGCCTATTAAGAAACATTTTGTGAAAGGACAGATAAATGGAGTTCGTACCTGGTTACATTCAGGACAGTCTTTGACAAGTCTCTCAGGTGTTTTTAAGTCCTTGCATCCTTTTAAAATATATTCAGATAATTAGAAAAATATTATTAAAAATATTAGTATTTTGCAAATAGAAGTACTGGTGTACTGGTTTTGGGGGTGAATGCAATGATTCTCATAATTCAAAAAAAAACATGCTCAATTCTCACATGATTTTGTTGCTTTGACAGAATACTTTATGGATGTTAGTGCCTCCATTAATTGAGTGAATTCCTTGCAAGGAATTGAGTGAATTCCTTGCAAGAATGCCTTCTAATTCTTTGTCTGATTAAATAAAAAGTAAAAGGCTTCATTTCCAGATTGTATTCCATTATCCAAAAGCTGAAAAATAAGTACTTAAAAAAAAACCATGATAAAAATATTTTCCTGTTTCCTAGAAACTCAGTGGTTTGTGCTCTTTTGTTTCTGCAAATAGAATAAATTATTGTCACACTTTCCCCAGACTGCCACTATAGCACATTATTATTCTACACACACACACACACACACACATACACACACACACACACACACACACACACACACACACACATACACACACACAAAGAGAAATCTATGTATGTATTAGAAATACTTATATACATGATGAGGAAATTTGCTGTGAAAAACAAGAATATTCTGAAAATTATACTGCATTTTTTAGTTTCTTAATACATCAAAACAAGCTTTTAGGGGTTCCAAACAAATGACATAGATGTAAGTAAAAAGAGTTCCAGGCTTTGCAGAGAATGTCTGACTACATCATTCCTGGCTCCACCTTGAGTGTCATTTCCAAACATTCTTCCCAAAACAACAGAAGGCCCATCTTTAAATAACACCAGGGTTGTCTGCTGCCAACTCATATGAATGTGTAGGCAGAGAAATGCCAAACCAAGTGGCCTTTGGGCTGGTTCCAGACAATTTTCCTGTCTGTTTCTTCTCCATTCACTGGCAGCTTTGTCTCTCTCTCATCCCTTTTCTATTTTGTCACATGTGGCTACCAGAAAGCTGCAGAACACTACACTGCAACATCTTTCAGGGACTCATTTAGGACACCATACCCTAGAGCAGTCCCTTCACACATACTATGTCTTGGTTTATATCCTCTGGAGCTGTGCTTCAGAGACACAATACTTGGGCACTCCTAGGGATGGCTAGGCTTTCCCTGAATATCCAACCCTTCCTTCACTGGGAGGTGGTTGTCAGACACTTGGCATGGAATTCAAAATTTATCTGGTTATATAAGCCTGAGTGAGGAGACTCTAAAAATTGTCTTTACTATTGCAACTGCTCTGCAAATTCATCAGGATTTGCAACTTCTCACCTGTCTGGAGAGCCTTCTCATCCACACTTTTGAATGAGACAAATGACCAGTCCTGCGAGGCTGCTTCGTGGAGGTGTGGCACGGTGTTTTGATGAAGGAACTACATTTGACCATGCCTGCCTGCTTCTGCCACTTTCAGGGGAGACGTTAAATCTTCTGAGAAGAAAAAAAGAAAAGAGTCCTGTCTTTCCATGTACTTTAACCTTCATTATGTTTCATGGTTCACACTATTTATGGAGCTCTCAGTTCTTTATCTAAATACTTTATATAACGGAAAAACTCTCAGATCTTTTTACAACGTCCTTTGTTTCTCAGTGGCATTTTAACAAGAGCAAATAAATTTCTTGTTTCCCATCTCCTTCTACTAGTTACACAAGCAAAACAGTAGTTGGCATGGGGGCATATAAGAACAAGACATTTGGGAGCAGTGGTTGAACTGTGAGGGGTAGTTGAATGTACAGAACTCATTTTTCCTTTCAAAGTGAAAGTGTTTGAATGTAGCTGCCCGCTGGACAGAGAAGCCTGTCATAGGCATGCATTTAAGGAAATGAGGGATGAGAATGCCTGTAGGGAAGAATTCCAGATTATAGCTGTGACCTGACAAAACCAGCTCTAGCTCTCAACTGTTAATAAGATCAATGAGACACACTAAGCTTGTACAACAGCTTGGGGATGAGGCTAGTACAAGGGCCATGTGAAAAGCTCTGTGAAGACTTGCTCAGTAACTATCATATTGCTAGAGTATTATTCTGCACTATCTAAAACCACCACTGAACTGCTTCTCTAGAATGGTTCTGAAGAAAATATTGCTAAATTTACTTCCCTTAGCCAATAGTATTTTCGGGGTTTGAGTTTTTAAAGTTTTTTAAGTGTTATATAAAAAAAATACTTAACTATACTGTTAATTAAAATTAATTAAAAAAAAAAAAAAAAAAAAGGAGCTATACAACCTTATTTATTAATTTATTTATTTCCCCATGAATAATACTACAGTTATAGGCTTTCCCAAGGGATGGAGTGTCAGGCAATATAGATAAGCAGACAGGATCTTGCTCTTTCTGACATGTTTTGTACTTGTAAAGCTACTTTAAAATTGATAACACTTACTGCTTGCAAACCTTCTCTAAGGAAATGATCATTTATCATTTTGGTTATATCTAAGGTCAATGTTCATCTACAGCAGGCTATGCATAAGATAAGGCATAGATTATTTAACAAGATAGTCTCCACCAAATAGAAGATAACACTACAGAGATTGTCTGCAAGTAAGATATATGCACTTTATTTTGTAGAAGTGAAAGTGTTTTGGCCTCTGTTTTCCTTTGTCTCTATCATTTTGTCAGGAACTCTGTAGCCTATCAGGTTTGCAGATCTGCAAAGCAGCACAGAAAGCATTGCAGAAAAAGATGTTTACAGACAGAAGATTAAGACGGCTTTTAAGGGCTTGTTTCCCCCATATTAATACAGTTAGACTGATGTATCCATTTGCATTTATTTACTTTAGACTCATATATAAGGGGGACTAGAAAATAATTTTTTAGTTTGGTTTCTGACATCAGAATAAAAGATTTGTTTCTTTTGAAATTGGGAAACCAAGATTTAGTCCACAGTGCAGAAAAAATATTGATAACGTGGAAAATGAGGAAAAGGAGACTGATTTGGAAAATCTCTACTGTCTTCGCTTCAGACTCATGCTCTTTCTAGAAATGATGCTTCTGTTTCCATTTTGAATTTTTGTCTCTATCTGGACTACTTAATTACAAAAAAAAACTTTCTCTGCAGAATGAATAACCTGAAGACTTTCTAAATATAGGCTGTAGGACTTCAGTTTTTATAATAGCAGGAACAAGGTCAAAATGCCCAGACAGGATATGTTAATGAACGGATGCAGGCTGCAGTTTTTGGAATTGTTTTGCTGGTGCATTGCAGCAAATACATTTATGGTGCTAGTTTTTGGTCAGTGAATGCATACATTTGATCTTCTGGAGTTGCACAAGGACAGTCAATGTGATAATTAAATGAAATGGTACTACAGTTGATTAGGTGGAATAAAAAACTCCTATTAAACACTACCTTTTATGGAGTGTCCTGTTTATCCTTCTATTTAGTTTTGATAAATTCAATGACCTAGCACTGAGACACATAACTCACCAGTGTAAGGTTTCATATTGGTGTGTCAGAAGTTTACTGTTATATCTCAGAATGTTTTACAACTCATATGCATGTATCTCGATACTTTTATAAAAAGCGTGATCTTACGTTTATTAGATACAGTTTTGAATCTTGTAGGTTTCTTAAAGTTAGAAAATATTTTAGGAATATTATTTTACATTTATGTACAGCAAGGAAGATATGCAATTAAATTTAAATTATCTTCTGAAATGGTGAAAAATCATCAGTTCTCAAAATTTGAGGAGAGAGGGCATGATGATCATGGTCTTTGTCAGCTTTTTTTATGCAAATTATTTCTCCAGGGGTGGATGAGAATCTGTTTGTGTGAGAACTGAATTTAATATCATTATAGTCTTAACACAAAAAAAGATTATCTTAGGGGGTTTTTTTGGTCAAATCCCTTATTTTTGCATTGGGAATACACATTTCATATAGCATTTACCAAAATTTTGACCTTTTCTTATTTAAAAATTCCTTTCCTGACATTGTTGCTATTATTTAATGCGTTAATCAAAATATCTAGCCTGTCAATATGAAATCTAATGTACTTTAAACATAGTCAATTTAGACATGAAGAATTATCTGAAGGTTATAGAGAAGCTGGAGTGAGACTTCTCCAAGAGGAGCATAATGTAAGCATAGAAGAAAATGGTCAAAAGTTTTAAATATATTAATTAAAACTAGACATAAGGGCACAAAAATCTTACTACGGGAATGATCAAACACTGCAACAGAGACATGGTGAAAGTTCCATGTTCATACTCAGAACTTTACTGGGTTAAGTCTGAGCAACCTGGTCTAAATTTGGTGTTTAATCTGTCTTTGCAATTGGCTCTGCATTGACCAGGGCATTGGACCAGATGACCTCTACATGAAGTACAGGTTATCTCACCAAAAGAGCACAAGATAATCAGCAAACTGCCTTTTATGAAAAGTAGTCACATTTTGCCAAAAGTTTTGCCTGTGGGTCAATATGCAACCCAGAGAAAATAGATTTTGTACTGTTCTTGACAGATGATTGCCATATTGAAATTCATCATGAGTTTGCTCTAGCTGGTAACTACTTGATAAGCACAAAAGGAGAAGTAATTAACTGGATAAGCACAAGAAATAAAGAATTCTTTTGTTCTACAGATGACCTAAATAAATAAAGGCTGAGAAATAATTTGAAGGACTGTGGTGAGAAGTTTTTACTATTACTTCTATTGCCAGTACTTCTTGCAACGCAGAACACAAGCAACTGGACCAAAGTTCTATTAGTCTGATATTTGCCTTGGGCCATAATTGCATTTATAAAATTAGGGCTGTTGTGTTATGAAAGGATTATGATTTTTCAAAAAAAAAGACCATGTTTATCCTGATGAAATAGAGAAAGGAGTAAAGCATTCTGCATTTAACATCTACAGATTTACTAAACATGACTGTCTCAGACTCACTGATGTTACTGTCAAACTTAGTCAGAAATATCCAGTAAGCAGCAATTTACACTTAGCAAATATGTTAGCTTCTTGTACTCTGAAAGGCAGTGCAGGAATGCATTTAGTTTTTCCTGAAGAAAAAAAAAAAGGCTTTGCAATGGAAGTGTGAAAAAGGATGCTCAGCAGGCAAAGGAAGGCTTGGAAAGCAAAGCCATTTGCCATTTCACAAGCTGCACAGATATAGTAATTTTGAAGTCATTAGGATATCTGCTTTTCAATTACAGCATATGCATTAATATGCTTTGCTTTAAAAAAAAAAACAACAGAAATTGGACAAGCAATTTAGAAACTGTCTCAGACAGAAGGAGTGCTAACATCAAGCAAGTCAGTCCAATTGCAACTTGCATAGATCAAAGCAGGAAAATGTGCAATCATTGAATATGAGTAGATAAGGATCATATTAAAGATCACAGAATGCCAGAAACAAGAAAGAAACAGAAGCAGAAAAATTGCTGTAAGTCCTATTTAATGAAAATGATGAAGCGAGGCAAGATTTAGTGAAGTGCATCATTGCGGGTAGTGGCATTGAAACCTGTCAGGAGTGTTATATTTACCCAACCATAAACTCAAAAAGATATAATTACAAGAAAGTGCCATGACCAAACTTAGTGAATAAGTAAGCACTACATTGCTTATTTAAACATGACACCTTCTAGTGAAATAACTAACTACAAAATATCTCAGATGCCAGAACTATAGTAATAAATACTAACTACAGTAATGAATACAAACAACTGAGGGTTTAGACTACCATCAGCTGTTCCTGCAACTTCTGAGTACCTATTATCAAAGTAGTTATTTTCTGGGAGTGTTACTAAGAGTTTTATTTTCTGGAAATCTGATGTACTGGGTTTTATTTTTATTTTCTAGTAATGGTATGGTATTTATTACCTTAGTTTGATGCTATTCAGGAGGTTAAAATGTCTAATAATAAAGAACTTAGTCACTGCAAAATAAAAACATAATTTTAATGTGCTCCGTTACAACTGTTCACAAGAACATGAATTTGTTTTTTTTAGATGGCTTTCTGCATGTTGTGCTGTTCTGTAATGTAAAACACTTACCCTGGAAAATGCCTGTAGATAAACAATAAATTAATACAGCGTAGGTATGCAAAGAAAAGGAACCATGAATACAGGTGCTTCCTTTCACTCAAACAATTTTCAAGATTTTTCTAAACCCCAGTCCCAGATGTCATATGTTTTCCTTCACACTCTCAAGTTTTCACTTTAGTATTCAGTTTAGAGAGTTCTTCAATTAGACATTATTAGACATCCAAATCAATTTTAAATGACTTCTATTTTAGAGATACTGAACACACGTTATTCCCAGTGGAGTCAAAATATCAGTACATTCTCGGCAGTTCTGAGATTCATGTAATTTTGATAGATCTTACTGTAACAGCAGATAATCAGCTTCTTGTATGTATTGACTACTAATCATAGATTTTACTTTTCTCACTTTCTCTGACAAAAAGATTTTGCATGTATTTCCATTAAGGGCTGTAGAGATGTAATGCCTTATCAAGTCTGCGTTGCTTGTTACTAAAATGCAAACTGAATCACAACAACTAATCAAGGTATTAGCATTTGTGCAGACTAAACTTAATTTCTAATTTGATGTAATAGTATGAGAACATAAATTATGTCTTTTTTCCTACAGGGACAATTTCTTTTCTTTTCTTGTTCAGGTGAAGTGAGGGAGGGACATAACAATTTCACAACTTTTCTGATCTGTGGATGTCACAGTTGGGATGGTTACACGCAGAGAGAGAAACCCAAGACAGACTCCACAAAGGCCTTTTTTATTGTGCTCATGTATCTCTTTTTATAAATACTTCCCCCAAACCTGCTTTACTCTCTTTGGTTACAGCAAATCAGTCCCATGTGTTCATTAGTTCAATCACTGCTCTAGAAAAGCATTCACAGGGCTTCTCAATCACAGATAAATGCCCTGTCTTCTTGCAGGTATTCCTTTTTCCTCTGCTTCCTCAGCTTCCATGCCAACACCCTTGTCTTCTTCTCTTCCTTCTGTCAACTCCTTCATCTGTCTCCTAGATCCACTGTCAGCCCCCTCTGACATGTGGAAATAAAGGTAATCATGGGTCTGAATATGTACTAAGGAAGAATTTTTTATATCTGCATTATTTTCCCAGAGCATGGGGATTTTTGATGCAACAAGATTTTACTGTAAGATACCTGGGAATTCCAACAACCAACTGAAGTCAATGGTATTTATTGGTAACCCTCTGAAAACAGCTTGATGGCAATTAGTCAGAAATATGGTTAATAAAAAAAAAAAAAAAAAAGGTACCTTGAATCAAGAAATAAAATAAAATGAACACAGATATTTTGATATTAATCTGTGCATTAGATCTACACCCCTAAAATATCTGTGATGTCTGATGAGGTACTTTTAGACTGTCCTCTAAGAAGGTCTTCAGCAAGTTGCCTTAATGAATATCTGAGGTGTCTGACATCAGAGAACAATTGAGCTGTCTGAAGAAATAACACCTAAGGGTCCACATTTGAATGTGAAGCTCACAAGTATTAAGGATGAACATAGCAAAATCCTTTTGTGTATTAAGTAGGAATTGGATAGAGATGGAAAAAATATGTAAAATAATTTCATGAATCATAGAACCATCAAGGTTGAAAAAGACCTCTAAGATTCTTAGAGGCAAACTTAGTGCCAAGTCCACCATTAAACCATATCTCTAAGTGCCAGGTCTCCACGGATGGTGACTCCACCACTTCCCTGGGCAGCTTGTTCCAAGGCTTGATGACCCTTTCAATAAAGAAATTTTTCCTAATATCCAATCTAAATTTCCCCTAGCTCAACTTGAGGCTGTTTTCTTTTGTTCTGTCACCTTCTTTTTGGGAGAAGAGGCCAATACCTACCACACTACAACCTCCTTTTGGGTATTTGTAAAGAGGAATAAGGTCACCCCTGAACCTCCTTTTCTCCAGACTGAAAAAATACCTACTTTCAAAGATTAATGGAAACTGTTGAGAATTTAAAAGCAAATGTCTTTTCTGAGTGCTGTTTATATCTATATGATGTTATATCTCATTCAGTGGATAGCTGAAGAAATACCTATTCCTTCATTTACTACACATCACATATTTTCCTACAGAAATGCAGGACTTGACAGGGTTCTGATCTGATTTCACATTTAGGGATATTACCAAACAACAGATACCTGGCTCACTAATCAGCAGCATCTAATCATTAATGTGAACAGGAACCTACAGCATAAACTTCAGTTTCATTCTAAAGACTGTGTGCAACAAAAATTTTGTAAAATTCCACATAATCCATTAATTGAAATATCTCTAACTTGGAACACTGTATTACTTGCATCTCTCATCTATGCAAATACTGTCATGTAAGCATTAGGGTTTTACAACAGAATAAATGGGTATGATTTTGTGCAAATGCTTGAGACTGTATTTGTAAAAAGTAATAAAAGATGTTTTATAGTTTAAATTGCAAGAAAAGGTGTTTTGTTTGTGGGTTTGGATTTTAATTTGGGTTTTGGTTTTTTGTGATTGAATACACAGTACTGAAACAGATTTCAGTGTTGTGATATCTGAGTAATAGGTTTGGGCAACACTTAATATTAAAAACTGCCAGAAAAACAATTAAGATGAGATTACTTATTTAGCTTATTAGTGAACTCTTAGTGAAATGAAGTCTGAAATGGAACCTCCCATCTTTCCCCAACTTGATTAATCACGACTGCCACTTTTGATTTGTGCAAGGCAAAATCATTGAACACCATTTCCCTTAATTCCCCATTGTGTTTCTCTTACATATATCTTTAAGCTATCTGTTTTATGAACATGTTGGCTTGGCACAGCCTGATTTTTGGTGGCAGGGGGAGGAACACAGGGGTAACTTCTGTGAAAAGCTGCTAGAAGCTTCCACCATGTCTGACAGAGCCAATCTCTGATGGCTGTGAAGATGGACATACTACTGGCCCAGTTAAAGAGGCTGGTAACTCCTCTGTGATGACACATTTAGGAAGAAAATTAAAACAGCATGAACACAGTTTTTTTTCCAGTAGCGGCGAAGCGCCGCCACCAGGGGCCATCCCCAGCATGGTGCATGGCAATTTTCTCTTGTCTCCAGGTGTGATTAAACAGATATTTAGTATGAATTCTCTCTTTTTCTCATAAAAGTTATGGCTATCTATGCACATGCCTCTACTCTTGTGGGGTGCTGTTTACAGCTTAATTTAAAAATGATAGGATTTAACTATGGGTTTTAAGAGCTTTGCTGACTGAGAGCACAGATGATAGAAAAAGTGTTCAGTAGGTTTAGATCAGGTTTTTGTGGTAATAGCCTCACAATTGTTTCGAAAAAATACAGAAAGCAAAAAATGAATGTTGGTTTGTCATAAGCAGATGTATATGTAGAATCTGTACTAATATGTAAGTCGCAATAATCTCACGCTGCACAACCTTTTTCCCTACTTAGTTTTAAAGTGATGAGGTTCTTTTCTGTAAATTACTCAACATCTCATAGTTATAGGTAAAGCTGGGGTTTTTTTTAACTCTCGGCACAAGTTGGGGTTTTGTATGTTTTTTGTGATTTTGTGAGTGGTTTGTTTTTTGGTCTTGTTTTTACTTTTTTAAAATCCTTGTTTGGAAATGAATGTAGATCAAGTAACATCTGCTGGTCAAGGTCTACATACATACATTTTCTCTCTCATGTGATAATGTACTGCATAAATAATTATGTACTTAAAGATTAAAGTGTGGTGAAGACTGTAAGCTTACAAATGCAGTTTCTAGTTCATGGTCAGGAATGCAATTGGACATGCTGATGCTGTTGGGAGCTAGGTTATCTAGCTGAAACAACCTTTCTGCAAAAATTAAGAATATTTGTGAAGCTAAGATTCTGTGTGAACAAATTTAATAGACACAGGCATATCCACATAACCAGAACCTTATGTTACTTAGTCGAAAACATTTTGTCACCTTGTAAGTTGCCCCAATACCTTTTTATCTCTTTTTCTGTTCATGATTGGCTTGATATTTGCTGGCTGCTTCTAGTTCATTCTTCCTTCTTAAAAATGAGTAGGCTTAAAATATGATGGAAAATTTCTGGATTGAGATATATGACAGGGGGAAACTCTTACCAATTAATGTCACAGATTACATGGACTAAACTTAGGGAAGATCAGTTTTATTTATTTCCAATTAAAAATAGATTAAACCAGTGATAAAGTCAAAACTGAAAAATCAATTTTTTCTGTTCATCCTCCCTTCTTCCTAGGCTTAACTACCTCTTTCATAAGTCCTCCAGCTTCCTCCCATATCCCACTAGTGACAAAATCAGTTGTTTATGGTGTTACACTTTCCTCACATGGAAAGTGAGCTTTCCCCTTTTCTGTTTTGCTCGTGCTTAGTCTACTTGCATTCCTTTCAGTCTTAATTATGTCAACAGTCTTAATAATATTGATTGTCACAACTTTAACTCATTGTGTGGTGGTTTAAAACAGCATTAGGAAAGATTTCTCTGACATCACTAAACTGTCCACAACAGGTTTAGGCAGTTTACGCCAGCACTCCAGTGTCATTCATTTCTCCCTGTACTTGTCCTTTCCTGTGAAGACAGGTATCTGAGTATCAGAGGATGCTTGACACTGGTGCTCTTTCCCAAGATGGGCTTGGAATTCTGCAGTTATGCTAACAGGGGCTGCGTACAAGGAACAGTGATAGAATCTAATTCCCAGAGAAAATGATAAGCATGAACTATAATTTTGTTTTTCAAAGAAAGAAGTGTAGAATGCTGTTCTTGTGGGACTGTTTTTAAAAGCAATTTTGAAAACAAAAAGCATATGGTCAATTTCTGTAGAAGGCAGCTGAAAATTTATGGGCAGGTAAGAGAAGTTTTGTGTTTTAGACATTTTTTAATTTCAGATTTTTGAAGGGAGGATTTTCAAATGGTATGTTCATCAGGTTTATCATTGCTTTCAGGAAGAAATTTAAATATGAAACATTTTTATTGTATAAATTGAGGATAATAGAATTTTGCATAGTAGTATTTGACAGTAGTTAATGACCATTAACTTTTTCATGCAGTACTTCTGCAGTCCTGTTGTGTACATATATAATGATAAATAAAAATAAAGTAGCTAGTTAGAAAACATAAAAAAATAGAAGAACTCATTACTTAACAGAGTTGGAAATTATTTGAAATGTTGCCATCAAAAAACTATCTAGCATAGAAATTGCAATGCACTTGCATCTAATGTCCTTGTAGAAGCAAGAGCCAAGAAATCCAACATTTTATGTGTAAATTCAAAGAGAGGAAATGCATAAAAATAGCCTAGGGAGTTCAAAAAAATGCAAAAGAAAGTTGTCATGATTAAATTGCTGAGTCATAGAAAATATTTAATTCAAGAAAAAATCATTCGGAAAAGTGAAATTGTGTGCAACTGAAGAAAATGAAAGGAGCAACAAATTCTAGCAGGTTAAATATAAAAGGCAGTCCAAATATAGAGCTGGAGAACAACTTTCAAAAGGCATGAAAGACAGTAATAAATTCTTTCCCAAAGGCAACAGAGGCAGGAAACCTGCACAGATATGTGAAAAAAAGAAGCTCCCTGAAATAATAATGTAATAGCAGAAATAAAAAATGAATAATTTGCATCTTTATTCACTGTTGAAGAAGCTGAAAAAGTTATGATTCTTGACTTCTTACAGGGAGAGCCTCAGAGGTCTGATTATAAGTTGGATGGTTGGTAGTAAGATTTAAAAAACAGGAGAAGTGAACACCAATGTATTAACATTATGCTTTTCACTCACAAAATACTGGAAGAATGCTCCTCATTTACTGATAATTCAGTGATTAGGACTCTGATCTGGGATACAGGACTCCTCCTCAAATTCTTTCCTATGTCTGAGGCCACTTCAGCTCATGAGGCTGCATGTTAGGTGCTTGGATATAAGGCATTCTGTTTTCTATTTATTTCAGATAGATGAACTTCAAGTGCCCAGATGAGACCAACCTTCTCTTTTGATCACTGGCTAAGTACTTTTGTCAAGCACAGAAGCTCTGAGATAAAGAAATGAAGGAGCACATCTTAAAAAAAAAAAAAAAAAAAAAAAAAAAAAAAAAAAAAAAAAAAAAAAAGTGCTTAATAGTCCATTATTCAGCAAAAAAAATGAGACAGATATTGTAATTTTGAACACAATTAGGTGCTGGTAGACTTGCTTGTATTTTTTTCTTCTGTTTGGCACTACGTTTCTGGCTGATTTTTCCATGGATGTGGTATTAAATAAAAAACAAGGTCACCATGAAGAACTGCATGTCAATATTGTATTAAAGTAATTAATTCTTCATAGAGAAAATTTTACAAAAAACTAAACCATTTGGACAATATCAGTTTATACACAGAAAGTTTTGAATGATTCTGTATAACTTACTCTAATGATGAATAATTTTTGGTAATGGTATTTTCTATAATGGAGTTATTGTTACAAAGACCAAGACCCACTTTCTATCATTTTTATAGCAACAAAATTAGAAAAAAAGTATTTGAAATCTTCCACACTAAATGACTCTGGGACATAAAGGTGTTAATTACGTACCAATTGCTTATATACACATTGGCATTTAGGTTTGCAAATATATTTTTAAATGAAATTGCTAAGTCTCCACTACCGATGAAACATCATCACACCCAGGGTTGGTGTCAAATATATACAGATGATAACATTAAACATGTTTGAATAATACAATTTAAAAAAAAGGTGTAGTTTTGAAACACTCCAATAAGAAACAGACATAAGCAGTACTAATTAATGACTGTTGGAAGTACAGTGGTGTGAGGAAATAGCAAAACCTCAGGCAATGTTACTGTTATCCAAGATTAACATGAAATTTGCATCCATGTAAATCTGACAGCTGATTATTTAAGTTAAATACTACACCTTTCCCAAACACTTCAGAGTAAGATTGCATTTATCTTCATAGGAATCTTCTGTATTACACAATTCCAACAACAATTTTCATTTTGCTTCTTTTGTTTATTTAATAAATGGAATCAGTAAAGTAGAGCAATAATAGTAAATAAATCTGAAAGTACAATAGAGGAAAAATTAATATTTTTATATACTTATACTGTACACAATTAGTATTTTTATATACTTATGTATTTTTTATGTACTTAAACTGTACTTATACTGTCAGAATATGTATTTTTCTCCAGAGCAGCATACCTGTCATTTGCCCTTTATATTTCAGGTTCTGCAGAGGAGATAGTACAGTTTTGAAGGACTCATTCTTTAATGGACAGATGTGATTTTAAAGACTCAGCTATGTTCACATTGCAAGTGAAGTGATAGGTGACAGAGGTAGGGCAAATACTATACCGAAAATAACTGCTACAGCAGTTATTCTTGGTACTGTGTTCTCTCAGCACAACCTTCTGCTATAGGAAGTCATTTTTTTTTGGGAAAGTAAAAATTGGTTTCCAAAATTAAATAATCAGCAACTTGCTTTATCCTCTAGCCCAATAATTTGAAAGTTATAGACAAGTTTAATCACTCTTAAATAGATATAAAAATAATTACAACAAAAAAATAAATGTTTCAGTATCATTTCATGTACTACCTCCCATAAAAGAATCCAATGACCAAAAAGGTAACTCAAATTGGATATTGGGTTGAAGAGCAGTTACTACTTATAATAAAGCCAACATAAAAAATCAAGGGTTGAAACTAAACCAAATTGAATCATTTAAACACTCTTTCTGGAAGAAGCAGAGGGAAAATTGCATATGGAGAGGCAAAATTTCATTCCAGCTTTTTTTTCTCAGGTAAAGTGCTCATTATTCAATGGCCTTTGGTTCATAACACAAGCTTGTGTAAAAAGCACTGATATATTGGAACCACTCACAGCTGAGTGGCATTTAGAAGACAAAAAATTAATTAGTATTCTGTTAGAGATTATTCAAGTAGATAGACTGAATCATTTATATGTCCTATAGTAAGATGACTAATATAAAGAAAGTGGCAATACATTTCACAAATTATATCATATATGTGAATGCAGGTCATTCCAGCTGACTAGATCTCTTAAACCCTCAAATCCTCTAGTAGAAAACCTAAAAACAAATTGTGAAATCATATTGCCAACACTAAATATAAGGACTAACATCTAAAAGACCCCTCCTGGGGACATTTTTCCCAGTAGGAGGGTTCCATTACTCTTCCTGAATTTCCTCAAGAGGTGCCTAACTCACTATTGTAATGGCAGAGATGTAACTGTTGACTGAATATAGTCATGACAGCCTTTCACCTTGCATAGGTGAAAATATTTTGAGAGTTTTTGCAGAGCCAGTGTTATTCCTTGTAAGTGCTTTACAGTGTGCCTGCAATTATGAGTCTATCGACTCATGAGAGTAAGAGGAAGTTAAGTTTGAAATGTGTGAACTGAACCAGACCATATGGACTCCCCAAAATATTTTCCATCACAGGTATAGTTTTCATCGTACTTGACAACTGACAAAAAATATATATTGATTCCTGTTACCACCTAGGAACTTTATACAAAATGTACATTGAAAATATATAAGAAGTTCAAGCAACATTCAGCATTGCAATCACGGCAAGTCTGAGTCTTCACTTCTCAGAAATATTACTTTATTCTGTATCTGATGCAGAACTTCTGTAGACATCTGCAGTTAACATTTGAAGCATGGGTATATGTTGATTCTGTCTGAAATCTGTCTTGTAATGTTCAGCTATATAATGGTACAATACACAGTCATTTTTACCTATGCAGGAAATCTTGGACTTTTATGGGTGCTTTTGTTAAATCTTCTGAATGGGAAGAAAAACAGTTAAAGCACACACATAAAGGAAAACAGAATCCATTCTAATGGCAGTTATCCTCTCCATACCTGAGTCACTATGAGCTAGAATATGTTAATTACCTTAATCTCTATGCAGGTTTTTTGGTTATGCTAACAACTTATGAACGTTTTCCTATGTATGTACATTAAAAATATACGATAAACTCCTATATTCTATAATTTAAAAAAAGAAAAAAAATCTCCAAAACCCCAAAAAACGCTGACAAGGAATTATTAAATTATTTCCAAAGAGAAGAATTTACAATCTATAACAACATTAACATTAGAAATATTTAAACAGTAAGTTAAAATCTCCCTTCTCGGATTTATAAAAAAATATTTTTTTGTGTGTCTCTGCCAGCCGGCTGTTTTCGTGACCCCGAGAATGTGCAATTTTGTTTTCCCCAGCCAGAGATCTTGAAAAGGAAAGGCCATGAGTCATATCTTCTTATGTTTTCTTCATAGTTTATTATTTCTTATCATTACATTCTGTTCCTGACCAACAGAGCTCTTCATTGCAGGTCAGTTCAAGGCACAAAACCCCAAATCACAAATACCAAATACTCCTGCCCTCAGGGTGGTGTGTACATTTATACTACAATCCACGTAATCAGTATTTATAATATTTCTCCAATAACTATTATCCATGTTAGAAGGTTAGACTCTGTTCTCAGCCAACTATAATGTGCCACCACACTGCAGAAGATGGAGGCCGAGGAGGAAGAAGAAGAAACCCAAAAGCCACGTGGACCTCTCCATCTTGTCATCACCTGCATATCATCCTAAAAACCCATATATCTAAAATTCTCACCCTGTAATAAAACTACACACTATTCTACTATCTAATACACGTTCTTGAAAACTCTGCTTCATTGCAGAGCCAAAAAGCCCTTTTTCCATGAACAAAGGTTAAAAACACTGCTTGTCAGAGATTTTAAAATCTCTTAAACATGCAAAGAAATATTTCGCATAATTTCAGACTCCTACACTCCCTAATTCTGCACTTGTTAGATTGTGTAGATAATAATAATAAAAAAAATTAGATATTCCTGTATACTTTAAGTCAAAACCTTATTTTTACCAACATTTGGTATGTTCAGCCTGATGGGAGATCTCATTGCAGTCCGTAACTTCCTTGTGAGGGGAAGAGGAGGGGAAGACACTGATCTCTTCTCTCTGGTGACCAGTGACAGGGCCTAAGGAAATGACCTAAAGCTGTGTCAGGGGAGGTTTAGGTTGAATATCAAGAAACGGTTCTTCACCCTGCCTGAGAGTGTTTGGGCACTGGAACAGGCTCCCCAGGAAGTGGTCACAGCACCAAGCCTGACAGAGTTCAAGAAGTGTTTGGACCATGCTCTCAGGCACATGATGTGACTCTTTGGGATGGTTCTGTGAAAACAACTGGGAGTTGAACTCAATGATCCTTGTGGGTCCCTTTCAATTCAGCATGTTCTGTGATTATTTTCAGTAATTTCTCTATTGACTGTGTGTGACAAAAGGAAAGCTATATTCTGCCACCATTGCACTGATAAGAATTAATTTTGGTGGAGGAAAACAGGGAGATGATGAAAGAAAACTTCACCAAAGGAAATTATGTCTGTTCCAGCCTTCTGGGATAGAATAACTACAACAATAGAAAAGGGAAGTGCCACAGCAGACACCTATCCAATCTGAAAGGTCTTTAAAACAGATCCTCACAGTATTCTTGGAACTAAATTGGAGAGGTGTGCTCCTAATAGATGGACTGTTGGATGAATAAGGAGATGGCTAGATAGCCATATCCAAAGAGTTGCAGTGAACAGCTCAGTGACCCAAGTGGAACACAGTAACACGTGGTGTTCCTCATGGGTCCATATTGGGGACAAAACTATTTGATACCTTCATCAATGGCATAGTGGAATTGAGTGTGTATCACCTCAATATCAAGGTAAAACCAAACTGACTGATTAGAAAGAAACTGACATGCTAAAAGGAAAGTCATACCATTTTGGGGGACATTAAAATGTTTGAAGAGTGGGCCTTGCTAGTTTTATGAAGTTCAACAAGACCAAGTGCAAAATCCTACACCTGGACTCGGGCAATGCCACAGCGCTGGATTCTTCAGCCCCTGACTAGCTCCCGACACTGATGTCATGGAGAAGGCTGACCCCAGGACACCAGGCAGTCTAGGGTGCAGCTTTAGGGTACAAGGGATTCCTGACACAGCTGGTATGGCACAGATGAGCAAGGCAAGAAACAGAGAGGAGCCTTCTGTATGACCTCCCAGAGAACAATTATTCCCAGGAGGGGTCAGGGACAGACAGACAAAAATCTTCCAATACACGAGATTATAAATGGGGGAGGAACAAGGGGTGAATACATCACAGAAACAAATAGGGGCAGACCTTAGGGGTGAAGGACAACTGGGAAAAGGAGGAGGAAACTTGGAGCAAACCAATAAAACAGGGGATAACAGGAACAAACCACAAAATGGGATGACAGTAAATACTTAAAGAGACACACTACCATAGGGCAATTCATAATATCAGCACAAATTAAACTTATTTGGAACAGCCCTGTGGAAAAAGCCTTTGGGGTATTGGTGGATGAAAAATGTAAATTAATCTGGCAATGTGTGCTTGCCGTCCAGAAAGCCACCCATGTCCTGGGCTGCATTAAAAGAAGTGTGACAACGAGTAGGACACGAACCCGTTAGAACAAGTCCAGTGGATGACATGATAATAATCAGACTGCTGGAACACCTCTCCTGTGAGGACAGGCTGAGGGAGCTGGGGTTCAGTCAGGAGAAGGGAAGGTTCTGGGGAAATTACAACTTTTTCACTATATAATAGGAGCTTACAAGAAAGACAAAGACCTTTAACCAGGGCCTGTAGTGACATGACAAGGTTAATGGTTTCAAACTGAAAGAGGGCATATTTAGATTAGATTTTTATTGCCTATAAGGAAATTTTAAGATGAATGTAGAGTGGCACTGAAACAGGTTGCCCAGAGAAACTGTAGATGTCTCATGATTTGAAATATTCAAGATCAGGTTGAATGGGCTTTGAGCAACCTGGTCTCATCAAAGTTGTTCCTTTCCATGGCAAGGGAATAGGTGATTTTAAACGTCCCTTCCAATACAAACCATTCTGTGATTCTATGATTCTATTTTATAATTTTTTTTTACAAATTGAGAACATTCTGCGATTTGCAACACAAATGAGAATAGAGCAAATTTTCTCATTCCTCTCTGTAGACTTCAGTAGTTGTATCAGTCTTACCACATCTGAGAAGTATACACCATCCTAGGGCAGCTGACCTGACATCACACATTTAAATTTAACGTAGCTGTTAGATAGCTTTCCCCTCACCTGCACCACTTTGTTTTCCATGATTAATCTGGATACAAACCATATTTTCAAGCTTTTGAAAATTCCTGCATGATTCACTTTCTTTCACAACTCTGCAGTGAGCTCAGACATGCAGTAGATCTAGACACAGGTAGCATTTTCCTGAAAGTATACAGTTGGAGGTGTAAGATTTATGATGCAAGTAATTTCTGACTGTGTTTCTTAAAGAAAACTTTTACCAAGATCTGGTTTCCTCTTGAACAGCAACTCACATGAGTAATACCTAGTTTAACTAGACCTATTAGTGCAAAATGTCTGTAGTTCAGCCCCACTTTTGCTGCAGATACTTTCCTTATTAAAGGGGATTCATGTCTTCCATTGCAAATTAGTAAAATGAGATAACTGGACAGACATTCCTGAAGTAATCGTTGAGTACTTTGCACATGCTCTGCAAGTCCTGATCAGATTAGCATTCAAAGGTCTTCTAGAGGAAGCTTCCACTGATTCCCTGGGAATTTCCCATAGCTGGAAAATGTCACTTTCAGGAACTAGAGATGTTTTTAATCAGTCCCTCTCTTCTTTAGCTTTTCTTTTATCTTGTGTATTATTTTACAGTTAATTTTAAATACAAGTATTTATGTGGACTTAAAAAAATGGAAGTATGATGGAAGCCCAGAAATCAACTGGACTTAAATTTTTAGTTATTCTCAATTATTTTCAAACCTATAATGTAAACGTGTTATAATAACAACATACTTATGATATAAATAATTATAATAATAAAACCTATAACTCATTCTAATGTTGTTGTTTTGCTCTTTTTTTTTTTTAATTTGAAAATAATTGCTAATCACAGGGAGAGACAGCATGGGAGATAGAAAAGGCAAAAGTGCTTCTGTGACAGCTTCATAGAGAAGATGCAACCACATATATGTTTCATACTACATATGAATCCAAGAGGATTTTTCTAATATAAAACTTACAGGTATGCTGGATGAGAAGATATTTTAGGAATCTTTCTGTCTTTGACTTCTTTGAGGCTAGTGAATGTCTGAAACTGAGGAGATAACATTAACCAGAATATCCTGAAGTTCATACTTTTGGCATCCTCAAGATGTAGAATTATACAATTCTTCAAAGCTTAACAGGATATTTTCTAAAATATGTACCACATTTTTTAACGATAAATGTTTTTGGGGGGGGGGTTGTTTCTTTTTTAGGCCATGTCATGCCTTATCATATCAACTGATTTTGTGGTTGACAACTTTGTTATACTGAACATTTTAGAAAAAGCTGTTTTTCTATTATGTGTTATATACAGTCAAAGAGCTTATTTTCTTCAGTGATGAACTGTTTTAATTTCTCCTTCTGCCTATGATTTTTGCTCTTACATCATAAGACAATTATAGAAATCCTACACAGATGTTCTTACTAATTTTTTCAAAATTTACTTTTGGTTTTTTGGCATTTAGCTGGGTATGGTAATTTTAGATGGACAACTTCAACACAGTGTTAGAACTGAAGCTTATTATTATGCTTATATTGCAATTAATGTGATTGATTTTATTGTTTCTCCTTCTTACAAGGAAAATTACTCTTTCATTCTTTCATTAAATTTCTAAAGACCACTTGACTGTAACTCTCTCCATTCTGTGCCATATAATCTCTCAGGGATTTAAATATATTTCTTATCTGGTGGATAGACCGCGTTTTCTTCCATTAGCTTCTTTTGTGATCACAGCACGAAATTATGAGTACAGAATGAGAACATAAAGACAAAATCTAGATCAGTATGAGATGGTTTAATTTGAGTCAGGTTGTTCTCCATCTCAGGAGGGACCTTTTTTAATGTTTTTAAGGTTTTCAGTTCTTTTCCCATATTTAAGAGTGCACTTGACTCTTGCAGTGCTAGCCACTCTTTCTTCTTTAGCCATCATAATTTTCTTACTTCATTTTGAACTCACTCTGCCTTATGTTTTCAGGTTAAAACCAGCAGTGATGGATCCTGTAATTTGAATTTTCTTTCTTTTTTTTGCATCTTCTGTTCACCTTTCCTGTAAAGCTTCATTAGCCTTAACATTTTTCATGATGTTTCTAATTAATTATTAGACATTTGGAGACTCCGTGAAATAGTTCCATTTTCCTCCTCCCTGACCACTCCAAGTGGGAATATTGGCAATATTAAGAAATCTATTTTGGGTAAAAGAAATAAATTATTTCTCAGAAGGAGACCTGGCCTTTAGAGAGGGAAACTAAACTGTGGGGGGCAGAATGGTCTGGAATGAAAGGATTCAAAAATGCTATTATAGAACTTCTCAATGAGAATGATAAAAAAGCATAAGATAAAAGAGCAGTGTTAAGGATGCAAATGAAACCATGCAGTGCCCAAGCAAAAAAACCTTGAAATTTTGTTTAAAATGTCTATTGTCATGTCCTATCCTAATATAGTCATAAAAGTTCATGCTAAGCTTGGAGGCACACAGCCTGAAGTACAACAGATTTAAGTACATCGGTGCACAACGTTATGCATAAAATGCTAAAAAGGCAGATTTGGAGCTCTGTGTGTGTGCCTGTGTATATTGTACGTACATATGCCCATGCACAGACACACATATTTATTTTTTATATGTGTGTGTCTTTTTCATTTCTCAGTGAAATTTAAGGAAAGATTTAAGTTTAAAGAAAGTTTTAGGGGCAGAGTATGGATGACAGGTGAGAAAAAAATGCCATACAACTTTAACCTAAAGAGTTATTTACAATATTTCTTACAACTGTCTTTATTACACAACCTCACGTTATATGTACTTACAATTGCTTATTTGTTCTGCTGTTAAATGCAAGGGTATCTTAATGTGACAGTTAAATTAAGGGGTTTATTTTTTGTTTTTTTGGTTTTTTTTTGTTTTGATTTTTCTTCCAAAAATCTTTTTTAGACTATGCTAGACTAAGGTGATAATTGACATTTAATTATGGGAACAAGGAGTATGTTACATGAATAGTAAACATGACGATGCCATCAAATGTGCTTATTAATTGTAAATCCTCAAGGGTTCCTTCTAGTAATCAAGAATTTGACTTTACTTGCAAAAAGGTTGAAATTTGCACTAAGACTAGCTTAGCAAATGTTCAGAGGATGCTAGTGCACTTTAAAATGTTTAACCTGACAAAATGAGAATAATATAACTTGCATTTAAAACAATTTAGTCTTCATTTCTGTGGGCATTTAAATTATATTAGCTAACGAATTTTTATTAATGGAACTCTTGCAGTATAGCACACTCAGGTATTGAAAAATCAGGGTGCATATTTCTCTGTAATTGCCCTTTGCTTGTTCATTCAGACAATAGGCTGTCAATGCACCTATGACCAGTTTTGCTGTAATTACTATTATTTTTTAAAAGTTGCCACAATGCCTATGAATTTGAAAGAAACCACAAATAATGGATTCTGCATTCACTTTTTTCCCCCAATTTTTAAGTATTTAAAAGCTGAACCAAAAAATATATTTGTTCAATCTTGTTCAATGAGGAAAGAAACAAGAGATGATATGAATATAATGTCACAAACAAATGTGAAGCTGACTTAACTTTTTAAAATTGGAAATATCATTATTTAAATTTAATCTTCTGCAGTTTCTTGGCTTTAAATACCTTTGTCAAATGCACCTCTCTTAAAAGTCTGACAGTAGCCTGAAGATCTGAATTATCTGGTGGTTGATATAAAGCACTGAATAGCCAAATGCTGCCTTTATTGGAGGGGATTTTTAAAATTGCTTTTAGTGTTTTCTGTTTGTCTGCTTTTTTAAATAAAAATCACAACTACCAAAAATTTGCTCCCCACAAAAAAAGAACTCCAAACTACTTTGTACTTCAGGGTGAAGTACTTTCTAGATCAAATAAATCCCATCTGATCCAGACTGACAGAGAGCAGCAGATTTAAAAGTAGCTTTCCATAATCTATATGAAACATATTCTAGGTAATGGACAGACACTAATTTAGTGTTGCACATGTAGTTGATAATAAATGAGAAATTAACTCAAAGTGCATTCTAGGTACATTTTCAAGAGTGTTGCAAATGAATTACATGTTTAAAAACCAGCCCAAACCAAACAGGGAGTATAAGAGGGAAGCTTAAATAAGTGGAAAATAAAAGAACTTAAACTGTGAATCTCACAGTATGCAAAATGTTTCCCAAGCAGCAAATTGATCTTTGGCTATGGGGAAAAAAGACTGGTACTTGCCACCCACTCTACACTATTTAGATTTATTTGGAGTAGGTATTGCATTTGATATTCAGCACTGCTGGTAGTTGCTTTCCTACTGCATGAAAACAAACCAAATCATCAAGAAATATAGTTATTAGAGAATTTGGAATTGCAATTAAACAGAAAGATGATATTCACAGTAGTTTTAATTCTTATTTCTTGATATTTTATATGCTGCTTTTGCAGGAGGAAGAAAGCTGAGAGTGAGAGATTGTACTTAAAACCAGCCAATAATTTTTTTTTAAGTGAGCTTCACTGGATGGTGCCATTTTGGGGCAGCTGTAACAACATCACTGATGTTTTATTAAGCAGTGTTCTAATTTAATCCCAGCTGTGACAGTATTCATTCTTTTCAAGATTTATACTGAGAACTGCTTTATATTTCTGGGTGCAGCTGCATACCAAAAAACATCTATTTAAATTATGTAATTTTTTTAACTAAAAATATGAACTACATTTTGCATTCAATTATTACTGCAATTACATATTGTCCTGTAGGAACAGCATTTTGCACTTGAAAGAGATGAATAATACTTGGAATAAAAGTTGGAAAAAAGTGGCTTTAAAGACAGGGAATCTATATAATTATTTAAATAATAATAAAAGAAACCTCCAACATGTAAATATGTACTATTGTGTGAGTACATATAATTCCTTAAATTTTGTTGTATATATTTAAAGATGAATGAATTGAAGAAAAAAAACCCCAACTGAACAAATAACTACAACTTCCTAAATTTGCTTCAGAGTATTTGAAATTTAGACATCATATCTTTGTATTCATAGAAAACTTGAGTTATGATCTAGTCTTCATTTAATTCACCTATTTGCAGCCAAAATATGCAATGAATGCTGCTAATGATAGAACTAATCATTGAGCAATATTTAAATAACAGCAGGAGAAATTCTGTGTCATCAAGTATCTAACACTTCATGAAATTTTAGGTTAATGATGACTATATTATGGGTTATAAGCAATTCAGTGAAACTCATCCTTGGCACTTTTCATTGAATGATTACACTCATGGTTTTGTGTAATAACTTATGGATACTCACAGTTAAATATTTTGTATGATAACACAATATAGATTGCCAAGATCAAGAGTAAGTATTAAGTAATCCAGAAATGAAAAAATGAAATAATTCTACTAGTTTTCAGAGTTGTTACCTATTAAAGTAGTATTGCTTTAATGGAGCAAACATATGCGTAAAGGACTTATTCCTTGTATGTAAAACTGGTTAATGACAAATAGTGACTCTGTAGCTTAAAGATAAATTATACTATATTTGTTGACTGTCTTTATAATGATGCTTCAACATATGCAAATTTTCATGCAGGACGATCAATTTCTGCTTATATATTTGATAAACAGCATTGTCTTTGTGCACGAACATTTGTTGGTATTAGAATTACAATGGGAAAAAAAATCTGTGGAATAACTTTGGAGCTTAATGGCTCATATGTACAGATAGTGCTACCCATGGACTTGAGTGCTGGAGTACATAATCTGCAGTTCTTGTACTGCAAACAAAATCATGGATATAAATTCATCAGATATAATGCTAAAAGAATCAGCTATTTTTACTGAGCCAGCAAAAATACATCAGTAATGGCACTGATTATAAATATAAATAAAATTTTGTGTTAATATTTCTTCAAGTTTTCTATTGTTTGGTCAGAAATATTTCTTCACTGTTTTAGATCTATACCCTACTTCATATTATAAAGCAGTGTTAAAATCCTCAGGCAGGCTTTGAAAATTAGCTGCTGAAGTGGCTTTGAAATTGTTGTTTCCTAACAGACCTTCCACAACAGAGGGACTTGTAAATACTTATGATAATACAAAGGGATACAGCGAGACAGAATAAAATAGACTTCTAAATCCCTCTTTTTTCATTAGAGTATATTAAGGTAGCTTTTTCTTTTTTTCCTAAATACTCTATTTTTTTTTTCTTTTCTGAGTATTCACATGAAGATAAATTGTTCTGTCTTGAGTTTTGATAATTTCTTCCGCTTTAAGTTGTAGAGCATGTGTATATTATATAATTAAACATGCTAAATGAATATTATGTTCATAGTCGGACAATAAAGGAATTAGCAATTCATTTTTCATTATTAAACAAACAAACAAACAAATGAGGATCATGGGAGTACATAACTTTCACAATGGTTCTGAGGATCTGCAAAGGTCTCAGATCCACAGAGAATTGTATTGAATTTGGAACCCCTAGAGGGATGGGTGCTAAAACTGATAAGAGAGGATATCAACTTCCATCAGGTTGCACTGAGAATCTTGAATACATAACATCAATGTGAAAAGGTTTTTTATCTTTTTGAAAAAAAATAAAAGGAGAAAAAAAGTTAAATTCTTCTTTGCCCTCCAGATCTATTTCTTCAGATAAAATAGATCTGATAGATCACACATCCCAATATAATGTCAGCAGCTTCAGAATTGCAACTCAGGTGGCATTGATCTCCACTGTGGCACAGTTAATGCATGTGAAACCTTATCAAAGGACAGGAAGCAAAATATGAGATGTTAGGTATTCTTTGATTGTCCTTGTTATTTTAGTAACCCTGAGTTTTCTTCAAGAATTCTTTGTAACGGAAGACATCTAGAGTGGGGAGAGTTTTTCACTATAGAGATTAAAAAAAAAAAAAAAAAAAATTCAGCTTGTGATTTAGAAGTAAAATTAAATTGGAGTGTTTAACCTTTTCTGTCAAGTAGTTTTGACTTTAAAAAAAAAAAAAAAAAGAAAAATTTCTGCACTTGCATACATACATCTCAGCATGAAGCTGAGTCAGGAGGTTTAAGTTCAGTATTAGGAAAAGATTTTTCAGCCAGAGTGTGGTTGGGCATTGGAACAGGCCCCACCAGGGAACTGGTCACAGCACCAAGCATGGCAGAGCTGAACAAGTGTTTGGACAACACTCTCAGGCACATGGTGTGATTCTTGAGTCTCTCCTGCACAGGGCCAGGAGTGGGACTTGACAATCCTGATGGATTCTTTCCAACTCATATTCCATAATTCAATGATTATGTGATTCTATGATGGCAACATCCTGTTAATACTATAAATTAACAGTGTTAAAAATTGTAGCATTTATGTAATAAATTTTTTTTTTTTCCCAGCAAGTGTTTTTTTTCTGTAAAAATTTTCATTGGAACCCAAACACAAGATTATAGCTACAAGTCCTGTGAGAAAAAAAAGCAAAAAAACCAAACAAACAAAACCCAAAACCAACCAAACAAACAAAACCCAAACCCAAAACAAAACAAACCCCACACTCTGCCAAAAAAAATAACTAAGCAAACAAACAAACAAAGCAAACAAAATCGAACAGCTAGCTCCAAATATTAACTTCAGCTTTTTTTTTAATCTCTAATATGATTATTGCAAAATATGCAGCTAGTGCATTTTTGTGCTCTGAGCTGTTCTGCTTTCCAAAATGTAAGGGAAGAATTATATTATTTACAGGAACCTGTTCGTAATGATTAATGAATAGGTCTGGTTGAATAAGGCTTCAGGCTTTCCTTAGAAATTGTGGTCATATTGTGCCAGCTTTTTCCTGGAGCAGCCTGCTGGGAGTTATAGTAGAAGAACCATTGGTTAAGTCTTTTACACCAAAAGATTTTTCACATGGGTATTTTACATCTTTTCCTCTCTGTCCTTGTTTGACAAATTATTGAACATGTTCTCAATTACTCTTAGTTATATTTCAACCCCTGCAAAATTTTAGTGTATATTTTTCATGACTGTGTTAAATACATACAGGCAGTCTTTCACCACCTTAATTACCATTCACTAGTTGCAATCCACACAGCTCTTCAATCACAATTTCTGCACTGTCTCTTCTCTTATCCTATTATCTTCCTCTTTCATCTTTCTAAAGTTGAAAACTAACTTGCCTCTTCATATTATAATTTTGCACTCATTTCTGTGTCTTGTTTCATCCTGTCTACTTTCTCTTCGCTGCTGTTGTTATCATCCACATAACCCTGAAATAATTTCCGTTTCTCTTACAAATATTCTCCAGAGGATGTTTGGACAATTAACTCTATTTATGACATCTTCATTATTACCAAATCTTGTAGTTATGTGAAATTCCAAGTCAAAGTGCATAATGTGGACAATGATGAACTCACTAGTGATATTATGAGTAAGTAAAAGTACAGAGACCCTTTAGTAAGAGTGAATTTGGGTATTAGGAGAAGAGAAAAGGAGGTCATAAACATTTTTTTTTTCCCAAATGTTGAAACTACAGCTACTTGGTCTTGTCTTTCAGCATGTGTCCATAGAAAGAAAACTTTTAATAAATGAATTTTTGTGAAACAAAATAATTTAGAAAACCTGTTTCCAACTCATATATATATACATATTTTTTTCCAGATTTCATACTATTTTCTGTTTTGTTTTAATTTATTTCTATTTATTTTTCTACTTATCTCTTTTTTTTTCCCTATTACCTCTTCCCCACTCAAAAAAAGCCTCACCAAAATCAAACCACAAAACCCAGAAGTACTTCAGTCTTCATTTTCTGAGAGATGAAGATGTCTTAAAGAAATTATCATTCTTGTCATGCCATGTTAAGGAAAGTCTGAAAGTTTTGTTATCTGTAAGATTTCTGACATTCTCCTGGCAGTGTGAAAAGAAAAAGAGAGCAAAGCTATTTCTAGTTTAAGGAAATGTCCCCAGTGGCAAAGGAAATTCACAGTTGCTTCACTGGGCCACCAGTTGTTGAGCCACTGTCCACAATCCATGAGCTCCTGAATGCTGGTGTGCAGTTGGGTTCATTTAAAGGGGAAGAAAGTAGTCACAACACCCATCGCACAGCACTTGCATCCTGGTAAGGGGGTGGATACCACAAGGCAAGGTTGACTTTCCCCCTAGACTGACAGAACTCTGTGCCCTATCAATGACTTACTCTACACTGGTACAAAAGGATCATTCTGCCAAGTGTTTGGCTTTCCAGTATTAGTATGTAACTTTGGGATGGATCGGGAGTACACTGCCATAACTTGACTCAAATTGTGCCAGAATTCATAGGTCTCAGCCAACTAGAACCACTTTGTTCAACATTGGTGTTGGATGCTGAGCATAAAAGGGGAATTAAAGTTCCCAGGGGCACCCGTACCAGGCTGTTTCATAGATCTGGTGAATGTAGGTTCTCCCCTTCTCCAGCATGACAGATTACAGCACTCAAAGGCCTTTCCCGCTGCTCTGGGAGGAACTCTTGACTCCCTCTTCAGTCAGTGAAGGCTAGTGAGACAGTGACATTTCCACAGGGCATCTCAGTCATCTTCCTTTGACACTCGTCTCCTTCATATTACATAACCCAGCCTTATTAAGTCCTCTCTGCTGGAATATCTTTGGCAGCTCAACCTTCTTGTGCAGCCCCTGCAGCTGTGGCCTCTATGTCATAGTGAGAAGGAAAGCGTAAGGGCTATTCATCAGATGATGAATCATCCTATTCACAGTTCTTATTCAATCAGTCATCCCTGGAAATGGTCAACAAAAGAAAGAGTCTATGTCTGCACTCTTTACAGGAATCTTTGCTCCTGAGAGTCAGAGGGCTTTGGAGAGTCTGTTGTACAAGCAACAGAGCAGTTCATTGTGTCTTCACAGATCTTTAAGACTTTTCATCTCTCCACATATTTTTCTGGTGATAAAGAGTTGCACTGCTCTTCCCATCCAATCTCCTCCCTGCTGTAGGAGATGTGGAAAGCTAAGATAGTCAGGCCATCTTCACTCTGACTTCTGTTGCACCCAAAAGTAAGACACTAAAGATAAAAATGTACATTAAGTAAAAATTTAAAAAGGATATTGAGCAGAGAAGATAGCAATATTTCCAGTTTCTGCTGAGCTGTTGAATTGCTCAGATGAGAAAATGTCAGATGGGTGTGTGTGCACGAAGGAAAGAGCCACTAGAGCCAGCTGGTTACTCAGCTCTTCTGGACAATTCTGTGCTGTGGAAAATTATTGCTTCTTCATACACACTTGTCACATCTACCTTCAGAACTGCCAAGGGTATTGCAAAAGGCTGTTTTAGTCCTCTCACAGAGGTAAAGCATATAAAGTTCTTGCAGTTGTTCTGACCACAATTTGTTTGACTATGAATCATTGATGCTTGCAATGCATTGACACAAGTTTAGAATTACCACTTCCCATATCAGCTCTGGTGGATATGTCATGAACTTGCTTTTGGTCTCTGTTTCCATGCTGAGAGGTGGAACTGAAGAATCTCCCTTAGTTTTTGAACATACATACCATTGACCATACAATGGCAATCTTTGAGATAGGCCCAAGCTGTCAGTGTGAATCAGCAATGTCCACATCATAACAAATGATCTGTGTGATACTGCACACCCCAGTGGTCACTTAACAGGAGGGAATGAGTTCATAAATCTTCGGCTGTCAGATGACATCTACATTCTTCTCTGCTGTTATTTATGCCTGAAACTTTATGTAAGTGTTGTAGGAGGCCATACAACTTTTTGCAGGGGATTTCAAATGAAGTCCACTGTGCATGGAACTTTTTGTCTCATTGCTAGCCATTCTAAACCAGCAAGAAAACAGAGTTCAACAGTAATGTTTCACATAACAATATTTTTGAAATATCTTATAATTGATGTAAGGTTTCCCTAGGAAAACAGTTTCCTCTTACCTCAACCTCCAAATGGGCAATTTTAGCTTTTGACCCCATGCTTAAATCTGACCTGGCAGAATTCCTTGTATTAAATTCTGTGGTCTCATGAAAGCTTTTACATGAGCTTTGCATTCGTGTTCCTTTCCTCTAATATTCATGCACATAAACAACTGTGAATAACAAACAGTTTGTCACACTCAAAATTTTCTCAGCTATTCTGATGCTAACTGTTCATTGCACCAGTTTTATGCTACTTTGGCACCACTGAAAGCTGCAATTGATACTCTTAGGCTTGGCCTTTTTTTTTTTTTTTTTTTTTTTGGTACAGTTGAATAAGTTCAGGCAAGTGATACAATTCTGTAGCAATTTTAAAATTTCAGAAACTGAACCAATACAATAGATGGGGAAATAATTCAGTCTGTCTCTTGTTGATTTGTTTCCTTAATCCAACAGAAAAAAACCTAGATTATAAAGAATATCACAGTTATTCTGAATCAACTAAGTGATATGAGATGTTGCTAAAAAAGTTAATCCTCCTGGTCAACAACCATTCCTGTATTTGTTATGGTATTCATTGTGGTAGAAACACAGCAGAACTTTTTAGCACTAGAAAATCATTACTGCCAAGAAACAAAACAATAACAATAAAAGTCAGCTACTGTTCTGTCAGAAATGGCTGACATACAAATGATAGAGGGTTCTTGAATTTTAGATGTGACTGACAAGGCAAGTTTTATTTAAAAGGATAGGTTCAAACTTCCTAAGTAGCTGAAAAATCTGAACATGTTTACACAATCTGTGGAGGAAAAAAAAAAAAAAAGTGGTTGTAGATTATTACTGAAATCACATTTCCTGCATTCAAAATTTCCCAGGATTAAATGAAATATATTTACAAAGATCAGTTTAGAAAGGAGAAAATCTTATTTTTTATGTTTAAATGTATCATTCTTTACAAGATGAAAATAGACTTTTACTAACTATATGATTAAGAAATACTTTCATCATAGGAAACATTATGTTTCCAATAATGAATGACAGTATTTGAACTTCTAAGAATTGAGAGTTAAAAACCCTAGATGTTCTGAAGTCGCTATAAATGTAAAATACAGCAATTTGGCTACAACACATTTTAATGGATTTTTGCATATACTGGATAAGATCTGCACAACATGGAGTCTTCATACAGGCAATTATAACTGCAGTGAAGAATAGGTGGAAAGACCAGAACAGAATGCTGTAACACAGAAGCAGTAGTGTTCTATAGCAGCTTATTTTTTATGACTGACTTGATTTTTAGAGCACCTTATTTTGCATTACAAACTATTTCCTACATTAACCCATCCTAGATTACCATTGTTTTTTCTTATTTGTAGGATGTGTATGTGAATACATATGAATATATGACCACACACTTACAAATTAGTACTCACCACTTTTTTGACTTGTAGAATGCTATTTAAAAAAGCCATCATGCATTTTTTTTTTAAAGTGTGATCTGCCAAGATTTCTTTTCAGAAGTAGATATATAGCAATCAGAATAGATTCATAAAGTTGAAACCTGGACATACATCACCGTGGCTCATTTGTCAGGGAGAAAATGGGACTTTTAACTCAGAAACATAGGCATCTTTCCCTCAGTTAAAGTGTGAGTACTAGGACTGTAATTCTCTGTCCCAAGTCATTTATTCTAATTCATATTCATTGCTATGGAGTCATGACATCATAATGTAAGACCTGAGTGCCAAGAGGATTATGTGTCCCTAAGTGTAAATCTCTTTCACAGAGCTTTTCTAGTATCATTAAATACAAATCAGCACATTCTTCATGCAAAATCTTTTAGAAGCATTCTGCAAGACAGGGTTTTTTTTCGATTTATTCTTAGACTTGTTTTTGGTATAGGAAAATAACCAAAACTAATTTTGGTATATGTGCAGCGTACTGTATCATTTGAAATGGCACAAAGGCATTCCATAATATAGATAATTATTTCAGTGCATGAATGACAACCATAAAATTGTTCTTCCTATGAAATTTTGAGCTCTAAAACCTATGATCAATTTAAAACAGAGAAAAGGGATTTTGAAATTTGTGCTTATTATCAAAAGGTAAATTTCACAGGACGTATTCTAAATTAATTCTGACTCAGAACAACATTTTTGTTTCTGACTGCTTTTTTAACAACATATTTTAGTGTAGTCATAATCAAATAAAATCAAGGGAAAAAAAAAGATAAATGTCAGGTGGTCCTAGTGCAAGGATAATTCCTCAGTATGCTGTTGTTGTATCTCTGGAGGCTGCAGACTATTAAACTGCACTGATTATACCTGTTACCCTAATGCATTATTCATGAAATTGGCACCACAGCATCTTCAAAGAGTCTGTCATTTTCCATTACTTTCCATCAAAGGAACCATATGCTGTTCTCACAGTGTATTGATACCAGGGCATATATAAAGCAGACAGTTACATGGAAGCCCTATCGGCTTTCACATGAGCTTTTCAAATAGTTATTATTAACCACCACTTTTAATGATCTGTTTGATTATTCAATGCTTAAACTACAAAACTTCAGTGAAGAGAGAGATTGATGACTGCTCTTTCTATGTTGAAAATGATTCGGTTCTCATAAACAGTTTGCCATTCAGTGGAACTGCACTGAAAGATATTTCATCATGGATGCTGTACATTGAATTTTGTTTTGAAGTGTTGTTGCTCAGATATCTCTCATTTATAGTTTGAATATATAAGAAGCAGTACTTCATTATCAGAAATCAACCTTGTTTCCTGACCCATCCTATGTGCTGTAAATTGTTTTTGAACAACAAGCTATTTTTTTACAATATCACTCCTAACTTAATCAACAGTGATCCTATTCTGTGCAGTAGCTGATAATCTTTCCTAATACTTTTGTGACATTCTGTGTATTCAATGACTGATCAAGAAAAAAAGCCAAAAACCCTTTAGATATCTTATGAGAAGGTATAAGAATTTGACTTCTCATGCATATATAATGATAATTCTACTATCATCTCAGTTTCTAAATTTATTTTTTAGGCAATTACTTATTTTATAATATAATTTTTATAAATCATCAAAACCTTATATATGTGATTTTGATCAACATTGAAATCCATTGTTGTCTGAACCAGTTGGTAGTAGGTTATCAGTCAGTGGTTGCACTTGATGGTCTTAATGGTCTTTTCCAACTTAAAATGAGTCTGTGATTCTATGTTCAGTTATAACAAGATGTTCCACTGTGTTCATAATTTAACTTTATACAGAGCACATAAAGATTTTGTAGGGTTAAGACAAAGAGGCATCAAACTCAAATGTGCAGAAGGAATTTAAAATGAATGGCGTTGATTCAATTTTTCAGCATTGTTTTTAATCCTTTGGTATCCCTAAATTAAGAGTGAACTGAAAATTCAAAATCTCTGTCTCCATTTGTCTACACGTAAGATTATTTGGAACATCTGAAGTTTGTTCAATAGAAATTCTACATATACTCTGTGAGACTGAATTTGGTCCTGTAATTCTAAACTAATGCCTGCTATTAAGAGGATCTTCAAGGCAGAGGTAAACAGGCTCCTGGGGGCCTTCTGTGTGTTCAATTCTAAACATAAGAGGTGTTTTTCACAAACCAAACAAGTACGGCTGGTAGCTGCAAAATGCAATTCAGCTACATCTGGATAAAGTTAAAAAGCACCTGAGCAAACAATTTGTTTTTTAGATGAAGTATGTAGGTCATATTCTCACATTGAATCCAGTCTGTATTCAAGGCATCCAATTTGCTCATATTGCTTTGCCCTTTAAGTATATTCTCAGCAGTATAAATTTATTTCTAGTGGAGGGAGGCAGCACTAGTTCTCAGTAGTTTAGGTCTCTGCAGGCTTATGATGCAGGGGGACAGTTTTTACATGGACTAATAATAAGAATAACTGATTTACACTCTCATGGGTTATAGAGTCATACAGTCACACCTTCTCTTTTCTGCTTCCAGTAATGACAAATATTGACTTACCTGCAAGCTTCACAAAAGCAATAGCATTTCATTTGGGATTACAGTGAGGTAAAGGTTCAAGTCTCATCTAGTTCAGAAAACCAACCACTCACAAATGGAATTTTCAACCTCTTTCCTTCTCCCAGGGCTGGGATGCAGGTGCTGAGGGCCTGTGAACCTTACTGTGAAGTGGCCTAGGACAAGCCCTGGGAAGAGTCTCTGTGGGCCAATATTTCTCCAGCAGGGACTTCACTATAGTTCAGGCCCTTTGTCCTGTCTCTTGCCTGGGATGTGCTGTACAGGTCCCATGCTGTACTTTAGTGGCCTGGATGCCCACATGTTGCTCAGCCCCATGACCCTCCCAACCCAGGACCTTTTCTAACCTAGTTTCATTCACTGATTTTTCCCTGTCCTTCTTGATCAAGTACCAGGGACCAGACCTCTGTTTTGTGAGATCCCTATCCTGTCTGTCATGATGTCATCTTTGCTCCCAGGACACCTTCCTCATGCATTTGCCCATCCTCATAACTTCCTGACATCATGTAATATCATTTTGATACAAAAGAGAGAAAAAGTACAGTTCAGTCCCTCAGACCACAGAAGACATGAATACCCATCAAACAGCTGGGACAGCTAAGGTTTGCAAACATCTGTTAAGCTGATGACAAAGGTACTGTGCATGCAGCTGGTCTACTTTGTGGCTGTTAGAAACTCTCTTCATTTTGGTGCCAAGCTACACTCAAGGAGTAATTTCCCTTAAAGAAAATTTTGGTGGAAAACTGTTTTGAGATTTGTAGGAAGCCTTCTCAGGGATTACTGTATTTCTGTAGATGTCATTTAAAACTAATTACTTATTTTGGTGTTCGTTTGTTTTGGTAGTGTAATTGTTGCCAGCAGAATGTTCACAACGATACCAGCATTTTTCAGGTTTTGATAAGGTATTTTGCTACTGATGAGACATTCTACACCATCAAAAACTTACGTCAATTTAAAACACATGCAGTTTTACTTGTGGAGTTTCTGTTAAAATTTTGCAGCACACTCCCATCCAGGGATATGACAGATGCAGCACCATGCCTACACTATCCTTATTTTATTTTGTTGCCTTGTGTTCAGTGTAATTTTTCTTTTTTCTTCTCCATATGTTTGATAACATCAGCATATGTTCTCTGCCATAGCAGATGACCTTTAATTGTATCTCATGGTGTGAGGCTGATGTTCTGTGATTGAAGATTTACCTTGAGAATATCTCTGTAATGTTTAATGGGTCAGTCTTAACCATTCATTGTATTTAAACTGTCCATACAAAATGCTTATGGATGGTTGGTTATTTGATATATGCAGCAGATGTCTGGTGCAGCTCAGCTCACAGGAGCGTTACTTTAATGCCAGCTATAGGCAATGCTTTGAGACTCACTATTTAAGACATTTAACTATTTTGTACCAAGAGCACAAAGACAGCCTGTGGGTGACTGGCTGGTGTGACAGCTCTAAAAAAAGACTCAGACATGTAGAGAAGTAGTAAGAACAATTGCAGGGTTCTCACTATTCAAAGACTTTCATCCTAGCTATGCTGCTTCTCCCAGGAACTGTAATGACTGTTGCTGTCCTCTGTGTGACTCCATTTTTAGGCATGTCTCATTTGGCATTCGTGTGATATTAGAACTGTTCTTAAATTTTGATTTTAACATGCTTTTTAATGACAGTAAGATTCTTCTGAGACAGAACCATTTGTAATGAATAACATACTTTCCCATATATGGATGATACATGTACTTTGACCCATACAATAATAAATTAAAATTTTCCAAAAATACTGCCTTGTTTGGTTCCATTTTGGGTTAAAAAAGTAGCTCTAAGTGTTTCACCTTTGCTGCTAAAACTTCGCAATTTAAAATGAGCAGCCATTTACTTGCCTGAACAGGAATCTCTTAATATTTTTGCAGAATCTCAATACTAATGAATTTCGTTAAAGGCAAGGAACATACATAGACTTTGTCTTTATCTTCTGAACATTTCTTGATTTTGCCTGTGAGCAGAAAATCATGTCAGTGTCGTCTTCGCTATTCAGATTACCTTTAGGGAGGACTCTTTTCAACAGCTTCTTCTGATTGTTATTCAGTCAAGGACATTTTCAAAGCCTAAGAGAAACAACAGTGGTTTTCACTGTCACTATCATGCTTGTAGGGATGGATGACATTTCCATTTTAAACTCCCAATCTATTGTCACTTTATTCCATACGGTGATTACCAGTGTAAAAAAAAAAAAAAAAAGTCCGTATTTAGTCAGAATTAGTCAGAATTATCACTGACTTTACTGGCAGCCACTGCCTTACCCTGAAGCATCTGGATAATGATTTCAAGACTTACTGATACAGTGCTCCCAGATGATCCTGAGCTGGTTGCTGTGGAACTCTATCTAATGCTTTCTAGTTATGGCAGATTGACAGTTTAATAAATAATGTGCACTATAGCTGAAACCTCTGATGAGGTACTGAGTACTGCTGCTCAGTACTTTTTATTCCAACTCACTATCCTCAGTTTTGTTCAGTCATTGAATTATAGCTGTGTCTAGGGATCAAGCTAGACATCTGCTGTTTTAAATATTTCAGTGTTTAATCCTTCTAGGAGTTTGATTTTACTTGTTTTGAAACCATGAGACTGTTATTGACATATGACTCCTCTTTAATCAAAGTTCAGACCAGAAATCTTTACCATGCGTAGCTTCTTGCAGAGCAAATGTCAAAGTGACAACAACACCATATGACCATCCCCTTCGGTCAACAAGTAGCTGAAAGTCAATACTCCACTGGTAAGGTCAAACTGAAAAATTGAGGAATATTAAGTGAAAAATAAGATGTTATTTGACTTTTTGATGCCATTAACATAACAACTGACCTGTTTATGCATTTTAATTTGTCAGGTCACACAATTCATTCACCAGTAATTTTTCTAGAGAGATCAACAGGCTACACTTCACCTGTGCAATATGGATTACAAGTAGCACTCAAGGTACTATTTCTATTGTCACGTGACTTTTATATTCCTAACATTTGCTGTTTATTGGCAACATGACCTGAATCCCACACATATGACAGTAAGGTTCACTTCACTAGTGCCCTGTCAGGAGCATCAAGACCTCTTTTCTAGAGGATGAACACCTTTATGACCAGACTGTGATTCGCTGAGTTCCAGTAGCAGTCTCTGCTATGTCATTACCTCAAGATTTCATTTATTAAAGGTACCACATAAAGCACAGAAAAGCCTGCACAATTAGTTGATTACAGTGAGAAAGTGTCAATTGTGTCTTCTCTGTGAATGCAATTTCTTCTGTTATTACAGCAGAACAAAAGTTGTCAACAGCAAATGAAGAATTTTTTTTGTTGTTTTGAGAGAGCAGTTCAATTAAGAGCAGAGGGCAAATATCTAATAAATATGCATTTTAGCACAGTTGAGTATTCTGTGAAATTACACAGAAGATAGAACTAGAGGCAATACTCCATGCTTTAATTTAGGTAACACTGTACTAATCTTGCTTATATAAAAGCACATGGACATATAAATAAGGGCCAGGTTGAGGTATTTGTACTGTAATAAAAATTTGGATGCAGTGTTGTATGTGAAGAAACCTGTTAGTAGGTGAAAAAAACCTAAAACTGCTATTCAGCAACAGCACGGTTTTTATGATCATTTTCAACTAGGCATTTAAGCTGCACATTTTATTCTCCTTTGTGCATATTTTCAAGTTATTTACTTTGAAATCTATCTTCCTTTGGTATCGCCTCTTCCTTCAATTTACATATCCTGTGGTCATATAATGAAGAGCCCATCATTTCAAATGGAAAAAAAGAGTCAATGAATAGCAGAAGTGCTTATCTTACAGTTAGGCAAAACAGAATCTCCAGTCTTAGTAAAAAGATAGAGCAATTAGGCTCTCATGGAGGAAATTCTACCCATTACTGAGGTGCTCATATGCACTTTCTTTGTCATTTGTTACCTTACTAATGGATCTTTATTGGAGAACAATCATGAATGGAATTTCATATCACCACAGTTTCTATTTAGAGAAAGTGCATTCTTTTAATCTGCTTCTCCTCTTGCTTTGAACTCCACTTCAAATTGAATTTTCACAAAACACAATCTTCAGCAGAGGGCATCACAATAAAACAAGAAGACATTTTTGAACTTGCTCCATGAAATCACTGTGTCAGAAAGAAATCAGTAATAATTTTAAGTTCTTATAGTACAGCTCACTTGTTCTTGTGCTTTCAGAACATTTTTCTTCCCATTTTCTTTTCTTCTTGTTCTAAACATAAGTAGAAATACTCCAGCTGTGATCTCTGCATTAGCAGATGTGGTCAGAAAGTGTTCCAATGGTCTGTGGAAAAACTGCTGCTAAGATGAAGATGCTGATTGTTGATCTGCAATATAAAAAGCATGCTAAGACACTAAATGGAACCTCCCCACATTCCCTTATTTCTATCACTTGCAAAGAAATACCATAGTTTTCCAACCTTTGTGTTGGGGGTTGGGTTGATTTCTTATAGAATTTTTTCCCAGAAGTTGCTAAAAAACTAATAGCTGGGTGCTTTTCGGTACTTATGGGTGCTCAAAAACAAACAAAAGAAGCAGCTACACAAAGACATTGATTCCACTTCGC